>JAZHEH010003250.1:4899385-6124232 GCA_036589455.1 Ateles fusciceps | reverse complement strand
GGCTCTAAGACTTGCAGGATGGTGAAACTAGACACGGAAGAATATGCTAGCGAGTACACATTACCAAGTAGACTATACATCGCCCATTACCAGTAGAGGCATAACAACATTGCCATCTAGAATCTAGGTTCATCCATTCCAAACACATACGGATAGGGATATATTCTTTATATAACAAGAGCAAATTATGGTTTATAATTTTTTACATACAGAGTAGAAGAGAGGTATTTATTTTAGTAGTAGATTTTAAGGTGATATTTCGTATACACCGTACAAAAGGAGGTACTATTTATTTTAAGCTCACTACACAGTGGATGGCACACATTTTATAAGACAAGACAAGCCAGGGTCAATAATTCCCATAACACTGAATTTACAGGATGGATAACCGAAGACAGTACTGGAGCACCTAGTATATTTCATACAAGACACTTTGGGCTATAAATCTTTACAACAGCTAAATAAGATGTATTTATTTTAAAACCGAGTACATTCTCAGAAGTGTATTCTATACAGAGTACAAAAGGAATAATATTTTACTCCAACTCAGAGCACCTACAGGGTGGATATTTCATAAGAGATAAAAAGTGAGGGTGAATATTTTGTATAGTATATGACAGGTTGTATTTACTTTAAACACATAACCAAGAATAGGGGTTCTACCTCTTCATAACATAGTACAAAAGGAGGATAGTACCGAATCACAAACCTAGTACACATGGAATGTATGTATTTTCATATAACATAATCTTGGTTATCATACACATGTACCACAGGTTGTATTTACTTTAGAATGTATAGGGAGTATATTTTATAACAAAATTATAAGTGTATAACTTTATACAGTGTAATAAATAAGGTGTATTTATCTGACAACAGAGTATATTTAATAGGGTGTATGTTTTTAACAACAGAGTACAAAGGAGGAGCATATTCAATTCAAAACTCATAGCACATGGAGGGTATTTATAAAGAGTAAAATGTGTGGCTAAATATTCCTTATAAACAGAGCAAGATCATAGGTTGTATTACTATAAACCCAGTACCGGTAATAGGAGTATATTTTCATGGCCTTAGTACCTACAGTGAGATTTTCACAACAGGTGAGAAATAGAAGCTTGTATTTATTTTAAAAACAGATACATTTACATTGTGCAATTCATACCTAGTACAAAGGGGTAGTATTTACTTAAAATGAGTACACCAGGGTATTATAGCAATAGAATAAAATGAGGGTGAGCATCATAACATAATTACAGGTTGTATTTCTTTAAAACATAGTACCAGATAATTATATATTTTATAACACAGAAATAGTTATGGTTATAAATTTATAACAGTGTAGAACAAGAAGGTATATTTATTTTAAAAACAATATACATTAGGCTATATTTTACACAGTACAAACAGGTAGTATTTATTTTAACTCACTACACAGTGGATGGTATATATTTTTATATAAGGAGTATATTATGTTGGTACCCCCATAACATATAGGCATTCACCAGTTGTATTTACTTTAACAAATACAGTTGACGGAGTATATTTTTTATAACAGAGTAACAATTTCTAAGTGTAATTTTTTCACAACAGTGAAGAGAAATATGTATTATTTTAGTCCATGTATTGAGGAGGTATTTTATAATAAAGGAGGTATATTTATTTAAGTCGATACACATAGGCCCTACATTCATATAATAAAATACAAGTGAGGACTATATTTTCCATAAGATATTATTCATTCACTTTAAAGGATATAACTTGTATAGGGAAAGAGCTTTTAAAAGCAGATATAATTTAGGGTGATAACTTCATAGTATACAAGTGATTTATTTAACACAATAGGGTACAGGTGTATTTTTTATAACATAGTACAAAGGATAAGTATTCATCTTCAACCCAGTACATATAGGCAAGACATCATATAAGAGATGAGGGAACACTTCTACACACAGTCATGGTTGTATTTACTTTAAAATATAGTAGGCACACTAGATAATTCATAACATAGGCACATTAGGGTGTATATAACATATCTACAATGTATAGAGTGTATTTATCTGCCAAACACAAGTACATATACAGGGTGTATAATTCATAACATAGTGGAAAAGGAGGTAATATTTATTTTTAACTCAGTACACACTAAGGGATATTCATAAGAGAGTAAATGTGTGGTTAGTATTTTCCATAACAGAGCAGATTACAGGTTGCATTATGATAAACCCAGAACCGGTAGAGGTATATTTTTCATCAGACAAATTACGGTGTATAATTTTTACAAAAGTGTAGAAATAAGAATTTATTCATTCTAACACAGTGTATTTACACTGTGGATTTATAACAAGATAAAAATGGAGCTCAAGTGTTTACTTCAAACTGATAACATGGAGGTACATATTTTATAAGAGAGTAACAAATGAGGGTGAGCATTTCTCACAACAGAGTAGACTTACAGGTTGTATTTACTTTAAAAGACAGGGTACTGAATAGGAGTACTCCATAACATATAATTTATGGTTCATCTTTATAACAGTGAGAAGAGAGGTATATTTATTTTAAGACAGACATTTTAGCAGGGTGTATATATTCCTATATATACAAGCCATCTACAAATATCGATCTTAACTCACTACACATGGACGCATATGTCATATAAGAATAGTACATAGTGAGGGCCAATATTTTCTACTACAGTGTACCGATAGGTCTGTATACCCTCAAACACATAATTGTAGTATTGAGTATATTTTTATAAACAGATACTTTGGCTAATTATACACAGTGTAAACAGATAATGTTTCACTTCAAAACCTAGTACATTACAGGTGAGTTCCATAACAGAGTACCAAGGAGTCTAGTGTTTGTTTTCAAACCTATACACATGGATGCTATATTTCAAGAGAAAAGTGAGGGTGAATATTTTGTATAGACAGTGCACAGCCAGATATGTTGCATTTTACTTTAAACAGAGTTGTAGGGAGTATATTTTCATTACAAGATTAACGGTGTTTACTCTTCAACAAGGAAAGACGCATTCATTTTAAACAGAGTACATTTACTTGTATTTCATAATAGACAAAGAGGAGTATTTATTTTAGCCTATAGTACACATGGACGGTATAATATACTTTCAGGAGAGTAGCTAGGTGAAGATTCATAACAGTAAATACTTTACAGGTTCATTCAACTTTAACAGAGTACCTAGAGAGGGTGTAGTTTTCCTTATAACATATAATAAATTTACTGTTTTACTCTTACAATGTGTAGAAGAGGTATATTTACTTTAATAGAGTACATTTTAAGGGTGATATTTTCATAACAAAAGGAGGTAGTATTCATTTTCACTTACTACACTATATTACATATTTTATATAAGGGAGTAAGCACTAGGTCAAGTATTCTCCATAACAGAGACATTCTCACAGGTTGTATTACTTTACCTATAATACCGGTCTCTACAAGTATTTTTATACACAATAATAAATCTTGGGTGTAAATTCACAACAGTGTAAAAAATAAGGTTATTCACTTCAAAGTCCAGTACATTTACAGGTGTGAGGTATATTTTCATACAGGGTTCAAAAGGAGGGAGGTTTCATTCTAAAACCAACACACCACAATATTTATATAAGAGATAGGAATTGGTTTAATTTATAACACACAATTATAGGTTGTATTTACTTAATACAACGGTAGGTATATATTTTTTCAAACACAGTATACTTACACAGAGTTTACAACAGTAAGAAGTTGATTTGTTTTATAGTATATTAGAGGTGTATATTTGTAACAGACAAAAGAGGTAGTATTTATTTAAACCTAGTATACATGGACGGTATAGCAGTTCACTTACAGATACAAGTTGCTTCTACAAGATCACAACACAGTATATAATTAGAGGTTGTATTTACTTAAACAGATATTGTACAAGGGAGTACTTCTTTATTACAAATACATTAAGACTTCAGACCTTACAACAGTGTAGAAATAGAATGTTGTATTTTATTTAATATATACATTTATATTGTGCAAATTTCTCATATAACAAATACAAAAGGAGGTAGTATTTACTTTAAAACTCTAGACACATGGACGGTGCATATTTTTCATAATAATATAAATGAGGCTAATATTTTATTAAAAGGTATATTAATAATTGCATTACTTAAAATAGAGTACCAGTAGTAGGGTGTATTTTATGACACAGAACAAATTAGGTATATTTATTAAAACTCATATGAAGGTAAATATTTATATAAGACAATAATTTAGGATCTTATAGGGACACCGAGGTTGTGCATTGACTCAAAGCAGTAGGTACCAAGCACAGTACGCTAGTTTATGAAAATGTTGACTTACACCCAGTGTATACTTTATAGTACAAAGGAGTTGAGTATTTATTATAAAAACCTATTACTATGCAGGGTGTATCTCATAAGAAGTAGTGAGGCTCAATATATTTTGTATAACAGTGAGACTGCGTTAGGTCCGGCATCCACTTAAGACAGATACCAGTAGAGGGTGTAGTCTTCATAACAGAGTACAAGGATGTAGTACCTATTATAAAATCTAGTACACATGGAAGTGGACTTGTGTTCATAAAATAGTACATATCTGTGTCTTAATATTTTTACAAAGCACATTATAGGTCGGATTTACTTCAAACCCGAAAATCAGAGGTAACAGACTTGACAGAGTAAAAATTTACAAGTGATAATTTTATACAGTGTAAAACAAAGGTGTATTTATTTTCAACAAGATATTTAGGGTGTATGCTTTTTGTAACATATAATAAAGGGAGAAGTATTTATTCAAACCCTAATACACATGGATGTGATAGTATATTTTATAATAAGATAAATGTGTGGTTAATATATTTTCTATAACATATAGTATAGAAATTACAGGTTGTATTTACTATAAACCTTTAGTACCGTGTATAGGATTATACTTTCATTACCAAGAGTAAATTATAGCTCTGTGATCTTTACAACAGTGGACATAATAGTAGTTGTATTTATTTTAAAACATAGTACATTTACATCCCTTATATTTTCATACCAGAGAACAAAAGGAGGTAGCATCTTAATTCCAAAACTCTAATACACATGGAGGGTATATATATTCATATAAAAAATAAAATAGTGAGGCTTACATTCTCTATACACAGTAATATACTACAGGTTATATGGACTTCAAACCAGAGTACCGTGTAGTAGGGAGTGAGATTCCTTATAACAGCCATGAGAAATTTTAAGAAGTTGACACTCATTGTCAGTGTACAACGATAAGCGCATACCACTCTAAACCCAATACTCGTTAAGAATGTGTATATTTTTCATAACGAACAACAAGGAGGGTCATGTTTTTACTTCACTAGTTGATGAATTAAGGGAGAATGATTTTATAAGAGAGTAAGTATTAGGAGGCTAGAAATTTCAAAACATTGTCAATTTACCAGTTCGTATTTTACTTTAAACACATACCGGTATAGGAGTGGGGGTTTTAACACAATAAAATCTAGGGTGTATACTTTTTACAACAGTGAGTAAATATAAATAATTTATTCATCATAAAACACAGGCATCTCAAGGGTGTATATTTTATAACAAATAAAGGATGTAGGTATTCCTTTAAAACTTGTCTACACATACAGGGTATACAAATATTCACGAAGAAAGTACAAGTGAGGGACAGAAGCAATTCTCCATATAAGCAGTATTATGTTGTATTTTACTTAAAAACAGAATACCGGTATAGGGAATAATAGCTTCAAAAACAAATAAATTAGGGTGTATAAGTGCTTACACAACAGTATAGAAAATACAAGTCGTATTTATTCTAATTATATATAGGTAGGGTGTACTTTTTTCATAACAAATAAAAAAGGAGGTAGTATTTATTTTCAACCTCATAAAACACATATAGGTATACACATCATATAAGAGAATAAAGCTAGGGAGACTATTTTCTCTATTAGATAGTATATTATGGTTGTATCCACTTTAAGCATAGTAGGTATATGAGTATATTTTTATAACAAAGAAATTTTGGGTGAGAAGTCTTTATACAGGTGAAATAAGTTGTATTTTACTTCAAACACAGGACATTTTATTGTGTTATTCGATAACAGAACAAAAAGGAGGTAGTATTTATTTCAAATCTATCAGGACAAATGGAGGGTATATCTTTATATAATACTACAAAATCAGGGTGAGCATTTCATACAATAGAACATACTAGATGTTGTATTTACTTTAAAAACATATAACAGTCCAACAGAGTGTAGTACTTTCTTTATAACAGATAAGAATTATGCTTTACTTTTTCATAACAATAGTGAGATAGAAGTATATTTATTTTAAACACAAACATGTTACTTATACATTTCTTGTACAATAGAACAAGTAGGTACCATCGATTTTAAAAGCTCGGACTACACATTTAATGGCATACATTTTTATAAGAGAGAACAAGTGAGGGTGACATTCACAGCAGGACAGTCCAGTGTCCATATACTTTAACACAGATGGTATATCGGAGATGTTCTTCATAGAAGATACTTTTGGGTTTACATTTTTTACAACAGTGTAAAAAAGGAAGAATATATTTATTTTAAAGCCTAAGTGCTCTTCAGAGGGTCAGATTTTATAACAGAGTACAAAAGGAGTTAGCATTTATTTTCCTCCACAAACTCATACACATGGAGAGTGAGTGATTTCATAATAAAGTAGTTAAAGCCATCCCAATATTTTGTATATCAGAGGTTATAATCACAGTGTTTATTTACTTCAACACATACCAAGAGATGTGATACTTTCATAACAGATAATAAACAAAGGAATTAGTATTTTTATTTCTAAAGCTGATAGCATGGCAGGGTGTACATTCATAACAGAGTAAGTGAGGGCCAATATTTTATAACAAGTGTATATTATATGTTGCATTCACTTTAAAAGCATATACCTTTATAGGTGTATATTTTATAACACAAAGGAGGTAGTACTAGTATCACAACTCACATGGACAGATTTTATATAATACAATTGAGGGTGCATCATCAACAGCATCAGATGTTTCATTCACTCGCAACAAAATGGTAGGGATATTCATAACACAAGTAATTTGAGTGATACTTTTACAACAGTGCAACAAAGTCATCCAGTTCCAAAGTATTATATTTATAGGGTGTGAATTTTGTAGATAGTAAGGAGGAGCATTTATTTTAGTTAACACACTGCAGGGTGATCACATATAAAATGTGGGTGGAGTAATTCCCCATAAATTTAGCAATACAATCACAGGTCGCATTCACAAACTCATAATTCCTTGTATAGGGACAGCACATCTTTATTACAAATGCATGCAGTGATAAATTTTTCCACAGTGAGATAAATGATTTATTCAAACACAGACATAATACATTGTGATTTTTATAACAGAGAACAAAGGAGGAAGGTTTGATTTAACTCATATTGTCAGTGTATACACTTTATATAAGAGGGATCAAACTAGCATGTATTTTCCATACACAGCACCACCGGATTTCACTCTCAACACATACTTATAGGGAGTACACTTTATAACATAAGACTCATGGTTACTCTTTAAGCGTAAAGAGAAGGTATATTTATTTAAGATAGAGCATTAGGGTGTACATCTTGAGCAGCAGCAAGGAGGTAGTATTTGATTCTTAAACCACTACGCCTATGGTATATATTTTATATAATAAGAGTACAAAGTGAGGTGAGTATTTTCAGCAGATGTACCTACAGGTCCTATATACCTTATAGTACCGGTAGAAGCTAGTAGATTTTATAACAGATACTTTGTAGTTACTTCATAACAGTGAAAGATGCATTTATTCAAGCTTGTAGGATTTATAGGGTGTATTTTATAACATATAAAAGGAGTTAGTATTTTATTTTAAGGTCTAGACACATGGAGGTGTATTATAATAGATAAATGTGGTTAGTATTTTATACACAGTATTAGAGGTTGTATTTACTATAAAGTTTATTCTGTAGCAGGGAAATAGCTTTTAACAAAATTAGGTGTATACTTTTTACAGCATAATATATTAGACCTAGTCAAAGGCAGCATAACATTACCAAGTGTTACATAATGCCAAGCACATCACCGTTATACCTCAACCTTAGATCAGCAGCATCCGTAGAAGGCTCTACAATGTGGCATTCGACTCAGGCAGCGACAATGATGTGTGTATGCAGCTGTCTGCAAAACACTTGGGGTGGGTGATCTTCAAAATTGTTGTTTCCAGTACCTCTCCGACGGTGTAGGCAACAGGAGCCATAAAGCCTGCAAAGACAGAAACGTACCGGTGGTGATACTGCTACGATGTGGTGTTTGTTTAGCTAAGAGCCTTGCAGCTGTTGCTTTGACACTGTACTTAGATATACTTTGATGGAACAGATTGGGATATCCTAGACGAAAGTGGTAAATGCTGTACTGGGAAGATTTGACGCTGGCAGACTAAAGGAAGCCATATGGAGAATGCTTCCTGCAACGCCTTCGCCCATTTTAACTTAGGTTTACACTATGTGTGTATGCCTTTAGTTCTAGAACGCTTCCTGCCTAGACCGAGCAGCCACATCTCCCAACAGTAAATCCCGCTATCTTACGCATAGTAGTAGAATGTGGACAGCACAAAAGAACCTATTTGCTAAATGCTATGGTGTGTGTCCGTGAAAATCAAGAAAGAGCGACCTTCCTTCCACCCCCCACAGCTATAAGACACTCGTCCAGAGTGACACTGGGATATTCCACACGTACACGGACGTATGCTTGTATGGTAGATCTCACCCTACACTTACAAGCTACTGTAGCGTATGCTCTAGAATGCGTGCATTACCCTACACAGTTTACACCTATGTTTGTTTGCAGCAAGTTTTGCAACGCTTTCCTGTTACACTTGCACCCACGATTCCACAGTAAATCCGCGCTCCCGACTAAGAACAATACATTGCCTGCTAGTATATAATACACGTATCTGCTTAGCTCCAACGGTGTGTTGCCGACTAGAGTGTTGAATCTTTGTTTCAATTGGCAGCTTAGAACGCAAATTTGACAGAAGCTACACTGGGACATTCCAGATGGAGAGCTTGGCATATGCTGAATTTAGGTGTCACCTTAAACACTAGAAGTCATCACAATGATTAGCAAGGCCACTAGTCAGTAACAGCACAACATAACATTACCGTCATCAGGTTAATGGGTTTTTTTGTTTGTTTGTTCCATTTCAGGATTGGGCACTCCTAAGTGTGAGGTTTTAACTGCATTCACCTAATGTTTATATGTTAAAGACAAAACCAAAGCACTTAAGTATCTTTGCACATAGATTTAGATTTTTTTGGTCATTCATACTTAAGGCATAGCTGTGCTACTGTTAAGCCTTATATTAGGTATTTTGTCCTTTATTTTAAATATTTCTCTCATCTTTGCATTCATTAACCTAGCTAAGTGTGGTCTTACAAAGAAATCTGACAGGACTTTGGAACAGAATCTTAAAGAGCATTTAATGTTTTTAGTTCGAGAAAACACTAGCCACGTGATCTATTCCAAATGACTTGTTTTACAAGAGCTGCCAAACTGTCAAACTGTCCAGCTTCAGTATATAACAAAGATTCTGTTGTATCTAAGATATTCATAACAATTTATGGAGGCCAAAGTGTATAGTTTACAGTTGTAGCGATAACATGGCAACTCTTACTGTGTCCCGTTTGTTTATATTGGCACAGATCCCCAAGCCTAGACCTAGATAGTCTATGCAGAAATCTGGTATTTGAGTTGTACTTACACACTTTCTGCTACTCTTAAACTACAGGCCTGTGTTTTTCTTCTTACTCAAAAAGTGCAAGGTTACACAATACAGACGGTTTTCACCTCTTCCTATAATGCACACTTGGATATAAATGACTGAACTCATCACCACTTTATCAGGGAACCAAGCTATGAGTTTGTTCTATAGTGGCAGAAGTTAATATAAATTTTCATCAGAAGGGAAGTTTACACATATGCACCGGACTGTCCTTCAGTCATTAGCACCTAGTCTAGGCTATAAACGCAGCACGTCTACAGTGCACATGCCAATAGATGCAAAGGGAAGGCAAATAGACACCAAAAATAATTTTATGGTCTTGTCTGTTACTCTCTACTGGACTTAATCTTAGAAAATCAATAAACAACAGGAGTGAAACTCTTTTCCTTGTTCAGGCATGGCACAGCCGAAAGTAGTACAGAAACGATTGTCTTTTTTGGTTTTAGTCTATTTTTTCCTTAAGTTTATTGGATCCCTTTCTCCTCAAGCAAAATATATCCTAGTCAGTCTGTTACTTTTATACATTTTTCAATCTTTTTTGGTCCAAGTGATAGGAAATTGACATGACAAAATAGTACCTTCCTTTAAATTTTTCTAAGCAAATGCTTATAGTATATATTTATCATAAGATTTTTAAAAACTTTTATTGTGTTACCAAGATATGCAGCCAACCAGTAACATAACATTCCCATTGCCAGCTTACCACATAACATCACCATTTGCTTCTGCAATGCTTTCCCCTTAAGTTATATCTACCAAATGAAAGAAACAAAATGAAACCCCTGCGAAGGCATCTTTGCTGGAGAGTCTGCTAATCTTTGGGAATAAACCAGACAGGAAGCATGTCCCCTTGCTTCTCACTGACACATCCTAGATAGTGTAAACTCCCCTACTTCCTGCACAGCTGGGGCCTCAGCAATTGACCCTCTCTGACACAATGAAGGAAGCTTCACTCTTGTCAGTCACTTAACAGTTGGATGCCCGCTTGCTCTCTTGGATCCTAGGGCTTATCTTTCCCTCTTTTGGTCACGGGTTTTGTTTGGCTTTCTTCTATCTGGCTTCCACCTTCAGATTTAAGAGAGTGTGAGGATTAATGATAGTCCCCGTCTTTTAATCATTTCCTCTGCTCTTGCAACCCGTCTGGTTCTTCATCCATATGCGGGATATTTTATGACTGAGTAGAAAGAAATGGGCTTCTGGTCCCAGCTATCATTTGACATATTGTTGTTATTCTTCCCAGAAAAAACATATCCACAAATGAGTAACTGGCTGGTAACTGAATATGTCTGCAGAAAGAAAGCAGGCACGCAGTACATTTCAACATGATAATGTTTTCCCTCCTCTGGCTTCCTGGCATGTATAGTGCAAGAGGGGGTGGGGACAATTGGGAGGGCAATATATCCTTTGCCTCACACAGCATAAAGGCTAGACCAGTGGTATCTCAAAATGTAAACCTTAAGACCAGTGGGATATTTGGTGTCACTCTGGCATATTGTTACTCTATCGCTGCGCCGCAAGTTTTCCAACTCAGTGGCATTATGATCGATTAATATGTATTATTTCTCACAGTTTCTGTGGGTCAGGAATTTAGGATCGGCTTAACTGGCTGGTGTGTCTCTGTTGCACTGTGATATGTCACCCAGAGCTTGTGGTTTCTTCCAAAGGCTCCGTGAGATCAGTTTCCAAGGTGGCACACACAGGCAGCTGGCAAATCTGTGCCAGTAGTTGGTGGGATGTCTCTATTTTCTCCTCGATATGCTCTACATGTCCTGCAGACATAGGTGTCGGCTTTCCCAGGGGGCGCTCATTCCAGAGAGAGGGTGTGGACCTGGCTGCCTGCCCTTTGGAACCTTGTCTCTAAATCACATGGCCATCTCTCAACATTGAACAAAATCTAGGTTACACTTAAGGGGAGGAAGAGGCTCCCAGCTTTTGAAGGGAGGAATGTCAAAAGTGTGTGGATATATTTTAAAATAATACACTTGCTAGAAATGCACTTTGGGCCACACCTCAAAGACTACTGAGCTTGAATAGAACTTGCAATGGCTTAAATGCCCTATATCTGCACTGCCCATACATTCACCACTCACCCTATTGGCTATGGAAACCCTTGGGAAAGTGTCGGGCTAGATGGACTGGTACTCGTATTTGAAACAAGTTCTGATTAATTTAACAGCCTCGTATGGCTACTGGCACAATTCTACAGCATTTCACTTCTGCAAGTAAAAATACAAATACACGACTCACCAGTGAAATGCCTGCTGTACTCTTTCAGCTGGAACTAGCTAAGGAAGCAGACCATCCCCTCCCCTTGCTCTTATCCCCCTTCCACCAAAAGGAAATCTTAAACAAGAACCTTGGATTAAATTCCTGTTGCTGCCGTAACAAATTACCATAGATTCCGTGGCCCTAAACAATACACTACCAGAGTGGCTGTAGTCTTTGAACTTTGGTTTGGGAGCTTTTGGGTGTTACTCTGTTGCCCAGGCTGCGAGTACCATGGTGATCAGCCTTGAGCTGCAGCCTTGAAGCCCCCAGGCCTTAGGTAATCCTCTCACCTCAGTCTCCTGAGTAGCTGAGACTACAGGCATGCACCACAACGTCTAGCTCTATAAATTTTATTTTTATTTTTATTTTTTTTTTTCTAAATAATGGGGTCTTGATGGGTTGCCCATCCTGGTCTTGAACTCCTGGCCTCAACCAGTCCTCCTGCCTCAGCCTCCCAGAGTGCTGGATTACAGGTACATGAGCCACCATGCCTGGCTCCTCTCAATTTTAAATAAGCTTTTGCAGAATGTTGTCCCAAGATATCTGCCATGGCTGTGAGTGCAGGTGGGTACTATTGAACCCCTTTTAGCTCTGAACTTTGGATTTACTTGCTGTACTCATTAGCTAGGTTTCAAAAAATGTATTTTAGGGCTTCTAGGGATTAAACTGTACTTTAGGGCCTGTAGGGACCAAAAGATGGGCCGAGTGGAGCTTATCTCCTGGCAGTTATTTAGGGGGTTTTCTTCTCACTTAAGACCACAGCTAGAAGCAAGAAGTCACTTGCACTTGAACATTGACATGGACTTACCATCTGGAAGTTTTTATTTGTGAGATTTCTTTTTGACACTTGATCCCACATATATTTCCAAGGAAGCAGTTAATTCAAAATATAGTATTTAGGTTTAGGATTAAATCCTACTATTTTATATATTTATATTCCTATAGGGTTTGTATTCCTTTTCTACTCAAAACACACACCCACACCACTCCTACCTCACCACATTTGTACTTCATCAGAAATACATTGTATCTGTGTATTGTATAATTCCATTGGTTTCTAGCCAAAACCAGATATGCTTTGGATAAATCGGGGGGTCTTGGTAGTTTCTTTGGCTGTATAATCTAGCCCCCAAGGGACTCCCACAAGAATTGACAGCCCCATGGGTTCAGGAGAGGCTGGTTGGCAAGGTGATAGGAACCCTATATTTGATTCAAGTTGCTGAAACGTCTCAGATCAAGCATTAAAAGTGTTAGATGGCTTGAGATGCCCCACTGCTTGCCTCGGGCAAAATCACTTTACGATCAAATACTATCATTATTAATGATATTAATACTATCATTATTTATTATTATACTAAAAATACTATCCCATTATTAATTATATAAATTTCCCAACTAGGTTTTTTACTGTGGTACGGGAGAATGTGCCTTACGTTTTACCTGTCTTGGGCAGAGTAAACTCTAGGATATGCAGGCTGGAGTGATTATTGCTGCTGTTTACTAACATAGCTTGCTCTTGTTTTTAGAGTTTGCCTGGCTCACTTTAGGCTTTGCGAGGGGCTTTAGTTCTCTCATCCTTTAAATCCAGATGTCCTGTGAATAGATACGCTTTGTTTTTTTTAGCTCCTTGTTCTTTCTAGCTCCTGAAGTTTTGTGATTACGTGGTGGATTAAAGTAAATAGACTCAAATAGTCTCTGTTATTTTAAGGTTAAGGGAAATTCATCATGTATGATAGCAAACAAAAAACAGACCATATTTAACAAACCTTCATCATTTTTCTTTTCAAAACTCATAATGCTCCTAGCCATTTGTAACAATATGTACTGAACCAAGAGCTAATACACATAACATCACATTGTCTACATATATAGTTTGTGCCATTTGACAATGAAGAGGGCGTCGTTAGGTGGTTTCGTTGTGTTATAGTCTATTTACACAAACTTAAATGGTATAACTTACTACATATCTAGGCTATATGGTATAGCCTGGTTGTCCCCTAGGCAACAAGTCTGTACACATGCTACTGTACTCAACACTGTAGGCAGTTGTAACACAGTGGGAAATATTTGTGTATCTTAAACATCAAAATGGTAAAGATAGGCATTATAATCTTAACTGAACCACTGTCATTCATATATGTGTTTTATCATTGACCAAAATGTAGTTATGTGGCACATGATGACTGTGTACTTACTATGACCCTTGACTATAGTAATTTCTTAGGATAAATTTTCCTTTCCCCTGATTCACTTTAGTTTGGGCTCTGTAAAGCATAGAGTATGTAATTGATATTCCTATGTATTTATTTTACCTGTAGTAGAAGTAAGGTAGAAATTTAAAATGCTATCTTTGCACTTCAATTGTATGTTTTTTGGAAGACAGGGATTTTGGATGGGAAATCTTAAGTTTTTTAACTTCATTTAGAGGAATGACAATTTTGAATGACAAAAACAGCTGAGAAACTGGTCTAAATGTACAGTGTACATTGCAAGATAATAGAAGGGAAGGTTCTAGTAATCTTACTCCTTTGCCAAATCTCACTAAAATTATATTAAATGAATTAAAATAAAGCAACGTATTTTGGTACCTCGTGTGAGGAAACAAAATGTATATATATTTAACTTTTCTTCTTTAAATACTAAATCTTAGTCTGATGCTGGAACCTTACTTATTAATAAATAGTACTGTCTTCTGACCCAGAAGCTTCTGCAGTAAAAAATGACTGTCCTAGATAAAGGTTAATTTTCTAATCCTGATATCCCTGGAGTTAAGGTTTGTGATTGTAAAGTCGAAGAATATAAAGATTATGGTAAATTTTAAGTTCCCATGTTTACCTAAAATAAAAAAAACCCCAGCCAAGCAACAAACAGCTAGCTTTGTTATTTCTGACATCTTGTCAGTTTTTGAACAGGCTTTAAAAATAATGATGATTTATTTTATTTTGGTTGTGGGAGGAGACAGGGTCTTACTCTGTTGCCCAGAGTAAGTGCAGTAGTGCAATAAGGGCTTACTGCAGCCTCGACCTCCCAGACTCAGGTGATTCTCCCACTTCAGCCTTTTGAGTAGCTGAGACTATAGGTTTAGGTGCGCACCACTAATTTTTGTATTTTTTGTAGAGGTGAGGTTTCGTCATTTTGCCCAGGCTGTTTTAAAACTCTTGAGCTCAAGTGACCCGCCCACCTTGGCCTCCCAAAGTGCTGGGATTGCAAACGTGAACCACAGTGCCTGACCTGTTACTCTTTTTATGTCCTTGTTTACTTCCTGTATCCTGGAATCTGTACCTTTACCTCAAAACTCAGTTTGCTAATAGTTTGTGATTTTAATATTAATGCAAAATATTCACAGATGATTGTACTTTCACAGAATAATCTAGCAGCCAACTGTTTTATTTTTAATTGAGGCAACACTTAAAAGTCAGGCAATTGCAAATACAAATCTGGGTTTCAGAGTCCTCTTGAAAATGTGGAAGATCTGACAGTACAGTGCTTGCAACTGTCAAGGAAGTTAATCTGCTTGAGTTGAGTAGGATTGTCCCTTTAGCTTTCCTCTTCTTTTGCAAGTTATTATATACTGTATGCTAAACTAGAGTCTGATGTCCCTGTGCCTTAGTGTATCGAACTGAGCCTTCAGTTGTTTTGAAGTTTAAGATCAGTGTTATGCAGGGTTGCAGATATGTGTGCATGCTAGAATCTGGCAAATAAAGTACTTGATTAATACAATAGGTAATAGTATCATGGTTTTTGTTTTTGTGTTTTTTTTTCAAAGAGCAACCATGCTCTTTGTTCAGGTAGTAATAGTAAACCCACTGATTCACCACATACCAACCCAGACTGTCTCATGCAAAACTTTGACATATGTACCTTCTCTGTATATTAACAGAGGACTGTCAGGATTGCTCCAGCTCGTTGTTTTCAGGTTAAATCTGGACCCCTAATAATCAAATAGTATTTTTTTAAGTGGGTGTTCATATGAAATCCTTAGAATTTTTTAAAACAGCATTCAAGAGCTGATTTTATCCTATAGACTGCTAGTGTATAACGTTTGGATGGATTTGAATTTTAGCTCTAAATGTAAATACTGTTTAATGTAAGATTGTTTCATTAAGCTTATTGGTTGCACTGGCACATTATGAAAAAAATCCATGTTTTTGTGACGTCTTAGTTTTGAAACAAAATTTTATAGATTTTAACCTGAGGTCAGGAGTTTAAGACTAGCCTGGCCAGCATGGCAAAACTCTGTTTCTAGTAAAAATACAAAACTTAGCTGCACATGGTAGCGGGCGCCAGTAGTTCCAGCTACTTAGGAGTCAGAGGCAGGGAGAATTGCCTGAACCCAGGAGGTGCAGGTTGCAGTAAGTCGAGATCATGCCACTGCACTCCATCCAGCCTGGGCAACACAGACTGTCTCAAAAAAAAAATTTTTTTTTAGAGATTTTTAAAGTGATTTTTAAGGCCAGGCATGGTGGCTCATGCCTATAATCCCAGCACTTTGGGAGGCCGAGGCGGGTGGATCACCTGAAGTCAGGAGTTTGAAGACCAGTCTGGCCAACATGGTGAAACCCTGTCTGTACTTAAAATACAAAACTTAGCCGAGCATGGTGTGGTGGGTGACTGCAGTCCTAGCTACTCGAGAGGCTGAGGCAGGAGAATCACTTGAACCTGGGAGGGGGAGGTTGCAGTGATGCCAGATTGCACCACTGCACTCCAGCCTGGGTGAAAAGCAAGACTCTGTCTCAAAAAGAAAAAAAAAAAGTGAGTTTTAAAGTCTGTATAGTGCTCTATATTGACATCTAAAAAATGCTTTCAATGTGAAGTGTTACATGTCATAGAAATCAGGATTTTTATACTGCATGGATTGTATGTTTACAGATCTTTTCTTAACCTGGCATTTGCAAATCTTTGTTTACTGCTATTATCCTTGGGTTGGGATGCTACTGTCGAACTATTGTGAAGTAATTGAAACTGTACATATCTCTATTTATATATAATATCGATAATGTTAAATTTCAGGACAAAGGAAATGGTTGCTTAATACAATAGGTAATAGTATCATGGTTGTTTGTTTTAAAATAGTTAAAAACATTTGTTCAGGTAGGTTAAAGAGTCATCCTAGAACTAGTGAATATTACTTTATATCTTAAAAGGACATGCCAGTGATGATGTTAAATTTCAGGACAAAGGAAATGGTTGCTTAATACAATAGGTAATAGTATCATGGTTGTTTGTTTTAAAATAGTTAAAAACATTTGTTCAGGTAGGTTAAAGAGTCATCCTAGAACTAGTGAATATTACTTTATATCTTAAAAGGACATGCCAGTGATAATTATACTCTTTAACAGCAGTAGCTTGTGAGAGTACTAAAATGTTTCTTTTATAATTAATTCATTCTACATTTTAAAAATGAATTAAAATGTATACAAAATGTACTCTTTCCAGTCAGGTGAAGGATATAGCCAGAGGAAGCAGCTTACTTTAGCTTTATAACCTAATACTATAAGCTTTAACATTGACTTGTTTAAATCAGTTTTTAAATTAAATATATAATTGAAGTCAGCTCACATATATAATTAAAGTCTTTACCATTAAAACTATATGTAGTAGTCTTGGAAACATCTATGTATTACATATGACACCTCTGTCAACAGTGGTTGGAGTATGTGTCCCTTCTCTTTAAACCAAGGTAAATTTTTGTGATTGCCTCTGTGAATAAAATACTGTGAAAGTGTTGCTGTGTTCTTCCCGGTCCTTCGCTATTAGGACATACACATTTAGAGTCCTAAACTACTATGTAAGAGGTCTGCCTACTCTGTGGCTGCCATAGTAAAGAGTAATCACACAGAGAGAAATGCTGGAGAAGCTCCAACTCTGAATCTCACCAGCCTAGGCATCAGCCAGACTTGTCAATGAACAAGCCTTCAGATGATTTCAGCCCCAGCTCTAGCCCCATTTGCAGCCTCATGAGAGACCCAGGTTGAGCTCCAGAACCATGAGCCATAATGAAAAATTTTACTGTTTTAAGTCAAGTTTTAGGGTGATCATCTTATACAGCAGTAGATAATTAAAACATGTATGTATATACCATACTGTTTTGTTGAAGGAAGGGATTTTGTTTTGTGTTCTGGACCAGATTTTATTTATACGTATCATGTAACCTAGTCATTAGCAAAAGGGTTGGGGCGGACAGGATTTATTCAAGTCTGATAGTGATAAGGAAGGGAGAGTCTTACAGGTTGAAAAACCCGTCAGAAGATTCAAATGTCCTCCTTTTCCTTTCCCCAAAACTGAACTTTTTATTCTAAGTTCTTCTTATAAAAGGTGAAGAATCTTGAACTCAGAAAAACTGGGAATTTCCTGATACCTGTATTTTCTTAACCTCCAAGACTTTTCCCCCGTATATCATATTTCAGTATATCTATATATATAAGGACTTTGAATGATGGAGAAAAGTAACTTAAAATTTGGTCATTTATATTATGTCAGGGGTTGGCAAAACTCTTTGTAAAGGGCCGGATAGGCTTTGTGGGTTCTAAGTGTTCTCTGACATAGTCTGCTTTTTTTTTGTTGTTGTTGTTAATAAACACCTTAAAAATATGAAAACCATTCTTGCAGGGCTTTCAAAACAGGCAATGGGCTACATTTATTCTGTAAGTTTTAGTTTGCCAGTTTATGGTAAAACCACACAGTTAGCTTATTGATGTCATAGACTGTAATACGGATGAAAGTGTTTATAAATGAGGATGTTAGCCCTGAAAGTCCAAAGGGTTCCTCAGAGACGGAGAAAAAAAAATGAGGATGTTATAGTTGATTTTAAATATTCCAGTAAATTTTAATTGTAAAATTAAAGATACAGAGCTTTCTGGTGCACTAATTTGAAATATATGTTCTAGTATGTATGGCCTTTTAACATTTTGCATTTGTGTTCTTTACACTTTGTTTAAAGGTGCTTTTAATGTTCCCCATCTAATTTAACTGTAGATTTGTAAAGTCAGAACTCCATACTAATATCCGTCTGTTATTAGACGAGTGTATTTGGTTAACTCAATCATTTGAGCTTCTATTTCTTTATCTGTAAAGTAATGAATGATTAAACATGCCTCATTGTATATGATTTGTATATATGATATATGTAAAAATTTTAAAGTGACAAAGTTTTTAAAAGATAAACATTGGTTATTATTTGTTGTCTTGAAAAAGGTTGTAGGTGTTTTCCAAAACTACAACCAGTGTCTGAATTTGAAAAGACCGCTTTTGCTAGGAAAACCAGGATTTAAGTGTCTTTGAAACTCAAATTTATTTAAATTAACATTGTGCAAATTCTTTCATTCTGTATTAAATTTAGCATCTAAAGTATATAATATTATGTAAATGTTCATGGTTTGAAGGTGCTATTTCTAATTAAGATCTAGTGATTTTGTGAAAAGATTTCTGTAGCATCGTATTTGCATATTTTATTGTGATTGTCTTAAGTTTTTTTTCTTTTTGCCTTCTACAAATATATTTTATTCTGTGAAGACCTGTTGGATCTACTTTTTTACTAATTAGAGAGCTTTGACCCAGTACTTACTAAACATCTGTAAAATGTGGATTGCCTCTATCATACTATTTTTTATTTATAATGTAGAGTCCAGAAATAGTGTTTGCCACCATTCAGATGTTGAAGGAATTTTGTCTTAGCAAAAACATGAATCTAGATGATGAGATAAGCTTTTTTGTTTGACATATCTTGATTTTAAATAATATTTTTTAAAAGTAAACAAAACTAAAAACCCAAATAATATGTTTTCATTTTAGAAAAATGATAAGGTACATGTCAGCATTGGTACCACTCAAAATAATCAATTTTGCTATTCCAGACATAGTAATTTTCAGATATCTTTAGAGACTGTGTCTCCAAATATAAAGGAAAATGTTATCTTTTCCGTTTCCTGTGTAACCTTCTCTTCTTACCGTTTGTATTAACTGTTCTCTTCAGTCACCGATTTATTTCTCACTTTGGGGAAAATCTGAATCTCATCTATAACCTATTTATAGCCCCCAAGTTAATTAATAGACCTTGCTGTAATTCAAGTGGGCTTTGTTTTTTTTCTTGGAGCCACAAATAAAATTGTTCTCTCTTACCAGTTTTCATGACTTTACACTTCTCCTTTGCCACACCTTAAATTTGGAAAGATTTTTTTGGCACTGGAATAGTTAACGTTTCAACATTCACTTTTAGCATTGGTACATTATTTTAAAATTTAAAGTGGTATTTGCATGTATTTCTAAGATTGTTGGACAAGGTGGAGGTGAGGACAAAACTGAGTTTTATGCTTTCATGATCATGGAATATGTCAATATAGTCATAGTTGCCTTCTCTGAATAAGTTTTATACTTTTGCAGTCCATACCAGCAGGCTGCAAACTTTTTTTTATTACATAGTACATTGATTTTTTTTTCATTTAACTTTCATTTTGACATAATTTCAGATAAGCATAACAACTGCAAGTATAGTGTGAAGAATTTTCTTTTTCTCTCCAACCACATTCTGCAAATGTTAACATTTTGTCACATTTGTCTCTCATTCTGTGTGTCTGTGCACACTTTTTTTTCCTGAACCATTTGTAAGTTGTAGACATGATACATCTTTGTCCCTAAATACTTAAATATGTATTTCATAAAATAAGGACTTTCTTTGACTTAACCATCGTACAGTCAAAATTAGAAAAATAACATTGATACTTACTCTGATCTACAAACTTTATTCAGATTTCACCAGTTTTTCCAATTATGTCTAATATTGTGGGCTGTGTTCAGTTATCATGCCTCTCTAGTCTGCTTTGATATGAAATACTTCTTACTCTTTGTTTCATGACAGTGACATATTTGGATACCCTTTAATTTAGGTTTGTCTGATGTTTCCTCATGTAGGTTCAGCTTTTCCATTTTGCATAGAACATTAAAAAGCATTGTTCTGTTCTCACAGCATTATAACCAGAGGTCCATGATGTTGATTTGCCCCATTACTGGTGATGTTAACTTTGATTATCTGGTTAATTTGGACTGTGCGACATTTCTCCACTGTAAAGTTGTTTTCCCTTTGTAATCATGGAGAGTACACATTTTTGGTAAATGTGTATTTATAAGTTGTACATATGTATTTCCATAGTAATTTATTGTACATATTTTAAAGCCCTCACAAAAGTTTGAAATTAAAGAGTAAGATAAAAGTAGAGACATTTTTACATTTTCTTACACTCCAGTGTATCTTTTCATACCCTCTGAATTGTATACTCCTGGGAGGATATCGCACTCTTATTGTCCAGGCTCGAGTGCAGTAGCGTGATCTTGGCTTACCGCAACCTCTGCCTCCCAGGTTTAAGTGATTCTTGTATCTAGCCTCCCGAGTAGCTGGGGTTACAGGCATGTGCCACCATGCCCTGCTAATTTTTGTATTTTTAGCAGAGACGGGGTTTTGCCATGTTGGCCAAGCTGGTCTCAAGCTCCTGGCCTCAAGTGATTGGTCTACCTCAGCCTCCCAAAGTGCTGGGATTACAGGCATGAGCCACCGTGCCTGACCAATTCTTACCCTGTATTGTTTTATAGAAGTTAATCTTGTGTGTTGATCCTGAAGTAAAAGCTCCTAGGCGTTCGCTGTCTCACACTAAGTACTCAAAAATACATCCTTAATATTAGTGATTTTTTTCCCTATTATTTTCTGATTTCTTTTGCAGATGGAGAACTTAATGTTCTAGATGATATTTTGACTGAAGTACCAGAACAGGATGATGAACTGTATAATCCAGAGAGTGAACAAGATAAAAACGAGAAAAAGGGGTATGTAAGAGTTCTACTATTTTTGTTGAAATAACAGCATAAATAGAGGAGATTCAAATTTTTAAGAAAATGACTGTGCTTTTTTGTACTTGCTCCTTGAGGCAGTTAATACTAAATGCACATAACAAGCTGATATCCATATGAATTGGGGTAATCTGGTTTTTCTAATACATGAAACTTCTCAAATATATGGATTTATCCCAGTAGTTGAAAGCTATGTTTTCTTTCTGGAGCAGAAATAATTCAGAAGACTTTTAAAGAAGTAAGGCCTTCTCCCCCTTTGCTGATGTATATTATTGTCCATCTTTGGTGAAATAAATGGAATACTACAAATACTTGTGTGTTTTTTTACATTATTTTAAAGGATCGAAAAGAAAAAGTGATCGAATGGAATCTACTGATACCAAACGACAAAAAGCTTCTGTCCATTCAAGACAACTGGTTTCTAAGCCACTGAGCTGATCTGTTAGCAATAACAAAAGAATAGTCAGTACAAAAGGAAAGTCAGTCACAGAGTATAAAAATGAGGAATATCAAAGATCTGAAAGAAACAAGCGTCTAGATGCTGATCGGAAAATTCGTCTATCGAGTAGTGCCTCCAGAGAACCTTATAAGAATCAACCTGAAAAAACCTGTCTCCGGAAAAGGGATCCTAAAAAGGAGGGCCAAATCCCCTACGCCAGATGGTTCTGAGGTAGTAAATATTATTGCAGATATAAAACGGAAAGCCATTCGTTTTGAGGCTTTAGAACTGTTTATTCACCCTGACCTTGTCTTTTATATGACTGCTGATTCCCTTTTTCTTTAAACATCAGAGAATTGGGCTTGAAGTGGATAGACGTGCAAGCAGATCCAGCCAGTCTTCTAAGGAAGAGGTGAACTCTGAAGAATATGGCTCTGACCATGAGACTGGCAGCAGTGGTTCTTCTGATGAGCAAGGCAACAACACTGAGAATGAGGAGGAAGGAGTGGAAGAAGATGTGGAGGAAGATGAAGAGGTAGAAGAAGATGCAGAAGAAGATGAAGAGGTAGATGAAGATGGAGAGGAGGAGGAGGAAGAGGAAGAAGAAGAAGAGGAGGAGGAGGAGGAAGAGGAAGAAGAAGAATATGAACAGGATGAGAGAGACCAGAAAGAGGAGGGAAATGATTATGACACTCGAAGTGAGGCCAGTGACTCTGGCTCTGAATCTGTTTCCTTCACAGATGGGTCCGTCAGATCTGGTTCAGGCACAGATGGATCAGGTACTACTTTTTATATGTAAAAGTTTGTCTTAAAAAATACTTGATAGGTTTTGGTCTTGAAAATGTTTAAATTATAAAATCGTTGAGGAGATGGGGGGATATTAATAGGATTGTCTTGTGATCCTTTATAATTATATACTGTTGAATGTTATAAATACATTTGAATAATCTTGGATAAGAGTTGCATATTTAGTAAGGGCATTTCCTAGCTACAAATTGGTTGTGTTATAAATGGACACAAGTCCATTCATTTCTGTGTAAGGAAATGTATTTCAGATTTTAGTGTTGTAAATTCTTAGATTTTCATGCCAGTCAGCAGTTTATTTAAACACTGATGTACTTGAAGTATATTCATATGAAACTTGTTCACTGGGTGTTACAGTATTTCCTTGGTAAAATGCCCCTAGATTTCCATTATATGGCTGCAGAATTAAATTATTTCTTTTTTCCCTGGGAGCACAGACTTTTTTTCTAATTCTGTGTCTGTAAGTTGACTGGCTGAGAGGGTCTACGAGAGGGCTGGGGTGTAAGGTATAAGATGGAGACGAAGACTATAAAATTCTTGTGGAAAAATCAGGTAAGAGCTGTCTTGAGTCAATTCTTCAATGCTACATATTCTGCCTCTATTCTTATGAGACAGAAATGTATGATTATTAGGTAGTTGGAGACACTAAGCTTAGGGCAGCCTTTCTTGGGGTAGGGTACAGCAAGGAGAGGTCAGGATATTTATAGAGCACTGTATGATGATTATAATCTCATAGTTGTCTTATGTAAAGATGCTACCAAATTGCTACATAAGCAGAATGTACTAAATATAAGAAAATTACTATTCTTTTGAAATATATTTACAGTTTCATTATTACAGAACTTTATCATTTATAATAGTACATTGTTATGTATATAATATAGAAAAGTACTTCACTTGCCAATCACTAGAAGGTAACTGGCCATCTGCTTTACCTATACCATATACAGATAGTATATATTTATTCTGTATACATTATACTATATATTTATACTGTATAGTGTATATCTATACTATATACAGTATAGGTAGAGCAGATGGCCAGTTATCTTCTAGTGATTGGCAGCTGAAGTGCTTTCAACCTTTTGTTCACTAGAATTCTAGGTTTGAGAGTTAAGATAGGCTTTTCAAGGGAGGTAGAGTTAAACTGAATAGATGAGTAGTTAGATTTGTTGTAAAAACTTGTGGAATCTTTACTTCTATGCTTCCATGATGCCTTTTGCAAACTGATAGGATGTATTTTTTTTTTCTTTTCTTTTTTTTTTTTTTTGACAGAGTCTGTCTCTGTCACCCAGGCAGGAGTGCAATACCGTGATCTCAACTCACTGCAACCTCTGCCTCCTGGGTTCAAGCAATTCTTCTGCCTCAGCCTCCTGAGTAGCTGGAATTACAGGCATGCGCCACCACGTCTGGCTAGTTTTATAGTTTTAGTAGAGACAGAGTTTCACCATGTTGGTCAGGCTCATCTCGAACCTCTGACCCTGGGTGATCCACCCACCTCAGCTTCCCAAAGTGCTGCAATTACAGGCGTGAGCCACAGCGCCTGGCCAAGATTTATATTTTTTATAATTTAAGATAATGGATAGAGAAGAAATACTTCCCGTTAGCAATAAGTGTTGAATGTTCATTTATTGTGGAGAATGTGTGAAACCACTCTCATGGGTAGGGAACGTTTTGTTGTAAGTATCTTCTTTTGGTATCTCTGTTATTTCTTAGACTTTAATGTTTTTATTGTTTACATTAAACAAAGGGGACTTAAATGAGTAGGACCAGAAATCTGCATTTTTTTTGTTTATTTATTTATTTTTGAGACAGAGTCTCACTCGAGTCGCCCAGGCTAGAGTGTAATAGCGCGATCTCTACTCATTGCAACGTCTGCCTCCCGGGTTCAAGCGATTCTCCTGCCTCAGCCTCCCAAGTAGCTGGGATTACAGGCACGTGCCACCACGCCTGGCTAATTTTTGTATTTGTAGTAGAGATGGTGTTTCACCGTCTTGGCCAGGCTGGTCTTGAACTCCTGACCTCGTGATCCACCCGCCTCTGCCTCCCAAAGTGCTGAGCCACTGCACCCGGCCCAGAAATCTGCATTTTTAACAGGCTCCTAGATGATGATCATAGTAAGATAACTTGATTAATTTACTTTGTTTTTGTGGAGAAGACATTTCAAATTAAATGGTAACTGTAGTTTTATAATAAATATTATTGATCTCAAAACTGTTAATAGACCAGGTTTATTCTAAATGAGATACGTGAAATTTTTATTTTCCTTATTAAAGGAAAATCCCTTACATGGAACATGCTTTAGGTACTGTATTTACTGTGGAGGAAATTATTTTTCATACAATAGTTTATGAAAGTGTAATGGGTTGGTTTTGAAACTCCCTGATTAGGAGATGTCAGTTTTTAAATACAAGTGATCACAGTTTAGTTTCTGTGTCATGAATATTCTAGACTCCAGTTTATTTTACCTTATTCTCAGAATTTTTGGTAACTTTAAAAGCGACAGGCTAATTGATAGAGCTTTACTTATTAGATGATTTTTATTGTTCTTTTGACCTAAGAGTAATAGGGGAGGCAGCCATAAACTTAAGAGCAGTGGGAGTTACTCATACACAAATGAAAATTCCTTGGAGATTTCTCATGCTAATGCTAGGTTTAGCATTATATAGAAACAATTGAGTAGGATCTTCTGCCCCTATTATTTTCCCTGCATTATCTCAGATATCTTTTTAGTAATTTTTTTATTTTTATTTTTGTCTTTATATAGAGACAGGGTCTTGCTATGTTGCCCAGGCTGGTCTTGAACTTCTGAGCTCAAGTGATCCGCCTGCCTCAACCTCCCAAAGTGCTGGGATTACAGGTCTGAGCCACTGTGCCAGGCCCTTTTTAGTACTTGAACCATAAAATATTCTTTTTTAACAGCAGTAAGAGATACATTACACTCAGTCTGATCCATTCATAATGCTTAGACTCCTGAACGAAATATCCATGGAGGAAAAATTAGAAGAAATATGTCAGAACTTTTGAAAGAAATAATGAAAAAAGCTCCCAAAAGCAGTTGAACCTGTAGTCGTTTTTCAAAAATACTTGTAAAATACCGTTTCTACTTGGTCAAGCCAGAGGACCTGCCTTTGAGTCTAGGTTTTACCACTCAGGAACTGTGGGACCCTAGTCTAGTTGTGTAACCACCTGTCTAAGCCGAGGTTTCTTCATCTGTAATGAGAGTATCTTGTGAACTTGTTCTGAGGATTAAGGGAGATAGTACTTAAAGCTTTTTAAATAGCTGTCATTATATAGTAGGTTATTGCATACACAATCACTGATGATTCTTTTTCAGCTTTCCATTGTTTTTGTAAAAATAAGTATGTGCATTTTTTTCCTTCCCTTATCTCTAAGCTGAAAAGCAAAAGGAGCTTGTCATGGTATAATTAAGATAGCAATAAACAGGAGAACCGAATTCCATTTCAGTCCTCATTTATGTTTATAAAGTTCCAAATTAAGCTTGGGACTGCTTCTTAAATGACAGGTAATCCAATCCAAACTTTTTCTGTTTACTGAAAATTTTCAGCTTCCTTACAGAAATACACAAGCTACCATTAAAATTGTAGGGGTAAATTTTAAATTGAGTTTGAAAATAAGAGCAGTAATCCAGGGAGGAAATGGCTAAGAAGAATGAAATGGAAAACACAGAAACAAGCAATGGCAACCAGAAGGGAATCCCTAATTATGGTATATATATTGTTTTCCAGTTGTAAAGCTTTGGGTTCCAGGGTTCATTAAACTTCTTAAGATAGAATCAGAATTGGAATTGTGATGAAGAATGGTAGTGGAGTTTTAAAAAATAAGGACTTAAGACAGTGTTACCTGGTGCATAAAAAAGGACGCAGTTTTGAAAGAAGTTGTTTTTGCTTTGCAGATTTTTCCCTCTCTTGGAAAACTTTATTCAAGTCCACCTACATACGGCAATTGAGGACCTGATTTTGCAGTTACTTCCTGTGTTTTTATTTGATTGAAATTGATGAGAGAAGCAAGATGCCCTTACTTGTTAGACAGTGTTTTTAAAATAAAACATTCTTCTGAAGAAATTGAGGGATCAGGAGAGAGGAGCACAGTCTAATATAGGGCAATGCAAAAATTAGACATGTAATGATACATTCTTGTTTGATTACTTCTCTTAGTTTCTGTATTTTTTTTTTTTAAACTCTTATTTGGTTCTTTTTAGATGAGAAAAAGAAGGAAAGGAAGAGAGCTAGAGGCATATCTCCAATTGTTTTTGATAGAAGTGGAAGCTCTGCATCAGAGTCATATGCAGGTATTCTCATTTTACTTGTATTTGTGATCGTATCTGACTGATTCTAATGTAATCTGCTTTAGAAAGTGTGTGAAGGCTGTAGTTTAGTGTGAACTTGTTATGTCCATTAGTACTGATTTTTGGCATGTTCAGTGTAATAATTCTAGAGAAAACTAAGCTTTTTCTTATTATTTTAATCCTGTTCTGTTACTGCTTAAGTGGAATTTTCACTTTTTTTTTCTTGGAAGATGATGATTCAGTGACTAGTTTTCTGAGTGGGAAACTGTTCAAATATACATACTTTTAAAAAATCCAAACAACCCAAAAAGCAAAACACTCGTACACATTGAGAAGTTCTTTTGTGTGTGTGGGTGCGCCAGGAAGAATAATTTGTCTTGAATGAGAATTTTATGTGACAAGACTGTAGAAATTTTGTCTTATCTCTATTAAAGCTCAATCTGAACAAATGTACTTTGGCTAAATACAGGTTCAGAAAAGAAGCATGAGAAATTATCATCTTCCGTTCGTGCTGTCCGAAAAGGTATCATTTAAATTTGAAATTGTTTTCATTGCATGCTGCATAGTCATTATTTTGCCTTATTGGTTTTCCATTAATAGCTGCTTTTAATGTAGTAATGTTCCGATATATTACATGAAGAAAAAATTAATATCTTACATAGAAAACTCTGTGTCTGCTTCTTACTATATATCTTTTAGGATAATACCAAACATTTCAGAATATTTTAGTTTTTGGACAAAATGGGATGGGGGTGTGTGTGTGTATGTTATAGATGTGTGTGTATAAATATGTATGTTTATAGCATAGTGGTCTGTTACCACTCTTGAATCTGATTAAGAAAATCTGTTAAACCTCGGTAACTATTTTCATACTTAAAGGTGGATTTGATATATCGGAACATCACTAGGTTAGGTTTAACTTCTTGCAATATGCTGGTTGTCTTTTCTTACCTTTGCTTTATTACATGTTGTGGCTTAGCCTTCCAGGTTGAATGGGTGATTGTTGCTTTTTAAAAGTTCAGCTGGGTTGTGGAGGGCTAATTTCAGTTAGTACAGTTTTGACCCCTTTGTGTAATCATGGCCTGTAGTTAATCAATTTGGGTTTCTTTTTTTCAGATCAAACCAGTAAACTCAAATATGTGCTTCAAGATGCAAGATTTTTCCTCATAAAGAGTAACAACCATGAGAATGTGTCTCTTGCCAAAGCTAAGGTATTAGCATCAGTTCTGTTGAAACTATACTAATACTAAAATTTTTAAATGGGAAAGCAGACTTGTATTACATCAAGTAGCACAAGGTACTATGATTTTCATTACAGTTTTAAAGACTACATTCCAGTTGCCACTTAGGATCTGGTTTGTAGTCAGTTAGGCAACCTACTTGTAATTTGAGTTTTCTTTCGCTTTTTTGGTTTTTTTTTTAAGATGATTTTAGGAGTCAGAATATTAAATGTTGAAGGCTATACAGTTTAACTTTTTGCTGTAAAAGATCCTGTTTCTGTTGATTTTTGTTTCTGTACTAAGTGGCTCATTTATTGTGCTAACACTTCTAAAAGTATCTGTAGTTAACCAATTTTTTTTATGTTGATGCTTGATTTATACTTTGAGGTTCTTTTGAAATCATTCTTTTATGAAGAGTTTTATTTTTTTAGAATTAAGATCATTGGGATTTAGAAGAAAAAGGAAGAATTAGCTTAAAGGCCCCTCCAGACTTTGCAAAAAAGATATGCATAGTTGCTGTAGGATGTTGTAAGATACTAATTTCCTTTTTATGTTTGGCTACAAAATTACAATTGTGTGTTACACTAGCTGTTATAATGTTTTGCTATTCTTGGTTTAAGTTGAGTAAACTGTACAGCTTCAACTGATTTTCAGAAACCTAAAACTAAAGCTAAACATTTTTCTAACCGTATTTCTGTCAGTGTTCTATATTTCTAACATAAGGACACCCATAAAACTTTACAAACAGAAGGAAACAGTACACCAGATAGCCTTATTCTGTTCTCCAGCTGAAGTGGATTTAGGCAGAAGTACGCTTGGCCCTCAGTATCCACAAGGTTCCTCATCTTTGGATTTAACTAACTGGATTGAAGTAGAGGAAAAAGGAATACGAAATAATACAACAGAAAATAAAAATTTAAACACAGTATAACAACTATTCACATAGCATTTACATTGTATTAGGTGTACATATTCTAGAGGTGATTTAAAGTATATGGGAGTATATGCGTACGTTATATGCAAATACTTTGCCATTTTATATAAGGGACTTGAGCATCCTCAGATTTTGGTCTGCATGGGTCCTGGAACCAGTCCCCTACAGAGACTGAGGAACAAATGTAAGCATTTAGTGTACGTGTCGTTTGTATGAGCAGATTGGTGTGAGCTGAATGATAGCATCTGCCTTACCTTATTATTCTGTTTTTTTTTATCTTTTAAATATGAAGATTTGGTTAAAATGTCTTAGAAATTAACAAATATCTCACAGCTCTAGGTAAAACATAGGCCTCTTCAGTCAGACTATTGATACATAAATATTTGAACTTAAAAACTGCTTTAAAAAATGAACTTAAATAGAAAAGTGCTATATTCTTGACTAATACACTAAGTTTTAATTTCTTGATTAGGCACAGTTTTTCAGGAAGACAAACTTCTTGTGATTCATCTTCAAACAGGATGTATTTACCTCTGTAAATGGTTGTACTATTAAAATAATTGTAGGTGATTGGTTTTACTATATGGAATTCTGGTCCCTTTGATTTGGACCCCACCTCATGTGGGGTCTGTGTGTTTACTAGTAGCTTTAATGTGTTTACTAGTAGCTTTAATGATCTTGTAAAGTTGGTAATTGTCTCCCATTTTTCTCTTAGGTTTTTATAAATTATTACTACATTATTCTGACAGCTGATAAATCAAACTTTTCTTCATTATAGCTTACTTAAATTGAAAGCACACCAAAACATGTAGCTTTTTTTTTTTTTTTTTTTTTTTCAAACATAACTGGAAACCCAAAAGAGTTGTAGTTAATTGCACTTTGTGGTCTCTATGTTATTTGTATAGGGTGTATGGTCCACGCTTCCTGTAAATGAGAAGAAATTAAATGTTGCATTTAGATCTGCGAGGAGCGTTATCTTAATATTTTCTGTCAGAGAGAGTGGGAAAATTTCAAGGTAAGAATAAAAATAATTTGGACATGTAAAAACATTAATTGTATTAGCATCTACATATTATATTATGATATGATTCTCTTAGGGTTTGCAAGACTTTCTTCAGAATCACATCACGGAGGATCTCCTATACACTGGGTGCTTCCAGCAGGAATGAGTGCTAAAATGCTGGGAGGTGTCTTTAAAATTGACTGGATTTGCAGGTAAATTAGACACTTCAGTATAGATAACTGAAGTTTTGAATATGCTACCAGTTTGGAATAATGTGTTAACGTAAAACCGTCATCATATGCTTACCTTACATTGTTTACTACCTTTATCATCTAATGTAGGACACAAACAACAAAGATGTATTAAGTCTAAAGTTGTATGTATTTAATTTGTTTTGTGTATTAGTAATATAGCAGTAAATGAATTGGACAGTTGCTTGAAATGTCTGGCATATCTATATAATTTTAGTGTTTAACATGTCAGCTATTGTGGAATGGGAAGTAAGTACTCTGACTTGACTAACAATTTCAGAGGTAACTAAATTTAGTTGTGGACAATTAGTAATTTTTAAGGAGGTTAGCAAATGATGTTTTAGTTGCTGTTGTGATCTTTTGAAACTGAGTTAAGATTTAACTATGAGAAAAAGAATCAGGCTTATTTTGAACAGAGTTGTCACTATTTTTAGGTCCTTACTGCTTACTGAATTATTTTACACAAGAAGCTCATAATTTAAGTGATCTTTACATGGCATACACAAATCTATTACCTATAAAATTAATTTTTGTTAAAAAGTGTCTGAAAGGAGATGGTTACTTTGTGAGTTTTAAGTTATTTATGGGTATTGGATCTTGATAAGCACGAAGGAATTGGTTAAGAAAAAAAATGCTGTGCATATGCAGGAAAGCAGACTAAATCAAGGAAGAGCATGGAAACAAACTATGGGGGGGTGGGAGGATATATGTTTGAGTAGGATCGGAAGCCACCTTTTTTTATGAAGCATATGGTAGTAAAACAGAAGATCAAAGGGCAAAGATGGTTAAGAATGAATGAATGTGAGTCAGTCTAAACTTTCATTGTAGGATAGTGAGGAGCTGTGAAGATAGGGGCGGTGATAAAGTAGAAATGCCATACAGTCACTTACTGCAGTGACATATCCATCAGGAAAGAATCTTGTCCCATAAGTTTGTAGGACCTGTAAGAGGTACCTATAATACCATATTTTACTATACCTTTTCTGTGTTGAGATACACAAGTACTTTCCATTGTGTTGCAGTTACCTACACTATTCAGTACAGTAACACGCTGTGCAGATTTGTAGGCTAGGAGAAATAGGTCATACCATATACCCTAGGTATGTAGTAGACTATACCATTTAGGTTTGTGTAAATACATCCTGTGATGTTCACACAGTGAAATCGTCTGATGAATTGTATCCTGTCATTAAGTGACGCATACTGTATTAGGTTGATAATAGCACAGCAAAAAGTTAGAAAAAATACTTCGTCCCATTGTTATTACTTTCTGTGGGGAAGAATTGGACATCATCTAAATTCTTCAAAGTAGAAAATAGTTAAATTATAGTTTGTCTTAAAGTTTGAAAATCTGGTGACAATTTATAGGAGAAGGAGTGATTACTTTTTAGTAGAGAAATTCACTTTTTTTAAAATTTTGTGCGTGTGTGTGTGTGTGCGCGTGTCCGTGTGTGTCTGTAAAGGCCAGAGGAAACATGGTAATGTAACATATTTGCAGGTGTTGCTTTCTTGAGAATAGGAGAGAAAATAATTGTCCATTTTTACATGGGTGGCAGCAGATTTTGTTTTGAATGTAACTTAGTGTGTTAACCTTCATTTTTACATTATTGATAAAAAAATTTGTTTCTTAATTTTAAGATAAATTTTTTCATGGATTATTCATCGTATTCCTCTTCATTGACTTATTTTGACTGTCTTACTAACTTGTTTGAAATGTGTAAAGTGACAGAAGAGGTAAAGACAGACCCAAATTGACTGTCCTACTATCGTGAGGTATAAAATTGTGGACAGTAAAGTACTTTTATTATTTTAAAGTAAGTTTATGAGTTTAGATAAAAATATTTAGAAATATTTTTACATAATAAAACTATAATTTTAATTTTTTTAATACTCCTAAGTTCTGTTCAAGAGTAATTTTACAATACTTTATAATTCTGGAGGGCATGTGATATTTCTAGCATTGATACTTCCTTAGGTAAGTCACTTGAACTCTAGTTTAAATTCTCTCTATATAGTGAGAATTACATTTGAGTCTCAGAATTAAAACGATTTAAATTTAATAAATACATATGCTAAGGACTTTGCTATCAATAACAGTAACTGCCGTTAATATTTTTTTCTTTGTCAGATATGGTGGTCATGAGATTTCAATTTAAGGACCCTTTCGATTTAATAGTAACTAGACTTAAGCTTCTTTAGGTGTTATCCCTCAATCACTTGTATCAGTAGCATCTGATTGTTAAAATGCAGAATCTTGAGACCCACCACAAACCTGTTAAATCCCTGATGGTTCAAGTGGTTGGTAGGCACATGGAAGATTGGGACCAGATAAGTGTCATGTTTTAGCTGAAAAACAGAGGGAGGCGTAAAAAGTGACTTACTAAGATTTCCACCTGTAATTAGCTCAGAATAAGGCATAATCTATGAAATATTTATCCAGAATTATATTTACCGACTAGATTTTATATTTATGTCCCTTCCAAATAACCCATTTATCTTTCAGAGTCTCTCCATTATTCCTTTTAACTTTAATCAACAAACCACTGTTCATATATAGAGCCTCTGCATGTTGGGCGTGGTGGCTCATACCTGTAATCCCAGCACTTTGGGAGGCTGAGGCGAGTGGATCACTTGAGGCCAGGAGTTCAAGACCAGCCTGGCCAACATGGTGAAACCCCGTCTCTACTAAAAATACAAAAATTAGTCAGGTGTGGTGGCGCATGTCTGTAGTCCCAGCTATTTGGAATGCTGAGGCATGAGTATTGCTTGAACTCAGGAGGCAGAGGTTGCAGCAAGCCAAGATCATTTCGCTGCACTCCAGCCTGGACAACAGAGTGAGACTCTTTGTTAAAACAAAATAAACAAACAAAAAACTGCACAATTTTACATTCTTTTGTTCAATTTGCCAAATCACTTAGGTCAGAGAGTCCCTCGTATGTTCTCAGAGAACTCACAGTAAAGATAAGTTGTATCTGTATTTATGCTTCTTTATAACATACCTGCTCAGAAGGTAACTGTTAGGTTGCTTGTTCTGTAATTGTGATCTGAGAAGAAAGGATAAAGTAAAGATGATACATAGACCACGGACCCTGTAATTTCTCTTTAATTTATTCTGAGCCCCTGTTTTGCCTCCGGCTTCACAGTTTTCTGTGATGTTCTGGCTGAGATTAACTGTGTTGAAACAGTGAACAGATGTCTCTTGAATCTAGTTAGAACCAGTGCCACCAAAGAATCTCAACCCCAAATGATACATCTAGCTTGGCATATGCTTTTACTTCCACTTTGGATCATGGGTGTTTAGTTGCTGATATTTAAATAACAGTGATAATCCCATTAATTTATAACCTTCCCGTGTTTTGGTGGCTGTAGGTTTTCATTTATTCCTTTCCTATAACTTTTAAGCTGGCAATTAGAAAAATGTAAAGTATTGAACAAAATACAAAGAAAACTAACTAGATCTCTGCCTCTGAATATTCTAAGCTTTGGTGTGGACTTGTTCTAGTCTTTCTACTTCTTGACAGCCTGCAAAGGGGAAAAAAACATTCTTCTTGACTCACTTTTGATAAATGAAGTAAGGTGCATATTAGGCAAAGAAACCAAGCCTTTAAGTGATACTTAGTGGGTATTTTCATTACTCACTGACCACTCTTCGTGTGTGTGTGTCTGTGTGTGTGTATAATTACCATCATAGAACATACCACCTTGTTAATTTAACTCTAAAATACTTGTGATTCCCTGCAAAATGTCAAAGCTTTTTTTGAGGTTTAAAAAATTTATATAAAATCTGAGCACTCACGCTGGGTGCAGTGACTCATGCTTGTAATCCTATCATTTCGTGAGACTTAGGTGGGAGGATTGCTTGAGCCCAAGTGTTTGAGACCAGCCTGGGCAATATAGTGAGATGCCATCTCTAAAACATAAAAATAAAATTTAAAAAATATCTGAGTCGTCAGTATTCACCTTCAAGAAAATTCATGTAAGGTTATGTGTGTGGCATGTTCACTGGACAAAATTACTTATGTTTTCCCCTTTCCATTATGCCTCTGTTCTGGCCTTTCTCTTTCTTTCAAATGTAACCCTGCTTAGTTCTCTACATAAGGCTTTACCTGGGTCATGTACCACTTCTTTCATAAAGCATTTTCTGTTTATTTTTCTTTCTTTCAAAATAGATACAACCACCCCTATTAAAAAAACAAATCTGTATTGTGCACATGGTACCCATTCTCTTTGAAAATTGTGCATGATTGTTTATTTTTTTTTTGATGGCTATGGAAGAAATGTTAGGGATGCAAACTCTTGTTTTTCTCATCTTTTTCCTTTGGCTGAACAGTTTCATTTGTATTGTAGACACAGTGAATAGTTTTTTAAAGTATTTATCTATTTTGGCATTATTTGTTTTGTGCAAAAATAGATAAAACCTTATCAGATACTGTTAATTTACAGTTATTTCTTGGTAGCTAACAGCTGTTGATTGTGCGTCATTTTTGTATTCATATGACATTGTGTTAGGTTGACAAAGAACTATAAAAATACAAGATATCTTTTTAAGTTTGGTAAGACCATTTTGTCCTATGGCTCAGAGATCTTAAAACCAGGTTATTAGTATTTAAATTATATAGATACCGCCCTTGAATTTCAATAGAGGGCATAATTAATACAAATATATGAATTTATAAATATTTATTGCACAACTCAAACCAGTCTATGGGTAGTGAAGAATATTGCCATATTGAATGAGGGATTATACTTGAATCAGGGAAAGCAGCCTCCAACTAAAATTAGGGGACACTTCTATTTTCATTTGATGTTAACGGCTGGATTAAGATCCAGCTTCTTTTGATCAGTTAAGTATTTTTTGAGTTCACAGAAACAAGGGATATGCTAAATATTTTATGTGTCATTTCATTTGCAAACTGCGTAAAACAACTATAAAGTAGATGGTGATATTCTTGTTATCAGAGGAATAGATTTGGGCTCAGAGAAGAGAGAGAGCTGGGGTTTAAGCCCCAAGTTGTCTTGGTTCTTAAGCCCTTGCTCTTAAGCTTTTTTTAGAAAACTGGAGAACATGGAAAAAGCTAGTCTCTGACGAGGCTTTCTGTAGGGAAAACACTGAACCATAGTAAGTGATTTTTAAAATTTTAGTCATATTTAAGTCATAATACAGGAATTCACTGCTAAAGGTAGTATAAAGTCCTTAAAGGATTTTGCAGCAGAATGTAATTGATATTACTTTGTATTTAGGCGTGAATTACCCTTCACTAAGTCGGCTCATCTCACCAATCCTTGGAATGAACATAAACCAGTAAAGATCGGACGTGATGGACAGGTTTGTGGATTTAATTGATTGTTCAAAAAACATATATTTAATCAACGCTTTTATAGATCTTTATTGATGGATTTGTTTTAACCATTTTTGATGAAAGAGATCATGTGAGTATTTGAGAAAATAGTCTTATCTGAAGTATATAATTACTGTGATTAAGACTAATAAGACATCCATTAATATTGAAATATAGGTAGCTTTATATGGTACTTTCATATAATTGAAGGAAATATTTTTAAAGATAATTGGCAAGATTTTAATTTTTTTTTTTTACTCTATTATCACTGTCTAACAGAGTCTTCAGTTTCTGTAATACATTTTAGAATTGTTACTAAGTATATGTGCTTATGTTTTCTGAGTAGAAAGCAATTTTGTGAGAAGATTAAATATATGTAGTCAGGTTTTCAAATATGCAAAAGGAATTGAAAATATGGAGTAATTGAAAATAAAACCTTTTACCCTTGTAATTCTCTCATGTAATTCTGAACCAGAAATTTTGTTTATTTTATTTTTTAGTTTTAATTGTTGTTTTTTTGGAGACCAGGTTATGTGAGTGGCTAATTTTTGTATTTTTGGTTGGGACTGGGTTTCACCATTTGCGAGGCTGGTCTCAAACTCCTGGCCTCAAGAGATCCGCCTGTCTGGGGCTCCCAAAGTGCTGGAATTACAGGCATGAGCCACTATGCCTGGACACACAGAAGTAATACGATGTTTTATTGCTCATAAGTAAAAATGTTTGTACTGTAATTGAAAATGATTTAATTTTAAAAAGCCCATAGATTGGTCTGCCTTTGTGGTAAATTTAATGAATTTCAATGCACTTTGTAGATTATAATTATCAAAGTTGTTGGCACACACACTAACATGTATTTTTCCTACATTGTATTAAGATAAATGAGTTCGCTCTGGTATTTTTGTATTTTGCACAAAGAAATATTCCCTTTTTTTCAGAGGGCAATTGTCACAGAATTTTAAGCAACTGTATTTGTGTATTTAACTTTGGAGAGTCTGCACTTTTAGTTTTTACCCTTCATATAAATATATACGAAACACTTTTGAAATGTTTTATAATTCTGCAAGTTTTATTCAAATCCCATATGATCATCAGCCTTGGAAAGAAAGCCTCCAAGTCAATTTTTGTTCTACTACATCTGGAAAATACAAGCCTGTTGAAAGGGTCTGTTTTTGTTTTATAAATTGCTACTTTCCTGTTCTAGGAAATTGAACTTGAATGTGGAACCCAGCTTTGTCTTCTATTTCCCCCCGATGAAAGTATTGACTTGTATCAGGTCATTCATAAAATGCGTCACAAGAGAAGAATGCATTCTCAGCCCAGATCACGAGGACGTCCATCCCGTCGAGAACCAGTCCGGGATGTGGGAAGGTTAGAAACGTTCTTTGGACTGATAATAGGCACATGTATCAGAATAACATGATGGAGGAATATGATTCGTCAAAAGTTTGTCCTGCGGTAAAGAAGAAAGAGAAAATCCTCAAATCAAGCTGCATGGACTAGTTTGTGGCTTCATTGAGGATTTCACATGGTCACCTTGGTCTCAGTCATTTTTCAAGAGGAAAATGGGGATCTTTCCTTATGCAGAAAAAAATTATCTGATAACCAGTGATAACCAGTTCAGATTAGATAATACTCTGATAATACAATGTATACAATTGAAACGAGGTAGGCATTTGTTGCTAAGAACAGGCTAGAAAGGAAGAGAAGGAAGTCTTTATTTGCAAAAATTGTTAATATTTTGTAAAAAGCCTTTTCTTTCAGGTGTGTCTCTGGATAAGCCTTATCAGATATGGGACTTTTATAAAGGATCACTAATATTTTTTCAGAAGATGACGCCTCATTTAGAGGATAAAATATTTTAAGTTATTTTGATATTCAAGAGGAGCATTATTGGGACTGTTTCAGATTTTACCACCGTGATGTGTTAACCCTATTGCCAGATATTCTCTAACATGTACCCAGTGAATTCATACATCTTGCTGATCTTCTGAAAACAATAGGTTCTTTCCAAAGGGGATCAAGTGGCCCTGGGAGACCCGGCAACAAACCAAAAAGAAGGGCTGTTGCTGTGTCTGTTTACAACTTTTCCAGATGCTGGCAGTACCTGTGGACTTAAAGTGTTTTTTAGAGGATCGCCATGGTTATTGATCACTACTTTATGAACTAAACAGCATTTTCCAGAAAAAGGGGGTTTAACTTGTTACAGAATTGGAGAAGTCTTTGCAAAGAACTGATTTAAGCCCTTCTACCCAACACCTTCCCCTGTGTAGATTTGCACACAGCTAAATCTAAAATATTCTGCTAAAGACTATTGGATGTATGGTTGATGGGATGAAACCTTTGGTTAAATTTCCTTTTGGTGGAAACATCCTGTGGTAGGTACAGATAATCCAACAAGAGTCCCCATTTCTTTGAGCTTAAAAAGGACACTGTCGAGTAGGTAGGAGGAAACCTGGCAGAGCCCCTTATTTTTGGCCTAAAAGGACTGAACACCAAGATGTCTTTTGAAGTTTTAATCTAAGAGGTTTCCAGTGCAATACAGTATATACAAGTGAAGTTTTTACCTCAGTTTTGCAATGGACTGCAAACTATACTTATTACACCACTACACCTTCTCTCAAGCCTGCCAGGGCCTCCATTTATGTATGTGGCTTACAGCTTAAAGTCAGTAGTTGGACTACTATATGAACTGTTACTATCATGTTTTATACCGGTCGTAAATGCACTCCCCAAACTACAGGAAAGCGGTATGTTTATTTTTTAAACCAGCTTTTAATTTTCTTAGTATTATTTATTGTAGATGAAACTGTTTTTATTCTGTTGGGGGGTTTGGGATTATTGCACAAAACTTTACAGTTTGAGTGAACTTGTGTTGAAAAAGTTAATGAAAGCAGTTGGTACGCAGACAAATAGCTGAAAACTAGTGAATGCCAGGTTGTTATCAAGATTTTATTAGACCTTAAGGGTAAAAAGATATATATATTTTCTAAATATTTTGGATTTTTTTTTGTTTGATTCTTTATTAGCTGCTAAGTAAATTGAAGTGTATTTAATGATGTGTTAAGTTAACCCAATTTATGGAAGACAGTAAAGAACAGCCCTCTGTAGTCAGTAAAATTTCACCTTCCAAAGAATATATTTTGAACTAGTTTTATGAACTGTGTTAAAATTCTGACCCATTACTTGCTGTTTTATAAAAGCAATTTTATTTTGAGGCATTGTCTCTGGAAAAAAATTCCCTTAATTCTTAAATGTCATTAAATGTAGAAAGAAAAACTAAATGTTATTAAGGAATATTAAGAAATTAGTTTTTTAAACTATTAAGATTTTAAAAACTTTCGTGTAAAGTTGCTTTTAATAAGTATCAAATTTTCTGTATGATCATGTAAAAAATCATAATTTTGTGCAAAGAAGAGGAGAAATAAATTCTTAATTTTGTTTAGACTTAACCTAAAATGACATTTATAAGTTTTAAATATATAGATTTTAGAGTTACATATTGTACAATGATGATAGGTTTTTTATTTTTATTTTTCAACTGAATGGAGACTTTATTTGGGAAAGTGTTTTAATTGTTAAACTGGTATTTAGTTTGAGAATGGCTTTGTTTACTTTTGTTTAGACTGCTAAAATGTGACGTACATGTTTTGATTGGACTAGTCTGCAGTTTTCTCATTATAGCATGAGATGGCAGAGGATATCTACTTCCAGCAGTACATTTAAAGCTTGGTTTATAGGAACGAACTTGAGAATCAAAATGTAGGAATTTTAAAATAATTTGCTCACTAAAAATTAAGATGTTAATTTAAAGTAAATAATGGATTATTCTTTGTACTTATCTCTGTCAGAAACTCTTGCTTTACTCTTTGTTCTCCCAGCAGTTTTTGGTTTAATTTCTAATGTGTCTAATTTGTGTAGGCGTCGACCAGAAGATTATGATATTCATAACAGCAGAAAGAAACCAAGGATTGACTATCCCCCTGAGTTTCACCAGAGACCAGGTTAATATTTTATAATCCTGCAGATATTTGATTTCAAATTATTGAAAAAAAGAAAACAAAAAAACAAAACTCACAATCCTACAGTTTTAAAAGTGAAAAAAATTCAAGACCTGACTACTTAAATTTTGGGAAATTTTGTTAGTTCTCATTAGTGTAATTCTTCCCTTAACTTTGTTAAGGTTGTCTAATCTATTCCAGTGTAACTCATCTTACCCTGTTAATTACCTGAAATTGCTAATTTTGCAAAAATGGAAACTTATCTGCACATGTGTTTAAGATTAAATGTAGTTATGAAAAGCAATGACCTTACGTTCTATCAGGTTTTTTTGTTCCTTGTGGTAGTTAGCATTTCATGTGGTATATATTCATATAATGCTTTTTTTTAAAATCTTTATGTCTTTGGAGAAGAATGGGAAATATTCAGTATGTAATGTAAATGTAGCTTTTCAGTTCATCCCTTACTGGAATTTAAAAGAGCAAACTATATTCAAGAAAGGATATCACATATTTAGAACAGAGTCAGTGACACACTTGTAAAACTTAGGCAGTTAGGAGATTGATGTTAGCGATCATAATAGCATTATTATATAACAAGTGGCTTGATAAGCCTCATTCTTCCAAAATAGGAGATTCTGTTGTAGAAAGTGAAAATAGTTTTTCCCTAGTAACGTAACTCAGATGTTTTCACATTTTAATTTGTTGGGTTTTTACTGAAAGAAGCAGGAAAAGAATATTTTTCTAATCACCATGGATTTTTCATTTACAGTGTATACATCTTCATTTTTGCAATGTTTGCAATTTCCCCCCCCCCCCCATCTTAAGTTGAAAGCTTGTCTGTGGTTTACTTGGTAAGGCCTATATATACCCAGGGTGGAAAGTAAACATTTGTTTTAAGGAAGTCAGTCCTGTCATAGTGTGCTCAAGATAGTTCCTATGCCCTTGCCTTCCCTATGATGCAGAATGAAGAAATTTTCTGATTAGCAACATTTGGACTGTGAACATAGAAGATGATACATACATGAAAGCTTCTCTAGCAGTTTACAATTCTACAATGTAATTATTTAGTTACTTCCTAGATTATCATGTAATCTGAGAAGAAAATTTGAAAATGGGATAATAAGTAGTAGCATCACTTAAAGTACATATTTCATGGAAAGAATTGAAACGAGTGGTAAGGAAGGTTTAATTATAATGCCAAAATAGAAAAATATAAATTTGATTTACTAAAATGCTTGATGTTTGAACAGGGTATTTAAAGGATCCACGATACCAGGAAGTAGACAGGTAAGTCGGGTTCACTCTTGCATAGCTTTGAATTACATTCTTGGAACTAGTTTATGAATTACCTGAATTTAGTTTCACAAATCTTATTCCCAACAGACGATTTTCAGGAGTTCGCCGAGATGTGTTTTTAAATGGGGTAAGCATTTCATTTTATCTTTAATGTAGATAAAATCAGGCTCTGATTTATTTTGCAGTTCTGTGATAATTTTTAATTATATTGACATTATCATCTTTCATTTTAGTCCTACAATGATTATGTGAGGGAATTTCATAACATGGGACCACCACCACCTTGGCAAGGAATGGTTTGTATTACTCTTATCTTTACAAGTTACATAACTTCATTTGCAGTTCTAATATTTCAGGTGCTTAGTCAGAATATGACTGCTTACAGTTACTCATTAAAGAGACTTAAAATACAGATTTTTGGCGGTAAATAATTGTATGCTGTCTTTCAAACTAACGACTAAAAGTTATTTGTGTTAGTAGTACAGGCTTGAGAACCATAATAGCGTATTACGGTAGTGATGAGTAGTGAAAGGTCTGCTTGGGTTCAGATACATTTCTTTTTCTTCCCAACTGTATGACCTTGGGTGAATTTCTTAATACAACTCTTTGTTTTCCTCATCTGTAAAATTTCATGGGTATTCGTTGATTCTTTGGCTCATCAAATATAATATTTAGTACTTACTCTGTGCAGGGTACTGTGCTTGTTCTGATTATGTCCTAGTGAATGAAATGAACATCATGACTGTCCTGGTATAGCTTAATATTTAATATAGTAGTGTCAGTCTCACTGTCAAGAAAATAAATTTACAAAGTATATGTGAAGTTTAGCATAGTGCCTCACTAAATTTAATTTTCTGTGTAAAATAAGATTAATTAAACCCTGATTATTCCTGCTGTTTAATTATTTCCTTTAAGAAAACTGAATTTTCCTCTTAGAGTATATTTTAGGATATTGAAGATAGCTGAAGTATTAATTTTCAAGAAATAAAAACCTAGAAGCTTAAGTAGCTTCTGCTGTTTCCTCACATATTATCTCTTTATTTGAAATGCTCTATGTTATATGGCGTCTTCATCTGACTTTTGTTTCACTTTAAGGTGTATGGTTTTACACCATTATATGCAGATGATTATGACACTTTTCCTTTTAGATTCTAGGAAATTTTAAAAATGGAAATATTTAATACATGATCTTGATAGTAACTATGAAAATAATCTTTGATTTACACTTTATTCGTGTCATAATGGCATTTAAAAGTTAATTATCTCCTGGACCTTTTTTTTTTTTTTAAGATGGTTTCATTTGGTCTCCCAGGCTGGAGTGCAGTGTGCAGTAGTGTGATCATAGCTCTCTGCAGTCTTAAACTCTTGGGCACAAGTGGTCCTCCTGCCTCACCTTCCTGAGTAGTTGGGACTACAGGTGCATGCCACTGTGCCTGGCTAATTTTTTTTTACAGAGACGGGATTTCACGCTGTTTCCCAGGCTGGTCTCCAACCCCTGGCTTAAGGGATTCTTTTGCTTCAGCCCTGTAAAGCATTAGAATATGGGCGTGAGCCACCATATTTGGCCTGTTGATATTTTTAAGAATAGATACATACAAAGTGGTTAACCCGTTCACCAGTTGTAGAACTAGGATGCCTGATGTTGTATGCCTGCTTCACCACTTTAACAGTAGTGTGACTATAAGCAGGTTACTTAACTCCTTGTTGTCTCAGTTTACCCTTTTGTAAACTAGCAAGAGTACCTATCTCATAAGGTTGCTGTGAGAATTAAATAAGACTAGTAAAGTACTTAGAACAATGCCTGGCTCACAGTAAGCACCATGTAAGTGTTTGCTGTTTCCATTAGTATTTATATGATAGGAGTAGAAAAGTATAAACATGTTATATCTTAGATGATGTATAATTTTCAACAAACAAAAAGGATATTTTGAAACACTTTAATGCCATCAAAGTAAATCTCTAGTTCAGATTCAGTTATTTGTTTGGGATTGGTGGTTTGGATGAAGGGTTTAAGAGTAGCTTGGACAAGGGTATTTGGTAGATTTTTAATGGAAATGATTTTCCTTTTTTAGCCCCCTTATCCAGGAATGGAACAACCTCCACACCATCCTTATTATCAGCACCATGCTCCACCTCCTCAAGCGCATCCCCCTTACTCAGGACATCATCCAGTACCACATGAAGCAAGATACAGAGATAAACGAGTAGTAAGTGCACAAGGAGGCAAAGGTGTGAGGGAACTATTTAGAATTCTGTAGGTAATTTAAATATGGGGAGACTAGAATATGGTCAATGACAGACCATTGCATATTCTTACTGCAGACTGTTTTGGAGTAATTCTGTTTGCTTTTATTAAAAATGCCTGATTATGCCCCTTTAGATTATATAGATAGAATATATTTCTTTTACTGATCAAATCACAAACTGCTTAAGGCAAACTCCTACAAATATAACTCCTTTTAGGTAAATGTCGTAGGTATATAGTACCTGGGCTATGTTCTTTCCATATTCAGATTTTAATTATACTATGTAATTAATATTGTTAATAGGTATTTCTGAACTTTTGTGAATTTTGATCCAATTTTTATTGGATAGATGGTGTATGTTAAGATAGCTGATGAGCTCTAATCTCATTTAGTCATTTGTTTTTATATTCTACCAAATGTTAAAACTAGTAACTGATGAATTGTTTTACCGCTGGTTATTGTGATGATGCTAGCAGAGAATAACCAGATTGTTATGATACGTAGCCGAAGAATAATTGTCCTTTATTAATTGGTTCTGTTAATTATTTGCTAAGGTTGTTGTGAAAGCTCTTTTTGATGCCTTCAAAACAGGACCAATTAAAAAAAGACTCTTACCTTTTCTTCGTTTCTGGGTTTTTATATAGTGGGACTGAGTTTATTAAATGCTACTTAATTTATTTATTTTTTCCTAATAGTACTTTTATTTTAAAAAGTGGAATTGTCCTCTGGCAGGTGTTGGAAGGATAATTCATATGCATATAAGTTTGATAGCTTAGAAAGTAGTTTTGTTGTTAAAGTAGGATACGCAAGTTAGAATTTTTTCCCCCTCCTTACTTAAGGTGATGAGTTTGTATGGAGCTAAATAAACACCTTTTTATTTTCTCGCTTAAGATGAAGAGTGAGCACATTTGTGAGAGTCAGAGCAGCTTTCTACCCTATGTTTGAGACATTTTTATGTGTTGTCAGTAACTTCCTTATCCTCATAAATGTAATAATTTTCTCTAAAATCGTATCACAACCTTTTAAAATAATTTGAGAGTACTAATTAACCAGTTCACAAACTTTAAATTAGTAATTTGTTTATTTTTAGTTAGGCATACAAGAAAGAAATAATACAGTCTATTTATGATGAAATCTTTGTTGACTAGATGGGTTGTGGTGTCTTAAAAATTCCTGTAAGTGATCACATGGCTTTTCAAATACAAAGTCTAAGACTTTTTTTTCCTGAACTATATTTGTCCTTTTTAACAAGTTCTATTTTATGGATCTTTATGTAGTGGATTTTTGGTTAGTATACATATTTTCTGCTTATATAATCACATATTTTTATATATAAAGGGCAATGTGAAATTGTGTTTTTGAATATTACTTTAGATAAGTTTTGAAAAGGGACCAAAATCAATAAAGTGAGCTGAGAACTCAGAGTAGAAAGTTTAAACTAGAGCAGAGGCCAAGTTTAGGAGCAGCCACATCTTTTCCTTGCACATCATGGAGTTGTAGCAATTGAGTTTGAAAGAAAATATGGAATATAATACTTTCTAATTTCACCTTAAGAGGGCAGAGTTGGTTCAGTTTGTTAAATTTCGGTAGAATTGGAGGAAACGTAGAGCTAGCCTATTCCAGAAAAACATTGATGACATTTAGCATAATTGGCAGCGTATATGAATAATGGCTGAAGGTCATCACTAGTTAATTTCTTTGGCCTAAATTTTATTGACGGGATCAGATGAAAAAGTCATTAAAGTTAAATGGAAAATTGCATGAAGAGATTTGAATAATCTCTTATAGATGTCTAATGAGATATCAGCCTTTTTCTAAACCATGTCAGCATGTTACTTTCTGGGAATTAATTTATTCATGCATTTCTTTAGCATGTTCTCTAAAGAACCTCAGTTACCTCATAGGGAGTTTTTTATTTTTTATATATATTTTAAAATTGTTCGCATTAAATTTTTTTAAAAAAAAAATCAGGGATCCACTTACACTATTTGCATTTTTGACATACCTAGTACATTTCTTTCCTTTTCTAGCATGATTATGATATGAGGGTGGATGATTTCCTTCGTCGCACACAAGCTGTTGTCAGTGGTCGGAGAAGTAGACCCCGTGAAAGAGATCGGGAACGAGAGCGAGACCGCCCTAGAGATAACAGAAGAGACAGAGAGCGAGATAGAGGACGTGATAGAGAGAGAGAAAGAGAGCGATTATGTGATCGGGACAGAGACCGAGGGGAGAGAGGTCGATATCGAAGATAATCCGCTTTTGGAAGCAATGATTGTTTAAAGATACAAAAAATCTTGTATTTTTTTTGTGTGTGTTTACAAGTAGTAAATTTATTTTCAGCTGTCTACCTATAAAGTTCATTGTGTAGAAGGATTTATTATGACCCCCCTTTGTTCCAAGCATGCAGTATCATAAGAACTGGAAATACTCAAATCCGCCAAAAATGCACAGTTAACAGTTGAATTGACACTTTTGTTGAGGCAGAATGGAACAGTCCAAGAATGTAGATATTGATTCTTTCTCCATAAATGTTCATCTTATAGTGTGTTCATCCTAGAGTTATTTTTTTGTTTGTCTTTTTCTTTTTTTATCTTGATTGATAACTGCCATGATATTTTACTTTGATGTGTTTCTATATGTAGTTGCACACGGTTCAGTAAAAATAATGCTGCTATCAAGTATGCAAATACTGAAGTATGATGGTTTGTATGGCAGTGTTGTAGCAGCCTCTTGGTTTTTTTCCCCTTTGCCTCTTATTTTTTTTAAACTTATAAAGTCACTTTTTATTTTTCTTCAGTCTTCAATGATGAGAGCAATATTAAGAAGACATTGGTATCTAATTTTTAATCTTTTTAAATGAAAAATTCCTATGTTCAGTAGCGTGGTTGATGCTATTGTTTAGCCTTCCTCTCCAAACTGTTGTATACATTGGCTTGGAATGTTCACAACCTGCGTGCGTGGCAGCGGAAGATGATTCCCATATTCTACATTGCTACTGTTTTGTATAAAATAAATTGGTAAAGATTGACACTTACCTTCTGTATTTTTTTCTTATCTAATTGCAAGTTTTATTATGCAATAATGGACATAAAAGAATGCTTTTTGTTTAGGGATTTTAGGAACCACATTTGCTTTTTTTGTGGCACATTTTAGCAGAAATGTTGACCTAGAAGTAATTAAAAGTTTACTTCTCTTTCTAATATAAGATACACAGTTATGTTAGCATTTTGGTTAAGTATTTATACACCTGATAACATTTTTGAGTCTACTCTGACTACAGAATCGTTTATTTAGGTTTTCTATTTGTTGTTTAGTCTTCTGTAAGTGAAACTACTTTGTACATGCTTTCTACTTTACTTCATAAATGGACTTTTAACTCTCTTACATTAGTTCTGTATTTTAACTGTCCAGCTCTCCCAGTGGTAACCAGCTATAACATAGAAATAGAACTGCTCAAGAAAACAATTTATGAAATAATTTTTTGAATTTTAATTTTCTTGAGTTATACCTGGAGTTCTGGCCTTTGGAGTTTGGCCTTTATAAACATTAGGAATATTTGAATATTTGACTAATTTTTTTATGGTATAAAACTTAGTTTGTGTAACAAATCACCATGGTTTTACATTTAATCTATATTGGTCTGAAAAGAACATGGGCACTTTACTCTTACAGAATATTTAAAACTGTAGTTTTATTGCATTCGTTTTCATACTAGCATGCAAAGTATCTTCCCCTACATTCACAGTAGTTTTCTTACCAATGACAAAACTAAAGCCTAAGGATTTGTTTTAAATCTGCATTGTGGTAGAGAGGAAAAAATAACCTTTTAGGAAACCTGAGTTCTAGTTTATGCCTTGCCTTTAATTAAACCAGTTGGTGATACATGGTAAGTCACTTCACTGGCGTTATGTTTGTTTTCTTCAGTAAACTAGACAAGATGATTATCTACAGTTCTTTAGGAATTTCTGTAACGAGTTAGACAAAACTGGTAGGTGCTGTTAAAGGTGTTTTCCTGAGATAATAGTAAGTTATAAATAATACTCAGCACGTTGTATGCAACAGACACTTTATGTTTTTACAAAGAGACTCATTTAAATGGGCTCAGAGAGGCTAGTAAACTTGCTCAAGATTCAAAAGGTAGTAATTGATGGGCCAAGATTTTATCCATGTTTTTATTGAATTTGGTGTTTCTAAAGAAGCCACCTCATCACTTTTGAAAAAACAGCATATAAATTAATGTCTGAATTGATGGTGCCAGGTTATATGGAGGTTTTTTTTTTCTTTGAGTTTGGAGTCTCACTCCATCGCCCAGGCTGGAGTGCAGTGGCACGATCTTGGCTCGCTGCAACCTCCGCCTCCCAGGTTCAAGTAATTCTCCTGCCTCAGCCTCCTGAGTGGCTGGGACTACAGGTATGCAGCACCACACTCAGCTAATTTTTGGAATTTTAGTAGAGAGGGGGTTCTACCATGTTGACCAAGCTGGTCTCAAACTCAACCTCAAGCGATCTGCCTGCCTCGGCCTCCCAAAGTGCTAGAATTACATGTGTGAGCCACGCGCCTGGCCTGAGATTTTTAAACATTAACATTTTCTTCAGGCTTAATTTTAAGCACAGGATTTTTTTGAAGTTCCCATCCACTTAGATGTTAAGTTGTGCTTTGTGTGTTGGGTGTTAAAGAGTTTAGTATTCAGTCAATCCTATTTTTAAAAGCTAACATTTTTACCAAGTATCTGGCATTATTCTAAACCCTTGTGTTGGCTCACATAATCCTCACTGTTTTCTCCTTTTCTGATTTTTTTTTTTTAATAAACTGACAGGAACATTGTATAAAAAAATGCAATTTTTTTTCTGTACAGAAGAGTATATAAAATTAGAATTTTTTATTTAATATTTGTACGCATTTATGACAGCATTTTTCGCCATGAGAGACTTAGTTTCTTCCATGTACTCTACAGTACTCTGATTCTAAAAGTCTCTGTAAGTATGATGTGTTCAGGTGAAAAACAAAATTCAGTTATTCAGAATTTAGAAATCCAGTCAAGGATTTTATTGGCTAGAGTAATAGTTCGAAGGATGAGAATTCAAGCATGTAATTTTTAGATTTGATTTCCTCCCTAATGGCTTTTTCTCAAGCATGGTCTACTTTTTCAGAAAATAGCCATTATCTCCAAGCTTCCATTGTCCATGTAGTTTTCAGTGGTAGAGGAGAGACTGTTTTCCTCCCAATGTCCATATCAATTCCCCAAAAGGACTGAATAGCCATGCTGGTTCTGGAGCCAGCCCTAATCCAATCTGTATGTGCAGGGAAATGGGGTTCTTTGACTCCCAGCATGAGAGGCGAGATGTTATGGTCACCTCTATGAGGATTACATCGGGAAGGACAGATTTCCAAAAGACATGGACAGACAAAATTTAACAGATGTCCATTAAATCATGATTTCATAGAAGTTAACACCTGAATGGGTCTGACTACTCAGAGTATTTTGTCATCACAGGTGTGCCTTCTTGCTCTTGGATATCTCTGTGTAGATTCTGCTGTACAATGCTATGGTCATTCTGAGGGCCACATACAGCCTGTCATACAATGTTAAACCTTTGGGCATGTCAGGGATATGGAATTGAAAAAAAAAAGGGACTGCTGCCAGCATTTAACTGACCAAGCTAGAGTTTCTTGAGCCACCGTAAGGGTGACTGTGACACACATGGATAATTTTATCCTGATGTGTAAGATTTTATTTGGATAGGAAACATTCCAAATGCAGTTTGAAACACATTAAAACTGAGGCACACAGGAAAGAACAGGCTCAAGTTTATAGTCTTCAGTTTCCTTAGTAGGAATAGGAATCCTAAGAGCATAAGCGATCCATGCGTAGTATTCTATTATCTATCATACGGGTCATTCAATCTCTAATTTTTTGGGGGATGGGGGTTCTCTTGTTTCTAAATCTTACACCTTTTTTCCCTTTCAGATTCTTCTATGTCTTAAATATAGATTATTGACTACTGTATTAAATACTAATATCAAATACTATTGACTATATGCCTTAGACTATTGACTATTAACTGTTTTCACTTGTAACCTTCATACTAGAGATTTGAAAGATTTATAGTCAAAAATAACAGCTCTGAAAAGTTAAGGAATATGTAATATAAAAAAATGTAAGGCAGGGTATGGCGGCTCCCACCTGTAATCTAGCACTTTGGGAGGCCACGGCAGGTGGATCACCTAAGGTCAGGTATTCGAGACCAGCCTGGCCAACAGGGATGACACCCCTCCTCTACTAAAAATACAAAAATTAGTGGGACATGGTGGCGCATGCCTATAATTTCAGTTACTCGGGAGGTTGAGGCAGGAGAATTGATTGAACTTGGGAGGCGGACGTTGCAGTGAGCTGAGATTGTGCCATTGCTCTCCAGCCTGGGTGACACAGCAACACTTTGTCTCAAAAAAAAAAAAGTTACGGCAACAAAAATATAAATTGTTGGGAAGAGGGTAAAAATTAGAATAATTGTGTATGATCTATGTTATGTTGTTACTAGCTTAAAATAGTGTATTACAACTATAACAGGTTTTATGTAAGCCCATGGTAATGACAGCAAAAAATTACAACAGATACACAAGAATGATAAAGGACAAAGCTTAGTACTACAGAAAATTACCATATCACAAAGTTAAACAAGAGAGGAAGAAATGAACAAAGAATCTACAAAACAACTACAAAATGATTTTAAAATGGCAAAATAAGTCTTTACCTATCAACGATAACCTTGATTATAAATGAATTAACTTATCCAATAAACAGTGGTTGAATGGATTAAAAAACAATATAACTATGTGCTGCCTACAAGAGACCCACTTCAGCTTCCAGAACACACAAAGGTTGAGAGTAAAGGAATGGAAAAAGATATTCCATACAAATAGTAACCAAAAGAGAGCAGGGGTAGCATAAAATACATGACATAAAAGAAACTTCAAGGTAAAAACTTACAAAACCAAAGATGGTTATTAATGACAAAGGGGCCAGTTCATCAAGATGGCATAACAATATATATGCACCTAACAACAGAGCATCTACATATATAGAGAAAGTATTGGCCAGGGGTGGTAGCTCACACCTGTAATCCCAGCACTTTGGGAGGCCGAAGCAGGTGGATCACCTGAGGTTAGGAGTTCAAGACCAGCCTGACCAACATGGTGAAACCCCGCTAAAAATACAAACATTAGCCAGGCATGGTGGTCAGCACCTGTAATCCCAGCTACTCAGGAGGTTGAGGCAGGAGAATCACTTGAACCTGGGAGGCGGAGGTTGCAGTGATCTGAGATCTCGCCATTGCACTCCAGCCTGGGTGACAGAGTAAGATTCCATCTAAAAAAAAAAAAAAAAAAAAAATGTACAATGTACATGAAGGGAAAAAAAAAATAGCAACACAACAGGAGGCGACTTTAGTACCCCACATTAAACACTGAAGAGCTCAACCAAACAGAAAACTAAGGAAATACTGGATTTGAACTGCAGTCAACACCAAATGGACCTGAGAGACATAGAACTTTCCATCCAAGAGCAGCAGAATATGCATTTCTTTTCACCTTAGTACCCTACATTAAACAATGAATAGCTCAACCAAACAGAAAACTAAGCAAATACTGGATTTGAACTGCAGTCTATACTAAATGGACCTGACAGACATAGAACTTTACATCCAAGAGCAGCAGAATATGCATTTCTTTTCTAGTGCACATAGCACATTATGCCTCAAAAAGCTAGAAAAAGAACTAAAGCCAAAGTTAGCAAAAGGAGGAAAATAACACAAATCAGAATAAAAGCAAAAAAAAAAAAATCTTTGAAAAAATAAGATTGGCAAAACACTAGCTAGACTTTGACAAAAAGAGGGAAGACTCAAATAAATAAAATCAAACATGAAAATGGAAATGGAGACATTACACCAATGCCTCAGAAGTAAAACGTATTATAAAGGCCAATTATAAATAATTATATGCAACAAATTGGAAAATCTAGAAAAAAATAGATAAATTCATAGAAAAATAAAACCTTCCCATTACAATCAATGGGGAATGACTGAAAGCTTTTCCAGTAAGATCTGGTATAAGGTGAGAATTCTCACTCTAAACACTTCTGTTTAACAAGTATTAGCCAGAGCAATTAAATAAGTTAAACAAATAAAAGGCATCTAAAGAAGTAAAACTATTCCTGTTTGCAGATGATATGATTCTATATGTTCAAAACCCTTAAAGATGCTTAAAAAACACTGTTGGAGTAAATCAGAAAAGTTGCAGTACCAAATGAACATAGAAACAAAAGTAATATTTCTATAGACAAAATAAAGCTAAAAAAAAAGAATCAAGAAAACAATCCCATTTATAATAGCACACACAAAAACAAAAGGATACATTTAACCAAGGAAGTAAAAGACTTGTACAATGAAAACTATAACATACAGATGAAAGAAATTGAAGAATACACAAATAAATGGAATGATATCTCTTATTTACTGATGGGATTAATATTTTTAAAATGTTTACACTACACAATGCAATACATGAATTCAACACTATTTGTACCAAAAGTTTAATGGCATTTTTTATAGAAATAGAAAAAAAATCCTAAAATTTGTACAGAACCACACACACACATACACACACACAGACACACACAAACTGAACAGCTAAAGCAATACTGAGAAAGATAAAGTTAGGGGCATCATACTTCCTGATTTAAAATTATGTTACAAAGGTATAATAAACAATTATACTGGTAAAAAACAGAAACATGGACTAATGGAAGAGAGTAGAGAGCACAGAAATAAATGCAAACATATACAGTCAACTAAATTTTGACCAGGGCACCAAGTGGACACAAAGGTGAAAAGTATAGTCTCCAATAAATGGTGCTGGGAAAACTGTATTTCCACCCGCAAAAGAATGAAAATGAACCCTTATCTCACACTATACATGTGAGATATACGGCAAAAATTAACTCAAAATGGATAAAACACCTAAATGTAAAACCTGAAACCAAAAAATTCCTATAAGAAAACATAAGGAAAAATCTCTTCAACAATGGCCTTGGCAGTGATTTTTTGGATATCATACCAATAGTTCAGATTACGAAAGCAAAATATATAAATGGGATTACATCAAACTGAAATGCTTCTTCACAGCAAAGGAAACAATCAGCAAAATATAAACGTAGTCTACAGATTGGGAAAATATTTGCAAATTACATATCTGATAAGGGGTTAATACCCAAAATTTATAAAGAACTCTTAAAACTCAATACCAAAAAAAATGAATAACCCTATTAAAAAATAGGCAAGGACCTGACCAGAAATTTTGTAAAGAAAACAAAAATAGCCAATAGGCATATTAAAAAGTGCTCAATATCACTAATCATCAGGGAAATACAAACGAAACCACTATGAGATATAATCTCACATCCATAAACATAGCTGTTACCAAAAATGCAAGAGACCAAAAAATGCTGGTGAGAGTGTGGAGAAAATAGTGAACCCTAATTCAGTATTGGTAAGAGTGCAGAATGGTGCAGTCATTATGAGAAACAGTATGGAGGTTCCTAAAGAAATTAAAAATAGAACTACCATATGACCTAGCGATCTCTCTTATGGGTATGAAACAAAAGGAAATGAAAATCACCACTTTGTAAAGATATCTGCACTCCCATGTTCATTGCAACAATATTCACAATAGCCAAGATATGGAAACAATCTGTGTCCATTGACAGATGAGTGGATGTGTGTGTGTGTGTGTGTGTGTGTGTGAGAGAGAGATATTATTCAGCCTTTAAAAATATAGAAATACACCGGGCGCAGTGTCTGATGCCTGTAACCCCAGCACTTTGGGAGGCCAAGGCAGGCGGATCACAAGATCAGGAGATCAAGACCATCCTGGCCAACATGGTGAAACCCCATCTCTACTAAAAATACAAAAAAAAAAAAAAAATTAGCTGGGAGTGGTGGCACGTGCCACCCAGGTACTCGGAAGGCTGAGGCAGGAAAATCACTTGAACCAGGGAACTGAAGTTTGCAGTGAGCTGAGATTGCACCACTGCACTCCAGCCTGGAGACAGAGTGAGACTCCATCTAAAAAAATAAAAATAAAAAAGACGGAAATGCTACCATTCGCCACCACATGGATGGACAGAGAGGACTTTACGCTAAGATAAATAAGCCAGAGATAGAAACAAAAATATTGCATGATTTCACTTTCATGCGGAATATATATTTTTAAAAAGATCTCAAATACACAGATAGAGAACAAAACAGTGGTTGCCGCCAGCAGGGGTGGTGGGTAGGAAGAGGAAATGGGAAGATGTAGGTCAAAGTATACAAATTAGCAGATATGTAGAATGAGCAAGTTTAGAGATCTAATGTACAACATGAGGACAATAGTTAATAAAGGTGTATTATATTAGTGACTTTTATTAAATAAGTAGATTTTAGCATCTGTTGTCACACCAAAAAGTAACAATATGAGATAACAGATACATTAACCTGCTTCACTGTAGTAACCATTTTAGGATAATGTATATGTATCCATAACATCACATCAGTTTCTAATTCACAGGTCACTTTCCCCCACTTTCCATATCTATCTCACTATGAGACAAACACTCTGGAATGAAGAATATAGTCATTCCCCCCGGAAATGCAAAGCAAACAGAATAAAACAATTAGGAATAGGTTTACCTTAGGCAGGGGTTTGACAGGTTTGCAGTAGGGTCCTACAGCAAATTCAAAATTAAGTAAGAGTGAGCGAGGAAACTCCAAATCCCAATAGGTTCGAATGAGCCACATTTCAGCATTTCCCACTGTGTCAGATAATTGGAGTGCATTTTCCTGAAGCAAATAAAATTGTCATGTGAATATGCCAGGCAATTTTCTAAAATTATTTGAATTAATGTAGCCAAAAATGTTTGTGTCTTGTTAAAGCAAATATAAATATGTAAATTTATACATAATGTGTACGTTTTATAGATGTTGTTCCTACATATATAAATAAAGTGTGTGGGTAGAATCTAATGTTACATCAGTATATCCATAATAATGAATGATTATTAAAATGAGTCACTGTAGAATTAGACATAGATATTTTTCTCTCTAAAAGTACAAAAGTAACCATTACAAATTAAAAAACTCTTTGTATTCCACCATCAGTTAATCCTACAATAATCATAGACATATCTTTTTCAAGAGTATTCAGTCTAGTTTCTACAATTTAGGAAGCTATCTATTTCCTTAATCTTTGATTCTCCAAATGAATTGCAAGATTTTAAGGTTTATAGTAACTACTACTGCATTTGATTCATATTAGGTGACTAATATTAGTTTATTAATATTGAAAGTAACAGCTGGAACATTTTTACAAATTATTAAAATAGTTATTTGTGCTCAGCCTTATTTAGGTTCATATTTTCTTTCATGGAAAGATACAGTTTTTAAAATATAAACTAATAATTATATGTTCACTCTCTTCAACAAGATTTTAGCCCTTAAAATATATGATTTGTAAGCAGTTGTTGAGGAAATACAAAAGTCTGAGAAACCTCAAATTATAGCTTTTTTGTGTCTGGGACAGAGACATTATTCACTCAAATGTGAAGGAATCCTCATAATAATAATAATATAGAAAAATATTTTAATTTTCTAAATTAGGAAACTAAGTTACATAGGGGAAACAATGTCCTAATGCTACATAAATAGTTGTAGAAATGTATATGTAATCTACATGTCTGCCCTCACCAAGACATTTATTGAAATTTCTAGTGACTATTTTAAGGACAAAATAAAAACATTGTAAAATGGATATGTAATTGCTTAGAGAAATGCTCAGTGGTTGAATGTGCAGGATTATGACTTACTGGAGTGTCCTGTACAATTGATGGTCCCAGAATTCCAACTTACCCTATAATGTCAGCCTTTCCATAGTATTTGTGAGACTGATCATCTTATATTTTCATTTTGTCATTTCATTTACAAAAAACACACCCCTCTGATTTTATATTCCTAGAAATTCACCTTTAATGGCATAGGGAAAGTTAGGACTTAACCACAAATTAAAAACATGACTTAGCTAGAACTTCACTGTAAAACTGGTCTCACTTCTTCATATCAAATGTTTGGAAGCAAAAGTCAAAATAAAGCACATATATAATATTTCTTACTTTCTCCATGAATGTCATCGAACCACTTAAATCTGACAGAATAACAGCTACATAGGAAGATGTAAATAGAAATCCTCCACTATAATTCTCAAATGTGTAGCCAGAACAGAAGTGAAGACTACACAAAGGATATTTTTAATAGCTCAGCCAGTAGCTCTCCACGGGGACCAATGGCATTTGCATGAACGACATCAGACCTTGATTCTTGTAGGTTTACCATAAGTTTCTTGTTCAAAACTACATCTGATTATACATTCAGTATAATCAGAATATTCCCAAAGAAGTTCTTACATTAGTGAAAAATATATTCAAAACATATGTTTTGGAAGATCATGTATTCATTTAGTAATCTGCTGTGTGGAAAAAAAACTGCAAAATCATCTTTAGTTACAGATGTAGAATAAACTTCAAATGTAATAAATGATATGTTGGGATCAACAAGAATGGAAGCTGACAATATTAGAACAGTCACTTAATAACCTCTCTGCACAAGTTTATCCAGGATTCTCTTTATATTCATCCAATGACTGTATTCCATGGGCGACACCAGCACCTTTCCACAACTCCCCAGAGCTAAAGTAATCGCCCAGCACAATCAGCAGAAGAACTGAAGTCCATTTCATAGCCATCTTGATGAAATACAATGCCTCTTTTTCAATTGTTGTTCCCTCTGCCATTCTTATGTTTTGTTTTTATGCAAGAATAAATCAATCTGGAAGTTAAAATAAAACTCTTACACCTCAAAGTAAATACATTATATAAGTAGTCTGAACTTGTCAATGGCAAGTAGAAAAACAAAAGATAGATGACCCTGTGTTTACACGAATGTATTTAGTGTTTCTTTTGTATTTTTAAGTGCTTTCAACCAGCTAAGATCAATGATTTTGAAAGAGAAAGTCATCTCTTTTATGTAATATATTTTAGAATATTGCCAAAAGTAGTGGCAAGAGACAGGCTCTTTTGTCTTCCATCTCCTTGACACAGAACTAGAGATAAAATAATTATATGGATGAATCAGCATTTTTTAGAGTGTTTTTATAAAAAGACTTTAGTCATGACTTTTTGACATGTAATTCATCAATGTAATGTTTATGTAAGTCTGTTATCATGCTGCTAGTAAAGACATACCCAAGACAGGGTAATTTATAAAGGAAAGAGGTTTAATTGACTTACAGTTTCACATGGCTGGGGAGGCCTCACAACCATGTTGATGGGCAAGAGAGAGAGCTTGTGCAGGGGGAACTCACACCTATAAAACCATCGGATCTTGTGAGATTTATTCACTACCACAAGAACAGTATGGAGGAAAGCACCCCCATGATTCAATTATCTCCACCTGGCCCCACCCTTGAAATGTGGGGGATTACTACAATTCAAGGTGAGATTTGGGTGGGACACAGCCAAACCATGTCAGTGTACAATTGAATGTTTCATTGTATATTAACAGACTTGCGAAATCAGAAAATAATTTTAGAATAGGTTCATCTCCCAAAAAGAAGTACTTTACTATTACCTGTCAACCCCACCCTGTGCAATTTCTGCATCTCCAGAGTCCTAGGCAACCAGACACTAATCTACTATCTGTCTCTATGGGTTTTACTTTTCTGGATATTTCATAATAATGGAATCATACAATATGTGGTCTTTTGTGGTTGGTTTTCACTTTTAATAATATTTTAAAGACTCATTCACGTTATTTAAAGTATCAAGATTTCATTCATGTTTATTTCCAAATAATGTTGTGTAGTATGGATATACTACATTTTGTTTATAATTCATCAGTTAATGAACATTTGAGTTTTTTCCAATTTTTGGCTATCATGAATAATGTTATTTATTAAAATTCATGTACAAGTTTTGTGTAGACATATTTTCATTTCTCTTGGGTATATACATAGGGATGGAATTGCTGGGTCACATGTTAGCTTTATTTTTAACTGTTGAAGAATTATTAGACTGTTTTCCAAAGTGGCCATATCATTTTCCAGTCTCATTAGCAATATATGAGGGTTCCAATTCCTCCACATCCTTGACAAGACTTGTTATTAATTGTCAAAACAAATAACATTTGTTTACTAGGCTCTTTCCCGATTGAACTGTTTTGTCATTCTTGTCAAATATCAATTGACCATTAACATATGGTATATTTCAGGATTCAAAAACCTATTCTATCAATCTGTATATGTCTATCAGTATGCCTATGCTGCATTTTCTTTATTGCTGTAGATTTACAGTTGGCTTCAAAATCAGGACATATAAGTACCCCAACTTTGTTCTTTTTAAGATTATTTTGCTATTTCTAGGTCCCTTAAGTATTTAATATGAATTTTAGGATCATCTTGTCAATTTATGCTATGAAGTCAGCTATGGTTTTTATAAGGATTGCACTGAATTTATATATTATTTGGGGGAGTATTGTCATTTATAAAATATTAAGTGTTTCAGTTCAGGAAATACTTAAGATGTGTTTCCAATTAGATGTGTCACGAACAAATGGAAAAACATTCCATGCTCATGGATAGGAAAAATAAATATTGTTAAAATGGTCATATTGCCCAAAAAAATTTACAGATTCCGTGCTATTCCTATCAAAGTATCATTGACATTTTTCACAGAATTAGAAAAAAAGCACTCTAACATTAATTTGCAACAACAACAACAACAACAAAAAGCCCAAATAGCCAAAGCAATCCTAGGCAAAAAGAATAAAGCTGGAGGTATCACACTACCTGCCTTAAACTATACTACAAGGCTACAGCAAGTAAAACGGAATGATACTGGTACAAAAACAGACACACAGACCAATGAAACAGGTTAGAGAACCCAGAAATAAAGCTGCACACCTAAAACTATCTAGTTTTTGAACAACACTGACAAAAACAGTGCTGGGATAACTGGCTAGTTATATGCAGAAGACTAAAACTGGATACCTTCCCTTCATCATATACAAAAATTAACTCAAGATGTATTAAAGATTTACATGTAAAACCTAAAACTAAAACTCTTGAAGAAAACCTAAGAAATACCATTATGGACATAGGCCCTGGGAAAGACTTCATGACAAAGACTCCAAAAGCAATTGCAACAAAACCAAAAATTGACAATGGGTCAAAATTAAACTAAAGAAACTATTAGCAGAGTAAACACACAACCAACAGAATGGAAGAAAATATTTGCAAACAAAGAATCTGACAAAGGTTTAATATCCAGAATCTATAAGGAACTTAAACAAATTAACAAAAAATAACCACATTAAAAAATGGGCAAAGGACATGAACACACACGTCTCAAAAGAAGAAATATATGTGGCCAAAAAGCATATAAAAATGCTATCACTAATCATTATAAAAATACAAATAAAAACCATAATGAGAGATCATCTCACACCAGTCGGAATGGCTATTATAAAAAGCCCAAAAATAAGAGATGCTGACAAGATTGCAGAGGAAAGGGAGCGCTTATACTCTATGGTGGGAATATAAATCATTTCAGCCACTGTGGAAAGCATTCTGGAAATTTCTCAAAGAACTGAAAATAGAACTACCATTCAACTGAGCAATCTCATTGAGCACATACCCAAAGGAATATAATTGTTAAACTGTAAAGACACATGCATATGTATGTTTATCACAGCACTATTCACAACAGCAAAGACAGAATCAACCTAGATGCCCATCAATGGTAGACTGAATAAAGAAAATGTGGTACATATACACTATGGAATACTATGCAGCCATAAAAAAGAATGAGATCACATCCTTTCCAGCAACATGGATGGAGCTAAAGGCCATTATCCTAAGCAAATTGATACAGGAACAAAAAACCAAATACTGCACTTAGAAGTGGGAACTAAATATTGAATACACACGGACACAAAGAAGGGAACAACAGACACTCGGGTCTATTTTTTGGGTGGAAGGTGGGAGGAGGGTGAGGATCGAAAACCGATCTATTGGGTACTATGCTTATTACCCAAGTGACAAAATTATCTGTACACCAAACCACTGCAACACACAATTTACCCATGTAACAAACCTGAGCATGTAACTCTTGAACCTAAAATAAAAGTTGAAAAAAAAGAGTTTAGGGCTGCTCTGCCTATGGAGTAGCCATATTTTCATAATACATTTGTTTTCACTTACTCTATGGACTTGCCCTAAATTATTTCTTGCATAAGAGCCAAGAACCTTCTCTTGGGGTCTGGATCAGGACCTCTTTTTGATAACATCTTTCTGGTGAACCATGAAGAAACTATACTGAGGAGACCTCCCCATCTCAAAGGAAATAGATTGCAGTACCAAATGGCCGACTTTGAATAAGTGGGGTGCATTCACCCAGGTAGAGGATGGGACTGGCTTAGAGGCCCAACTTAAGGGGGTTAGAGTTTCTCCTGAGAGAGAGAGGGTTAAAGGCCCTGCTTAATAAAAGGGAAGAACACTTGAACGAACTTGGGTTTGTGGCCCAAGTTAGGAAGGTTAGAGTCCTTCCTAAGATTTAAAGGGTGAGAGACCTCTCTCTCTGTAAAGTTCCTCTTGGCTAAGAACAGATTTGGCACTATGGGATGTTAACCATTATTATGTTTGAATTAATCTGTCTTGTACTCTTTGCTGATGATTATGGGTGACAGGACTAGGCATGTGCAGGCTCAAAAGACATGGGGAGCTTTTTCTCCCTAAAAGCGGAAACTAGAGAGCTGATGGGACTGCTGGAAAAGATCCCTTCACTACTGACAAGTGGCCACCTGAACTTTAGATTCAGTGTTATTGCTATGAGCAGGTCTTTCTCTGGCCTCCCTGAGCGCCTCACCTTCTGCACACTGCCACAGCCAATGCTTGTCTCCCTTTCTCTTTTCTATCTTTTCGGTTACTCAGGGCAACTGTCTGCCACTTCATCTTGCGCAGCGATGACATGTTGAAAATATCCTTGGGAGCTTGACCTTGTAGCTACCTGGCGATATTTTCTCTTGGTCTCTGCCTTGGGATCAAATTTTGGGGTTCATGTCATAGTTAGCCTTAAAAACTATCTTGAGCACTTTAAAGCCAATGCAAGTTCAAAACTGGCTGCTCTAGAGCTCCTTCTGGGAATGATGATGGAACCACCTGATGCTGTAGCTCAGCAGCTAAGGCTTTGTCTTTTCACAGTGGTGGCCTGAGTTCAGGGTTCAATTCCTGGCTTAGAGAATGAGTACTTTCTGGGTTGCTATTGTGTGACCTTTACTATTCATTAATTCTCTTTCCCTCCATGAACCATCTTCAATTATTTTCCTCTGAGCACCTGGGAGGTTACCTTTGGTAAAATTTAAAAGCCAGAAATATTGGTGGTTTGGCATGGCTAACGTCTGCTAATAGATTTAAAAGGACTTTTTAAAAAGACTGCTATGGTTAAAAGGGAGCTTATTCAAGCTTTAGCAGCCTAGGACTCCTTGGGAAAAACAGAAGAGGAACCAAAGACACACTTTTGGGAAAAATCTCATGAAACCCCAGGAATTAGAAGTGGATAGATTCTTTTCAAAATCTAAGCTTCTGTTCTCTTTTGCATTGCATTATCTGACAGTTTTGACTTTTGAGGGTAACAGAAATTACTTCACATTATGAGAGAGCTTTGGTGTATTATAACTAGGTAGAAAATACACTTGTGGGAAAAAGAAATAGCAGTGATCCAAGAATACATGGCACTTTGCATGTTTAGATCAGAGAAGCATGCCCTTGGCCACCTAGAAGGCATGAAAATGTCCTCGCCCCATACAGAATAAGACTCCCATGGGAGATGGACTGATTTCCTCTTTTGGGAATCCAGGTTTTGGTGTAAAAGTAGGACCCTTAATTTTGAGGGATATGTTTTGCCTTCCAGCTGTGCCTGCTTATTAAGTCCTAGAAACTACATTCTTTAAAGAGAAATTTAGAAACTAGCAAATAATAAATCCTACAATTACCAGATCTTTTTTGTCTATCTGTAAACTTATATGTGTTGTGTGTGTGATAGTTATTATTTCTAAATACGGAAAGAGAAGACAATTTTCTTATTACTATATAGACAGTTGTGCTAGAAATGTGTTTCTAATTCCATATATGCATCTATGTTCATTTAGAGATAAAACTAAAACTATAATTAATTTGTAAGTTCCTAAAGAAATCCAAAGTGTTTCAGTTTGCAAATTTATGATTTCTTAGAGTGTCTTGTATGAGTTATGGCCACAGGGTTCTAACTGACCCTATAGTGTAAGTCCCTTCAGAATATTTATGAAATTCATAGACGATTTTATATTTTCATTTCCTTATTTACCTATAAAAGAAAACTTTTTTGATTTTATATTCATATAAGCTCATCTTTAAATGCACAAAGAAAGTTAAATGTTTATGCTAACAAGTAAAAACGTAACGTATCTAGTCCTTCTCTGTAAAAGATCTCCTTTCTTTTCATTAAACATTTGGAACCAAAAGTCAAAATAAAGCACATATATCATATTTTTACCTTCTCCATAAATTTCATTTGGCCACTTAATTCAGACATAACAACAGATAAATAGGAAGAAATCAAAGTCCTCAACTACATTTTTTCAATGTATAGCCAAGAGAGAAGCAGAGACTATACACAAAGGACATTTGAAGTATCTCAGACAGCAGCTCACCACAGGGAGTACTGGCATCTCCAAGAAGGACATTGTCTTAGTCCATTTGCATGGCTGTAGCAAAATACCTGAGAGTGGATAATTTATAAAAAATAGAAATTTGCTTCACACAGTTCTGGAGGCTGGAAAGTTCAAGATCAAGGGGCTAGCAGGTTCATTGTCTGGTGAGGGTCTCTCTGGTCTCTGCTTCCAAGATGGCTCCTGGAACATGAGTCTGCTGGAGGGGGAGAAATGCTGTGTCCTCTCTTGGCAGAAGACATAAACACAAAAGGGGCAAACTCTGTCAAGTTCTGTTGTAAGGGCACCTAGTCCCATTCACAAGGGAGAAGGAAGACCTTATGGCCTAATCTCCTCTTAAAAGGTCCACCTCAATACTATCACATTGGCAACATTTGAATTTTTAAGGGGACACACTAAAACCATAATACATGTCAAACCTTCATTTTTGTAGTTGTGTCATAAGTTTCTTGTTCAGAACTACATCTCTATAGAGCTTTTCAAAGTAATTAGAATATTCCCCCCAAAACATTTTTGTAGTAGTGGAAAATTTGTCCAATGTGTGTCTTTTGGCAAATTATACATCCATTTCCAGACTCATTTTGTGAAAAAAAATCCAATTCAACTCTACTATAAGATTAGGAAAAAATTTCAAATTTAATAATAGTTTATTATGATCAAGTGTAATGGAACATGAAGGTGTCAGAATCTCATGAACTATCCTCATGAACTATCAAGACAAGTTCATTCAGTAGTGCCTTTAAATTGTGCCACTGATTATATTTCATTGGCCACAATAGCACTTTTTCATAATTTTCAAAGCTAACGTAATAATTCAACTCACTTGTTTATTGTGTTGTTTTCTTATTGAATTTTAACCTTTCTTTACATTTTCTTGATACAAATAACTTATCTGATATATGATTTGCAAATATATTCCCTAATTTTTTGGCTCATCATTTTATTTTCTTGATGGTATTCCTTGATGCACATAAGTTTTAATTTTTATGCAGTCTAATTTGTTCATTTTAATTTGGTTGCTTCTCTTCTTGGTGTCATATCTAAGAAATCATTGCCAAATTAAATGCCTCAAAGTTTTATTCATATTTTTTGTATTTAGAGTTTCACAGTTATAGCTCTTGTTTTCCCACCACATTTGTTAAAGAGGTTATTCTTTCTTTATTGTATAGTTCTGACATTCTTTTCAAAAATTAATTGACCATAACATATGGCTCTACAGTTGATCCTTGAACAATGTGGGGCTTAAGGGCACTGATCTCCCCAGGCAATCAATAATTTGCAGATAACTTTTGACTCCCTAAAGCATAGCTAATAGCCTGCTGTTGACCAGAAGCCTTTGCAATAACATAAAAAGTTGATTAAAATATATTTTGTATGTTGTATTATTATTATATTCTTAAAAAACTAGAGAGGCTGGGCACGGTGGCTCATGCCTGTAATCCCAACACTTTGGGAGGCCAAGGTGGCCATGGTCTCCAAAAATGCCAGGTTTACAGGCCTGAGTCACCATGCCTGGCTCATAATTTCTTTACTAGCTGATACATATTGAACGTTTATAATATGAAAGACATTTTATTAGATTTTTAATGTATTGAGTAACTTCTTCATTTTCCCATTAAATTATAAAAATGTAACAGGATTAGTACCCACTCTCAAAAATCCCGTTCTCCCATTCTGTTTTTTAAATAAGAGGAAATGACCTCCATTGGTATTGCTGTGGTGCCATGCTACAGCACTTTGTGGTTTAACGTTTGCAAGCCATATCCCTATATACGCCTGTTTTCCTTATCTGTTTGTACATATCATGTTAACAGTAGAAAGAGATGCAACTGTAATGCCTCAAAGTAAAATGTTGAGCACTTTCCAGATGCTAAAATAAGAATATTAACAAGAAAAACAATAATCACAATACCAAGCATTAACTGAGAGTCTACTATATAATAGAAGTGTACTATATAATAAGTATAATTTTAAGAATTAATACATTATTGCTCACAATAATCAAATAAGAAAGGTACTTTTCCTATATGTTACACTTAATAAAAAACTGAGGAACAGAGATAATTTAAAAAAAAAGGCAAGACAACCCACCTTCACATATTTAAACATTAATTCACTGTTATAAGGTCAACACCAAATCCCTGGTCAGTACAAACTCCTGATTACCCCTGTCTGAATGTGGCCCTGCACCTCATCACAGACTTGCCTTCTACCTCTGGATTTTGATACTGTTTCTAACCTTGTGCAGTCTTGAAGAAGTCAAACCTAAATGTTATACTTCCAGACATCTTCACTATAGTGGTATTATTGTGAGGATGGACAGATATATCTACAGAGAGAGAATGGAGACCAGAAACTGACACATACATATAGTCACCTAATTTTATGACAACTGCACAACTACAATTTATTGGGCAAACAGCTGTGCATTTCAGCAAGTGGTTCTGAGTTAATTGGATATTCCGTTGATATGGTTTGGCTCTGAGTCCCCAATCAAATCTCCTCTTGGACTGTAATTCCCATGTGTCCAGGGAAGGATCTGGTGGGAGGGACTGGATTATGGGGGGCAGTTTCCCCATGCTGTTCCTATGATACTCAGGGAGTTCTCATGAGATCTGATGGTTTAAAAGTGTTTGGCAGTTCACTCTCTCTCCCTTTCTCTCTCCTGTTGCCTTGTGAAGAGGTGCTTGCTTCTCTCTTCAACTTCCACCAGGATTGTAAGTTTCCTGAGGACTCCCCCAAGCCATGAGGAACTGTGAGTCAATTAAACCTTTTGTTGTTTATAAATTACTCAGTCTCAGGCAGTTCTTTAGAGCAGTGTCAAAACAGACTAATAAACCTGTATACCAAAAAGTGACTGAGGCAGACCTCAGTGGATTCAGAGATCTATTTTGCCAAGGTGGAGGACATGCCTGGGGAAAAAGAAATACAAGTTACAATAGTATTTGTGGCCTGAGTTTTTTCAAACAGGGTTTTGGGAACTTCAATATTTAAAAGAAAAAGAGCAAGCAGGAGGGGGAAGAAAAAAAAGAAGGGAGGGTAGTCAATGAGTCAAGTGGTTACCTTCTTGTGAAGCTCTGATTAATGCTCAGTGAATATACATTTTACATTTGGAAGGAAGAATGGGGGGGGGGAGGTCAATTATGCATTTGACTTTTACTCAGTAAATCTTCATTTTCCATAAGATAATTTCACAAATTTATAAGAAACAAAAGGAAAATAGGTTTTTTTTTGTCTTTTTGTGTTTTTTGTATGTGTGTTTTTTTGCATGACTCAGTGGTCAAGCTAAATTTTCCCGTTAGTATAGTGAGTTTGGGATCCTGAGGTTTTTTTTCTTCATAATTCTTATAAAAATGTGAAACTTGACCTCTCTTGCTTATACCATACAGTACAATACATTCAGGCTAGAGTAGATAGATAATTAAATATGAAAAGCATAACCATTTTATTAGTCTGTTTTTACACTGCTATAAAGAACTACCCCAAATTGGGTAATTTATAAAGGAAAGAGGTTTAATTGACTCACTGTTCTGCATGGCTGAGGGGGCCTCAGGAAACTTACAATCATGGCAGAAGGGGAAAGAGAAGCAAGTACCTTCTTCATAAGGCAGCAGAAAAAGAGAGAAAGCAGGAAAAAAACTACCACTTATAAAACCATCAGATATCATGAAAACTCACTCTGTATCATAAGAACAGCATGGGAAAAACTGCCCCCATGACACAGTCACTTCCCACCAGGAGGGAGATGATATGGTTTGGCTCTGTGTCCCCACCCAACTTTCATCTCCAATTGTAATTCCTCAACACATGGGGATTACACAGAACCAAACCATATTATTCCATCCCTAGCTCCTCCCAAATGTCCCTTTCACATTTCAAAACATGCCTTCCCAATCGTCCCCCCAAAGTCTTAACTCATTCCAGTGTTAACCAAGGGTCCAAATCCAAAGTCTCAGCTGAGTCAAGGCAAGTCCCTTCCTTCTCCGTATGAGCCTGTAAATACCATGTTCACCTGTAATTGCCATGAAAGCAAGTTAGTTACTTTTGAGATATAATAGGGTAAATTTTTCTACTCCAATAGGAGGAATCGGCCAAAACAATGGAGTCACAGGCATCATCCAAGTACAAAGTCCAGCAGAGCAGTCATTAAATCTTAAAGCTCTGAAATGATCTCCTTTGACTTCATGTCTCACATCCAGGGCACACTAATGCAAAAAGTGCCTGTTTCATGGGATGACATTGAGTGCCTATGGTTTTTTTCAGGTGCACAGTGTAAGCTACTAGTGGATATTCCATTCTGGCGTCTGGAGGATGGTAGCCCTCTTCTCACAGCTCCACTAGGCAGTACCCCAGTAGGGACTCTGTGTGGGTGCTCCAACTTCACATTTCCCCTTTACACTTTCCTAGCAGAGTTTCTCCATAAGGTATCTGCCCCTAAAGCAGACTTCTGCCTGGACATCAACAGGACACAGAAAAGCAGCCACCATCAAGGAAAGTGTGACAACTCGCCTTCATTAAAATTAAGAACTTCTGTTTAGGAAATGACACCATTAAGAGAATGAAAAAGAAAGCCACAGTCTGGATATATATATTTGCAATGTATACACTGGACGAGGTTATCATATCCAGAATATATAAGTTGGAATCATAAGATTACATAATGTTAGGCATAGAAGGAATGCCATAGTGAATCTAGATCTAGTTTAGTTCAATCTTTTGAACCATGAGGAAAAATGCTGGTGGGTAATATAGCTGAAACTAGAACAAAAGCCACAGTGTTCAAAATACTGGGCTATTTTATTATATGTACCACAAAGTCTAATAAGGATTATTCAAAGACTTAAGCAGCGTAAAAAAAACTTATTTTGATCAAATTTCAGACTTATAGAAAAGTTGCAAATACAGTAAAAGAAGTCTCCTTATATTTTTCACTCTACTTCTTCTAATGCAAACATTTTGTATAACCATAGAATAGTTACTGAAAACAGCAAATTAACATTAGTATAATATTAGTAATTAAAATATAACACTTATGTGAAATGTTAAAAATCTGGCACTTGGATATACAAGACTGTACTAATAATTTCTTTCACTATTTTCAATATAGGCCAAAACCCACTATCTCATCCTTTGAGGATTAGAATTCTTTAAAGTTTTAAAGGAAAGATACATATTGTTTTACATCCTAGAGTTTACTTTTACTAAAACTAAGCTGATGCCTATAATTCCAGCACTTTGGGAAGCCGAGGTGGCTGGATCACTTGAGGTCAGAATTTCAAGACCAGCCTAGCCAATAAGATGAAACTCCGTCTCTACTAAAAATACAAAAATTAGCCAGGTGTGGTGGCATGTGCCTGTAGTCCCAGCTACTTGGGAGGCTGAGGCAGGAGAATCACTTAAATTCGGGAGGTGGAGGTTGCAGTGAGCCAAGATCATGACACTGCACTCCAGCCTGAGTGACACAGAGACTCTGTTCTTCAAAAAGGAGGAGTGGTGGCCATGAGGCAAATGATTACATACCTGTGAGACTTTATTTAGTGCCCAGTAAATGCACAGTTTACATAAGATAGGTGAACATAGGAAAAAAGGGAAGAGAGAAAGCAGATGTCTCAGGGAGAGGTGAAGGAATGATTAATCTCATCTTACCTTCTTCTATTCCTGGGAAGACAAGTTAGCAGTCTTTTGAAAAAGCTGATTTCTGTTTAGCTGATTTATTACCTAGTATAATACCCATGTGACATAGCTGAATTTCTACCTTGCTGTAACTTTGCTTATTTTTAGAAACAGGAAGGCATGCAGACGGAGTTCCTCCTTAGGAGAATCAGTCAAAAACCAGTTAGAATCAAGATGGCTGACTGGCCTTAAATAGATTTCAGACTTCATTATAATCCAATTTTCATTCTAAATAATACTTCCACCAGTGCCATAATAGCAATAACAATCACCACTGACAATGACCAGAAGAAACCATAAAATAACAGAACAAGGTTGGACTCTGGTTCTGATATCACTGCCTATTTCTAGAAAGGATATGAATATTCCTGCCCCCCACTTTTAATGTCCAAGCCTTTCCTTAAAGAGACCCTACATTTTAACTCCTCACCTCTCACTAGATAAGAAGTTGATCAGTGAGCCATGTTCCTGCTTCTCCTTTTATTGACCATCAAATAAAGCTTGCTCCACTCGATGCTCATTTTTGATTTCATGTATTGGCTCTACGATAGCAAACAGGGAAAGATCCCATTTTGGGGACTACCGAGTTTATTGGTAACACTTAGGAAAGAAAATCTAATGACAGTTAGCAAGGGAGGGTTTTTATGAAGCGTGACTGATCTCACATGCCATTATGGCTATAAATGCAGGCTTTCTCTGGGGTTCCCTTGGTCAAGAGGAAATCCATTCATTCAGTCGTGGGAACTTAGGATTTTATTTTTATTTCTCAAGTCACAACACTTTCCTGACACAAAATTCTTTGAATTTTTTTATAGAGAAAACTTACCTAGTGTGAAGGTGATTATTATATATCTGTCATTTACCTACAATGGTAGTTGTTTAAAGAACTATCACAGCCTAGTACAGCTCTGAGCAAATGTATTGAGATTCTTATAAATCAGAATTTTGCTATATTCATATCTATATCATTCAAAAGTATACATAGCTTTGAAATGAGTTTACCACCACCGCTGACAATGTAAGTTTATTTTAGTTCTCTGTTGATAAATCTCCAATACACTGAAAAATTCTAGTTTATATGGCTGTGTTAGAATAAGAAATATGTTTGGTATTCTGGTTCCAGGCACAAAGGCTCCTAAAACCCTTGGAATTTTCTGAGTGATTGAAGTTTCTTTTGTTATTCATAATGAGCTCCTCAGATTCTTGAGGCTGAATAATTTGAGTGATCCTGGTACCCAGTTAGTACAGCACCAAAGTGTTAGTATCTTCCAAGTTTCTAGAATTCCCAGGGGAACTAGGAAATTAAAATACTGACTTTTGGGTTATTTTACTTTCTGGGGGAGTTTTGCAAAAATCAATTACAGAGTCATCTCAATTAGGTCATTAAAATTCTTGTTAGGTGACATGATCCAAAAGCATAACAGCATGATAAATCAAGCAAATACCACCTACATTGTTTGTACCTTTATTTTGTGGAAGCTGAATCCTGGTAGTTCCAAAGAGTAGAGTGACTGACAGCTGTTCCTTACAGTTCTGTCATTTAAGGCAGACACAGCCATCAATGAGCCATGACCTAGGAGGGACTGAGTGTTTCTCAAAGAACAATAAAATTCCTCTGTAGATGGCTGCTAGTTAAAAGAGCAACCCACATTTTCTTCCGTCTGCCTACAAGAGTTTTTTCAGTGGTTGCTGGTGTTGCTTCCTTCTGCCTTCCCATCCCTATTTCTGTGCACGCCTCTGACCAAAAAGACATTTATGGTCAATGACTCAAAACTTTTTTCAAAAAGTAATTTTGGTAGGCAAATGCCATAAATAAACTTTTTTTTTTTTTGAGACAGAGTATTGTTCTGTTGTTTAGGCTGGAGTGTAGTGGCACGATTTCGGCTTATTGCAACCTCCACATCCTGGGTTCAAGCAATTCTCCTGCCTCAACATCCCGAGTAGCTGGGACTACAGGCATGCCACCATGCCCAGCTAATTTTTGTATTTTTAGTAGAGAGACAGGGTTTCACTATGTTGGCCAGGATGAAAGTGTTAGATATAGTGAATCCCAAGTTGCTCTTCAAAGAATCAATATGTCAGTATGTTCTGTTCTCTTATTCTTTAATTCTCTATTCTAAAGTTTAACTTCCTTGTAATTCCAGTAAACAACCTTCTCCACTGGTTCTAATCAGTAGTTCACATCTGTTCTCCCAGCCCCCAGCTCTGTCCTGACTCATCCCGGTCAACTGCTTCAGTCACCTGATCTGGTCACCTTTGACCTAGGTCACTCCTGGCTACCTGCTCTGACCTGCCCCTAACCGTCCTTCTGCTAAACCACCCACCCTGCCACTCCAGCTCAGACCCCTGCTCTCTTTAATATAGCCAATCAGGATTAGTCTAGCTTGTGCGGTCTAACCCTAGCAGTAGGGACAACCTCTCTCAGGCATAAGAAAAGTATTCCTTTTCTTCCCTTGTCCAAATGTGCGCTTGCCATTGTTCCACCTGTGAGCTGCGCCCTTCTATAGAAGTAAATTGCCTTGCTGAGGAAATTTATATTTGAGTGCTACTTCTTTTACAACATTGAAAATTCTACTTATAACAAAAGTAAAAAGGTTTTCTTTAGTATAGCTCTTTCTCAGTTGTTTTAGAGCAAATGGAACTACAAGGAATAAAATCCAAAGAAAATTCTCAGCTCTTCACTAACACTGTGGTCATCTCCCTCTAAATTCTTTCATTTGTATTTATTTTTTCAGTCCTTACACACCATCTAGTGGACATGTGGGGTAATGACTAGAATGTAAGTGGTAAGAGCAAAAAGGCCTGAATAGTCAGTGACCCAGTTTTTGAGTAATGAAATAATCCAAATAGTTAAACTTTTAAAACTGACCATTAGTTACTTAGTTTGGGTTAAATTATGTTCCTTTTCTTTCCCAAATTTCTTAATGAGAGCAATGCTGAAATGTTAATCAACAATGCGAAATTCGTAACAAATATAACACATCCTCTAATATTTTCTCAAGGTGCATCCTTTGCTAAAGATGATAGTGCATTGATTAATTTTCTTAAAAATAAAATATTTCATCATAAAAATAAAAACTGTAATGCCTTTTAGTTCACATGACTTTAGTTATGGATTTGGACTTTTGAGTTAATGCTGGAATGAGTTAAGACATTGGAGGACTGCTGGGAAGGCATAATTGGTTTTGAAATGTGAAAAGGACGTGAGATTTGTGAGGGCACAGGGGCAGAATGGTATAGTTTGGCTCTGTGTTCCCACCCAAAACTCATCTACAATTGTAATTCCATCAAGTGGGAAGAACCTGGTAGGAGGTGATTGAATCATGGGGGCAGTTTCCCCTGTGCTGTTCTCATGACTGTGAGAGAGTTCTCATGAGATCTCATGGTTTAAAAGTGGCAGTTTCCCCTGCACGCTCTGTCTCTTCTGACACCATGTAAAACATGTTTTGCTTCCCCCTTTTCCACCATAATTGTAGTTTCCTGAGGCCTCCTCAGCAAGAAAGAACTGTGAGTCAATTAAACCTCTTTTCTGTATCTTGGGTAGTTCTTTAAAAAAAACAAATACAGAGAACTGGTACCAAAAGTAGGGTACTGCTATAAAGATATTTGAAAATGTGGAAGCAACTTTGGGTAATGGAGAAAGGTTGGAACAGTTTGGAGGGGTCAGAAGAAGATATGAAGATGTGGGAAAGTCTGGAACTTCCTAGAGACTTGCTGAATGCTTTTAATCAAAATACTGATAGTGATATGGACAATGAAGCCAAGGCTGATGTGGTCTCAGATGGAGATGAAGAACTTACTGGGAATTGGATCACAGGTCACTCATGCTATTTTCTGGCAAAGAGACTGGTGGCATTTTGCCCCTGCCCTAGACTTCTGTGAACTTTGAACTTGAGAGAGATGATTTAGGGTATCTGGTAGAAGAAATTTCTAAGCAGCAAAGCATTCAAAATATGACCTGGCTGATTCTGAAAGTGTTCAGTCATATGAGTTCACAAAGAGATGATTCAAAATTGGAACTTATGTTTAAATGGGAAGCACAGCATAAAGGTTTGAAAAATTTGCAAAGTGACCATGAGTTAGATAAGAGAAATCCATTTTCTGGGAAGGAATTCAAGCTGGCTGAAGATATTTGCATAAGTAACAAGGAGCTGAACATTAATAGCCAAGACAATGGGGGGAAATGTGTCCAGGGCAGGTCAAAGATCTTCACAGCAGCCCCTTCCCTCACAGGCCCAGAGGCCAAGAAAGGAAAAATGGTTTTGTGTGAGCCAGGCACAGGGTTCCACTGCTCTGTGCAGCCTTGGGACATGGTGCCATGCATCTCAGCTGCTCCATCCATGGTACAGCTTAGGCTGTTGCTTCAGAATGTGCAGGCCCCAAGCCTTTGTGGCTTCCATGTGATGTTGGGCCTGTGGGTACACAGAAGATAAGAGTTGAGGTTTGGAAACCTCCACCTAGATTTCAGAGGATGTATGAAAACACCTGGATGTCCATGCATAAGTCTGTGCAGGGGTGGAGACCTCATGGAGAACCTCTACTAATACAATGCAGAGAGGAAATGTGGGGTTGGAACCCCCACACAGGGTCCCCACTGGGGCACTGTCTAGTGGAGCTGTGAGAAGAAGGCCACTCTCCTCTAGACCCTAGAATGGCAGATCCACCAACAGCTTGCATTGTGCACCTGGAAAAACCACAGGTACTCAATGCCAGCCTATGAAAGCAGGCACAGGAGCTGTACCCTGCAGAACCACAAGGGTGGAGTTGCTCAAGGCTGTGGGAGCTCACCCCTTGCACCAGTGTACCCTGAATATAAGATATGGAGTCAAAGGAGATGTTGGAGTTTTAAGACTGAATGACTGCCTAGTTGGGTTTCAGACTAGCATGGGGCCTCTGGCCCCTTTGTTTGGCCAGTTTATCCCATTTGGAACAGGAACATTTACCCAATGCCTGTAACCCTCATTGTGTCTTAGAAGTAACTAACTTGCTTTTGATTTTATAGGCTTATAGGTGAATGGGACTTGCTCTGTCTCAGATGAGACTTTGGACTTGGACTTTTGAGTTAATGCTGGAATGAGCTAAGACTTGGGGGACTGTTGGGAAGGCATGATTGGTTTCGAAATGTGAGGACATGAGATTTGGGAGGGGACAGGAGTGGAATGATATGGTTTGGCTCTGTGTCCCCATCCAAATCTCATCTTAAATTGTAATCCCCACATGTCAAGGGAGGAACCTGGTGGGAGGTGATTGGATAATGGGGGTAGTTTCCCCATGCTGTTCTTGTGATTGTGAGGGAGTTCTCATGAGATCTGACGGTTTTAAAGTAGCAGTTTCCCCTGTGTGCACTCGCTCTCCTGACACCACGTAAGATATGTCAGTCTTGCTTACACATTCTTGTAACATTCAGCCTTGCTTCCCCTTCTTCTCACGAAGATTGTACACTTCCTGAGGCCTCCCCCAGTTATGTGAAACTGTGACTCAATTAAGCCCCTTTTTTAAATAAATTACCCAGTCTTGGGTAGTTCTTTATAGCAGTGTGAAAACAGACACATACACACACCCATATATATATATATATATATATATATATATATATATTTTATAATAGTGTAACAGAACTTTCCGGAATCCTTTAGTCAATTACTGCTCCATGTAACACAGAAACAAAGCAATGGTTAAGAGAAGTAGAAATGAGAGATGTCATATCTGAATAAAATAAAATAAGAAAACAAAAGATGAATTGAGAAGTCAAAGAAAATAAAAACTAATCCATATTTTTTATAGAAAGACTAAATTATCCTAGTAATTTTATAATGAATTACCTAAACAATATCATGTTGTTCATGATATATATTCATCTCAATTTGGATTATGTGTAATGCACTATGTGTAATTCCTATTTAGTGTAGCACTAAATAGGAATGCAGAGCAGAATAGCCAAAGCCCTCAATCTTAAATATATTATTCATATATCAAGAAAGATAAAACAATTGATTGTTAACAATTTAGCGTATTGCAAAGGTAGCATCTGCTGAAGAAATCTAACAAAACTCTCCTAACCCAGAAATTCTCTCCACAAAGGCAGTAGAGAAAGTAGACTGGGCATGGTGACTCACACCTGTAATCCCAGCACTTTCTAACATGGTGAAACTCCATCTCTACTAAAAATACAAAAAAATAGCTGGGCGTGGTGGCACATGCCTGTAGTCCCAGCTACTTGGGAGGCTGAGACAGGAGAATCACTTGAACTCAGAAGGTGGAGGTTGCAGTGAGCTGAGATTGCACCACTGCACTCTGGCCTGGGTGACAGAGCTGGACGTCATGAAAAAAAAAGAAAAAAGAAAGGAAGAAAGAAAGAAGGAAAGAAAGGAAGGGAGGGAGGGAAAGAAAGGAAGGAAGGAAGGAAGGAAGGAAGGTAGGAAGGAAGGAAGGAAGGAAGGAAGAAAGAAAAAACAATTTTTTAAATTTAAAAAGTATAAAACCAGAATGTGTTGGACATCACAGGCAATCAGCTAAGAAGTTGCAAAGACCAAGAGGAATCTCAGTGTTTAATATAATTGATACAACCCATTACATACAAGTTTTAAAGATAAGCAATAACTAGTTCTGAAGTAAGTGAACATAGTTCATCCTAATGTCACGTGGTAATTGCATGATCATCTGTGTTAGCCAGTTGGCTTTAACCAGAAAAAAAATCAAACTTCTCGGATCTTTTTGAGAAGAGGTAATTTTGTAACTTGCAGCATGGTGCCCAATGAGATTAAGCTCCTGCTCTTTCTGCAGAAATTGGGAGACAGGGGCACGATCTTCCATGATATTTACATTTCAAAGAGATGACCCCCACGTTTTAAGAAAGACATTCCTGGGTCATAAAGTTGACAAAGGCCTATTCAGTCTTCAGATGCCCTAAATATTTTTACGTTAGTTAAGCAACATTTCAATTTGGCTAGTGAGGCCTTAAGCCCATGGGGAGCAAAGAAATCTAACAAAGCCAAAGTATCCGTTTTGCATTGCTCTTTAGTTTCTGCGGTTACCAGAAAATTATTTACATTTTAAATAATTGTAAATCTCTCAGTGGAACAAATTTTTCTAAGTTTTTTCATAAATGACTAGAGAAAACAGAAAAGGTAGTCATAAAACCCTTGATGAGTTTTTTGTAATAAATACTGGACTGTTTCATATATAATACAACAAACAATTTAGACTCATCTGCTAGAGGAATAGAAAGAAGGAAATTATAGAACATAGATCAATTACACAGAAAAATTGTAGACAATGCTATCAAAGTTAGAATAATTGCAGGGTTAGGAACCACAGACCTTTAGCAGTCTGCTCAGTCCAGGAACTGACAATCTCACTCTATCCCACCTTCCAGAATTGTTGGGGAAATATAATTAGAAAACAAATTTTCTCCCAACCAATAAATCTCTCCACAAAGGTAGTAGAGAAAGAAAACATTTTTATTATTTAATTAGCATTAAACCAGAATTTGACATATGTCACAGGCAATCACTAAGGAGTTGGCAACCATTAAGAGGTTGCAAAGACAAAAAGGAACCTCACTGTCTTATACAGCCAAACAGATACAACCCATGCATACACATTTACAGGATTAATCCTCAAGTAAGAGGACTTGACACCACCCTAGTTCATTCTAACTTTACCTGGCAATTACCTGAGCATCTGTTTTAGCTAATTGGATTTACTCAGACAAAATCAAACTTCTCACATCTTTATGGGAGGAGATAGTTTTGTAACTTGTAGCAAGGTGTCAACTGAAGTTAAGCTCATATCCTGACACAGAAACTGGGAGATAAGGGCACTATCTCCCACGATCTACATTTCAAAGAGAAGGCTCCCAGGTCTTGAGAAACACATTCCTGGCTTATAAAATTGACAAAAGGCCTATTTAGTCTTCATAAGAATTACATACACTTCAAAGAAAGATGAAAGTACTTACAATTACTGTTTTCTAAAATAAATACTGAAAAGGAGGGAAGGGAAATTTCTTAATTTTCAAAGGAGAATTTAGACTCCTATTTTTAATTATTATTTGTCCTTACACACCTACTCTAGGATATGGGGCTAGTTGCTATTTACTGTAATGTTCTCTCAGCTTTTGGGATCTTGGCCAAATTTGAACAGAAGGAACCTCACAAGTAGTTATGTTAATATAAATGTTAATCAGAGTGTTTTACATTATTAATGTAAGTACTGATTTGCAGTCATGAATATGTAATATAAATAGAGAAATCTGCTTTTGGAGTTGATAAGCTAACCACTTTTTTTTTACCAGGCTGTGGGTGACGGTCATCATCAGACACCAGTTTTGGAAAAACTTATCGACTTTTGACTGGGAGGAGTTCTGTACAGGGCCCATGGCCATGGCAGGTCAATATATGATGGAGAAGCCAACACCACTGTGGAGCCTCTCTGATCAGCAGGCAGTGACTGTAAATGTAGCTTCTTGTTTTGTTGAGTAAGTTTATAAGTTTAGCTCAAGTTAGGGATATTGAGTATTAACCTAAACAGTATTCAACCCAAACCAGTTCTGTCTGTTGTACTAAAGCTAAAAGGCTAAAGGTTAGAGTTAAATGAAATTCACAAATGACCTCATAATGGAAGAGCAGAAAAAACATTTTGACCTGATTTTACAAAAAAGATGAAGGAAGGTAAATATGTAACCACCCAATGGGTTTTTCTTGCCTGCTTCCCAGACGGAGCAGATTTATCAAGACAGGAGAATTGCAATAGAGAGTTTAACACATGTAGAGCTAGCTAAATGGGAGATCAGAATTTTATTATTACTCAAATCAGCCTCCCCCTCAAATTCAGTCTAGGGTTTACAGATAGTTTGTCAGGCGGAAACTAGGAAATGGGGGAATGCTGATTAGTAGGGTTGGGGATGTTCTCTTGTGCTGAGTCAGTTCTGGGTGGGGCCATAAGATCAGATGAGTCAGTTTACCAGTCTGGGTGGTGCCAGCTGAAACATCATAATGTAGGGCCTAAAAAATACCTTGAACACCAATGTTAGGTTTCACAATAGTTATGTTATTCATAGGAGCAATTGGGTAGATTAGGAATCTTGTAGCCTCTAGCTGCATGACTTCTGTTCCATAATTTCTAATCTTGTGTCTCATTTGTTAACTTTATGAAGGCAGTTTTTTCCCCCCAGCAAGAAGGGAATTTGTTTAGGGAAGCGCTGTTATCATATTTGTTCCAAAGTTAAATTATAAACTAAATTCCTTTCAGAGTTACTTTGGTAATGCCCAGGAATGAACAAAGGTAGCTTGGAGGTTAAGGGCAAGATGGAGTCAGGTCAAATCTCTTTCACTGCCATAATTTTCTCACCATAATAATCTTTGCAAAGAGAGCCAAAATTGGATATCAATACATAACACTTATTGTGTGTCTGGAAATTTAGATATCTTTTTAACTTCGTCCTCACTATTTTCCATTTTTAAAAAAACAAAAATGAGACTCCGAGAGTTTAAGTAATTTGCCCAAGGTCATATAGAATGTAAATAACCCAGCTCAAATTTGCAGCCAGAGTTTCAAAGTGTATCTTCTTCCATTTTACCATATTTTCTTCTCTAGGAATTTAGCATAGTTAAGAGAGTAGAGAAGGCAATGGCAAAGACTCTGGAGCAGATTTTTTTGGGTCTGAATTTCAACTGTCACATACTAATAATGAAATGGTTGGCAGATTTTTTAACCTCTTCAGGCTTCAGTTTAACAATCTATAAAATAACAAGTAATATCCTACCTCACTGGGTTATTGTGAGAATTGAGTTGACATGAAAAGCTAAAATCTGAGCTAGATTTTGAAAAATGGGTAAGATTTATTGTCAGGAAAAAATAGGGTGTTTTATGAGAACTGTAAATTTAAAATAAATCCTAAGCCTCCCCCTTTAGTCAGGGGAGAAAAACCTTAAAAACTGAATTACTGGGCATGACGGGAAGGAAGGTCAGACATGCCGTGATATACTTTCTCCCTTTTGGAGTTTAGACATAACAGCTGACCAGTATTAATGTTAAAATAGAGATCTTCAGACTGACATAACAGACAGGTACTTACTCCTTTAACCAACTGCAAAGTAAAGAGTATCTACCTATAAACTGTAAGCCACTCCCCTTCTAGATATCCCACCATTTTCAGGTCAAACGAATGTATACTTCCCATGTATTGATTAGTATCTTTGCCTGTAACTCCTGCCTCCCTAAAATGTACGAAACCAAACTTCAACCACTTTGGGCACACTTTCTCAGGACTTCTTGAAATTGTGTTTTCTCTGGGCCCATGGTCGCTCATATTGCCTCAGAATAAACCTCTCTAAAATATTTTGCAGAGTTTGATTTTCCTGTTAAAACAAAAATAATAAAAACTTACTATAATAAGAGGTAAAATATAAAGTAAGTGAAGGACAAAAATGATATCATATGTCTTAGGGACATTAAATAAGAACATCATTTTTTAATGATGTAAAGTAGGTTTTTGTTGGATAACTATTAATAAATATGATAGAAAAAGTAGGTTGTGGACAGTTATGGAGAACCTTGAATGCTATCCTAATGCATTTACCCTGTAAAATACGAGAATTTTTTTTTTTTTAAGTAAAAGCAAGTTTATTAAGAAAGTAAAGGAATAAAAGAATATCTCCTTCATAGACAGAGCAGAAGCTTGGGATACTAGATTGAGGATATTTATAGTTATTTTTTGATTATTTGCTAAACAAGGGGTGGGTTATTCATGAGTTTTCCAAGAAAGAGGTGGGCAATTCCCATAATTGAGGCTTCCTCCCCCTTTTTGGACCATATAGGATAATTTCCTAATGTTGCCATAACATTTGGAAACTGTCATAGCACTGATGGGAATGTCTTTTAGCATGTCAATGCATTATAATAAGTGTATAATGAGCAGTGAGGATGACCAGAGGTCCCTCTCATTGCCATCCAGGTTTTGGTGGGTTTTGGCCAGCTTCTTTATTGCAACCCGCTTTATCAGCAAGGTCTTTATGACCTGTATTTGGGATGACCTCCTATCTCATTATGTGACTTAGAATGTCTTAATGTCGTGGGAATGCAGCCAAGTAGGTCTGTCAGCCTTATTTTCTACAGCCCCTACTCAAGATGAAGTTGCTCTGGTTCAAATGTCTGACATATTTCCCCTTTCTCTTTTACAAGATAATCCTTAATACTAAGAGTTGCAGAAGGATGAAGATCCATCTTTTGTAACTTCTTTATGGTGAACAGGGGCAATGACATTCCTACCTAACTATTATGGCCTCTTGTATTCAGGGTAGAGAGCAGTTTAGTTAGAAAACATTGGTATGTTGAGGGCCACTCATAACTCTTGAGTTCCAACAAAAAGTGATATCTGAAAGATTAATAAGTGTTCAATTTAAGAAAACATTTGATAAGCTTATCCTGCATTCCTACACAAAGAGTACAAGCACAATATATTCCATAATAGTAAAGCAAAATAAGTAAAATTATCCCAAGTAAACTAAATAAGAAGTCTTTCCATGAACTGGGCAATTGTTGAAACCAAGCTGATATGGGTTGTTAGCTGATTCCAACATGCTCAGAATTAGAATATTGCTCCATATTTTTACATTTCCCATCTCTCCTGTGTCTCCAGAGCAGCAGCCAAAGACCACTGGTTGGTTCACAGGAAAAAGCTGGGTCAGTATAAATCACAGCAAAAACTCAAAAACAACTGATGAGACTAGAATCTACTAACAGGTGTACCACAGTTCTTGAAACATAATGTTTTTCTCTTTCCAGTTTCCCATTTTTACTAAAGACAAATCACTATAAGACTAATTTTCTTTATTATACTTGATTATTTGTATAAAGCTCAGCAAAAATAATTATTGTTTTACATAGGCTTTAAAAAATTGGCTTGGATAGAATTCTGTTCCATAGAAGGAATCTCAGATAAGACTTTAAAAACCAAGTCCAGCCATGGGTTTGTACTCTCAAATATCTATTAGTTGGGTAAATTCCTCTCTTCTTGAAGTCCCAAGGTAATATGGAGCTTCTGGGCCAGTTAGAAAGTGACATTCTTCACTTACTGCAGGTCAGAAACCCTATACAGGGACTGGGTAGACAAGGTATAAGGCCAGTTTTCCCAAGGGGTTTTTATTGGCTCTACAAGTCAAATTTGATTCCTTAAAGGAAAGCACAGCATTCTAGTCAAAGTCTTGTTAAAATAACTAGTTTCTCCAATTGTGTCCTGTTGCAAAAGAAAACATTTTTATTGCACTTATGCAAATAACTGTATTGCCATAAGTTAAGAATACTCACAAATAGTCTCCAAATTCTGGAGAAATCAGGTAGAGAGAAACAAATATGCTCCACCTTTTGTTAATGGGAGTATAATTTAATCAATTGTTTAAAACTATAAATAGCTCAGAAAAAAAGTTTCCTTGAATCTGAAGAACAAAACAAAGAATCAGAACGTTTTAAGCAAAAAGTCAAAAAGGTCATATCAGCCTTATATTAATTTAGTCCATGCAGTTAATTCCTGTCCTGCTTAATATTCATAAACATTTCAGCTCTCCATGAGTCCTGAAAGTTTTTTCCTCTATTCTAATGTCACAATCTCCTAACTTATCAGAAACCTGAATTCAAGAGCACCTGTGAATGTTCTATAGCTGATTATAAACCACATTTTAAAGCAGAGGAAAACAAGACAATTGTCCATGGAAAATAAAACGTCTTAGGACAGCCTCTATTAAAGCTACTATTGACTAGAAATTTTGGTTACTCCAGTGGCATACAATAATTTTGCATAAAAATTATAGTTATTAACATATACTAAGTCATTAGAATTATAGGAGTTTAAGAAAGTTCTGAAACACATATCAATAACATATTTATACAAACACAGCCCAAAGAAATCCAAGCACCATTTCATATTTGACAATGTTTCCTTTATAATTTTTATATCAAATAAGCCAATATGTCTCTTCTGAACTTTAGGGGGCTTAATATTCAAAAGATTACTTAGATCTGAAAAAGACATAATTTGTAATTTAATTTTAGAAAGTTTTTCAAATATCAAAGGTTTAAAACACTTGATAATAAAAAATAAAACCCCAAATTACCATAAATTATTGGTAAATTATTCATTTAGCCAAAATGATAACTTAAACGTTTTAAGAAGGCAAAAATCTTTACTGATTAACAGAGGGAAGACAGCTTTTCAAACAATCTTTTCTCATTCTCTTATTTTTCCTACAGTTTATTCAAAAGGCAAACAAAAATCCTTTTTTTTTTTTTTTTTTTTTTTTTTTGAGACAGAGTCTTGCTCTGCCTCCAGGAACCAGGCTGGAGTGCAGTGGCATGATCTCAGCTCACTGCAACCTCCTCCTCCTGGGTTCAAGCAATTATCCTGCCTCAGCCTCCTGAGTAGCTGGGACTACAGACCCACGCCACCACGCCCAGCTAATTTTTATATTTTAGTAGAGACGGGGTTTCACTATGTTGGCCAGGATGGTCTCGATCTCTTGATCTTGTGATTTGCCCACCTCAGCCTCCCAAAGTGCTGGGATTACAGGTGTGAGCCACCAAAAATCCTTCTTTTTTAAATAAAATATAAAAATCTTGTTCAAAAGAGAAAACCAAATTTCACTGTTACATTAGTGTGTTATTATAATTATTTTTTTTCTTTTTGAGACAAACTCTCTCTCTGTTGCCCAGGCTGGGGTCTAGTGGCACAATCTGGGCTCACTGCAACCTCCACTTCCTGGGTTCAAGTTATTGTCATACCTCTGCCTCCAGAGTAGGTGGGATTACAGGCATGTACCACACCCAGCTAATTTTTGTATTTTTAGTATAGATGAGATTTCACCATGTTGTCCATGCTGGTCTCAAACTCATGGCCTCAAGTGATCAGCCTGCTTTGGCCTCCCAAAGTGTTGGGATTACAGGCATGATCCCTCATGCCCAGCCACATTAGTGCATTATCGAGTCAAATCCAATTCTTAATAAACCTCTATAGACAAATCTATTCAATTTTAATGTCTGACCATGAAATAAGATTCTCGTAAATCTTTTTTTATAACCCTTTACAATTTTTGTGAAAGAGCAGATCAGTGCTCTAACAAAAACCTATTGTGCTTTGACTCCAATATTCAGTTTATGGAAAAAACTGAATAATACCCCTTTAAATTTGGCCAGTATGTTTACACATAGAATTTCTTTTACAAGGCTAATTTTTTCTAAACCTTCTACAACTTGCTCAAACCTTCAGCTTTATTCTATCTAACTTAAAACAATCCATTAATCCTTATATATAGGTTTAAAAAAATCCACATTCCCATGACTTCTTATAATCTTTTGCCAAAAACACATTTTACTTTCCTTACACATGTTGCATATAAAACAGCTTTCATTTCCAAAAGAGACACTCTAACTCCCCTAAGTTGGGCCTCTAACCTAATCCCATCCTTTACCCAGGTATATGCTCCCCACCTACCCAAAGTCAGCCAATTAGTGCTGCAATCTATGTCTTTTGGGTTGAGGGCGTCTCCTCAGTGTACTCTCTTCATGGTTCACCAGGAAGATGTTACCAGAAAGAGGTGCCAATCCAGATTCCAAGAGAGGGTTCTTGGATCTCATGCAAGAAAGGATTCAGGGCAAATCCATAGACTAAAGGGAAAGCAAGTTTTTAAGAAAGTAAAAGAATAAAAGAATGCCTACTCCATAGGCATAGCAGCTGAGGAACCTTTGAGCAGAAGAATGATGATTCTATAAATAAAGCTTAATAATACTGAAGTCTAATGTAAACTCTTCCAGAAAGTAAGGCAAAGCTTTTATAAGGTGCTGCATGCCATGGTACTCTCTGTCTAAAGGAAAAAGCTGAGACAAATTTAATATAAGTTGGGACTTTATTTGGACCACGTTTGGGGACTCCAACCGGGGAACATAGATTCAAGTTGCCCTGAATATACAATCTGATTTGCAGCAGTTACAAGTGGATTTTTAAAGAAAAGGAAGCTGTTCCTAAGTTGTTTACTAAGAATTTATATTAAAATAATATAAGATATGAAGTGGCTGTACATTGTTCTTTGTATCACAAATTCCAAGGACAAGAAGATAATGGGTGAAGCAGCTAGTCAAGAACAAAATTGCCTTAAACAATTGCCATGCTTATGTCTTTCTGATCCTGGTAATTAGGCAGATCTCACATAGCCCAGAGTACTCTGAGCTATTTTTCTTTCTCAGTAAAGGCTAATTTGAATTAGTCATACAATTTTTTTTTCTAGGAAAAATTCTCTTTCATATTGATGTGCTGGGTCTCTTTATATACTATGATTATTAATCCTCTTTTACATATTTAGTAAGTTTTTTCCCCTAGTCACTTGCTTTTAACATTATATAAATGACATTTATCATATTGCAGTTTTACATTTTTTAAGGTGTCAAACTGATCGGTTTTGTATCATAATTCTTCCACACTCAATAATGTATACAAAGCTTTCAATATTCCTTTTTATTATTCTTTATATTATTTTATGTTTTTAATGATGAGCTTTTGGAAATTATTTGTGGTATGAGTAGGGCACACATTTAGCATTTAAGTGTTAAAAATATATAGTTTTTAAAAAATTAATGTACATTAGAAAAACTATACCTGAGACCAAAAAAAGAAAGATTATTAAAAGGCACCAGAAAAACTTTTACCTTGCAGTTATATTCCTCATATAACATAAAAAAAATTCTACAATTAAAATGCCAGATTATTTTAGTAGAAGAAGGGAATGGATGCTAACATTCTTTCCTTGTAGAAACTGTTAGCCCTACATAATGATAGACAAATATGTTTAAAATTTGCTAGAAACTGAATAAGATAATTACATTATTACCATTATATAATTTGAATATGAAATTTTTTAACTTCCCAGAAATTACAAAAAAATAAAGAAATATGCTTAATTCATTGCAAAGAAGAAAATAACAATAAAAATAAATCAATATGTCATAAAATAAGATGATAGAAACAAGCCTAAATATGTACATAATGATAATAAACATAAATGAGTTAAATTCATTTAAAAGACAGAGATAATCTGCCATAAATGACCAGAAAATAGACTCTATGACAGATATTTGCATATAGGGGTTTATCAAACAATGCTCACAGAAGTAATCCCTAGAAAAGAGTGAGGAAACAAGATTTGGAAGAGGAAGGAATTGTCACAAGGACCTCAGTCAATATCACACAGAGCTCTGAAGCTAAGATGGCCTCTCAGACATGTCTGGAATTGAATCAAAGACCCTAGCTTTTAAAATTTTTATTTTAGTTTTTATTTTTATATATTCAGAGGATACAAGTGCAGATTTATTGCATGCATATATTGTATACTGGTGAAGCCTGGGTTTTTAATATACCTATCACCTGAATAGTGAATGTTGTACCCAACAGGTAATTTTTCAACTCTCATGCCTCTCATACGCTCCCACCTTTTGTAGTCTCTAGTGTTTATTATTCCACTCTGTATTCCCTTTGTTTAGCTCCCATTTATAAGTGAGAACATGCAGTATTCAACTTTGTTTCTGAGTTATTTCACTTGATACTAGGGCTTTGAAACCGCTTTGAAACCATTTTCTTCCCTTCCCAGTAATTAGTCATTGGATGATGGCTACTCTTTTGGTTGAGTGAAATTTCTGTGTAGGGACTGAGCTATAAACTACTACCTAGTACAACTCCTGGCAGCTAGAGGAATGACTGCTTTGATCTTGAAAGGAAATCTGGGAAGCAAATCACAGTAGCCAGTACACTCAGAGATTGTGATTTTTTTTAAACCAGCCAGATTTTGTTTATGAGAGCCACATTAAAACAAAAATTGGCCAGGGATAAGTCATTGAGAAAATTATAATTGAATTTTCAGAACAGAAATACTTCACAACACATTCTTTAACCACTGGAGAATTAGAAAGCTTCCTTTCTCAAGAAACTCTGGTATTCCAAACATTTCTGGACTGATTAATAAATATTACATTATTGGTTTTGCTTATTTTAAAAGAGTAATTGGCAGAGAAATAAATCCTGACCTAAAGAGTCTTTTATAATTAATGCTATCTGTGGTCAGTTTTTTTTCCCTCATAATGAAATAGAAGAGTGAGGAAGATATTTCCCATAGTAATTTTTGTGTAATACTTTATTATCAATAAATACATAGGAAGTAGACAAATGTGAGAAATACTTCAAATGCTTTAATATTTCACCTTCTATATTCAAAGATTCAATTTCACATACTTATTAAAACTGAACTTGGGAAGGTTTTGTCAAAAATTGTTTTCTTGAAAAAGGCCTTCCCCATTCTTTGTAACACATCTTCTCCAATAACCAATCACCATATGAGCAGTGACCAAGGGTTGGTGTTACATTATTTCTGTGGACAGATGAGAAGGTTTATACTTGAAAAGATGGTCCCAATCTGGTAGTTCAAATGTTTTATGAATATAGGTTAAAACATAGTATTATCTTCAAAGTCAGATGTTGGCCTATGAATCTCTTAAGTTATATAGCTTAGAAAGTGTGACAGTGCAGAAAGTAGACGGGAAGTACTCATTGCTCATAATGGATGATAACCTATCAGAAGTCAGTGAGAATAAAAAAATATTGTAACTTAAAGAGTAAACACAAATAAATATCACAGAAATTTCAAATAAAAAGTAAAATATAATTTATTCAATATATATTGATCAAACAGGTATTAAGGGCATGGCTCTAATCTAGCTGCTTTAAAGAAAATAGTGAATTAGACATCTGTCTCCCCTGACTACTATCTAGCAAGGAAGACAGACACTGAATTAAAAAAAAATGAATAAAATTACTGTTGAAGTCATAATTGAAGCAAAGTGCATCTCTAAGGGGGGCTTAACTTAGCTTGGAATACAGGGAAATCTTCCCTGAAAAAGTGGCCTTTAAGATGAGATGTGAGGGGAAGAATGTTCTGGTCAAGAAATTAGCATATGAGAAGACCGGGAAGTGCATAAAAATTGTGAGGAAGGCCACAGTGGTTTTAGCTTAGAGAGTGAGAAAGGATGGCCTGAGATAAGACTGAGAAGTTGTCAGGGACTAGATTGTGTTAGGCCTGGTAGGCTGTGTTGAGGATTCTTTCATCCTAAACCTGATGGCCACTGGAATTAAGGGAAGGACTCAGTCAGGGTTATGTTTCAGGGAGACCTCTCTGTCTAGAGAAGAGCTGTTATGTGCAAGGCAGCAAGTGTGATGTGGAGAGCTCATGCACAAAACTTTTGCCAAAGTTCAGGTAGTAAATGATGGTGATATAAACAGGAGTAGTAGAGGTAATAAAAGGAAACAGATGAATTTTAAAAATACTTACCAAGAAAATTTGGCCAACAGACAAATGGTGAAGCATGGGAGTGGATGAGTAAGGAGTCTTGAAAAATGGAACCCTTATTTCTGACATGCAAAATAAAACTACTAGGGAGCCATTTACTGAGATAAGAAAAGATTAATAAAGAGAAAGAGCTTATTTTGGGAGAAGAGATCATGAGCTTACGCTTAGATATGTTCTTGAGATGTCTATGAAGAATGTGAAAGGAGCAGGTGAGTAGGGGGAGTTGAAGAAGTAAATTTGGTACCAAGAATTGCAGTTTGATCTTAAGATATACATTTTTTATTGTCACCACATAGGTGGCATTTTAAGCCATGTGAGTGGATAAGCTCCAGTAGAGAGATATGGTAGAGTGAGAAGAGAGAAATATTTTGACTAAGACCTAACGCTGGGAACAGGCCCTAAGCCTGTCATAAACAGGCCTAAAATAAACTGGTCATAAACAAAATATCTATAGCACTGTAACATATTCATGATGGCAGTGACGCACATTGCTGGAGGTTGTTGGTTACTGGAGTTAGGGGAAAGAAATACCTGACCCGTCCAGGGCAGAAGACCACTTAAAGGCATTCTGGAACCACAAGCAATAGCATAAGCAACTCGTGCCCTAATGACATGTTTCAGTTGCAGTAGATATATACATTAGATCCTGTTTCTTGTCACTAGTAAAGAATGCTTTGCTCCCTGTGAAGAATGCTTTTAGTTAATCTATAAACTGCAGTAATGATGACTATCACTTGCTTGCTGTCAGTAAATATGTCAGTCAAACTCTGTTCAAGGCTCTCAGCTGGGAATGCTGAAGCTCCCCTGATGTCTCACCTTTTGCACTCTATCTTTGTGTCTGTTTCTTAATTCCTTCAGTGCTGCCTGGGTTGGGGTCTCTATGACTGAGCTGATCTTGGCAAGTGGTGCCCATACATGGAGCTTGAACCAGGGATGAAGGGTCACTGGAGCAATGATTTGAGAATGTGGAACTAAGCTGGAGGACACCTGAGTATTCTTAAAGCAATCCCCATGGTGAGTAAGAAGGGAAAATCAGAAGCATCAGGGTAACAAATGGGACAAGGGTCAAGCAGGCATGAGGCTTATTTGAGTCTGCTTCAGCAACTCCTCAGAAAAGGGGGAGTTAAAATTAGTACTAGCTCATTGCTCTATCAGTTTTTTTCAATGAATCTGTGCCTTCTTACTCTGTTCTTCTGCTGTTTTCTTTGTCTTTCATTGCTTTATAAAGAAGGAGCAGGGGATATTCGAATCTCAGTATGGTTAGTTTGGGCAATAGTGTGTTCAGCATTAGAGCCATTTCAAACTAATAATGAGGAGGAGGAATCAGAGGAGGAAGGATAGTATAACCAAGTAACAGAAGAGGTGACAGAGCAGGTTTGCTTGCCAGCTAAAATAGCAAAAGAGGGAGAGGTTTGTCCCTGCCCCTCTGCACACCCTCACTCTTTTAAAGAAAAAGAGTGGCTTGATCCTCTGGATCTTTCTTTTCCAAAGGACAATGGGCAAAAAGTAGTTGCCCCACTGACTGTTCGACCAGCGCCTCAAGCGACTGTTTTTAGTTCTATTCAGGCAGGAATCCAGCAAGCCAGACAAGAGGGTGATATGAATGCTTGTTAGCCATATTATGGCTACGTTTGATCCTTTTCCTTTTAAATTACTTAGAAAATTTAAACAAATTATCAATCAATATGAACCAGGTTCTCCTTTTGTAATGGCACTGTTAAAGAATGTTGCTGTCTCCAGTTGAATGATTCCTGCTAACTGGGATGCTCTTACTCTAGCTTGTCTGACTTCTGCTCAGTTCTTACAATTTAAAACTTGATGGGCAGATGAAGCTTCCATTCAGGTTCATCACAATGCCCAGGCCCAACCTCAAATTAATATAACTGCAGACCAACTTTGGGGTTTGGCGGCTGAGCTGGTTTAGGTGAACAGCTGGTCATGCAGGATGATGCCACAGAGCAGCTTAGAGGAGTGTGCATTAGAGCTTGGGAAAAAAATCACTTCAGGAGGAAAACAATACCCTTCTTTTAGTGCAATCAAGAAGAGACCAAAAGAACCTTATGCAGATTTTATAGCCAGATTACAGGAGTCTCTAAAAAAGGTGATTGCAAATTTGGCTGCTCAGGTATAGTGTTGTGGTTATTAGCTTTTAACAATGCCAGTCCTGAGTGCCAAGCTGCTTTGTGATCCATTAGAGGAAAAGCACATTTGGTTAACTGTATTAAAGCTTATGATAGTATCAGAGGTAATCTGCATAAGGCCACTTTGCTGACCCAAGCAATGGCAGAACTGAAAGTGAGTAAAGAAAATATTCCATTTCCTGGAACTTGTTTTAACTGTGGAAAGCATGGTCATACTAAGAAAGAATACAGAAAAAATAAGCAAGTCAGGTCTCCAGTTAGGGAAAAAGAAAATTACTGAGCCTGAAATATGTCCAAAATGCAAAAAAGGAAAACATTGGGCTAGTCAGTGTCACTCTAAGTTTGATAAAGATTTTGGGAAACAGCATGAGGGGCCCGTCCTGGGCCCTGTTCCAAACCAGGGCATTTCTGACTCAGGCCACTCCCTCTTCCCTGTACAGTGTCTGTCCCCTGCCACAGTTGGTAGTGCCACAGTAGATTTATGCTGCACAAAAGCTGTGAGCCTTCCGTTGGGGAACCCCCACAAAAGTGCCAACAGAAGTCTGTGGACCCTTGCTAGCCGGGTTGGTAGAATTACTTCTAGGTAGGTCTAGTTTAAATTTAAAAGGAGTGCAAGTACATACAGGAGTCATTAATTCAGATTACAACAGGGAAATTTAAATTGTTATATCTACTTCTGTCCCCTGCAAAGCAGAGCCATGAGAGCGTATAGCATAGCTCCTGATTGTGTGGTATGTGGAAATGGGGAAAAGTGAAACTAAACAAATAGGAGGATTTGGAAGCACAAATAAACAAGGCAAAGCAGCTTATTGGGTAAATCAAATTACTGATAAATGTCCTACTTGTGAAATAACTATTCAGGGAAAGAAATTTAAAGGATTAGTAAATACAGGATCAGACATTTCAATCATTTCTCTACAGCACTGGCCATCTGCGTGGCCAATTCAACCCACTCAATTTAACATTGTTGGAGTTGGCAAAGCCCCTAAAGTATATCAAAGCAGTTATATTTTGCATTGCAAAAGACCCAGTGGACAACCTGGGACTATTCAATCAATTGTAACTTCTGTACCTACAAATTTATGGGGAAGAGATTTATTACAGCAGTGGGGAGCACAAGTGTTATTCCAGAACAACTATGTAGCCCTCAAAGTCAGCATACGATGCAAGAGATGGGGTGTGTGGCTGGCATGGGATTAGGAAAAAATTTACAAGGGTTAAAGGAACCACTTAAAGTGGAAAGACAGAATTCTTGTCAGGGTCTAGGATATTATTTTTGATGGTGGCCATTGCTAAGCCTCCAAAACGTATGCCTCTTAAAATGGTCAACAAATAGGCCAATTTGGATAGAACAATGGCTGCTGAGTAAAGAGAAACTGGAGGCTTTAGAGGACTTGGTTACTGAATAATTAGAAAAGGGACACACAGCTCCAACATTTTTCCTCTGGAATTCTCCAGTCTTTGTTATTAAGAAAAAATCAGGTAAATGGAGAATGTTGACAAATCTTAGAGCCATTAATTCAGTTATACAACCTATGGGGGCATGACAGCCAGGATTGCCTTCTCCTGCTATGATTCCAAAAAATGGGCCACTAATTATGATTGATTTGAAGGACTGTTTCTTTACAATTCCTTTGTCAGAAAAGGCATTTGAGAGATTTGCATTCACTATTCCTTCTGTAAATAATAAAAAACCTGCTAAAAGATATCACTGGAGAGTGTTGCTATAAGGAATGTTAAACAGTCCCACAATTTGTCAAACTTACGTGGGCCAAGTTATTGAGCCTATCAAAAAGGAATTTTTCACAGTGTTACATTATTCATTACATGGATGATATTCTTTGTGCTGCTCCCACTCAGGAAATATTACTCCAATGTTATGATCACTTGCAGAATTCAATGTGTTGTGCTGGTTTAATTATAGCTCCTGACAAAATTCAGACTACTACTGCTTACTCGTACTTGGGAACCTTAGTGATTAACACTACCATTGTGCCACAACAAGTAACCATGCACAGGGATTGAGTAAAAACATTAAATGACTTTCAAAAATTACTAAGGGACATTAATTGGATACGCCCTGCTCTAGGCATTCCTACCAATGCCATGAGTAATCTATTTTCTATCCTTAGAGGAGATCTTAGTCTCCTAGCCCTCGACAATGAACAAAGGAGGCTGAGGCAGAGTTACAGCTGATTCAGAAGTAAGTGCATGAGGCTCAAATAAATAGAATAGATCCAGAAAAAACTTTAGATTTATTAATTTTTCCAACTCAGCACTCACCTACTGGTATTATTGTTCAAGAGCAAGATTTGGTGCAATGGCTTTTTCTTCCTCATACAAATTCACCGACTCTGACTCCTTATTTGGATCAAACTGCCGCTCTGATAGGAAATGGGAGAACTCAAATTGTTAAATTACATGGATATGACCCTGGAAAAATTACTGTCCCTCTTACAAAGGCACAAACATAACAGGCCTTTATGAATAGTCTTACTTGTCAAATCCATTTGGCTGATTTCATGGGTGTTCTTGATAATCACTTTAAAAAAACAAAATTATTTCAATTTTTAAAATTAACTAATTGGATTCTCCCTACAACAATGAAATCCAAACCAACTGAAGGTGCTGAAAATGTTTTCACAGACAGATCAAGCAATGGTAAAGCTTCTTATTCTGGGTCAAAAAGTAAAATTTTTCAGACACCGTATACTTCAGCCCAAAAAGCAGAGCTTGCAGCTGTAATTGAAGTCTTAACTGCTTTTGAGATGCCTGTTAATGTAACTTCTGGTTCTTCATACGTGGTTCATTCCACACAATCAGTTGAAAATGCTCAGCTTCGATTTAATATAGATGAACAACTGATGAGTTTATTTACCCAGTTACAAATTGCAATTAGAAATAGAACACACCCTTTTCACATCACTCATATTAGGCTTCACACACCTCTTCCAGGACCTTTAACTGCAGGGGAATCAAATGGCTGATTGCTTGGTTGTGATAGCATTGTTAAGTGCTAAACATTTCACACTTTGACCCATGTAAATGCCTCTGGTCTTAAAGGAAGTTATAATATTACTTGGAGAGAGGCTAAAGCCATTATTCAACAATGTCCAACCTGTCAAATAATTCATTCTCTGTCCTCTACAGGGAGTGTTAACCCTTGTGGATTAACAGCAAACTGTCTTTGCCAAATGGATGTTACCCATGTTCCTTCTTGTAGAAAATTAGCATATGTACACGTTTTTGTAGATACTTTTTCTTCATTTTGTGTGGGCAACCTGTCAAACTGGTAAATCATCAGCCTGTGTCAAACAATAACTAATACAGTATTTTGCTGTTTTGGAAATTCCCTCTTCCACAAAAACTGATAATGCCCTAAAATATGTTAGTCATTCTTTAGCAGCATTTTTTAAACAATGGAACATTACTCATACTAAAGGTATCCCATATAATTCTAGGGACAGGCTATTGTAGAACAAATAAATCTTTCCCTTAAACAGCATTTGCAAAAAAATAAAGGGGGAACAGTGAATATAGAACCCCACAAATGCAACTTAACTTAGCATTACTAACTTTAAATTTTTTAGGTTTGCCAAGATGAGGACAAATAACAGCACTGAACAACACCTGAATAAACAATCCACAGAAGAGAACTTAGGGCAATTAATCTGGTGGTGAGACCCATTAACAAAAGGTTGGGAAAAAGACCATGTAATAACATGGGGAGAGGATTTTCTGTCTTTCTCCAGATCCAAATCAACAACTGGTGTGGGTACCATCCAGACATTTAAAGCCTTATCATGAGCAGTGGTTATCACCATTACAGTGAGTACTCCTGAAGTTGGGGGCAAAAGTAAAACAAAATTTCACATACTGGGCATATATTTCTTTCCCTCTTTTTATTTACATATGATTTCTGGCCTTAGTATTTTTTGTAATTATTCAGGAAATAAAACAACTATGTTTTGCTCCTGAAAACCTAAATGTAGACAAAATAAAGAGTGGTCCTCTAAGTTAAAAATATTATTTTGGGAAGATTGTGTTTTGGCAGAGGCTGAGGTGCTCCACAATAATTCCCATGAAATTGTAATTAATTGGTCCCCTAAGAGAATATTTAGCATTAATTGCACCAGTTAGTCCTCTTGTTGTGACACAGAATTACTTAAACACAAAAAGTAATAACAGTTTTGAGTCAATACGCACTGAAACAAATGTCCCTATTATTTGGAGAAATACAGACATGGTAGGATGACGACCAAAAATGATTTGACCAAAATTGGAAACTGAACAAAAAGAACGTTGGAAATCATGTATGGCCCTGAAACCAATAAAGGTCTGGGAAGGAAATTATATAGGATCCTGCTACAATCATTAGTATTCATTAGAATTTGTAAAAGATAAAAACTCTTTGGATTCAGAGTTGTGTCAGCCCTCCTTATCTTTTAGTAATGGGAAGGTTACAGATCAATTTTCTTAACTCCAAGGTAACATGTCACAATTGTAAATTGTTCTCTTGAATTAATGCCTTATGTTTGACTCTCACAACTACAAATTACTGGTAAGAGCCCAAGAGGGAATATAGCTACCAGTAAATCTATCTTGTCCCTGGGAAACATCCCCATCAGTACATATTCTCATTGAAATTTTACAAAAGGTTCTAAAATGTACCAGAAAATTAATTGCAACTTTAATTTTAATCATTGTGGGTCTGATTACAGTTATGGCTACAGCCACTGCAGCAGGAGTGGTTCTGCATTTGTCCGTAAAGACAGCAAAGTTTGTTAATAATTGACAGAAAAACTATACCTTGATGTGGAATTCTCAAACTAAAATAGATCAGAACATAGCTAATCAGATTAATGATCTCCGACAAACTGACATATGGTTGGGAGATCACATGAGTTTAGAATATAGAATGCAACTGAAATGTGATTGGAATACTTCTGATATCTGTGTTGCTCCTCACCTTTATAATGAATCAGAACATAAATGGAAAAAAGTTAAAAGACATTTAAAGGGTCATACTGGAAATTTATCCTTGAATATTGCAAAACTGAAAGAGCAGGTACTTCAAGCCTCTCAGGCACACTTGACATTAATGCCAGAAACTGAAGTACTTGAAGGAGCCAATAATGGATTAGCAGCCATAAATCCTCATAAGTGGATAAAAGCACTGGGAGGTTTTGTGATTTCAATGATGATTGTGCTTTTAATCTGTGTTGTTTGTCTTTGTATAGTATGTAGATGTGGATCCTGAATCCTGCAAGAAGTAGCCCACTGTGACAAAGCTGCCCTTGCCTTTACTGCTTTGCAAAATCAAAAAGGAGGACATACTGGGAACAGGCCCTAAGCCTGTCATAAACAGGCCTTAAAGAAACTGGACATAGACAAAATATCTATAGCACTGTAACATACTTGTGATGGCAGTGACGCACATTGCTGGAGGTTGTTGGTTACTGGAGTGAAGGAAAGAAATACCTGACCCATACAGGGCAGAAGACCACTTAAAGGCATTCTGGAACCACAAACAATAGCATGAGTGACTGGTGCCCTAACTACCTGTTCCAGTTGTGGTAGATATACATGTCAGAGCCTGTATTTACTAGTGTTTCTTGCCACTAGTAAAGAATGCTTTGTTCCCTGAGAAGAATGTTTTTAGTTAATCTATAAACTGCAATAATGATGATTATCGCTTGCTTGCTGTCAATAAATATGTGGGTCAAACTCTGATCAAGGGTCTCAGCTGGGAATGCTGAAGCCCCCTGATGTCCCACCTTTGCACTCTATCTTTGTGTCTGTTTCTTAATTCCTTCAATGCCATCTGGGTTGGGGTCTCTATGACCGAGCTGGTCTCGGCAACCTAAAAACTACAGAATTCAAAGTTCTTTTAAAAAAGTAAGGGAGATTAAGAAGTGACCAGAGATATGTTCTTTATTATTATTATTATTTTAAATTTTACTTTAAGTTCTGGGATACATGTACAAAATGTGCAGGTTTGTAACATAGGTATACATGTGCCATGGTGGTTTACTGCTCCTATCAACCCATCATCTAGATTTGAAGCCCTGCATGCATTAGGTATTTGTCCTAATGTTCTCCCTCCCTTTGCCCCTCACCCCCTCAACAGGCCCCAGTGTATGATGTTCCCCTCCCTGTGTCCATGTTTCATTGTTAAACTCCCATTTATAAGTGAGAACATGTGGTGTTTGGTTTTCTGAGCCTGTGTTAGTTTGCTAAGAATGATGGTTTCCAGCTTCATCCATGTCCCTGCAAAGGACATGAACTCATTCTTTTTTATGGCTGCCAGATATGTATTCTTAAGAAAATTAAGGAAGAAAGTATCTGGACAAAGAGAAAGTGGCCAACTGCATTATAACTAATAAAATAATTGAAAGCGTCAAACAGCAGTTGAGACATTAAAAAGACTAAAAAAGAAAATGATGCATAAAATAACCTAAAATAGAAGAAAGTTATTAAATTTTACCCTTTTAAAACTTCACTTATTTAGATAAAAGTCTTTTTTTCCTGACTTGATTTTGGCTCTATTGCACACTACATTTTGTCTGGATGTCCTTAGACTGGCAACATTTAGACTATTGACAACATGTACCACACTGTAGAGTTAATCTTACTTTTTTTCTTTTTTTGAGAAAGAGTCTCACCCCGGCTGGAGCGTAGGGACATGATCATGGCTTACTGCAGTCTTGACCACCTGGGCTCAAGCCAACCTCCTGCCTCAGCCTCCTGAGTAGGTGAGACTACAGGTACATGCCACCACACCCAGCTAATTCTTGTATTTTTTTGTAGACACAGGGTTTTGTCATATTGCCAGGCTGGTCTCAAACTCCTGGGTCCAAGTGACTGACCTGTGTTGGCCTTCTACTATGTTCCACCTAGAACATGGTAGAAGTTGATCTTTCAGGTTTAACATTTAAATTTGAAATCATGTCATAAATTGCTGATCTTATACTGAATACATTTTTTACTTATATTTTAGAGAAATAATACATATAACTATCTCCTATGAGGAAAAACAAAAGTCTTGCTCACTGAAGAAAGAATCAGATGATGATGATGATGATGGTGATGATGATGATGATGATGATGATTTGAGACAGAGACTTGCTCTGTCACCAGGCTGGAGTGCAGTGGCACCATCTTGGCTCACTGCAACCTCTGCCTCCTGGGTTCAAGCAATTCTGCCTCAGGCTCCCGAGTAGCAGGGACTACAGGTGCACGCCACCATGCCCAGCTAATTTTTGTATTTTTTTTAGTAGAGACAGGGTTTCACCATGTTGGCCAGGATGGTCTTGATCTTCTGACCTCATGATCCACCCACCTCAGCCTCCCAAAGTGCTGGGATTACAGGCATGAGCCACCACACCTGGGAAAATCAGATTATTTTCTAGTGGTAAATATCTTCTTGTAATAAATAGTATACCCCCAGCCAATAGACAAGGTACTTGAGAACTATCTGTTAGCTTCTAAAATGTACAGATAAAAGTAAATCTAGAAAATGATGCTTCACAATCATATTGTGTGAAGTAAGAGTACATGCTTTTCCCTTAGGCCTGCAACACCTTATTCACAGTAAAGTTTTTGGATTATTTCAATTCTCAATTAACATATCATCCTGAGTGGGGCTTCCTACAAAGACATTTTCAAACAGAAATTCAAAAGTGTGGGAATTATTTGGACATGGTGACTCATGCCTGAATCTCAGCAATCTGGGAGGCTAAGGCAGGAGAATCACTTGAGCTTAGGAGTTCAAGACCAGCCTGGGCAAAATAGCAAAAATCCATCTCCACAAAAAAATACAAAAATTAGCTGGGTGTGGTGGTGTGCACCTATAGTCCAAGCTACTCAGGAGGCTGAAGCAGGAAGATCTCTTGAACCTGAGAAACTGAGGCTGCTGTAAGCCATGATTGTGCCACTGCATTCCAGCCTGGGCAACAGGTGTGAGACCCTGTCTCAAAAAAAAAAAAAAAAACAGGTGGGAATTATTTATTGTGCATTTTCAAGTAACTAAAAGATTATAATTGGATTGTTTGTAACATAAAGAAAGGATAAATGCTTGCTGTGATGGATATCCCCTTTACCTTGTGGTGATTATTATGTATTATATGCTTGTATTTAACTATCACTTATAACCCATAAATATATACTCCTATTATGTACACACAAAATTTAAAAATTAAAAGTAAAGTGACTGTGGTCACATCACTCCAATCTCTGTCTTCACACTACCTGCTCTTCTTTTGAATATCTATTCATTGTCTCTTTACCTCTCCTTTATAAAGACACTTGTGATTGGATTTAGAGCCCACCAGAACAATCAAGAATAATCTCCTTGAGTTAATGTTTGTATATAGTAAAAGGTAAGGATCCAGCTTGAATCTTTTGCATATGGCTAGCCAGCTATCCCAGGACCATTTATTGAATAGGAAGTCCTTTCTCCATTGCTTGTTTTTGTCAAAACTACAATGAGATACCATCTCACACCAGTCAGAATGACCATTTTTTAAAAAGTCTAAGGACAGCAGATGCTGGCATAAATGTGGAGAAAAAGGATATCTAATACACTGCTGGTGGGAATATAAACTAGTTCTTCCACTGTGGAAAACAGTGTGGAGATTTCACAAAGAACTTAAACAGAGCTGCCATTCGACCCAGCAATCTCACCACTGGTTATATACCCAAAGGAAAATAGATCATTACACCAAAAAGACACTCAAAAACTATTCACAATAACAAAGACATGGAATCAACCTAGGTGCCCATCAATGGTGGATTGGATAAAGAAAATCTGATACATATATAGCATGGAATATTATGCAGTCATAAAAAAAGAATGAAATCATGTCATTTGAAGCAATATTGTTGGAGCTGGAGGCTGTAATCCTGAGTGAATTAACACAAAAACAGAAAACCAAATACCTTATGTTCTCACTTACAAGTGGAAGCTAAACATTGAGCACACACAGGCACAAATGTGGGAACAATAGACACTGTGGACTCCTCGAGGGGGCAGGATGGAGGTGGGTTGAAAAACTACCTATTGGGTAACATAATCACTACCTGGGTTCAATATACTCATGTAACAAGCCTGCACATGTACTCTTGTATCTAAAGTTTAAAAAATTATCCTTATGTTAAAATTCTTAATCAGATTTTCAAAGACCAGCCTTTTTATGTTTCTTATAACACAGGTTCTAGAGATTAAGACCTGGTGTCTATAGGTGGCCATTTTATTTTTAGCATATGACACCTTCCATATGAATCCATAATACACCCCCACGAGACGGAGGCATAGTAGCATACAATCTGATTTTTGAGAGTAGAGGGACAATGATCTGGAAGTGGCACTGAGGAGTGAGGAGTACATGAACTCCACCTATAGGGACAGCAGTAAAAGAAGTGGTAGGTAAACAACAGGCACCATATAAGAGGGTGGCAATGAAGTCTGCATACTAGAGGAAAGGCAGGTTCCAGTTTAAGCAAGAATATGAAGAGGATGTTTGGAGACAAGATTGAAGTCATAAAGAAGTTACAGAAAGCATACTGTGACTTCCAGAGAATGCCATATAGTAGGGTTTAGAGAGCCAGTGAAAGGAGTGAGAAGGACCTATATTAAAGAATGGGACTACCATGAGTTGGGAGTTTAGAGGTTTCTGAGGTGAATGATATGAACAGAGAAAAAGGACAAAATGGGATTCATCCTGAAGGCCTCCAAGGCAAGTTGTGGTGAGGGGTCTGTAAAGCAGAATGTCAGGGAGAAGGGCGGGAGGCTTCCCAGGCATATAGGCATATAGGAACCAAAGGAGGAAAATATCCAGATAAACTCAATCAAATCCTTACTAACACTATATGGGAAAGAATACGTTCTTTGCAATTGTAAGTACTTATATATACCCTATGAATTTAGTAGTTTTGTTTTAATTTTTAAAATTAATGATACTCTCTATACAAGGTAGCTCTATATTTAAAAATAAATATGAAGGCAGTACTATATAAATTCCATTGTGTGCTATGAAAAATTGACTTTTTCCGTTAGGAAATATATAGGTAGGACTCTAGATGGTGCTACTAATGTGGAAATCAGAGCTTAAACCAACAAAAACCTGCTGCTTCAAGCGAGGTAATTTTGAGAGCATAATTAGGATCTCTATTTTAAAAATTATAATTTTAAGTGAACCAATATAGGCATAAAGTAATAATTGCTTCCAATTTTTAGATTTGCCCAGTCATGCTTTTAGGAATTTATTGTGGCTTTTTCCTCCTCAAAATTGATATCAGTGGGAAAAGGTTTTCTTTTTTCTTTCTTTCTTTTTTTTTTTTTTTTTTTTTGAGACAGACTTTTGCTCTTGTTACCCAGGCTGGAGTGCAATGGCGTGGTCTTGGCTCACTGCAACTTCCCCCTCCAGGGTTCAAGTGATTCTCCTGCCTCAGCCTCCCAAGTAGCTGGGATTACAGGTTCCTGCCACTGTGCCCAGCTAATTTTTCTATTTTTAGTAGAGTCGGGAGTTTTGCCATGTTGACCAGGCTGGTCTCAAACTTCTGACCTCAGGTGATCCACCAGCCTTGGCCTCCCAAACTGCTGGGATTACAGGCATGAGCACCATGCCTGGGCTATGGTTTTCAATACCAACTTTTCCTAGTTAAAAAAATAAACTGTATTATCTCCACTCTCATATTCCTCTCATCTTAATATTCATCAAAATTCATAAACATTAGCTGTAATAATACTTCAGCAGTTTCATTTGTAAATATTCTAAGTACCTTAGGATGTAATTAATTTTACAAAGAGGCTGAAACTCATGAGACAGCAATTTCATCTCTATCAAAAGATTTTTATTAATGTTCATTATATTTACAAGAAGTATCAAAACATGTCAATCTTCCCTCGATGTCCTTAGTAGGAACAGATTATATAATCATCTGAAGCCAAGGTAACTATTAAAAAAAGAAAAAAATTATATATTCAAATTATATTTTTAGTAACAATAATTACCAATGTGTAAAAATGATGTTTTAATATAAAAGATTTGTAGGGAAGTGGGCAGTTACGTTCCAGAGTACTTGGATTTGATATATACATATTACTTATAAAATCTCATGCTTATTGAGAAGAAAACCCAGGTTTCTTCTCAAGGAGAAGTTTGAGAAGTTTTCTTCTTATGGATCATGCGTTCCATAAACAGGGAATACATACCTCCCATTTTAAGTTAACTACATGACATCTTGGTCAGAAAGATACGTTTCATGAGTTTCAAAAATGTGAAGCAATTCCCTAGAGCTGGGTCATGATGGACACTACTAACAAGTTTGAGCTTCTGATTTTGCTATTTTGTGAAATAGGTCCTATTAGAAGTGAGTGTATTAAGGTACAGTATAGTAAAAAAGTCTTCTTGGTTAATTCTTAGGGCAGCGAAACTACTCTATATGATACTATAATGGTAGAAACATGCCATTATAAAATTGTCCAAACCATAGAATGTACAATACCTAGAGTGCATCTTAATGTAAATTATGGACTCTGGGTGATCATGATATGTCAATTTAGGTTCAATAGTTGTAACAACCATACTGCTCTGATGGGGGATGTTGATAAACAGAGAAGGGTAAGCATGTGTGGGGGTAGAGAGCATGTATGGAAAATCTTTGTACCCACAATTTAATTTTGCTGTGAACCTAAAACTGCTTTACAAAATGAAGTCTATTAAATATAATTAGTAAATAAGCAAATAAATAAAGATGTCTGAGAATGAAAAAAAGGCCTCTGTTTGCTAGCCAATTTAACTCAAAATATCATTGCAAACAAAAAGAAAATAGTGCTAATAAGAACCAAATACTATGTAGAAATAAACAGGGAGAAGGAGTTTTTCTTTCCCTTCCATGTAGTGAGGATTGAATAATTAACCTGTCAGTGCTTATTAAGAACATGGAAGGTATGGAAACTAGTATAAAACATAAACCCTACACTCCAGGAACTTATAATCTATTTGGGTAAACAAGTATGACACAAGTAGAAGAATATGCAATAACCGATAATTATGAGATATATGCAATTTGATCTCAGAAAATAATAAAATATATGTGGGTCAGCGTTACCATAGAAGATTGAGTTGTAAGTCTTAGGGTTGGTTTGAATAATTTTGAAGTATACCTAAGATGTGAATGACATAGTAAAGCTTTCAAAGATATAGAAACCCAGGAAGAGGAAGTACTGTCATGAGGTGGATAATCCCAGTTGCTACAGAGCATTCGATTAATTCTTACCCAAGCTGACACTGAAACTTCAGGTTGAACTGAAACAGAGACATGCAGTCTGTGGGAGTGTTCTTGGAACAAATCTATATTCTCTAACTCACTCATTTGAAGAATGATGATTCAACGAGACCATAAGCACAACATGATGGATGTGCTTTTCCTTTATAACTGACAAATCTTTTGTGGCTATGAAGCTAAGGGGAGAAAGTGGCATAAACACTGACATTTTAGGCTTTGTTCAAGATGGAAGAAAGAATTATCCTGTTTCAGCAGCAACACTGCTCGACCATGGAAAGTTAGAGAAACTTCTCAGTCCACAGTGGCTATTTCTGATATTAGAGCAAATGAAAAGGAAGAATGGATGCATGTGAAATGATTGAGATTTAATACAAATACTTTACATATCAGTTTCAAATATTTAAGTTTTCTTTAATTAACTTTAAAAAGTTATTGACTATAAACATCAAATAGCATCTTAATTAGTTATAGGTATTTGTATTACCTGCTTCAATAGATAAATTCTCAAATCTTAATGAGCTGGTAAAAGAAAAGTTTATTTCAGGTTTATGCAAAATCCAAAATGTGGTATCCCTGAAGGGCAAGTAGCTCTCCTTATTGTGGTACCATATTTGTTTTGGCAACTTGCCTTACATATATATGTAAATTTTCAAATAATTTACAATAAAATAGTTACTTACCAGCTTGTTTTATAAGGCTAACATAATCTCAGTTGTGAAACTTAACAATGACAATAAAAGACAGAAAAAATGTATGTCATTCTCTCTCAGAAGTATGTATCAAAAAAATCTTAAAATATTAGCATATGAAACCCAATGACATATAAAATGTGTCATAAATTGCATTTAAGTTGAGGTTATTCCAGAAATGCAAGGTTGGTTTAACATTTAAATATGAATCAATGTAGATCACAACAATCATAAGATAAAAGTAGACATGATTATCTCAATAAACGGAGACAAAAGGATTTGGTCAAATTCAAACTCTATTATAAAAACTTAGCAAACAAAAAAACAAGAGAATTTCTTTAATTCGATAAAATGACAGCAAACATCCTACTTAGTGGTGAAATACTGAAAGCCTTTCTCTGAAATTGGGAAAAAGCAAAGAATGCATGCTAACACCATTCCATTAATAGTGTACTAGAGTTCTACGCCATAGCAAAAAAAAAAAAAAGTCATTTAATCAAATTCAAAACAAAATAAAAAATGTAAGCAATGGAAAAGAAGTAACACCATTTTTATGCAGATGACAAGATGATGTACGTGTATACTAAAAATTTGAAAGAATGTTCAAACAAAAAATTAGTATCACTAAATTAATCAGTTTTCTTGTTATACAGAAATCATTTGTATCTCAATATGCTGGCAACAAATGTAACACAAAATTTAAAGAATGATGCCATGTATTATGATACAGAAAAAATTAAACACATAGATTAAATCTAGGGAAACATGTACGACTTCTATCCAGATATTGAGAAAAATTAAAGAAAATTTAAATGGAGGAATATACACCAAATTCATGGATTGGAAGCTTTACTATTTTAAGAAGTCAATTATCCTCCAATTTATCTGTACATTCAATGCAATATCAACAAAATTCTAGAGATTTCTCTTTAGAAATTGATCAGATAGTGTTCAGATTTAGAAGTAAATGCAATGGACTGAAAATAGCCAAGACAACAATGAACAAGAAAAATAAATATGGACTTACATTACAGTTATCAAGACCTTTTATAACTTCAATAATTAAAGCAGTGTGATATGGCACAACAATGGCAAAATTAAAATCCAATAAAAAATAAATACATCTTTACTTCTACTTCATCATGTACACAAAAATATATTCTAGGTGAATTATTAATCTAAGTGCAAATGGTAACTCATTAAAGTTTCTAGAACAAAACATGGGGCAATATCTTTGTGAAAAGAAAGAATTCTTAGACCACACACAGGTATACATAAAACCCTAAACTTAAAAGCAAAGACTGATAAATACTGAATTAAAATTAAAAAAATTATGTTCTTTAAAAGTTACTGTTAAAGCATTCTAGTAATGACAAACTGCCTGATATTGAAACCTTCTAGAGTTGATAATTATAAACTTCCAAAAAAATATAAAAATTAACCATATGAAGGCAGTGGAGAATGACAAAAAAAAAATCAGAAACTGAAGGAAAATCAATCCAAGAAAGGAAGGAACTGTGCTGACTGAAATTTGGAAATCTTAATATTTATAGACAACATAATCATCTGTATAGAAAATTCAAAGTATCTAAAGACAACTGTTAATTTTAATACAAACTAAACACACTTGCTGGGCATGTTACCTACTAATACCAATCAGTAACATTTCTACACACTAGCAAAAATAATTAGAAAATTTAACAGGAAAAATATTATCCATGACTGTAAGAAAAACTTCAGAGGAATAAATGTAAAAAAGATGTGCCTTATATCACTTTATGAGTAAAATGACTACACAAAATTAATGAATAAATAGAAAGATATATCATGCTGATGAACAGTTAACAATATAAGATGTTGAATCTTTCCAAACTATTCTGAGATAAATAGATTTCTATCGAAATCTCAAAATATCTTCTTGGAACTTAAAAACGGGACTTAATAAGCTAGCTGATCCTTTAAGCACATGACTGAATAGAAGGTTAAGAATTAACAACATAAATCTGGAGAAAAGATTGAGAAAACATATGCTCTCAAAAATCATGACCTATTGTAATGTGTAGTAGGGGTTGAGAACCACAGCCCATGGACCAAATCTGGCTCACCACCTGCTTTTATAAGTAAATACTAGAAAACAGTCATGCCCACATGTATTTTTTTACTTAGTATTTTTGGCTATTTTTGTGCTGCAATGGCAAAATTTAATAGTTGCAATGGAGACCATATGGCCTCAAAGCCTCAAATATTTACTATATGGTGCTTTACAGAAAATGCATGGGAACTCCTGATCTATGGGAATTAAAACTATTTAATATTGACAGAAGGAAAGATTAATAGACCAATGGAACAGAATAGAGAGCTAAGAAATATGCAGATTGTTTTGTATATGACATAGGAGGTATTACACATCAGTAGAGAAAAGATGAACTCTGCAATAAAAAGGCCTTGGAAAACAGTCTATTAGTAAAAAATAATTTAAAATTAAGACAATATAAAATTAAATTATCATTTCATGTCATTACAAAAGTAAATTCTTGAATTTTTGTAAGACCTAAACATAAAAAAGTAAAACTTTAAATTTTAGATGAAAATAAAGGAAAATATCAAATAAATCAAGGTGATAAAGATTTTTAACATTTTATGGTTCACAGCACAAAATACAAAGGAAAAATATGATTAACTAAACTGCTAAAAATAAGAAAAATCCCCTGTGGATGAAAAAAATCTTACACAATGCAATGTCAAGCTGCACCCTAAGAACAGGTGATTAATAAATAGGTGAACATAACTGGTTAATATCCAGTATAATAATACATTAATATCCAGAACATATAAGGAACTCACATATATCTATTAGAAGAAAAGATTAGCAACTCATTAGAAAAAAAAACACTACATTTTTTTTTCTTACCATCTGCTGCCTATTGAAGAAAAGCTAAACTTATAAACAGAATTCTCAAAAGAGGAAATCCAAATTCCCTCAAAATATGTGAAATGATTATTCTCACAGGTAATTAAGGAAAAGCAAATGCAAACCACAATGAAATAGAATTTCATTTGCATGAGAATGATGGCAACATTTTTCAATATTGTAAAAAGACATTTGTCAGAAACTTTTAACTACTTATAGTTTGTTTCGATTAAGAAGGGACAAGCCAGTATAATGGAATTGGTAAAATACAGAGTTAGGATTATCCCTATATGCCACAAAGCTGTTTCTTGGGTGTACTTTTTAGGTGACCAAACTGGGCTGTAGTTTTTTCTATATCATCAAGTTAAGGAAATTTGTCATTCTTGGGGTGACTCCTATCTTGAAACTATAGAAATGTGACAGTCATTAACACTTGTCAGACAAGTTTCATCTTAGTTGTTCTCTACATCTTACCCAGCCCATAAAAACCAAGCAACCAACACTGGATATAGCACAGAAGTCAAAAGCTACATCAGAAGGTTCTAACTTTTATCATCACTATTACCAGCATTATCATCATTACCACTACCTCCATCATCATCACTGCCACCATTATACCTGATACTGCCACAACAATTAGAACATTATGTACAGGTAAAGGGGATTTCATTGGGAGAGTAAGTCTGAAAAATTTAGCAACTTGCCATTAAGTATGTTCTAGTTTTTTGTTAATTGATTGCTTTTTATAATTTAGTTTTTATTTCTGGACACTGTCGAGAAACACTTGTTGAGGTCTAAAGGCCCTTTGAAGTCTCTGGGAAAGTTTCCAAAAGTTAAAAAAAATAATAATTCAGCAAAATTTTGCTTACTGAGAAAAAATATAAATATATAATTGACCTGAAATCTTGAGGAAATGAGGCATAAGATTTCTTTTATAATCATTCATAAGAACACTACCATTTTCATTCTCTATTAATGTAATCGAAATCAAATTTTATACTATTAAAAGGTTTTCTTGGGAATAATAAAACTATGAATGCCATTATAGATTTTGGAATAATGTATATTATAGATTCTGAATTAGCAACTGGCAAACTGCAGGTTCGTCTCAAAACTTCATAGATTTTCAAATGAGTTCCTTTCTGTAGACTCTCTTTTTCCAAAGTTCCAGGAGAAACTGAGGATAGAGGCCATTACCCATTTGATCATTACACTTCTTTGCTCCTTATGCAAAATTTTCAACCTAATGATTTAAAGTTTTCTAAAGTTTCATTTCTCTAAAATTTGGAGAATTTTGCACCAGAATCATGCTTTAACACTTTTCATTATGTGAGAGAATTCAGGTGCATCTCATTCAAATAGTTTATAAATACAGTTCTAATAAATGAAAACTATATATTTTTTAATGCTTTGCTGTTTAACTCCTAAAGCAATGCCCAAAAGTGGCTAAAGGAAATCTAACCTAGAAAGTGATACTTGGCACGGACTGTAAGGAAAGACTTATAATGAGACTGTTTTAAAATCGTAAGTAATGTACTTACCATCATTTTGATTAACATCATTATTGCAAGTTGATTAAGGCAAATGGTTATGCTGGAATGGCAATGAGCTTTATTTTATTTTTTTGCCCTGAGAAGGAATCAGGTTCAAGTGACTCTTGTGCCTCAGCCTCCCGAGTAGCCAGGACTACAGGTGCTTGCCACCATACCTGGCTAATTTTTGTGGTTTTTGGTAGAGATGGGGTTTCACTATGTTGGTCAGGCTGATTTCAAACCCCTGACCTCAAGTGATCTGCCCACCTCAGCCTCCCAAAGTGCTGGGATTACAGGCGTGAGCCACTCCATGCAGCCAGCAATAAGCTCTTATTTGAAGTAGATTCATTCTAAAAGTGAGGCAACTATAGTTTAGTTAAGCACATGAAGTTGGTTAAATTCCTTGAAGATTAATTTTTAACCTATTTTCTTTGCTAAATGAAGGATTCATTTTGTAATGCAAATGCCTACCTTTGGGAAAAACTGTGGCCAAAAATTAATTTGGTAAATGAGAGTAAATTGTTTCATGAATGGACTTTTTTTTTTGATATTTAGAACATCATTTTAACAAGTGCAGCTATTATTCAAAAATAGTAATAAATTCCTAGAGGCTATGAATCATATTTAGAGGAAGGGTTGCATTAATCACAAAGTTACTGTAATCTGTTAGATATAAAATAATATTTTAAATTATTTTTGATAAGAGAAAGCCATGTGAGGGGGAAAATGTCATATCAGAGCTATAGTTAATAATACATACGTATTTGTCAGAAATCTTCAGAGCATTCAAAAGGGGCTTTTAGAGAAAAACCTCTTTTAAAGCTATAAAGCAGTGATTATTTTCAAACCATCTCAGAACTTTGAATAATTATGTAGTCTACATAATGGTTAGTCTCTTAGACTATATGCATATCTCGAAAAGACTAAGCTACCAGACTGTTATAACTAGCTAATCCAAAACAAATTTGAGACCTTACTGTCACAGTGCACTTTTATAGTCATTAAAAGAAAAATGTTATCAAATATTAATAAAGTTATAAATGCTGTATTAAAAAAGCTATGCCTGAATAGGCTTTTTTCTCTGAGGCTGATATTAAACAACAGAATTCTGGTATGAAAACATACATGAAATATATCTGAAATAAGGAGTTTCTTCGAAGAGCTTTCACAAATAAAGTTGGTTCTGGGAAACACTAATTAACAAGTCATCAAGAGAGATAAAGAGGCATAAGGAAGTGCTTCGTAGGATTAAGAATGCAGAATAGAGTGAAGAGGAAACAAGATTGGGTGGAGTTGCACGTTGTATAAGGTAATGCTAAAAACAAAAACAAAAACTTATCTGCCTAAAAGTCAATTGGTTCTGGATGGGATGAGAACAAAAAGGTTCACATATTAATAGGGAATATGTAATTCACCAAATATATTCCATTATTACAAACGCTTCTGTTTTGGAAGGTTTATTTAGAATGTTACAGACTAGAGAGATTGAGGAAACAGCTAAGGATGTTTTGAATTTGAAAACATGAATGTTTATGTTACAGCCTTTCCTCCAATGGACAATTACATAACATCATCTCTCAAGATGTGAAAAATAACTAGGGTCCAAACTTTATGTAGATTAAGCTTAGTGTGGCCATACAATGTAACTGTAACTATAAACTGCTTATCTGTAGATGCCAAACCACCATATTTTCTAATTCTCTTTCATCTAATTGATTGACTTTGAAATAAAACTAACTTATCTATTAATTTATATTATGCAAATAATTTACATTTGTTGTAGAAACATTCTAGAAAATAGGCCCAGGGCAGTGGCTCACACTTGTAATCTCAGCACTTTGGGAGGCTGAGGTGGGCATCTGCCTGAGCTCAGGAGTTAGAGACCAGCCTGGGCAACATGGTGAGACCCCTGACTCTATTTTAAAAATACAAAAAAAATAGCTGGGTGTGGCGGTACATGCCTGTGGTCCCAGATACTCAGGAGGCTGAGGTGGGAGGATCACTTGAGCCCAGGGGGCAGAGGTTGCAGTGAGCTGAGAATGTACTGCTGTACTCCCGCCTGAGTGAGAGTGAGACCCTGTCTCAAAAAAAAAAAAAAAAAAAAAAAAAAAAAAGAAAAATTAGAAAATATAGTTAAAAGTAAACAAAAAACCTATAATTTTGTTACATAGCAATTACTACAGTTGACGTCATGGTATTGCCTTCCACATTTATCAAACTTTTAATTGAAACTTGTTATATTATGTATTTAATTGTCTGTAAGTCTTTGTATGTCCATGTGCATGATATGGCTATAGTTTACAAAAATACAATCAGACTACAACTAATGTTTTGTAACCTGCTTTAATTTAAAAAATAAAAACAACAAGTAAATTTCTCTTCAGCAATGTGAGAACAGAAATCACGTCTATTTTGCTCACTGATATATTTCCAGCAGCTAACCTGGGCTCAATAATAATTTGTTAAGTGAATGAGCATTAGAGTCTGTCCTCTTTGAGGCATTTGAGATTTCAACTAGCATAAAGGATTAATGTATAGATTATAATTCATGTAGTGTGAATTGAAAGAGAGGCAGGTAGATTTAGATTGTTATCTGATTTGAACCATTTTTTTCCTCTTTCATAGGCACGGCATATCTTCCCAAAGATCTTGGCCACTATGGACTACAATCCTTATTTTTCTTGGAGTGGTGGCAATCTTGGGAGTAACTATTGGTCTTCTTGTTCATTTTCTGGCAGTTGGTCAGTATTGATTATTTTCAATTTTCATCCTTGCTATAAATCTTTTAGTTTTAAAAATTGACAAGAAACAACATGAATATTAAATTTCTTCTTGGGAGTTTTCTTATTTACTTACTAGTTTATTTCAACATAGCTTATTTTGACTCAGAAGTTTATAAGGTTTTTTGAATCAGAGGCCTCCTTGTAAATTATATCACCAACTATGATGGTATGAGCAGGACTGAAATATTCAATACATTAATATCAGTATTCATTGTCATTAAAGGAGCTTGTAGTATTCTTGTAGTTGAATTGCTACATCCTGTAGTAAATATATCTCAAACTTTAGAGATTCCTTCTCTTCTGGGCTCAATTCTGCTATTGTTTATTAAGATATGACGAATAAGTAGCAGTGAAAAATCTACAAATAACTCTTTTGATAGTAGATAGTCAAGCATGGTTGAATGGCTAAATGTTTGTACAAACATGGTTTTATTTTTAAAACTTTTATTAATAGTATACACACAAAACTTAGTTTCCAATTTATTTTTACCTTTCTGAAAAATAAGTCCTTAAACTTGTGTAATTATTTAATGTTTTAAAATAAATTTGACATCCATTATTCCACTTTATCTACACAACAATCCTGTGAGCTAGAGATGAAAGGTTTTACTATCCTTATTTTCACATATGTACACTGAGGCTCAGGAAAGTCAAGTGACTTGCTTGATAGCACAGCTTTTAAGCAGCATAGCTCACTTAAAAGCTTAATATTAATACACTTGATAGTTTGAGTAATTTTACTACTTCATGATTTTTATGAGTTTTATATCTCTGAAATATATAACCCTATACAATAATGCAATGTAGACAAATTTTGGCTGACTTAGCAAAAATTCCACTTTTTCTTTCAACTTGGCTTCTTTTCCTGTTTCTCCTCAGTCCTCTTAAGACTTGTCTTTCAGAAGAGTAGTAGGTGCTCATTCTCCTGTCTGCCATATCTATCCATGAAATTTTCATAATCTGTTTCTTTCTGTCCTCTCTTTTCCTCTACTGATTAAAAGATAACATTCTTCACATAATTTCCTTAAGGACAGTGCTCTGAGTTTTCAAAATCAAGCCCTTGTGAATAAATCAATTTTTTTTTCAAAATACAGTTTGCATCTTAACAGATCCCCTTTCTGGGGAAGCAATGCCTTAATGGAAAGGAGTGGTACAAAGGGGAACTACAGCACCCTGGCTGGAGCAGGAGGTGCATGGGACAAGAATTCATCCTTGAATGTCTCTACATGGTCAGCCACCCACTATTTCAGATATAAGGCTAGAGCAGCTTAAATTACTTAAATTACTTGAACTGTACTACTTGTGGAGTAAAAATGGATACAAACTCTATGGTAAAGATTGTTTGAAGTCAGTTTGAAAGATGGGTTTGCTCTAGCACTCTGACTTAGGAACAAATATGATATTTGTTAATATTGAGAATAACTTAAGCTGTATAACAGCTATTGTAATCTCTCATTTGAGTGGTATGAAATTAGCTGGATGACAGGTATTATAATCCCTCATTTCAGTGGTATGAAGTTAGTTTCCCTGTCTAAATACATGTACTATTTCTCAATCAACTTTTTTCAACTTTTGAGTTTCCACTTTTTAGGTTAATTCAGAGATAAGTATGTCACAAAGATCATTATTCTAGAAATGACTTTGGTTCATCTCTTTCTCAACTGTTTTGCTTAACAATGCTATTTCCGAAAGCTTACATGCACATGTATAAACAATTTCATAATCCTTCATATAGCTTATCTAATAGTTCCAAACCCTAGCTTCTTCTCAGAATCACCTGTCGAGCTCTTTTGAAGAAGTATTCATTCCCTAGGCCCTACCCTTCGATTAGCTGATTCAGTTGGACTGGGGCAGGACCTTCCCATGCATGCCTTTTGGAAGATTATGATGTATAGGTAGTGTTACAATCTATTAGTATAAAGCAGTGTTTTAGAGAGGTAATAAAATGTGTCTATCTTAAGAAAAAAGACTTAATAAACTTTGAAATGGAGGGCAGTTTACTATATAAAGATTACTGTTGCTATGTCTGCAAAACTGAAAATCACTGACCACAGTATAGAATATACAATAGATTCCTATTCAGTTTATCTAAATAATTATATTAGCCCAAGCTACCCTAACAAAATCCACGGACTGGCTAGGTTAAACAATAGATATTTTTTTTCACAATCTTGGAGACTGGATGTTTAAGAACAATGTGCTGGTTGGTTTCTGGAGAGACCTCTTTTCCTGGCTTGCAAATAGCTGAGTTCTCACTGTGCCTTCCTGTGGCCTTTCCTCTGTGTGTATTTTGGGAGATGGAGTGAAGTAAGTGTGTGCGAAAGAGAGATCTGGTATCTCTTTCTCTTCTTGCAAAGACACTAGTCCTATTAGATTCGTGTCTCACCCTTATGACCTCATTTAACCATAATTCCCCCCATTTAAGATCATGTCTCAAAATATAGTCACATTGGTGTTTAGGGACTCAACATGTGAATTTTGGAGGGGACACATTCCATCCATAACAATAATCAAGTAAAAATTAATTTTAAAATGACATCTTGAACTGATAAAATTCTTCAGTAAAATTATAACTGGAATCAGAAATCTAAACATCATGGTTTCTGTGAATCTGGGCATGACTTTTGAGACTTTTGACAAGTTAATCTACCTACTTGTAACTATCCTGGTTCAGTACTGTGGATGTAACACAAAGTTAGCAGATTCTGATTCTAATTATTTACTTTAGTTCATTTGGTGACACACTTCACAGATGAAAATGATAAAATAGTAGAAAGAAGAGGGTCTTGGAGTACTTAACCAAAACAGGATATTGTTTCACATTAGTTCCTTTTTTTTTTTTTTTTTTAAGATGGGTGCTTCGCTCTGTCACCTAGGCTGCAGTGCAGTGGTGCAATCACAGCTCAATGTAGCCTTGAACTCCTGGGCTCAAGCAATTCTCCCATTCTCCCACTTCAGCTTCCTCCATAGCTAGGACTATCAGCACATGCCACCATGCCCAGCAAATTTTTAATATTTTTTGTAGAGACAGGGTCTCACTATGTTGCCCCGGCTGATCTTGAACTCCCAGACTCAAGTAATCTTCCTACCTCAACTTCAAAAAGTGCTGGGACTATAGGCATGATCCCTCACATTTGGGTAGCTCCTATTTTTAAAAGGCTTGACGTGTTTTAAATCATGGTGACCTAATGTATCAGGTGAAGCAGTTTATATTTGGGGAAAGGAAAAGATAGGGATGTGAGACCTTGTGACTCACACCAAGCATCACCCATCATATACTGTAGGGAAATAAAAGGTCACCGTGGAGTCCTCCAGGAATAACCTCAAGGAATGGAAACCAGGCCGATAGGCAAGGGCATGCAAAAGGGTACAAGACAGTGTATATCATCCAGAAAGTGAAGGGTGACTGATACTTATATGTTTCCTGTATAAGACACACTTAGAAAGATTAATCGGGCAATTGCTAGGCTGATTTTAGATTATACATATAAAAGATGTTTCATCTTTAGTGCATACTCAGATGAATTGTTAGTGGTTACAGGCATTGCTGTTTTGAGGAGGGTACTGAGAGTATATCTGGACTTAGCAGGACAGTAATGTCTATTGTCACATGAAAGGGAAAGCAGGGGTCGTTGAATGAATGATGCAAAGTTGCCATTTCTAGAATAAATGATTGTTCATTCCCCTCCCCTTTTTTTCTCTCTCCCTTGGATTATTTCTAAAGTGGGGTTGAATGTTGAAAGAGAGGTATAAATGGTTTTAAAGCCACTTCCCTCCATCCCTTCATCACCTACACTAGGTATTTCTCCTAAGGTTATCCCTTCCCAATCTCCACACCCCCTGCTATCCCTTCCTTAGCCCCCCCATACCCCAACAAACCACCATGGCCTGTGTATACCTATGTAACGATCCTGCAAGATCCGCACATATATCCCAGAACTTAAAGTAAAATTATATATACATATATATATACACTTGGAAAAAAAAGTCACTTCCCACTTTAAAATTCTTTGATTTTTTTTTTTTTTAATTTCACAGAGAAGATTTACTACTATCAAGGTGATTTTCATATTTCTGGAATCACATACAATGACAATTGTGAAAACGCAGGTTCACAAGCCAGCACAAATCTAAGCAAAGATATTGAAACTAAGGTAAATCGGAGATTTATTTTATTAATTTTATTGTAAATTTGATTGAAACATACACAGTGACTCTTTTTTTTCTTTTTGTCAGATGTTAAATGCATTTCAAAATTCCAGTATATATGAGGAATATGTCAAATCTGAGGTCATTAAACTTCTGTAAGTACAAGTTTATTCAAGATTTTATGAAAGAAAAGTAGGTGATGGATCATATAACCTTGACTTTAGATAACAATAACCAAAAAAAATAAAAAGAGAAAGAAAGGAAGAAATAAAGGAAAGAAAGAAAGAAAAAGAAAGAAGGAGAGAAAGAAAGTTTCCTATTAATGAAAGTATCACTGTATCTAGCAAATTTCTGTTCCGGGCAAGAGTTGCTACATGCAAATCTTTAATCTTTATACTTGCAGAGAATTATAAGGTTATTGGTTGTGGTCAGTCCTAACTGACTGCTATGATGAAAGATAATTACAACTTCATGGAAAACAAATAATTCAGCTGGTTTGTTTTTAGGTCATACCTTCCCTAAAAACATCCTCTTTTAGTTTCTTTAATAATTATCATTCTTGCAATGGCTGTGGAAGAAAGACAACATTTTAAGATAACATTTGTTTAGATATACCTTTGAAGGGTGCCTGAAGATAGTAGTGTTAGGGCAGGATGCAGGGAGGAGGGTATGGGCCCACTTGTAATTTGCTAATTGTTAATATCTATTCTGGGGAATTCTGACTCTCAAAACAAAACAAACAAAAAATCCAGCTGACCTAACCAACCTACTTACCTACAGACAAACAAAAACCTTCAGAGACCCTGGAATTTATCATAAGTATTGGAAGTGAAATTATGGATAATTTAAAAAATTCTGATTGATATGGCTTTGGTTTGAAAGTCTTCTAAAATGAATTAACCTCTTTTCCTGATTAGTAAAGAAAATGTACTGAATATATCATCAAGATGTTCTTCATTTATAATTATCTTTCTGAGCTTCCTCATTGTATAGATCTGTTGGGGCAGACTAGTTAAGTACGGAAAACCACAGGAAAAAGGTTAGCACTGGCTTCTAAATACTAGAAATTGTCTGGAAATTGTCTTTTGAATGCTTCCCTGCCCTACCTTTACTTTCTAATTTATCTGTTTCTCTAAAATGAAGTTATTAGAAGAATTCTGGGCTGGGCGCATTGGCTCATGCCTGTAATCCCAGCACTTTGGGAGCCCGAAGCAGGCAGATTTCGAGGTCAGGAGATTGAGATCAGCCTGATCAACATGGTAAAACCCTGTCTCTATTAAAAATACAAATAAAATTAGCTGGGAGTGGTGGCGGGTGCCTGCAATCCCAGTTACTTGGGAGGCTGAGGCAGGAGAATCAAACCCGGAAGGCGGAGGTTGCAGTGAGCAGAGATCATGACATTGCACTCCAGTCTGGTGAGAGTGAGACTCCGCTTCAAAAAAAAAAAAAAAAAAAAAAAAATCTGAATGAGAGCACTGGTTTTTATTGTACTATAGTAAGACTTCATGCTAATCATTTCTTGGCCAGCATTCCGTTTCCCATATGTGTTTGAAATATTCTGATTTTAGTTTGTGGTCCTTATTTTCTTCCTTGAATAGTACCTCTGATAGTATCTGTATATTGTTTTTAATATATGTAAAGAAAATGTGATAACTAAAATGTGTGAAATTTCATGTGTTCACAAAACATCTAAAAGATAAGAAATAGTACATTAGAAAATTTCTGTTGTTTCTAGGCCTAATGCCAATGGTTCAAATGTACAGTTACAGCTGAAATTCAAGTTTCTTCCAGCAAAGAGAGTTAGCATGAGGACTAAAATCAAGGCTATACTACAGCAGATGTTGAAAGACAACATGGCATCCTGGAATGCAGTTCCCGCTTCCATTGAACTCATGGGTATTTGACTTATTTCCATTATTTTCTATTATGTAGGCTTTTTTCTGGATTTTTTTTTTTTAAGTACTAAAAAGTGAACTAAGAGTTTTAGTAATTTGGGAAAAAAATATGCGTACCTTACTCTGTCATCCTATAAATGCCATGGAATCACTGAAGAATGATAGGAATGAGGGTTACATTGCAAGCATGTATGTAAATTTGGAAGCGTTTGGCTATTAGGCATCGAAAAGGGGGCAAAAGTTTCTAATTGAAGTATCTTTCCTTTTACTCCCTACTTTTGTCAGAATCTCATGACAAGAAACAGATTTAAGATTTTCTTGGTCTTTCAGTAAGGACATTGCAGGAGTAGGAACAATGTTGGGGATGGGAGTTCTTACCAATTCTTGTGAAAAAACTGAAGTAATACACTTTTAAAGAAAAAAACTGTCTGGAATAATTCCCTAGAAAACAAGGCAAAAAATGATAAGATTTTGCCTCCTTACAGAAAGCGAAGTTTGTAAAGATTGTGAAGGTTCTGCAAAGGCCTTGAAAAGGCCAGCTAGGTGATAAGCATGTAGTTTCAGAGTCCTGTTTCATGGTTCTTCTAGCCAGACAATTAATCCTAGTGCCCTTGTGGGCTTGAAAGGTCAACATCTGCCAGTTACTGCTCCTTTGCCACACAATAAAGACCCCATCACCAGTGGACAACTAATAAGAAGTGAACTTGAGGTAGAACTTTTCAAGGTAGCAATAAAATTTTTCTGTGGGTAGCTTTTGGGAAAGAGGGATTACATTGATTACTGTCTCTCTGTGTCCCATAGTGTATAGTCAACATTTTCTAGTGTTTCTTTAGTTCCCCTCTCTCTCTTCTCTCTAAAGTCTTTTACCAATAGGAAAAACATTTAAGTTTAAGTTCTCAAAATTTCATGATTCACTCTTAGTAAGGAGATTACCCTAAAGAGCATGATGGGCCCAATGAAGTGTAATTTTAATTGGAACATTTTCCTTAGAATATATATAATTGTCACCATTTCAGAGTAAAGAGAATTATCACGGGAAAGAAATCTCTATCACGATCTCTTAAAAAATATTTGTAAGAGTGCCGGCTTCTTAACAGCACTGAATATTTTACTTCAATAATAGTAAAACTGAAAGCTTTGTTTTTTATTCCCATTTCTCTTTTCTAGACTACCTGTAAAGATATGGAGAGATGGTTATAATATGACAAATAAGAGTCAGAAGGGCTGAAAATACCTGAACTACACTGAATAGTTAAATGTTGGACAATATTGGGTTAGGAAAGTTAGCATTTATGTTTTTAGGTTGAAGTCAATTGCTTGGTGATATCTGATCAATTTTATGTTTTGTTTTGTTTTTCACTTTCAGAAGTCAGCAAAGCTGCTTCTGAAATGCTTACCAACAACTGTAAGTTAAGGATCCTTTGATTATAAATTTGATGGATTCACAGGTATTTTCTCATCATTTTTCTATAAAAGATATTTGAAATATATCATTTGAAAATCCACAGTACGCTTTCAAAATTACTAGATATACCAGATATTGACTTGGAATTTCTTTTTGAAAAACACTGGTCTATTAAATTTGACATTTATTAAAAATTATACAAAAAGTTAAATGAAAATCGATTCCAAATAATAAAATTGTGAGTGAAAAATAGCATATTTAAGTATGTTAAAATGAGAAAGATTGAAGGAAATGACAACTTAGGATAAGAAGAAAACATAAAACCAGGCTCTATCAAATATATTTAAGATAAAAACATCTTAAAAATTATTATTATTTTTTGCTTTAGAGATGGGATGTTGCTATGTTGTGTAGGCTAAAGTGTAACTCACAGGTGCAACTGTAATGGACTACATCCTGGAACTCTTGGGCTCAAGCAATCCTCCTGCCTCAGCCTCCTAAGCAGCTGTGGGCCTGTAGGAGCACATCACTGTCCAGTTACATCTTTTAAATAAATTCTCTTTAGAGTATCATGTTGTCCACAAGATACATCCATGCATTCATTCACTACATGGGTATTTGTAGAGTATCTGTTGTGAAAAGTGCATATATTATGCAAAATGTAGACATCAAAGTTTCTACCTTCAAGAATCTGCTTAGAGAGACAAGAGTTATAACACATAGACACCACAAAAGGCAGTGGTTGAAAGATGCTTGAGACTGGAAAAGAGGATAAGTAAGAACCACTCAAACCAAGATAGAATAGAGAACCAGTACAGGATTATCTTGTGGAAAAGAAACATCATCAATTAGGAGATGTTGAATAATCACTGAAGAGTTTCAAGTAATTTTTAATGATATATTTTTTATAATGCATAATCAAAGATACCTGCTCTTGTGTAAATAAATCCTTTCTCTAGGTTGTGGGAGGCAACTAGCCAACAGTATCATAACTGGCAACAAAATTGTGAATGGAAAAAGTGCCCAGGCGGGGGCATGGCCATGGCAGGCCAGCATGCAATGGAAAGGCCATCACTACTGTGGAGCCTCTCTGATCAGCAGCAGGTGGCTGTTATCTGCAGCTCACTGCTTTGCTAAGTAAGTCTGAAAATTTGACTAAATGAAGGATGCTGTGTGCAAAACTATTTTGGATAGTTTGTAGGGGTTAACTTAATGTGTGAAGCTTCACCAAGGCCATATGAAATTTACAATCACATAGAACAATTACAATCACCTGTGTAATTAAAGGGCAGGAAAAGCATTTAAATTAGGGAAAGGAGAGAAAAGCCAATGGAAGTATTAATTAACATTTTCCAAATAGCTACCTTGGCCTGACATTAGGTGCTTTACTTACATCATTTCATTTAATCACAGCATTCAATTCTGCATGGAAGGTATAATTTAACCTATTTGAAGACGAGGAAACCAAGGCTTACTTAGGAAAGGTGACAAAACTTGACTAAGATCACCCAGCTCTTAAATAACAGAAATTGAATGTGAATTCAAGTCTGACTCCAGTTACTAGGTGTTTCCTTGTCTTGCCACTCAGAGGTCTATAATCTATTTTTTAAAAATTTAATATCATACATTAAAAGTTTGAGGCTGCACAGTGTCATAAACATGACGTATATTACAAAGATAGTAAGTGCTACGGAAATTTGAAGAAGAAAGCCAGGATATCCATCTGATGTAAAATTTAATCTGGACCCAAAAGTTGAGTATATTCAAAGGAAGGTAAATTGTTCTACCAAAAAGACACATGCACTTATATGTACAACACAGCTTTATTCACAATAGCAAAAACATGAAATCAACCTAGATGCCCAGCAATGGTGAACTGGATAAAGAAAATACGAGTCACATACATCATGGAATACTATACAGCCATAAAAAAGAACAAAATCATGGCCTTTGCAGGAACATGGATGCAGCTGCAGGCTATTATCCTAACTAAATGAATGAACTAATGCTGGAACAGAAAACTAAATACTTCATGTTGTCGATTGTAAGTGGGAGCTAAACATTGAGTATGTATGGATAGAAGGAGGGGAACAATAGACATTAGGGCCTACTTGAGGGTGGTAGAAGGGTAAGGGTCAAAAAGTAGCTATTGACACCAAGGGTATGTGGTAATAAGACTAATTCTGGACCCTATCCACTTATGGGATTGAGGATGCTCATATGATTTCTGACCAAATTAAATGTTCAGAAACTGGGTGGAACTGAATAAGCAGGGGAAAACATCAGTGACACTACTTGAAAGGATTTTCAAAAAGCTGACAAATCTGAGTCTTTAGCATTATTTTTATGTGACTGCAACATTTACAACAGCTCCATGTCAAAGATATTTTATAAAATAAGAATCTCAGTGGCTTATAGTGTTGTTTGGGAACCTCGTGCCTTAAGGTTGTGAGATAATCACCGCTAAGAACACTCTTGTGACCCAGAAACTGAGTGTATTCTAATTACATTGTGTCTTCTAGGAGAAACAATTCAAAAGATTGGACTGTCAACTTTGGAACTGTAGTAAATAAACCATATATGACACGGAAAGTACAAAACATTATTTTTCATGAAAATTATAGCAGTCCTGGGCTTCATGATGATATTGCCCTCGTACAGCTTGCTGAAGAAGTTTCTTTTACGAAGTACATTCGTAGGATTTGTCTTCCTGAAGCCAAAATGAAGCTCTCACAAAATGACAATGTTGTAGTTACGGGGTGGGGAACACTTCACATGAATGGTAATTTTTTTTTTTATAAAATCATAATAGCTGCATGGGAATAATTATTTAATCAATCAATTATCCCCTCATGCAATTAATTAATAAATATTCTGAAAAGAAAACCAAGTGGTGGGACAGAAAGCACTACATCAAATTATCTTCACTTCCTAAAATATCTCTGGGAATGGGAATTGGAAAAATTGAAATTATGTGTTAGGCAGGCAACTATTACAAATACCTGAAAAAGACTAATCTAACCTGGAACTGGCCTGACTCATGGTGACCAGGAGAGTCTGGGTTATGCTGTAGACATTCTTTGTCCCAGCAAAGTCTAAGATCTCCATAATATACAGCACTTATTGTCTTTAGGTGCATATCCAGTGATACTTCAAGAAGCCTTTTTGAAGATTATTGACAACAACACTTGCAATGCCCCACATGCATATTCTGGTTCTGTGACTGATACAATGCTGTGTGCTGGATTTATGTCAGGAGAAGCTGATGCATGTCAGGTATATCTAGTTACATTATCCTATTGTTTTCTCCCAAACAGTTACTCAAAGGGAAGTTTTTATCCACATAAATATTGTTTGTGTTAATGGTATTGACATAGTAGCTTTGTATTTCAATACACTAAAAGTGTATTAATCCCATTTATGTACCAGACACCAGCCTACATGCTAGGGATGTGGAGGTGAACACAATCCTGCTCTGATGAAGTTTTCAATCTGGGAATTCATAAAAAGAGTAATACTTAGAAGAAGTTTACAAGACGAATTCTGTCCTATTTTCTGGGCAACCAGCAGACCTAGAACGTGGTCTTCTCTGTATCCAGAGATGCATCAGGAGTCTGGGCATGTGCCTATGCCACTCATTCCTCAGAGGCTTCATCACAGAGACTTCAACTCAGTGCAAGCAGCTAAGTCATCTTCTCCATATTCAGGCTGCACTCATAATATAAGTCAAACTCCAGTTTGTCCAAGTCGACATTTGGCAGTTTTAGACCATATATTCTGGTTTGTAGCTGTCCTGTTTTTTTAAAAAAAATCCTAAGGGTTTCAGAGTTCTCAGCTCAAAGAGAGTGAATTGGTTTCAGTGCCCAGGAGGTATTGGTAACACCACAGGAAAGGTAAAAGGAAATTTTTTGTTAAGACAAGAAACATTTCTTTTCTTCTTCTAGAATGATTCTGGTGGACCACTAACTTACCCTGATTCCAGAAATATCTGGCATCTTGTTGGAATAGTAAGCTGGGGTGATGGATGTGGTAAAAAGAATAAGCCAGGTGTCTATACTCGAGTGACTTCTTATCGCAATTGGATCACATCCAAGACTGGACTCTGAAAGAAAAGTAATTATACAAAGGAACATAAACACAACTGCAGGCTATCCTTATCTGTGGCTTTGGGATCTTTTAATTTTGATTGTTGGTAAACCAATCATTTTATATACAAAAATATAAATGTCTTTATTAATATTTTGTTATATCCAAGATACTGTCTATGCATTTATTAATCTTTTAAATTAATGTAAGAGATAGGAAGAGGCCAGGTGCAGTGGCTCATGCCTGTAATCCTAGCACTTTGGGAGCCAAGGTGGGTGGATTGCTTGAGCTCAGGAGTTTGAGGCCAGCTTGGGAAACATGGCTAAATCTGTGTTCAAAAAAATACAAAAATTAACTAGCCATGGTAGCATGCACCTGTTGTCCCAGCTATTCAGGAGACTGAGGTGGGGGGGATTGCCTGAGCCCAGCAGATCGAGGCTGCAGTGATCTGTGACTGCACCACCACTGCACTCCAGTCTGGGCAACACAGTGAGATCCTGTTTCCAAAAACAAACCAACCAACAGACAACCCAAAAACAAGGGAAGAAAAGAAAGAAGGCTAATATATAATTTTTCTTAACAGCCAAGTTCTGATTCATTTTACCATTATATTCAGAATTAATCTTAATTTGTTTTCCAGAATCAAAAGAAAATAAAAAATAAATTTTGTTAGTATGAGAACATATATAGGGGATTTATCAGATGTGCTACTTTTCATTATGTCAATTATAATTTCATTTTGTTAAACTGGAATATGTGAGCCAAACAATGTACATCCATTTTTTACTTATATGTGAAATAATTCATGTACCTCATAAAATCATGCAATCTTGCAGTGAAAAAGGAGTATCAGAGGTCCAGCTAGACTGAGTCTTTCAATTTACAGATCAAGAAACTGAAGACCAGCGAAGAGAAATGATTTGCTTAAAGTCATTCTCCATCATCTCTGATAAGTTGATAAATTTATCCTTACACAAATTTGTCCTCATTGAGTTTAGATCCAAAATTTGTCAGGAGTTAAAGGATGACTTTTAAGTTGCAATTATTTATATAGCATTTTCTTCATATTCATCGTTTGTCATTTGTTTACTTTCTCTTGCAGCAAAAATAGCATGAGGTGATCAATGGCAGAGAACTGTGTGGCATCTCCTTATAGTAAAAATGCAATCATACAGAGGGCTAACTTTGCAGTCTCCACAAATAATTTACCTTTGTAATTTTCTAAATGTAAAAGTCACCAAAAATTTAACAGGCATTAAAATAAACTAAAAAAAAAAAAAAAAAAACTCCTTTCTTCAGTTGTTTGTGCAGTTACTCTTCTATTCTTTAAATTATGGCTCAAATGACATGCATATTGACATTAAGCAAATCCATAACCAGCTGTAACAAGGTGGTGTCTTTCTCTCCTCACTTCTGCTTCAGACCAGCCACACATATTTACTGAGTCCCTAGTGTGTTTCAGGAACTGTCAGGTATAGATACAACGTCTTCCTTCAAGGATACCACATTTGGTGAATAAAAATAGTAAACACATACATAATTTTGGATTGTGATAAATGTTATAAAGGAAACAGAAAGTAATGTGATGGACAATGATGGAGCAGATACACTATTCTTTAGACTGGGAAGTCTGAATAACATCTCTGAGGGGGTAGCCTTTTGAGCTGTACCTAAAGGGTGAAAAGTTAAAACACAGAAAACATTTGAAAGAAAAGATATCCAAAGGGAACAAATATAAGATCCAGAGAGAAAAAGCGAGGTGGATATTTGGGTCAGAAAGAAGGCCAATGTGATGGGAGCCTAGCGGATAAATGAGTGATGGTAGGAGAGAAGATAGAAGAGGTAGCTGGGGGCCAAGTCAAGTACCACCTAGTAAGCCATGGCAAAGACCTTGGATTTCCATTCTAACTGCAATGGGAGGCCCAGGAGTTTTCCAAGATCATTATTGAGATGATCTAATATACACTTTGAAAAGATTACTTAACTTTGATGAAGAGAATGGGCTAGAGTGGCAGTGAAGAGAGGTCAAAGGTATTACAAACTGTGCAGTGATGTCCTTGTCTTATAGATAGTTAATTCAGAAGTCAGATGTTTACAAACATTTAATTTATCCCCAACCTCATGAGTTGAATCACAGTCTGTCTCTTGCTTCTTCCAGAGGGAAACAAATGGAACTGAATCAGTAATAACCCCAATATGGAAGAAAGAGGAAAGTGATTGGAAGGAAAGGGTGGAAGGGAATTTGGAGGAGGGTGAAAGATTGGTAGAGAGAGAGCATTTGTGAGACTAAGGGGTCCATGAGAAAGGAATGAAGAGTGAAGATTTCTCAAGACTGAGGCTCCCTGGTTGAACAAGGAGGGATATGATAGCATGAGTGGCCATTCTCCAGGCTTGGTGTCGAGGTAAGGAGCAGGTGGGGGAAGTTATATAAGGTAAAGCAGTTATTATCCAGACAAAGGTGGATTCTTTATGGGGTGCAATAGCCCTTCAGCCTTTACTTCAGTCTTAAGAACTTAGAATCTTCACATTCGTATGGACTCTATGTGTGATGGATCAGCTAAAACTAGTGTTTTTTTCTTTCTTTTTGGTAATAATAGACTGCACCATCCTGGCCTTCTGATGTTAACAGCATGCTGAAAAGTTTACACAAGCAAAGAATTAGAGGTCTGCCTTGAGAAATGAAACCAACAACAGTAATCACAATGCATGAAAATTAAAATGCTAAACTGAAAAAGTATCATTATTTGAATTACAAAACTAGTCACCATTTTATTAAAAAGTAAAATATTTTCTTAAATAAAATGCTTTTACTACTCATAAGTGATATGGAAAAGAAACCAGAAATGAGTGATTAACAAGACATTTTATATTCCCCATCCCCCAACTAAGCAGGACAAAACAAAATAAAACAAAAAACAACTTAGTCTAATTTAATTTTTTCTCTCTTTCTTTTTTCAACTAGGGGAAGTTGAAGCCCCTTTTGAAGGAGTCCACTGAGCAAGAATTTGACAAAGGGCATAACCATCACTGGCTAGCAGGACTACAACTATTAATAAATGTCCATGTATTCTTGAGAAACATAAAAAATTATGTGTTTGAAATATGAAAGTGCTTTTGATATAAGATATGGACATAGTCTTGTGAACTATGAAGCATAAATCAAGATCTTTTTGTGAATGTACTGCTAATTAAAATGGCACATTTTTTTAAAGATTAAAAAAAAAATAATGCCATACATGATAGCACAAAGTTGACAAGGTTGTTTCCTCTTTCTTGTGAAGCCTCCAATTAACCAACTAGTTTGGCTTTAATAAGGAATTTTTGAAAGTGACTTTCTTGTTCAAGCATTGTGTCTACTATAGAAACATCTGCAACTTATCAGTGGATGAGAACTATCTTTTTTAGCTCATAAGGCAGTATTTTGTTGTGCAATACAGATTTTTATATTAGTGCATTCAAGGTATGCTTTCACTGAAAAATAAATCAGAAAAGAAGAGACAAAGTGATGAAAGTATCTAAAAATGTTTTTAAGTTTATTTTTTAAAATTTGGTCTTATATATCGGTCTAATGATTCAAAGCCTAATAGAAGCTCTTTTCCATTGACTGGAATTTTTATTTTTATTTTTTGGCATACCCACAAATATCTTCCTGTTCTTTCCATTAAGCTGGTCATTTGCCATTTCTCATGACTTAAACACTGTGATTAGTCATGACATCTACACTCACTGCCCCTGCCCCATCTCTCCACTCACTAGCCTGGCAAAACAAAAAACATGGCTCAATCCAACTCTTCAATATTTTAGTGCATGTGCCGTAGTTGTTGACTGTAGCTGGAGAAAAACACTCATCATGCTGACTAGTCTTTAAAATCATAGTCATAAATGTCAGGTAGATCCTTAGTGCTCTCTGAAAATCCTTTTGCATATCCTTAGCCAAAACTCCCTTTTACTTTCCCAAATCATTCATTCACTTCTCTCCTGCCCTTAACTCCAACACTGTCTTTTTCTCCTCCTTACACTCACCTGATGATCATGCTCATTATTTCACCAAGAAAACAAGAGGAACCAGAAGAAAGTTTCTACTGGTACTTATCATAAAAATCTACAAATCTACTTCTTCTCAAAGGACAGTATAGGCAACTGAACTTGAGTTAAACAGCCTTTGGGCAAACCCTGGCTTTGCCATGTACAAGATGTGTGATTTTGGGCAAATGATTTGAAATCACTGTGTCTCAGTTTCTTTGATTTGATATGGGGATAGAATGATATCTTCTTCATGGTGTTGTTTTGGAGTATCAAGGTGCAACCTCCACCTCCTGGGTTCAAGTGATTCTCGTGCTTCAGCATTCCCAGTAGCTGGGATTACAGGCACCTGCCCCCACACAGGCTAATTTTTTGTAGAGACAAGGTTTCACCATGTTGGCCAGGCTAGTCTCAAACTCCTGACCTCAGGTGATCCACCCACCTCAGCCTCCCAAAGTATTGGGATTATAGGCATGAGCCACCATGCTCACCAGTTTCAATACCAACTCTATCCCTTCAACTTCCACGTCTTTTAATTGTAGCTTTAGAAGTCACTGCTTTTCCATCTCCCTGAACCTCCAATGGCATATATCTAAAATTTCCACTTGAAAATCTAATAGGCAGTTTTTATTAGTATGTCAAAATAGTATTGTTCATCTTTTCTCAGTCTTCTACATTCAAAAGCATGGACCTGGAATCATCTTGGGTAACATATATTTGAAATATTATTTTTGGCAGACTTACAGTTTATACTGATTACAGGATTCCAAAATAACACAATTATATTAGAATATGTTGCTGTCCTGCATAATTATTATGCTTAATTGTGAAAATTACATAATTATATTATACTTTATTTTTAAATATTATTTTACTTTATTTTTTGAGATGGAGTTTCACTCTTTTTGTCCAGGCTGGAGTGCAATGGCGCAATCTTGGCTCACTGCAACCTCTGCCTCCTGGGTTCAATTGATTTTCCTGCCTCAACATCCCAAGTAGCTAGGATTATAGGCATGCACCACCATGCCTGGCTAATTTTGTATTTTTAGTAGAGACAGGGTTTCACCATGTTGGCCAGGCTGGTCTCGAACTCCTGACCTCAGGTGATCTGCCTGCCTCGGCCTCCCAAAGTGCTGGGATTACAGGTGTGAGCCATTGTGCTTGGCCAATATATTATACTTTCTTATGTTGTTGCCTTCAAAAATTATCTTCACTTAAAATTTGTCACAATAGACATTCATGGCTGAGTAAACAAAACTTTATTTTCACTAAATACAGGAATGCATGTTATACAAGAATCCATTAAATAACCACCTCAGGTTTTATAAATTTAGATTTACGCTCATGAGACAACATTCAATGAGACAGAAATCACTAACCAGAGTAATGAGAGAGCATTCCCACATTACCTTTCCCAGGCATTTGATAAAAAAGGGGAAGATTTTAAAAAAAATCAATCCAAGCCATCAACAGAGAAGGTAACTTAAGAGCCAGAGAGGTATTATATTGTAAATTAACCTGTTTTTTTTTTTTTTTTAAGAAAATGTGGCATGCCATCTGAATTGTTAGTTCTCCTACCTATCTTTAATGTACCATAATGGCATTCTTCAAGGACAAGCATCCTAGTGATCATGGAGAATTAGTCTGGCAGCACCTTTCTCTCCTGCTTAAAATCCTACTCCACCCCTTACCTCCCCAATCTCAACGCGATAAATTCATTATTATGACTTGCAAATCCATAAAAAGCTTGACTTACTCTTCCTACTCATTATTCAAAACACAGTTCAGGTGTAACCTCCCACTGGGTAGCCTTTCCTTATATCCCCAGGATGATGGCTCCAAGTTGCCCCAGGCTTACACTTGTCACTACTCTTTCCACAGATGTAAAAATTATGTTTATGCATCTGAATCTCCTACTAGACTGTGTGCCTCTCAAGGGCTCTTTTTCATTCCCATGGTCCTGGACTTGTGGATAGCTTCACGGAGGCAGTCATGGTGGCCAGCTGAACAAAAATGACATGCATTATCAGGATCTGGCTGCTACATGCTTCTTTTTTATATCTCATCATGCTCTTTCATGTAGCCTATGTTTCAACCACTCAATTGGTTGGGATTTCTAGAACATGCTATTATGTGTCTTTCCATGTTTGGGATGCCCTTCTCTGATATTTTTCCCCAATATATTCCTACTATGCTTTAAAAACTAGCTCACACTTTCGTGAGACTTTTTATCCACTGTATTCTTATAGGTTTTGTGCCTATTGTTTTAAGACACCATCTCAGTCTGGAAAGTTTCACAAAGTCAAAAAATACAGTTCATTTTTAGTTTATATTAATTTGTTCCTGACACCCCCCAAAACTACATTTTATTGCTAATTCTATGTTTATAGTTTTTAATTTTAGTAGTGCCATATTAGTCTTTTAATTTATATTTCTATAAATACTAATGGATGAGATTCAGCACCTCTTTTTATGTTAATTGGCCATCTGTATTTCTTCTATAATTACCCCTGCTAAAACTCTCCATATACTTAATAGTGAGTTTTTAAAACATTTTATTCACTTTTAGGAGCTCTACATATATTTTGGATATTCAGGATATATTTCAAACAGATAACTTATTTACTGAATATCTACTGGGTAGGCAAGACTGTAATGAATTGTAAAATACAATGTTTGCCTTCAAGTTTAAGTAGCTTGTACTGGGGTGATAGGACCACCCACAGGACAGATTCGAATAGAAATCAATATAATAGCAAATGATTAAATTTAAAATGAGTACTAATGACAGTAAGTGATTAGAGACCAGGAAAAAAAAGAGATCAAAGAGGATAATGCCTTACAGGGAAGTCTTGGTGAAAAAGTCGCAATTAAATAGACCATGAAATATGAGAAAGCACTGCAAGAGTGGAAATGGCAATCTCAGGAGTATTAGCCTGAATACAAACATGGTGGTAGGAAGATCTTGCCATTCGAAAAAGGGGACTGTGAGAAATGGCTCAAGTAAAGTCAGACTTTAGGTAATGTCATTGTTAAGGCGACATACTGTCCTGGGTATTGTGCCAAGAACTTGATATATATGGTCTCAGTTGATACAACAACCTTACAAGTATGGTCCTGTTATCTCCCATTTTTACCTATGAAGAAGATGAAGTCCAGAGAGATTTATGTCCAACCTAAATTCAACAGATCTGACTTTGGCAGAGTGGTCATGACCTTTCTGTTACACCACACTGCTGTGTAACAACATGCGTCAAGAGAGATGACATTCTGAAGGGCAAAAAATAGCAACCAGATACGTTTGTATTTTACTCTGAAAGCAGGTGAGAGTTTTAAAGATTTTTAAATAGAGTCATGAATATGTGTTTTAGGGGGATGAATCATACCAATCAATATCATTCAGGTCTCTGCTAAAAACCTCTTCCTCAGAGAGGCCTTTCTTTACCACTCTACAGATAGTCACCTCTACTTCACTCATCACTTTGTATCCATTCACACCACTTTATTTTTTTATAGCCTTGTATAAATATCTCATAAATTGTGTATTTATGATTTCATTACTGTTTGTCTATTTTTCCCATTACAGTGTAAGGTCCATGAAGGCAGGGGCTTTATTATACCCATTGTTGTATTCCCACCACTGGGAACAATGTGTAGCCTTAGGAAGTGCATGAGAAATATTTATTAAGTAAATGAATGGAGTAAGCATGTGGTTAAAGGCATGTAAAATAGTGCCTAGAATCTAGATGTTTGTATTCAAAATGTCTAAAAGGCCTCCCATTTTTTTGTGTTTCTATAAAACTTGGCCTGTCACCCAAAAATCCATATTCACTCAATAAAAGAACTCTTGATTAAATAGCTCCATTCCTATAAAGAATTTCTAAAACAGAACTATTTCTTACTCTAAAACCTACCTCCATCTGTAAATCAATTTCTGCAAAAGTACGTGCAGAGCCTCAGTGAGAATTTTTGGATTAAGCATGTTTAAAATGAGTGATGCTGTGGCAGAATAATTGTATCAAATAAAAACAATTTACATTTAAATCATTTGTCAAAGACTGCTCTGTTAGATACAGTTAGTTCTACTGGGGAGGAGCTCTACGCCATGAAAGGATGGATGGAACTTGAGTCAGAACACTAACTCACCAATCTGCAGTGGTATTTTGTGGGTGGACCTCTCAGAAGACCAATCCAAGTAATATCTATTGTTTTCTTCTAAACATCCAACTCAAAAGGAATTTACATTCTTCCTTTAAATCACAGACCCATAGCTGTCATCACACTTGTTAAACAAGTTTCCTTTTAATTGTATTTTGCTATTTTGCCCAGCCCTTAAAATCTCAACTGTCATTGTGGTTAGCACATTTACCAGAGAAGCACTGATCAGGATAAAAGAAATGCAGAAGTTTTCTTTATCTTTATTAACTTCAACAGCCACTGTATCAGCACATTATGTATAGGTAAGTGGAGATTTGCTTGCCTAAAATTCTGACATCAATAGAATTAACACTGTCTCCCTCAATATGACTCCCATCCAAAGACTGCAGTCAAACAACTGAGTTTGGATAAGAAAGTTGTAGTTTTTCCACAGCATTTTGGATTTCCTGCATGGAAACAACCCTATCACATACACCTGTGTTTGGAATCTATAGTTTTATGTAATGATTTGAAGAGTGCTTCAGAAAGCTGATGTGCAGCTAACCATACTGTGAATGAAAAATAATATGAATGTGTGACTGTTGTAGAGAGCAGGTAGCAGAGAGAACATTTTCTTTTCTCATAAAACAAATGCTAAATTGTTATTGATAGTGATGAGGATTATGATTTCTTTGTATTTGTTTAACAGCTTTTGGTTTCTTAAGGCTTTCATGAATATTATATTGACTCTCACAGTAACATTGCTTCATAAGTATTCTCTGTTGAACCGTATATAAATGCACATATTTTTACTTGTTAAATATTCATGAACCAGAATAGTATTATTATGTATTTATACATGCTATCTATTTTTAAAGTATCTAACTAGATAATTATCATAAGTGAACAGTGATCATTAATGGCAAAATTTTGAGTATGTACATTTAGCTCACAAAGAGTTTTCATCTATATACATAAAATATAGCAAAATTAACTGAATCTAATTTATAATACTTAATGTTTGTTATATTTCACTTAATGTGAAGTATAAGTACATATCTGATGCACATATTTTTCTAAAATGTATATTTTAAGTCAATAGTTGAACCCTTTAAGATATGTGTGTATGTGTTTATACACACATTCACAATATCAGTATTCATATGAAATTGTGATCTGACAGGGAACATTCACTGTGATAGAACATACCAAGAATTTTTTCTTGAACTCAAGTAAAAAGGTTTTTGTTGTATGATTATTTCTTTCTTATTATGGATGTCATTTTATTCATAACCTTGATGTTTTCTTATAACCAACACTGCTGATATATCAGTAAAACAGTGATCAAACACATTCAAAAGTGGAAAAGAAACACCGTGATTGTTTTGTTTTGTTTTGCCTGCCAGGTAGTCATCACCTTTAAGCTGAGCAGATATTTTTTCCTTTAAGGCACCTCCTCATTTGCTTTCATCATGTTGACACCTGTGAGAAGCTCTAACCTGAAAGATTTCAAAGGATTAAGCCATTCTTTCCAATACATCCTTGTTACCTGGGAAAGGTTCAAGCCTTAATATAGTGATTAGCTTCTCAGATAAGGCATTAATCTGATTACACAGCAGAATATGGTGGAATTTAGAAACATGGTTTACTTTGCATGCACATTTGAGAAGACCTTAGTGAACTTCAATAGTTAAGAGAAAGAAAAAAAATACCAGACGTGGAAATAGAGACTTCAAAACCACATTTTATCAATTTCAAATTTTTTCTTAAAGTTAGTCCTATCAAATAGAATGAGGAACATCTCAGAAGAAGGCACTGTTTGAGATTTTTGCAAAGAAAGTATTAAGAAGTTTACATCCAGGTATTTTTTAAAGGCAAGGCATAATTTATATTCTGTGTTCCCCTCCAAGTAATTCCTTATGTGATTTTCCAGAAGAATTTGTTGTATGGACTACCAGAAATTGGCTAATAGCTAAGTATTCGTCCTGCTTGAGAAGTCTCTTTGCCATTTTTAGGCAGCTATTTATCTGTCATTGTTGTAATGTCATTAGGTTACGAATTAAAGGTAGCTACAACCCAGAGAATCATCTTTGTTATGCCAAGAGATAATCAGTATGGAAAGGGGATAGGGAATGAAAATATTAAATCCTATAGCAATTCTAATGAAATAAAGTTGAAAATTAGGAAGTCATTTCAGTTTTTCACTTTGAAACCATAGTATCTGGGTGAATTCTAAAACATCTTATTTAATTACATTTTAATAGATTTAAGGTTTTTTTGTTCTTATAGAATATAAGTTCTGAAAATGAACTGTAGAGATAAAATAAAAAATTTGCCCAAATCTATGCAAAGACCTGTACTGAATTAAAAGTTTAATAATAAAACTAGCCAAAATAAGAAATGTACAAATGTATCCTCAATTAAAGAATGATGAGGGAAAGAAAGGTAACTAGGAAGAGTTCACAGGAGACAAAAAAGTAAAAAAAAAAAAAAAAAGATGAGTTGAGATTAGAGAACGAACCAGTGAGCAAGGTAGTTTTGGTGGAGCTGAATGCTTATGAGATGAGGTAGGTGTTGACCTATCATTAAAAGATCAACAGTATTTTAAATTTGACAATGAGAAAATAAATGCTTATTATTTAAAGGCTTTTGAGAGACATGAAAGAATGAGACTGTGACATTCAGGAAGGGTATAAAAATGTTCAAATGAATTAGCCATCATTGGAATGAAAACAAATGTTTGCCTTGGAAAAACAAATACTAATTTTGTCTAAATTTTAATACAACAAGCTCTCTGACACACTGATCCAGTTTCACGCCTTGATTCTCTCGTTTTTAGATAACTCCTAAATTTATACTCCCAAGTGTCAGTCCTCAGTTAATTAAGAGTCTGACATCTCCAACTGTTTACTGAAAATTTTAATGCTCCTCAAACTCAAAATATGAAAAATTCACAACCTTTTTCTCCCCCCCCCAAATTATCCCTTCCAGATTTCATTTCATTCTCCCCTTCTTCTTGAGGTAAAATTTATATCATTAACATATCCTTACCCATTACCCATATAGTTAACTAATTATTAAGTTCTTGCATATATTCTTCTCTTGTAAACTTTTCTGAATTCCTGCTTTCTTTCTAATTATCATCACCCAGAATCCCATCTCTCCATTCCCATGGATTAGAATACGCCTCTTTCCTTATGGGTTTTCTTCTATTTTTCTTCCTGCTTTCAACTATTGTCATAAATACCATCTGCAATTTCATCTTCCTGAGCATTACAAGTCCTCATGTTAGTCATTCCACAAGATAAAGTTGAAACTCTTAGGACTAGCCCTGAAAGCTTTATATAACATGGATCCCTCTGATCTTCCCTCCAAAATGTAGTTGCCCTTGATCTCCCTTGCCTTTATTAATTCACTTACTCAGCAAAAATTATATTTAATACTAGGCACTATGTTATATCCTGGATATAAAAAATAACAAATAATGATGTGGTCCCAGACCACAATATGCTAAAGCTAAAGGCAAAAAGACCGAAATGTAAAAACAAAAAATACTATGAATGTAGGACATAATATGGTTGACTATGGGAGACTACAGTGAAAATAATATGACAGAGTTGAGTGATAAAGTTTAAGTGGAAGCTCACCAGGTAGACTTGAGGTGAATTTTAGGCAAAGGAATGGAGAGTGCAAGGGCATAGAGACACGAAAGGGTCTAATGTGTCCATAGGTCTGTAAATAGTTTGAAATGTCTAGAACACAGGTTATTTGTCAGAGTGTGAGAAGAGATAGTGGAGGAGTTGGCCTAAGACAGGGACACATGCAGTTTATTTACAGAAATTTGAAGAAAAGAGAGTTTGGAACATAGATAAAGAGAAGTTCAGAAATGTGATGATGGAATTTGTAAATATTCTTTAGTGATGCCTTCCATTTCCTCAGTGGAATACGACGGTTACCAACTAGGAGTGAGGATGAGGCAGATGGTGCTGGAGGTTTGAGGAGAAAAATGATATAAAATAATTTTCTAGAAGAATGAAAACACATCAATAAAAGATGGATGTTTTTTAAAAAGATCTTATTCTCCTGAAAGCATCAACTCAATTTATTTTTTCTATGATCCAGTGCATCATACACAGTAAGCCAGATGCTACTTCTAATCTGAAAAAAAAAAAATTGAGAAAAAACCTGACAACCTGCCCTCATAAAGTATTTCAGTATTTTACCATAAAGATAGTGCATAGCTTAGTAAGAATCTGCATTGCCAGGATTGTTAAAGTGCAAATTCCCAGGCCCTTCTAGGAACTCAATTTCACTAGATCTGGAATAGGATTCCACAGTCTGCAGTTTAATAAGCACTTTGGGTGATTCTGATTAAGGTCAATCTCCAATTGCACTTGAGAGAACCTCAATACAGAAGACAAAATCTCAACACCCTTGTGTGGTATCAAAGGTACTTCTTGCTGCTACTTCTCTGTGTCAGTCAGAGTTTTCTAGGGAAACAAAATCAGTAGAAGAGATAGATACATATACATACATATAGCTATATAAAAACATACACATATAGATTTATTTTAAGGAATTGGCTCACACAATTGTGTGGTTTGAAAGTCTGAAATACTTAGGACAAGCTTCCAGACTCGAACTCAGGACGGATTTTTATGTTATCATTTCAAGGCATAATTTTTTCTTCTCCCAGAAACCTTCATTTTTGCTCTTACAGTCTTTAACTGGTTGGATGAGGTTCACCCAATTATTAAAGGTAATCTCCTTTACTTAAAGTCAACTGATTATAGGTCTTAGTTACAGCTATGGAATACCTTCACAGCAACATCTAAAGTCATGTTTGACTAAAGAGCTAAGCACCACAGCCTAGCCAAAGCTAACACATAAAATTAGCCAGCATACTCTCCAATGTCATCTTTGAATGATTTATGACTCACAGTTTACCACAACAAAGTTGAATTGCTGGTCTTTCTTTAAGCATTGCATATTGTTCCCTCCTCCTAGATGGCTTCCTATGCCTTTTTTGTCTGGAAAACTCCCACAGATCCTTATTTCAGCTTAAATTGAGGCTCTCAATGCAAATTTTTGCCTAAACAAGACATACTGAAAATACCTGACATTATATATTCATCACGACATGCTTTTCTATGAAAGAGTTCTTTGAAACAGAGTAATAAGCTAATAAGATAGGTGGATAGTGCTCTAACAGAGTATAGCACTTCCTATCTGTGCATATTCTCTGTATAAAATAAGGACAGAATAAATAATATAGGATCATGATCATACTTTAAAATATTACTATGTGCTTAGGCATAAAGAACTTCTAAGACATTTCCCTTCCATTCCCTTTCCCACCCCTCTGACCTGACAAGATCTTCACTTACTGATACTCTGTTTCTACTTTTTGATCATGGGAGGGAGCAAGATGTCAACTGTATAGATAATTTGGAACCAACCATTATACTCCTAAATGTAACTTCGTAACAGATTTAGAGAGCTTCAATCAAAAGCTTTAAGGGAAGCTCATTTTTTAAATCTTTGTCTCTTCCTCTCACTCTTCCTTCCTTCTTCCCTCCCATTCTTCCTTTCTTCCTCCTTTCTTAAAATATCTTTTGCTACTATTGTGTCTGAATTGCAGAGCTTCTAGAGGTGAGCATGAGACAAGAAATAAAGATTTAAAATGACTGTGTTTATTCTGATAGAGCTTTCACATTCATGTCCTTTACTTGCAGACCAGTCATAGTTTCCCGTACATCTCTGCCACTATGGATGATTGCCCTTCTTGTGTTTGGGGTGTTGGCAATCTTTGGAATAACTTTTGTCTCTAGGTTGGTAAATAATATATTTTTATTTATTTCATTTTATTGTAATTTTTATTTCAATTTCTACAAAAGATAAAAAACTGGAAACAATGAATTATGTCTTTTTAAAATGGCATCAGGAACCACAGATTGCATAAATAAGCATTGTTAACATTTTTAAAACACTGTATTGCAGACATCTTTTTCACTATGCACAGGTAAAAAAAATGAATATTCATACACAGACATAAATGCACAGATAGAAAGACTGGGAAAACATAAGAAAAGTTGGAGTCTTTTTTTTTTTTAATGCTATGTTTTAACTTTAGATATTATATCATTCATATCCTACTATGAAAGACAAGAAAATCATGTATTTGTACTTTCCATTTTCCTCCCACACTTCTCACTAGTTTGTTAGCAATGTTATTCTTATTATATTGTCAGCATTTATATCACTTTGTTCTGGTCTGTAATAAAAGTTACCACAGTTGTTTAGTTTTGAATATATATTTAGATGGAGCATATACTCACCATCAACTCTTTCTTCACAGCATTGCTATGCTTGGGTATTGTTTTTTTTTTTCCTCCAAAGTTAGATATACTCATAAATAATCAAATAGCTATTCAGAGTTTTTTTGTAAATAAAAATGCAGCCCCTCCTTCACTATCCCTGTTTCTCACTTCTCAGACACAACCACTTTCAACTCCTTGATTCTTAATATTGCTATATTCTAATTTTTCAATTGTTGGCATCATCTGTTTACTTTCTACTATTGAAGAATGAAGATTCTGTACACATTCATACCCTGGCAACATAGTAGTCATTTTGGGATTTCCCTTCAGCAGCATCCTGAGATGTACCTTCAACTATTTGTTGAGTTTGACACCCTAATGTCTGAATTCTGTATTTCTTTTTATTATTGTATTCACTCAATTGTAGTGGAGTATATACTCCAGGAGCTTTCTGGGAAAGGGTTATGACGGGAACCCTTGTTGTGTGTGCCTGAAAATGTTTTAATTATATCCTTAACCTTACTTAATAATATAGAATTGTAAGTTGAAAACAATCTTTCCTCTGAATTTTGATGGTAATGCTCTGTTGTCTTATTGCCTTCAAAGTTTCATTCAAGAAGTCTGATGACATTTTGATCTGAGAATTTTTGAGTGAAATCTCTTCTACTCCTGTCCTTCAGGTTCTGAAATCTCATTGGATTTTTTTCTTTGTCCACAGTATTTTGAAATTTCATGGTAATGTGACAGAGTATAGATCTTATTTTCATCTATTGTGCTGGAATTTGGTGAGCCATTTCAACCTGAAAATTCATATACTTCAATTTCTGAAGTATATGAATTATGTCTTAGATTATGTCTTTGATGATTTCCTGTCCATGGTCTCTTTTTGAAGCTCCTGTTACTTTGACAGTGAGATTCCTAAATGTGACTTCTAATTTTTTAATCTTTTCCATTATATTTTTCATTTCTTAGTCTTTTTTTTTTTTAAAAAAATCACTTTCTTAATTTGCTCAAGCTTACTTTCTAAACTTTCTATTGACTTTTTATTTATGCTATTATATATTTAGATTCTGAGATATCATTTAATTATCTAAATGTTCCTTTATATAACATCTTGATCTTACTTATTACAAACATCTTCTCTGTGGATAATAATGTTTAAATTTTTTGCCTGAATAGTCTCTTTTCCTTCCAAGGTTTTCTTTGGTTATTTTGGTCATATTTCCTATTACATATTTTCTCAAATATATGTTGATCCTTTGGTGTCTGCTAATTTTCAAGATTGGGTATCAAAGACCTGACTGAAGGAAGTGCCTATTGCTGATGGTTTTTGTTACAGATGTTCTATCTGTAATAGAAATTTAGGTTTTGTTGAGAGAACCTAAATTACCAGTGTATTTGGGTCTCTTCTCTTGGATTGGTCAGAATTCTTAGGGAAAAATCTTCCCTTGTTGTGCATGAATATGATATTTGCTGGTAGCTCTCTATAGTCAAGTTGGGAAGAGTCCAGCATAGAAGTTTTGAGTGTGGTACACCTGACCTCAACTATGTTTCAGTCTCCATGATCTGAAAACCTTAGTAGCTGGAGAAGACTCTGGGAGCTAGTTGTTTCAACCAATTTTTCTGGTTTTAATTTCACTTCTTCTATTCCTACTTCCATGAGTATCTGGTACCATTTGAACTGCTCTTTTAAGGCAGCACATGCCTTTACTTTTCCCACTACAATATAAGGGTTTAGGTTTCTTGAGTCTGTTATATGAATTACCACTCATCTGCCTCCAGCTTCCATAATTCTGTTATTGCCTCCTCTCCCATAACCATCGTCTTTGTGGGTTAACTTCTTTAAAACCCCAAACCAAACACTTTCCTATCATTTTAGTGGGATTTGGAGAAGAAACATGTATAGATGCATTTATTAAATTCATCATCTTTAAGTGAATGTTCTTGATTCTTGAGTTTCTTATTATGACTAATCTCTAGGTTAGCTATGTCTTCTTAAAGTCATTCCCTTAAGATTTCGAGCTGCTGAAATTCCTGAGATTTTACATGCATAACAATATATAAGCAAAAGCTTATTTGTTTATGTTATCTTTTCCTTGGAACTTTGTAAACTTTTCCCATTGTATTTTTGTCAATTTAGTGTTGTCAAAGAAAAGATTCTGACCATTTCCTCTTTGTAAACGTAAATTTTTTTTTTGCTTTTTTCTGCCTGAATAATCGCAAGACTATTTATGCTTTAGATTCATCAAATCCAGTCAATCTTAGTATTGTGTCTATCCTTCAAATTTTCTTTGAACATATGGACCCTTTAAAGCTAACAATTTAAACTTCTTTGTTCAGTTCTTTTTCAGGACCACCATTTATGCATTTGTTGGACCTCCTTTTCCTCTCATGTTGTTTATTTCTTCAATAATTTTAGTTTTTCTTTTCAATTTTATTTTATTTATTTATCTATTTATCTTGAGATGGAGTCTCACACTCCTGCCTGGGCTGGAGTGCAGTAGTGCCATCTTGGCTCACTGTAACCTCTGCTTCCTGGGTTGAAGTGAATATCCTGCCTTCACCTCCCAAGAAACTGAGATTATAGGTGCCTGCCACCACACCCAGCTAATTTTTTGTATTTTTAGTAGATACAGGGTTTTACCATGTTGGCTAGGCTGGTCTTGAACTCCTAACCTCATGATGCACCTGCCTTGGCCTCCCAAAGTGCTGAGATTATAGGCCTGAGCCACGATGCCAGGCCTTCAATTTTATGTTATTTGTTTTGCTCAAGCCTGTCCTCATAAGATTTTTTAAAAATCTGTATCTGTTATTCCCAATGTGGCTTTTATCTCTGATAGTCTTATTTTCCTTTTTCATTCCTTTACTAAATTCTGCAGCTTACTTGTCTTCTTTGGTAAATGGTTGCATATTGTTTAGTTCTTTTGTATGCTGCATTTTTGAGATTGTTGGAATTAGCTGCTAACACAATTTTGTTCCCTTGTAATTCCTCTTCTAGTTTTTAAAAATTTTTTTCCTCCTTTTGTTTTTTTTTTTCCTACAAGATCTACAAAGTTCCCTACTGCATTATTTTTAACTATTACTCTTCGGGGTTTGGGATAGATGTTTTCTAAAGAATACTGTAAGAAGTGGGCCTAGAGGGTGGATTATAGGCTGAGAGAGTTTTTAAAAAAATTGACACATACTAATTGTACATAGTCATAAGGTTTAGATTGATATTTAGATATATGTATACAATGTGCAATGTTCAAGTCAGGGTAATTAGCATATTCATAACCTCAAAAATTATTCACTTATTTGTGTCAAAAACATTCAAATATTTTCTTCCAGCTATTTGAACATATATAATAAATTATTGTTAAATATAGTGACCCTACAGTGCTTTAGAAGACAAGAAATTATTCCTCCTATCTAACAGTAATTTTGTATCTCTTAACACCCCTCTTCCTACTCCCCTTCTCCTACACTTTCCAGCCTCTAGTAACCACTATTCTACTCTCTACATCTACGAGATCAAAGGTTTTAGCTTCTACATGTAAGTGAGGACATGTAGTACTTAAGGCTATTGTGAATAGTGCTGCAATAAACATGAGAGCAAAGATTTCTTTTTGACAAACTAATCTTCTTTTCTTCAGATATGTATATACCCAGTGGTAAGATTGCTGGACAATATAGTAATTCTATTTCTATCTTTTTGAGGAAACTTCATACCGTTTTCCATAATGGGTGTATTAATTTACAATCTCTACCAACATTGTATAAGAGCTCCCTTTTTCCACATCCTTGCCAGGATTTGTTGTCTTTGGTCTTTTTAAGAATATCCATTCTAACTGGGATAAAATTATATTTCATTGTGGTTTTGCTATGCATTTCTCTGATGGTTAATGATGTTGAGCACTTTATTTATTTATTTTTGAGACAGAATTTCACTCTTTTGGCCAGGCTGGAGTGAAGTGGCATGATCTCGGCTCACTGCAACATCTGCCCCTCAGATTCAAGTGGATCTCCTGCCTCAGCCTCCCCTGTAGCTGGGATCATAGGCGACTGCCACCACACACACCTAATTTTTGTAATTTTAGTAGAAATGGGGTTTTCCATGTTGGCCAGGCTGGTCCTGACCTCAGGTGATCCACTCGCCTTGGCCTCCCAAAGTGCTAGGATCACAGGTGTGAGCCACCACATCCAGCAGAGCATTTAAAAAAAATAGACCCATGTTTCTTTGTTTGTCTTCTTTTGGGAAATAGCTATTCAGATAAACTGCCTATTTTTAATTGGATTTCTTTTTCTGTTGAGTTGAATTCCTTGTATATTCCAGCTATTAAGTATGAATCCCTTGTTAGACAAATAGTTTCCTTCTATTCTGCAGGTTGTCTCTTCACCCTATTGATAGTTTCCTTTGTTGTGCAGAAATTTTTTAGTTTGATATAATCCCATTTATCTATTTTTGCTTTTATTACCTGTGCTTTTGAAGTCTTATTCATAAAACATTTGCCCAGACCAATGTCTTAGGGCATTTCCTCTATGTTTTCTTCTAGTAGTTTTATAGTTCTGGGTTTTACATTTAAGCCTGTGACTTACAAGTTATCCTGATTTGATTTCTGTATACGACGTAAGACAGGGGTCTAGTGTCATTCTTCTATATGTGGATGTCCAATTTCCCCAGCATCATTTATTGAAAAGATTGTCCTTTCCCCCAATGTATTTTCTTGTTGCCTTTGTCAAAAATCAGATAGCTGTAAATAGGCACCACACTATTTTTGTCACTGTAGCTTTGTAGTACATGTAGAAGTCAGGTAGTGTGATACCTCCAGCTTTGTTCTTTTTTTTTTTTATTTTTTTAATTTTTTTATTGCATTTTAGGTTTGGGGGTACATGTGAAGAACATGGAAGATTGTTGCATAGGTACACACATGGCAGTGTGATTTGCTGCCTTCCTCCCCCATCACCTATATCTGGCATTTCTCCCCATGCTATCCCTCCCCAACTCCCCCACCCCCCCACTGTCCCTCCCCTTTTCCCCCCCCCCGACAGACCCCAGTGTGTGATACTCCGCTCTCTGTGTCCACGTGTTCACATTGTTCAACACCCGCCTATGAGTGAGAAAATGCGGTGTTTGATTTTCTGTTCTTGTGTCAGTTTGCTGAGAATGATGGTTTCCAGGTTCATCCATGTCCCTACAAAGGACACGAACTCATCGTTTTTGATGGCTGCATAATATTCCATGGTGTATATGTGCCACATTTTCCCTGTCCAGTCTATCATCGATGGGCATTTGTGTTGGTTCCAGGTCTTTGCTATTGTAAACTGTGCTGCAATGAACATTCGTGTGCATGTGTCCTTATAGTAGAATGATTTATAGTCTTTTGGATATATACCCAGTAATGGGATTGCTGGATCAAATGGAATTTCTATTTCTAGGTCCTTGAGGAATCGCCACACTGTCTTCCACAATGGTTGAACTAATTTACACTCCCACCAACAGTGTAAAAGTGTTCCTATTTCTCCACATCCTCTCCAGCATCTGTTGTCTCCAGATTTTTTAATGATCGCCATTCTAACTGGCGTGAGATGGTATCTCAATGTAGTTTTGATTTGCATTTCTCTAATGACCAGTCATGATGAGCATTTTTTCATATGTTTGTTGGCTTCATGTATGTCTTCTTTTGTAAAGTGTCTGTTCATATCCTTCGCCCACTTTTGAATGGGCTTGTTTGTTTTTTTCTTGTAAATCTGTTTCAGTTCTTTGTAGATTCTGGTTATCAGCCCTTTGTCAGATAAAAACCACTTGATAATCTCAATTGATGCAGAGAAGGCCTTTGACAAAATTCAACAGCCCTTTATGCTAAAAACTCTCAATAAACTAGGTATTGATGGAACCTATCTCAAAATGATAAAAGCTATTTACGACAAACCAACAGCCAATATCATACTGAATGGGCAAAAACTAGAAGCATTCCCTTTGAAATCTGGCACTAGACAAGGATGTCCTCTCTCACCACTCCTATTCAATATAGTACTGGAAGTTCTAGCCAGAGCAATCAGGCAAGAAAAAGAAATAAAGGGTATTCGAATAGGAAAGGAGGAAGTCAAATTGTCTCTATTTGCAGACGATATGATTGTATATCCAGCTTTGTTCTTTTGCTCAGGATTGCTTTGGCTATTTGGGGTCTTTTGTGGTTTCATAGCAATTTTAGGAGTATTTTTTCTATTTCTTTGAAAAAAATCATTGGTATTTTCATAGGAGATGCATTGAATCTGCAGATTGCTTTCAGTAGTACAGTCATTTTTTTTTTAAGTGAAATCAATGTATATTTATTTGTACATCAGGCACCTTAGAACAGAGTTTAATAGTTACAAGAAGAACGTATTTAAAACAGGAAAGCTGCAACAACTGTTTTGGAAGAGAAAATTTAGAGACTCTTTTAAATAATAGGACAGTTAATTGTATTCAAATGTGGGCACCAGATAGTTTGACTACCTTATTTGCCTTTGCTTTTCACCAGTAGCCAGGGTAAGAAAATACTGTGATGAATTATGAAACATTCATTGCTGCTCAAAGGGGGCCTCATTCTGGTCTAGAAAGCAGCTTTTCCGCAGATAAATTCTAAGAGGAATTTGTTGCCTGGATCCCTATGTAGTGGGTGATAGATGACTCATGGGTAATAACAGGGTAGTATAATCATTTTAACAATATTAATTATTCCATTCCATGAACATATGATGTCTTTTAATGTTTTTGAGTGTCTTCTATTTCTTTCATCAGTGTTTTGTAGTTTTCTTTATAGAGATCTTTCACCTCCTTGGTTAAATTCATTTGTAGGTGTCTCTTTTTTTGTAGCTATTGTACTTGGGATTCTTCTCTTGAGTTCTTTTTCAACTAGTTTGTCATTGATGTATAAAAATGCTACTGATTTTTATATGTTGATTTTTAATTCTGAAACTTAGTTGAGTTCATTTATCAGTTATAAGAATGTTTTTGGCCGGGTGCGGTGGCTCAGGCCTGTAATTCCAGCACTTTGGGAGGCTGAGGCGGGTAGATCACCTGAGGTCAGGAGTTTGAGACCTGCCTGGCCAACGTGGCGAAATCCCGTCTCTAAAAAAAAAAAGAAAGAAAGAAAAGAAAAGAAAAAAAGAATGTTTTCGTTAAGTCTTTAGATTTTTTTAATATAAGATGATGTCACCTGTAAACAGAGAAAATTTAACTTTCTCCTTTCTAATTATGGATGTTTCTTCCCTCATTGCTCTGCCTAGGACTTCCAGGCTGAGGGAGTCTGCAGTTTATATCTTCATCTACTACCTCAACCATTCTCTTATCTTACTGTTCATTTATTTTTATTTTTTAAGAGTTAAGAAGCTGGGGTGGCCCTGAAAAAAATCTTCTTAATTTGCTGACTCTTTCAATTATGATATAGTAATTTCTGATGTCCCTTTTTTCTTTTCCCAGCTTACCTTCAACAAGTTGCCTTAGCTGGAAGATTGGATCATATACAATAAAAATGTCACAATTGTATGATTTCCCTTTCATTATTACTTTTGTCATTCTGCAGTGTTAAAATGGGCCTTTTTTTTTTCATAGATACTAAGGTGCTTGACATATGATACATATTATCTCCACTGGGATACATATTAAACATTTAGGAATATGCTAGATATTGCACTAATCTGCAATATCTAGCATATTCCTAATGAAATAAAAATACTCCTGTTTTTTTCTAGGCCCTGAAGTCTTAATACTTAATCATTGAGAACTTTTAGAAAAGTGTGTGTCTAGCTTAATTTGTGAGATGTATCTCTGTTGTATATAATCTCTTACTTTAGGGTATATTTCACAATTTAGAGCATATTTACTTCACATTACAAAATTTGAAGTTGTAGGTTGTAGCTGCATTATTTGCTTGTTTTCTTAGAACAGAGCCCACTATTCTTATCTTTTCTTCTTTTTCTGGGCTTAGAGGTATGAAAATGTAGTACTTTTACTCTGTCAGCTTTAGATAGAAGTCCTCTCATAATTTATGCTTAAACCCTGATATTGCATCCAGAGTACTCAGGAAAAAATATGTGTGTGTGTGTGTGTGTGTGTGTGTGTGTGTGTGTGCGCGCGCATGTGTGTGTGTGTGTTTTAGGTTTTCTTTCCAGAAATAGGTTTTAAATAATTAAGTTATATAATGATTTCCTTTTTTTTCTGCTCCAACATCCATCTTTCTCAATTCATTTTGGGATTTAAACTACTTATATAGACAGAAATGTTAATTATATGGTACAAGTATGCCTTGTAGACATCCTATTCCCCGAGGTTATTTTTATCTCATTAGGTGTCAACTAACCACAATGGCTGTATTCACAGTGACCTCAGTATAGTTAGTGAGCAATCTCAGTGTCCCATTAAGACTGCTACACAGAATTAAATTAGTTGATTTAATTCTGTGTAGCAGTCTTAATGGGACACTGAGATATTCAAGAGTTGATTTTCTTGTTCTAGGGTATGTTTTCTTTATCTAAATTGCCATAGACATTAAATATTCAGTTTATTCATTCACTCTTGGAAAAGAACTCCATTCAGTTGTAATCAAACCAATCCATATTCTGCCAATCTATTCAATTAATTTAATCCTGTATTAATTAAGGAATATCCATGGCTGTTGAACATTGTAATAGGTAGAAATAATTAGGAATCCAAATAAAGAACTGAATGATGCAATGTGAAGAGTGAATTATGAGAGAGAAGCTACATAGTTTCAAGGTCTAATTTTTGCTACTTATAAAAAATCTAGTACATAAACCTAGTTTCAAGATCTAATTTTTACTACTTATAAAAAACCTAGTAAACCTCTGTTATAAGGCTTTATCAGTTTATCTCTATAGTAAAAGATCTGTGACCCACAGAAAAGTTAACTGAAATTAACAATATTCCTTCATAAATCATTCATAATCAACCCATTTTCAGCATTTTATTTAGAACTTTGACTTCTTTTACCATCAACTTCACTATAAAATATTTTCACACTTATAGTGATATTATATTTAATCATATTGTCTCCTTTTCTGCATTCACATAGAACTTGCAATTGAAAAACAAACTTTGCCATTTAATCGTATCTTATTAATACCTCATTTAATGGTTTCATCTATATCATCTCTTACACAAGATGAGCTTCAAAGGCAATAATCATATTGCAAAATAATAATAATATTTATTTAGTTCACATTATATGCTAGGCACTCTTATGCAATATCTAGCATATTCCTAAATGTTTACTATGTATCACAGTGGAGATAATATGTATCATATGTCAAGTCCCTTAGTATCTATGAAAATTTACAAAGGAAATGTAGTAACTTAAGTGTGGGCTTTGCAGTCAGACAAATTGAGTTTTGATCCTTGGCTCTTCTTAGTAGCTATATAATTTTGAGTAAATTACTTAGACTCTGAGACTACACTTCTCCTGAAACATTAATATATTTCATAAAGTTTTTCTAAAGTATCTTTGCATAGAAGATACTTGCATGGTAACTATTTTTATTCATAATCTGATAATTGATTACTATAGAAAGAAATCTCTTTATAGCATAAATTCCTGTCTCAACCAATATGTTACTCTATCTGAACTTTATATCTTCATCTATTATCTCAAACATTCTCTTATCTCTCTCTATATGTATCTCTATATATACATATATGTATATATATATATGTGTGTGTGTGTGTGTGTGTGTGTGTGTGTGTGTGTATCTTAGACAAAGATCAGACAGAGTAACATATTGATTGAGACAGGAATCTATCTATCTATCTATCTATCTATTCCATTATTGGTCCTATAAACACAATACCTATATGATCTAATCAACTGTACATAAATAATTCACAAGAGTTTATCAATGTCTAATATGAGCACAATACATACTAGTTGTTATTACTAAGTAACCCATACCTGGATTTGAAGTTAATTTAATTTAAATAATTCTTGGATCATTTCTTGATCTCACAGCAAACAGGATCTACTTCTACCAAGGTAGCTTTAAAGTGCCGGATATCCCATATAATAGAAATTATGAAAGGGAGACATCACCAGAAAATAACTATCTTAGCAAAATTCTTGAGACTAGGGTAAGTTAGTATTTTCCCATATTTGTTTCATTGTTAATCCTCTGAAATATAAATATTGGAATTTGATATTTGACTCTATTTTCTCTCTTAACAGATGGTTGATGCATTTCAAAGTTCTAGCATTTACAGACAATATGTCTCTTCTCAAGTCATCACACTGGTGTAAGTAACTAACATTAACCATCAGAAAACAGATCAACTCATTATATATACGACTGAACTTCAAATTCCTCTGTAAAAGAGTCTATTGATATGGTATAGTCCTTAGCCAATAAGCTATGAATACCAAGCATTATCACAAAGAACAGATGAATTTTTCAAGGTAAAACCGAAGCAAAGATTGGGCTATATAGTTGAGTTCACTAGATGTATCGTCGATACATTAATCCTCAAATTACGAATGTTTCATCCTTTTGGTTTCCTAAATATCTACGTCCAGAAAACATTAGATAGTCCCATAGACCAATGTTCGATGCTCTAACACTTTTATTTAGCAGTAGCAAAAATATAGATCCTGATTTCTCTTATCTTGTGACTTGCAAGTCAGATAAACACTTAGTGGAAAAACCCCTAGAATTCTTAGTAGATACAGGGTAGGAGAGAGCCTATCTACACTAGGCTTCAAGATCAAGAAAAACCTTCTAGTCACCGTAATAAGAAGTAAAATAGCTATGCTGTGTTCCCTGCATGTGGGTTTGGAGTGGCATGGACTGGCCGAGGTAGCCATAAAATAGGATTTAGACAACCTGAGCGTAGCCTTTGTGATTTAGTAGCCCTAGAGTTTTTGGCAAGTTACTGTATCGTTTTGAGTCTGTTCTTTTATCTCGATACATGTTAATAATAATACTTGCTTTGCCTCATTCACAGAACTGTACTCAGGATAAAAGGAAAATATGTGTGGAAAAACTTGCAAATAAACACATTTCAGATGAAGGCAATTATTGCTTTTACCTCAATCAGTGCCACAGGACTATATCTGCTCTTCTTCCCTGCTCCTGGGACTCCTGAAATTGTAGAATAGATTAAGCTCTCAACTAGAATTAACATTGGAGGTCAATTTTGGTATTGAACATAAATGTGAGACTAAAGTTGAAGGGCCCAGATATCTTTCAGAGCTGACTGCAACCACGAGAGATGTCTCTGTTTTGTTTTCCCATGCATGTCAATTCATGTATCTATAAACAGCATGGACCAAAAGGAAGTCATGAAGAAGCCACAGGACAGAGCTTTTCACTTTGGCATACACTGCTATAATAATCAAACTTATGTGACCTGAGTGCTTCCCAGGAATTGTTATTGATTTATGTGACAAAATATTGAGCATCCCTGAGGGAGTCCCAAAGCATAATAATGCCACTTCGGACACAAGCCTCAGGACTTCGTAACAATGCCTACATGTCTGTTGGCTGGCTAGCTCCTCAGGCTGGCTAGCTCCTCAGGCTGGCTGCCCTTTTCTCTGATTCCAGACACATCCTCCCTAAAAACCACAGTCAGATTAATCTTCCTCAAATACAGTTTAACTGAACAACTTTCCATCACTGCTACCCCTTAGCTAGCATTAAAGATCCTTCTCTGGTTTAGCTCAGTCTCCTAGACACTGCTGTTATTTTATGAGTGGGCATAAGGTGACAGTGTGCACACAGACAGCTCTGTAAAGAGCCCAGGTTATACAGTCAACTGGACTAAATCTAAATTCTAGTGTAGTATGTACGTACTCTTGAATACATTATGTAACTTCTCAGAGCCTCAATTTTTCCTTGTCTATAAAATGAAGATGACACCTATGCTGCAGGATTATTGTGGAGATGAAGTGTGCTAACAAATGTGATAACAAAGTATATAGGCTATGTAATACAAAGTGCATTGGAATATAGCAGATGCCCAATAGATGCTAATTAATATTATTGCCATCAGTTATTCTGAAGAAATATTCCTTCTTATCTCTGCTTTATGCAATTTTCTGCTTGATAATGAAGTAGAAACAAAAATACATTAAGGGTCAGTGTGTATGTCACCTCCTCCATGTAAATTTCTCTGATATTTTATGTAAAAAATGACTTAACCTTCCTGGGAATATCTCCATGTAAGATAAATGTATTATTGCCTTTACCTCATTTATGATAGTAATTTGTATATATGTCTTATCTCCCCTAAAAATCTACAATTTCCTTGAGGGTAGAAGCTATGTCTTAGTCACCCTTGAACGCTTCATCACATAATAGCACCCAGTTCAGTTGCTTGTCTATAGTAGTTGCTCAACAAGTGATTGATAAATGTATTAATAAATCATCCTAGTTCTTAGGTGATACTTTTATCCTATGTCTCAGGCAACTCCTGATTTTTCTCTTTTTTTTTTGAGTTGGAGTTTTGTTCGTGTTGCCCAGGCTGGCATGCAGCGGCATGGTGTTGACTCGCTGCAACCTCCGCCTCCCAGGTTCAAGCAATTCTACTGCCTCAGCCTCCTGAGTAGCTGGGATTACAGGTGCACACTACCACATCCAGCTAATTTTTTGTATTTTTAGTAGAGATTGGGTTTCACCTTGTTGGCCAGGCTTATCTTGAACTCCTGAACTCAGGTGATCCGCCCGCCTCAGCCTCCCAAAGTGTTGGGATTACAGGCACGAGCCGTCCAGCCTCCCTTTTTAGATTCATATAACTGCTTGTCCTCTGAATTGAATAATACAGCTGCATGCATACTGTCACCAAGCAAATATAGGAAGATGGATGGTTCTGTGCTCAACCTAAAGTTACTCCACAAACCCGTAAAAAAAGAAACCAAGATACGAAAGATCAGACAATGAGGAAGGAAATGCTGTTTTCAGCAACATATAAACGCTTTATGTTGTTTCCAGTCCCAATAACAACAGCATGACAGCACATATATGGCTGATATTCCAGGGTCTCAGATCAATGAAAGAAAACACAAGAAAAAGCATCAAAAGTATCTTACATCAGATGCTGAAGAACCACTCAGGATCCTTGACTACAGATCTGAATTCTCTGAGGCCCATTGGTAAGGTCATGTTGGCAGTGGTGTTACTTTCATTATTTTACCCTAGGATATGTCACAAATATCAGACACAGAACTGATCTTCAATATTTTTAAATGAATATCATTGTTTTACATCAGAACAATTGTTTCTATTCTTCACGATTAAAAACAGAATCAAATTGCAATAATACCAAAATTTTATTTGTTTCAGGGGTGAGGGCAGGCTGCTTTTCATTCTAAAGCAGATATTAATACTTTTAACAGTCCTTAAAAGTACTGATGTGTCTTGCTAATCTTTTAAAAATCTACGAATTTCAAAAACAGCATTGGAGCCACCATTATAAGACAGGTCACTTTTCACTTTTTGAAAGTTATTTTTTGTATACTGACAGGAATTAGGTTTACTTGTAGGGAATTCCTTTTCCTCTAAGAAAAGACACTCACAGTTTTCCACTTTCGATGATGTAGAATACAATTCTAATTAAATAAGAAAGAATTCTCTCATGCAAAACCATGAAGATAGCACCTCATATCATACTTTCATTTATTGTAAAAGAACAATTCCAACAAACCACTGTTCTCCCCTTTGTGTTAACACTTTATCTTGAAATTCCACATTATTAACCCTTTTCACCTGCTGGACCTACCATCTTAATCCATTGCCCCAAAGTCGGTGGTGCTAGGTTTTAAATTTACTATGAATTTTTTGTTCTATTTCAGAAATCAGTAAGGTCAATGCTGCAAAAATTATCAACAACCGTAAGTTCAGATACTTTTAAATTAAATTTATGAGATGATCTAAAGCATAGCAGTTTTTGTTACTATTGGTCAGGCACAGTTTTAAGTGCTTTATACATACAGTAATTCATTTAATCTTTGTAACCATCCTGCATATGGGTATGATTGTTATTCCATTTTTGAGATGGGGAAACTGAAGTACAAAGGAGTGAAATAATTGTCTAAATCCATCCAGCTTGTGAATGGTGAGGCCTGAATTCAAACTCAGGCAGTCTGGTTGCAGAGCATGGACTTAACTATAACTTTATCTGCCTTCAACAGCTCACACATTCTCAAACTGCTGGTGTCTTGGAAAAAGTATGCTGGGTATGCAAGCAATCCACTGGCTGCTAGTGATTCCTGTACAGATTACACTGTACCTATCAGTACAAGATATTGTCAGATATAACCATACAAAGCCAACTCAGCTCACTCTCTGCTTTGTAATCAAACATTATTTTCATATTCTTAATGAAGCAAAACTGACTTTTTCTGACAGGCTGTGGGAGACGAGCCAGGATGTCATCTACATTTGATCGAGTCAGGGGAGGTTCCACTGCTCAGGAAGCAGAATGGCCATAGCAAGCAAGCCTTAAAATGAATGGGCAACACTACTGTGGAGCATCATTGATCAGTGAAAGATACTTGGTGACTGCCGCTCGCTGTTTTAAAGTGTAAGTTCATTATGTTGCCCAAGGCTATGGAAACCGAAGGCTTTGGGGGAAGTTCCAGTTTGCACCTGTTATCCCGGTTTAAATGTTAGCAGCACTACCGTTCATTCTCAAAAGTGTCCTGGTTTGGAAGACAAATTATATGGGAAGCCTATCTAAGGCTTTCCTACCTTACCAGTCAAAATAGGAAGAATCACTCACTCTTGACAGTGCATTTTTTTCTTCACATGATATTTACCTCTCATTACTTTATACTACAGACATCCTAAACTACTTGTAGTTGCTGAAACACATTCTGTTTCATACCTGTCTTCCTCTCTGCACATGCCTGTCCCCCATCTCCTCGTCTTTTAGGCAAATACGACTTAGTCCCATAGTCTTATCCAAAATTCTGTTTTCCCTAAGAAATCGTCCATTCCCTTAAGAATACAGATTTAAGTCCTCCTGTTTTGCAGTCCCACTCACTATATATGCCATTATTTAACATATTACAACTGCTAGTGTTTACACCTCTCTCACTATATTTAAAATTTTTGATGGCATGGCCATTTATTTTTATTCTATACCCCCAATGCCTTACGTAGTATATGGTGTAGAACTCAAGATTTTTTGAATGAGTTAAAAAATCAGATTATATCATTGCTAATGAACTACAGAGCAAGGAAATATTCATGCCAAGAGAAGAGTACAATAGATGCAGAATGTATTTCTATTATCTTGAAATAAATACAAAATACATGATTTTTGTTTCTTTAGGACAAAAAATCCAAAAAACTACACTGTCAGCTTTGGCACGAAAGTAACTCTTCCCTATATGCAACATGATGTTCAACAAATCATTATTCATGAGGACTACATCCAGAATGACCATCATGATGATATTGCACTTATACTGCTCACTAGAAAAGTTTTATTTAAGAATGATGTACATCGAGTTTGTCTTCCTGAAGCCACACAGATATTTCCACCTGGTAAAGGAGTTGTTGTTACAGGATGGGGAAGACTTTCATTTAATGGTAAGGTCAGTGAAAACTTAACATATCATGTGAGGTACAGAAGAAACATGAAAATCGTAATCTAGGTGTAGAGTCAAAGGCACCATTTAACTCCAGATGCTGAGTACTCCCAGACAATCTCTTAGGGAATAGTGCATATGGAGTTACGACTTTGCAAACTGCCTGGGTTTCAAACGTTCCAAGGAAACCAATTTGGTTGTAGAACCTCCCTAACCTTGAAAAGCCAACTGAGAAAGCTCTAGTCCAAGATGTGGGAAGAGAGATAAAGAGACAGGCAACGTTAGAAGAGATTTCAAATTATAATTTGAATATTTCTTTTTTATCAGTTTGAGTGAGGAAAGTGAGTGGGCTTTTTCATTCTAAAAGTATGCAACAGTCAAATACAGGTCTTAAATACAGATGATAAAGCAAGGTCATCCAGCTCTTTCAGCTTGTTTGCCAATCATATTTACTTCCTTTAGGTAAATACCCAGCGTTACTTCAGAAAGCACCTGTGAAGATTATTGATACAAACACTTGTAATGCTAAAGAAGCCTATCGTGGTAAGGTACAGGACACAATGCTATGTGCTGGGTACATGGAAGGAAATATTGATGCCTGCCAGGTAATTCTGGCCATTGTTTACATTGACTGATAGTATATAAATAACTGCTCTTACTTTATGAAAATCATCAATATGAAGATAATTCTATACTTCAATTAATTTGTACTTTTCCAATCCTGTCAAAGTCTCTCTCAGCTTTGGCACTAAAGTAATTCTTCCCTACATGCAACATATGTTATTAAATGTTTAACAAACATTTATACTGGATTTATTCTGAGTCAAACACTGTTCTAAGTCCTCTACAAATATTGATTCATTTAATTATCATTACACCCTTATGACGTAGGTAATACCAGTATTCCCATTTTATAGATGAGGAAATTGAGGCAGAGGAAATTTTAGTAATTTTCACATCATACATGCAGTAAGTGGCAGAACTGGCATATAAACCGAGACTGTCTAGCACCGCAGTCCAGACTCCTAGCTACATTTCAATAAATAATCAGTCTCAGAATTTTTTCAGTTACTTTCAACCTGTTCTGAAATTCCTCTCACTTTCTTACCCACTTATGGTTAGAGTTCTGATACTTTTCTCAGATATGAAGTCCTATATTCCAAGTATATTCATATGTCTTCCAAAGCTTTGTCATGAAATTAAAGCTTGTAACTTATTAAATCATACCTTCTGTGCAGTGGCTCATGCCTGAAGTCCAAGCAATTTGGGAAGCCAAGGCAGGAGGACTGTTTGATATGAGGAGTTTGAGACCAGCCTAGGCATCACAATGAGACCTCATCTCTACGAAAAAATATAAAAATTAGTTAGCTTAGTGTAATGGCATGCCCATAGTACTAGCTACTGAGGAGGCTAGGTGGGTGGATTGCTTAAGCTCAGGAGTTCCAGGCTGCAGTGAGCTATGATCATGTCACCACACTCCAGGCTAGGAGACAGAGTGTCCAAAATATAAATAAATTTTAAAAATTAATCACATCTTCCAGTTTCAGGTAAACCCCAGAGTGCTAGGGAAGGAATTCTGCTAGTCACAGTTGAAGTTAATGGTGACACAGGGATTTATACTGTGGGTTAAATGCTAATGACTTACAAACTTTATCTACAGTTATCATCTGGTGTAAATGAAGTATCTGAAAGGAAATTCTCACAATTATAAATATGCTTTGTTTTATTCAGGGCAACTCTGGAGGACCACTAGTTCATTCTAATTCTCAAAATATTTGGTACCTTGTTGGAGTAGTGAGCTGGTGAAGGAATGAATGTGGTGCAATCGATAGTCCGGGGGTCTACAAGCGAGTGACCACTTACCGCAACTGGATTGACTCTAAGACTGGTATCTAAGAGAAAATAATCTCCTAGCAACTATTGTAGGTCACTTTTGCCTGTTACTCCTAAGCCTTATTTAACATGCATTTTAAATTAGTGTGTACAATGGCTGTTTTGAAAGAACTGCCATCCTGAAGGATTTATGAACTTCTAAGCCAACTCAACAAGACAAAACAAGACATTTCAGGTTTGTTCCAGAAAGGCCTAAGCAAAGAAAGTGTTCACATCAAAAACAGACTATTATAATACAAATTATTTTTCTATTTCATTAACTCACATCATTGCTATCTCACCACAGCATAAACTCTTGGTTTTTGTCATTCAGATTTTCTAGAACTGTGAAAGTATGTCCTTGTCCACAGCAAATTAGTCACTGTGAGTGACTGGAATCAATACTTTATGTGGGTTGGGTTGGAACATGCTATAGCTGCCTTCATGTCACAGCTTTTGTAGAAGGGGTGTGGTTGTGACCTAAATATAGTCTGAATGTAGGCCCTGAGTTACATTCTTTCTATGGGGTTTTGATCAATTCCTGCAATCATTGTGAAATAATTTTACCATCAGCAAAACTAGGCAAAACAGCACATTTTAGACGTACAGAGACCAGGCAGAGTAGTAGTTCCTTACAGTTGTTAAAAGTTTCTGTGGAAATTCCTTATTTGTAACATATTTTGAAAAAGTCGCTATGCACCCTGAAAATGTGTAATGTATTTTAATTAAAACAAATTTAAAAGCAAACTGTTCAATGACAGTTTTCTTTTTGGTTTTTGTTTGCTTTCTTGAGAATTCGTGGGTGGGTTTACTCTCTCTCTCAACTTCTTTTTTCTGTAAAAAGTTTGCTTCTACTTGGACCATGGCTTGGGGGGAGGGCAAGAGGTGGTTAAAAAGTATCTTGAGGGCTGGGGCCATGACTCATGCCTCTAATCCCAACACTTTGGGTGAATCACTTGAGGTCAGGAGTTCGAGACCAGCCTGGCCAACATGACGAAACCCCGTCTCTACTAAAAATACAAAAATTAGCCGGGGGTGGTGGCTCATGCCTGTAATCCCAACTACTCAGGAGGCTGAGGCAGGGGAATTGCTGAAACCCAGGATCACTTGAGGTCAGGAGTTCGGGACCAGCCTGGCCAAAATGGTGAAACCCTGTCTCAACAAAAAATACAAAAATTAGCTGGTGGTGGTGGCTCACGCCTGTAATCCCAGCTACTCGGGAAGCTGAGGCAGGAGAATCACTTGAATCCGGGAGGCGGAGGTTGCATGCAGTGAGCCGAGGTCTCCATTGCACTCCGGCTTGAGCAACACAGTGAGACTCTGCATAAAAATAAATGAATAAATAAAAAGTACCTTGAGGCTGAAGGGAGCAGCTGGGCGCTATAGGCTCCTAATTTCGCTGGAGGAAGACACCTGCCCAGCGCGGGTTGGGCCCCTCCTGCCTGCCGAGTGTGGTCAGGTGGTCGCCCATCCTCCGGGTGAGTTTCTGCTCGCGCCCTAGGAAGTGGTTCTCCAAGAAGCCACAGAGGTGAGGGTCATCCTGCATCACGCTCAGGGTGTGCAGATCCAGCAGGGCCTGGTTCAGGCTCGTCTCCAGGGCCAACGAGGCTTGCAGGGTGCCCAAACTGCTCTCCCATTCCTCCCAGGCCGCTTCCGGATGGCATCACAGAAGCTCCGCGCGGGTTTTGCGTCTTCCACAGAGGCTGGGCGCCCTGTCGCTTCTCCTCGGCCAGCTCTCGGAAGGTGTGTCCCATGCCCTCCAGGCCCACATCGTCGCGGTGGAAATAGAGGCCCAGAGAGAAGTAGGTGAGGGAAGCCCGCAGCCGCCGGTTGACCAGGCTGCTCACGGCGGCCTCCAGTTCGGCGCAGTAATTCTGGCTGATCTGAGAGCTCATGGTTCCTTGGCAAGGAGCTAACCGGACACGCACACAAAAGAAATGGGGTCTTGAGCGGGTCTTGGCCTGGGGGATGATGGGAAGGCCGAAAGATGGTTCTGGGAGCTGCGGCGGGGGTGGGGGCATGGGGAGGAAGTTAAGGAGGGGTCAGAGGCTGGAGGCGGGAAAAAGGAAGTTCAAGAAGCAGTTCGTGTGTTATGTCTGCAGCTGAGTTTTTTGTGTGACACAGATGTTAATTTCTGGCCATGGTCCCGGTCCCACAGTCCCTAGAAGCAAGCATAGGGCCCTGCTTTCTAAACCACACAGTCTCCACGCATTAAGTGACTACAATCTGTAATATTCACTTTTAAAAAGTTAAAATTTTTACTGGTATTTACTGAAAATTTGATTTAGTGTCATGACAAGTCCTTACATAGTATTTAAATTTTACTTGAGCTTCAGGGACCTAGATTAGATCAATGAGAAAGTCTTTTACTTACTGATTTTTTTACTTCAGAAAGTATGGATTTTACACTATCTACCAATAACTACATTTTGCATTTATCAAAGATCCCAAATAAGTATATGTGTAATAATTGTTGTCCTAAAATTTTATTAAATCACTTTGAAATGGCAGTTTTAGTTCTCTTATATGATACATAAACTCAGTTTCTTAAAACATTCAAAGACCAAAGGTCTTTAAAAGTAGTCTCAGCATATTAAATTTCAGTTATTAATGATCTTGATATTTAATCCCCTTGGTGGTAATTAACATCATGTATTGTATTCATCATCATCATCATAAATGAAACAGTAATGCTTAACATTTATTGAGTTCTTACTATGTGTCAGGCACAATTCCAATGACTTTGTGTGTGTTATCCCAATTGATCCTTCTGTCTATTCCATGAAGAATACTATTATTATTTTAACTTTGTAGATGAAGAAACAGATACCAAGAGGTTAACAACCATGTCCAAGAATGCAGAACAACACCCACTTTACACAATCCTGCCTCTTAGTCATGGAAGTCCAGGATAAGGAAGTGACTTTAACCAGAGATGTTGACAACTCACATTTTCGTGGGAGTTCTTGTTTGTTGGTTTTATGTGTTTGTGTGTTTGCTGGCTTGCTTTCTCTGAAAAGAGTGAAAATTCCTTATAGTTTTGGGTAATACCTAATACTAGTAAGAAGTTCATGCTGGGAAATGACATCAGCATTACTTTCACAAAGGCATTTATATTTGTAAGATATTTTATACTCCTCACTTGAGCCTCTACAAAAATGCCCTCTGAATCATGGTCTGGAAATTTGGCTCTCATTCAGGTGGAGCCTGGATGCCCGTGCATTTAGAAGGGGCGGAGGAGATTAAAGGATCTAGTCTTGGGTTGGGGGTAGGAGTTTGTGGAAAGGAGATTATGGGAAGTGATACTAGTGACTGCTAAGATTCTAATTAATCTTATAATTTTATGTTTTTAAGCCTTCAGATGCAACTTGCATACTAGTGTAATTGTTCCATGTGAATCCATGCCAAAAATCTGTCTGGGAGTTGGAATCTTTTTTGCTCCCATTTGCCTCTGAGAGCCAGAGTTAATTAATGTGGAATAGCAAACTCAAATGTTGTTAAAAAAAAAAACATTTTATTACAAATAAATATTTCTATACTTTAAAGTGAAAACAGCTTGATGGTACCTAATTGATAAATTTTTGAACTACAACTTAAACTGAATTCTGTATGTTACCGAATTAAAGTTTGTTAATGACAAAACTTTGCAATGAGAAGTAGCAATGCAGATGCAGCTGTTTTATGTCTTAAAAATTTTATAAATTATTGGCAGGGCATGGTGGCTCACTCCTGTAATCCCAGCACTTTGGGGGGCCAAGGTGGGCAGATCATGAGGTCAGGAGCTCAAGACCATCCTAGCTAACACGGTGAAACCCTGTCTCTACTAAAAATACAAAAAATTAGCCAGGTGTGGTGGCACATGCCTGTAGTCCCAGCTACTCAGGAGGCCAAGGCAGGAGAATTGCTTGAACCCGGGAGGCAGAGGTTGCAGTGAGCCGAGATTGCACCACTGCACTCCAGCCTGGGTGACATAGCAAGACTCTGCCTCAAAAAAAAAAAAAAAATTATAAATTATTTATTAAAATAAAATACTGCCAATTAGTATTATGTCCACCATACACTGTTCAAAACAAATAGATAATTCCATGGATATTTTAAAATATACCATAAACAAAATGTTACAAATTAAAGTGTGCTCTACTTATTTATATAAACTTGTAAATAATGTTGTTAAAAGAACTACTACTACATTGATTGTTTTATTCATAAAATAAATTAAGAAAAGTAGAGACAGGGTCTCACTATGTTGCCCAGGCTCGTCTTGAACTCCTGGCCTCAAGTGATCCTCCTGCTTTGGCTTCTCAAAATGCCAGGATTACAGGCAGGAGCCACTGTGCCTGGTCAATAAAATACAATTTTTAACTATGTTTCCTGATAGTTTTGATGTTATCATTAAGAGTGGTACAAAATTTGGCACAGGTAGTTTTGATTAGAAATATTTATTTTAAATATTTTATACAAATTAATTGAATGTGCATAACAAAATGTGTGTAGTTCATGTATAGTACAAAAGAGGTTTCAATGAAAGTATTTTAAAAGGATATGACAATGTAGATTATTACACATAATAAATTTCTATACTTTAAAATCCTGAGATTAAGAAAAGAAAAATAATGATTACTTTAAAAGATTATTATAGGTATTTATTTAGTTTGTATCAAAAGAAGTGAAACCTCAGAGAGCTCAGTGTTTGCCAAGTCCAGAAACTTGATGTCCAGTCAATAATCATAATTTTTTCAAGTCCTGGAAGGATGCTTCTTTTAGAGCACTACAGAGTGATAAGTAGATTATCACTGGCTTAGTGATTTTCTATTATGTAGCTGACCTAAACGGTTTTATATTTGCTCCTTATCTCTCCTTTATTCTTAAATATTAATTAGGACTTTTATGGTATCTGTAGGATCACACAGGTTCTGTAACTTTGATTTTTTTATAAAACCTGCATCTGTATCAAGTTTCCTTTTTACTGAACCCTTTTTGGAGTTTCGTCTTTTCAGTTCTTAGTTGCTTATGTTTCTTTCTTCATTTCTTTCTCCATTCATTCTCAGCCACAAGACATTCTACAGGCCTTTTTGAATCCAATAAACTGCTGAATTTGTTGGTTTGCTTTTTGTGATTCTATAACATTCTTGGAAGCATTGCTTCAAATAATGTATAGCGTTTTTGGCTCTCTCATTTTCTCAGAGTGTTGGGTCCTGTCAAAAAGAAAAACAAAACCAACAAAAAAAGTAAAATCTGAATTTGTGGCATGTGTTCCTCTTAGGAAAGGTTACTCTTCTGGGAAAGAAGGAGACTCGGGCCCTCAACATCCTCTGAAGAGTATGTGTATGAAGGCTGAAGGTAGGTCCTTCCATTCTTACCCATATTCTGCTGGGTTTTCATTTTATTTTATTTTCCTTTCTCCAACACTCCTATATGGGCAGTAGCTATTTCTTGAATCTATGTATTTACTGTTACTGTTACAGATTGTTAGCCTCCCTGTTTCAAAAGGATATTGACTTTTGTAGTCATAAGAAGCCTCTTAGCATTTTCCTACAAATAAAAATCTATGTGTTAGTTTCTATTCTATTCATCCCATCACTCTCAATAGTTTCTGGGTTGGGTAGCAGCCTCAAAGCAAAGGACAGCAGTACTGTATATAGCATAGAAAGGGAGAATGTAGGGGAGTTCAGCCAAGCTTTTCTAAGGAACTCTCTCCTGCACCTAGGAATGTGGCATAGTAAGAGCTTTGCTACTTTCTCTGGAGGCAACATTTTTGTTTTTGTTTTTGTTGACTGAACTATATCAACAATTTTTTTCTGTGTTGTTATATTGAGATCGATTAGTACACCTTGCATTTTGAATGGATCTTTTATTCATGCATGATTTTGTGACATAATTTGTGTGTCCTGTTGAAAACGTTGGTTAACTAAGTGATACAGTTTGGCTCTGTGTCCCTACCCAAATCTCATCTTGAATTGTAATTTCCATGTGTCCGAGGAGGGGCCTGGTGGGAATCAATTGGATCATGGAGGCAGTCTCCCCCATGCTGTTCTTGTGATAGTGAGTGAGTTCTCATGAGAGCTGATGTTTAAATGCTTGTGGCTTCCTTTGCTCTCTCTCTCCTGCTGCCATGTAAGATGTACCTGGCTTCCCTTTTGGCTTCTGCCACGAATATTGTTTCCTGAGGCCTCCCCAGTGTTGTTTCCTGTGGCCTCACAGTTTCATGTGGATCTGTGAGTCAATTAAATCTCTTTTTTAAATAAATTTCCCAGTCTTAGGAATGTCTTTATAGCAGTGTGAGAACAGACTAATACACTGAATTAAGTAAATAGTCCAAATGGTGACACCTTTCATTGTACTATATTACAAAGTCATGTTCATTAATATCACTGATCACATCATAAAAATCTTTTAAGTTTTAGGGGGTTGTCAGGTTCATGGTAGCACAAATAAGTTTACCAAAATTCTAATTTCCTCAATAAATCTCAAATTTTGTAATTAACAAATAGTCGTTTTCTTTGTAAGAGGCTTACTTTATCAAGAAAGTGTCTGCCACATACAGATTCTAAATATACTAAATAAATGCTGATTCTGATTCTAATAGGTTTTCAGTCATTCTTATCAAATAAAATGTTGTTCCATGACAAAAATGATGCATTCAGCTTGGAAATCATAAAATTGCTTAAGTGCTTTTACTCAATGCCATTTAATTCAAGTATGCAGCAACCATGCTTATGTGTACTTCTCATTTTGTCATTCACAATATAACAAAGACATGTATGTACTGAATTTCAAAATGTAATACAATTTATAATCTTTAATGTTTCATCCAGGGCATTCTTAAATAAAATTGGATTGGATTTTTTTTTTCCTGCAAAGGTATGGCAGTGAAAAATACAGTGATACAGTGACTCCTGGTAGGTTTGGTGCCTTTGCCTTGATTTGCTAAAAGTCCCAGCCTTTTTGCCACTAATCTATTTTCACCATTAGTTTGATTTTACAGACTTCCTGAAAAAATCTGAGAGACCCTTAGGGGTCTGCAGAAAACAATTTGAAAACTGCTGATCTATTCTAATTATTCTAATAATTATTCTAAAGAAAAATCTACATAACCAATACCTACAAAATAATTTCATCAATCCATAAATATCCAAGAACTGTTCATTTGTATACTCATGGTGCTACAGAAGCATGTGGGAGAGACAACTAACCCAGAATGAGGGATGGGGCAATCAAAAGTTTATCAAGTAAACGCCCCTGAGGTGAGCCCTGTAGAATGAATAAGAGGAAGCCAAGGAAAAACTTCTTGGTGAAGGGGTGGAGGTGCTTGGGAAGGGCATTCAAAGTAGAGAAAACCATATTGTCAAACACTGTGACTGAATATACTATCATATATTAATCAGGATTTGCTAGGTTTTATTGTGATTCCACACACTTAAATCTCCGTAACTTAGCACACCAAAACTTACTTCTCCCTCATAGGCTATTGCCAGTAGGATGACTCTCCAAGGTAGCTGGATAAGCGACACAGGTTGCTTTCATCTTGTGGCTCTGCCATGTGAACATTTGCCTTCATAATCTCTATCACAGAGTAGGAGAATGCTGCTAATAGACCCACTAACAGAATGAAAACATATCCACTAATGCTCCTAGATCATTTGCCAAAACTTGTCAAAGAGCCCCTTTAACTTTAAGGGGGCTGAGAAATGTGAGAGAGAACATGTGTATTTGGAGACACAGAAGTTTCTCTGGCCTAACTTAATTTGTTGAAAAGGACTGCTGGCATTAATTTCTACTGTAGCAAAGAACAAATAGTTTTCACAGAGTAAACAGTAGAGGGCGCTGGGAATAAACCAGAATGATGACTAGTAGGCAACACTGCAGTTCCAGATCAAAAAGGAGTGTAAGTACAGCCTGGGAGTTTCTGACAAGCAGAGATTCTTTTTGGTATAATGATCAAAAGCTCTGTGCTAGCATTGGAGAGCTTTTATCTTTAATTGTGTAGAAAAGGGAAAAGGAAACAAGTACAATGTTGGAATGAAAATTCTTTAAAATTGCACAGATTTATATGTCATAATGCAAAGAAAAAACATTACATAAACTGCTCTGTAGTTTCTCTCTAATATATAAAACATGAGTTGAAAAAAAGACTAGAAGAAATACAGGACAACAGAGTGTCATTTTTTTTTAACAGAGTTTATTCTAGTGATATTATGAATGATTTCTAGAGTCTATCTTATATTTTCCATAATGAGCATAGTTACTTTATAACCAAAAGGAAAAAAAAATTCATTAAGCTTTGTTTAGAGAAATTTCAATTTAAATGATATATTTTCAACAAATCATTAGTCATTAAATATTGATGAGATATTTATGAATATGGTGAACATATTTTTCCAGGCTACATTGGGACATTTGGCTTCACATAAAGTCTAATAACTGAATTGGAAATTTTGTATCAAATAGTCTTGGAAAATCATATGGCTGCATAGTCACAAATAACTGAAATCCTACAATTGTGTTTGTTTGAGCTCAATTGGAGCATAATTGTATATGATAGATTTATCATTTATTTTTGCTTTTCATAAATGTGTTAATGAAATTTATGTTAACCCATTTTTTATAAACTGAATTGCATTTTAAATTACCAAAATAACTTGGTATTTAAATACATCCACTATTTGGAGTTATTTTTCTATGTAAAATATATATGTACATATATATTTGCTTAAAGGATAAAAAGCCTTTAATTACTATCTCTGACATCTGAACTTCTATTTTTTTCTTTGTGCAAGAACACACCTATGTTCCATTACTTTTCCCAGCAGAAGACACTATAACCCAAGTATTAGGTTTCACATATTTCCTGTAAATGTCAAACTTATTGCTAACTTGAGAACGCTCATAAATGAGCAAAGTGCAATCCCAGCAAGAGGCAGAAGAACAGACAAACTGAAAACTTACCCCCATCCCTATTTCTGGCAAACAACAAATATAAACTGATATTCCATTTAAGAAAACTCATTATTGCAAATGACAGTATCAATTTCCATATAAGTAAAGATATATTTAAGTAATAGAAAGTACTAGTACACAACAAATGCAAATGCAGAATAAATATAATAACTGCCGGGTTTAGATCACTACACTCTGTTTATACCTCCAGCTGCCTACCTGACCACTCCAAATAATGCAAGGCCCCCAAAACTTAATATGCCACCCCATATTATCATTTGACTTACATATGTGTTCCTCTTTATATGTTTACTCATTTATTTAATGGCATTACTGTTCATAAAAATTCATTATCACCTTTAATTTCTCCTTTTCTACCATCTTTCCCCAAGTCCTAACTCCTGATGGTTTTTTAACTAGTCTTGCAATGCAAGTCTTTGATGCTTTACTAATACATGAAGCATAACTTTTTATCTTTTTTTTTTTTTTTTTTTTTTTTGAGATGGAGTCTTGCTCTGTCATCCAGGTTGGAGTGCAGTGGCATAATCTTGGCTCACTGAAACCTCTGCCTCCTGTGTTCAAGTGATTCTCCTGCCTCAGCCTCCCAAGTAGCTGGGATTACAGGTGCCCACCACCATGCCCAGCTAAGAAGCATAACTTTCTAAATTTGATTTTCGAGCTGTTTGTAATCTAAATGGTATCTAAATTCCCAGTCCTACCTATGGGTCCCCCCCTTTAGCAACACAACATGCCAGTCAAAACTCTAATTTCCTTCAGAGCCTAGCTCAAATTTCATGTAAAAAAGACTTCTTGGTAAAAATCATTCTCTCTTCTGCCATTCTCTGACAGCATAGCAATTATATTTTTGTCAGAACACTGTATTAGTCTGTTTTCACACTGTTGATAAAGACATTCTCGAGACTGGGCAGTTTACAAAACAAAGAGGTTTAACTGGACTTAAAGTTCCACGTGGCTAGGGAAGCCTCACAATCACGGTGGAAGGCAAGGAGGAGCAAGTCACATCTTACATGGATGACAGCAGTCAAAGAGAGCTTGTGAGGGGGAACCTCCCTTTTTCAAACCATCAGATCCCGTGAGACTCATTTACTATCATGACAACAGCGCAGGAAAGACCTGCCCCTATGATGCAATTACCTCCTACCAGGTCCCTCCCATAGTATGTGGGAATTCAAGATGAGATTTGGGTGGGGACATAGCCAAACCATATCATTCCATGCTAGCCCCTCACAAATCTCATGTCCTCACATTTTAAAACCAATCATGCCTTCCCAACAGTCCCCCAAACAATTAACTCATTTCAGCACTAACTCAAACATCCATAGTCCAAAGTCTCATCTGAGACAAAGCAAGTCCCTTCTGCCTATGAGCCTGGACATCTTCTGCCTGGATATCCAGGCTTTTCCATACATCCTCCGAAATCTAGGTGGAGATTCCTGAACCCATCATTGACTTCTGCGTACTTACAAGCTCAACACCACATGGAGGCTGCCAAAGCTTGAGACTTGCACCCTCTGAAGCCACAGCCAAGCTCTACCTTGGCCTCTTTCAGCTACAGCTAGAGTGGCTGGGACACAGGGCACCAAGTCCCTAGGTTGCACACAGCATGGGGACCCTTGGCCTGGCCCACAAAACCACCTTTTTCTCCTAGGCCTCTGGGCCTGTGATGAGAGGGGCTGCTGAGAAGACCTCTAACATGCCCAAGAGACATTTTTCCCATTGTCTTGATGATTAACATTTGGCTCTTCATTACTTATGCAAATTTTTACAGCTGGCTTGAATTTCTCCTCAGAAGATGGGATTTTATTTTCTGTCACATTGTCAGGCTGAAAATTTTCTGAACTTTTATGCTCTGCTCCTCTTATAAAACTGGATGTATTTAACAGCACTCAGGTCACATCTTGAATGCTTTGCTGCTTAGAAATTTCTTCCACCAGATACCCTAAATCATCTCTCTCAAGTTCAAAGTTTCTTTTTTTGAAATGGAGTTTCACACTTGTTGCCCAGGCTAGAGTGTAATGGCGCAATCTTGGCTCATTGCAACTTCTGCCTTCTGGGTTCAAGCGATTCTCCTACCTCAGCCTCCCTAGTAGCTGGAATTACAGGAACCCACCACAATGCCTGGCTAATTTATTGTATTTTTAGTAGAGATAGAGTTTCACCATGTTGGCCAGGTTGGTCTTGAACTCCTTACCTCAGGTGATCCATCCACCTTGGTCTTCAAAGTTTTACAAATTTCTAGTGCAGGCACAAGATGCTGCCAGTCTCTTTGTTAAAACCTAACAAGGGTCACCTTTGCTCCAGTTCCAAACAAGTTCCTCATCTCCATCTGAGACCACCTCAGCCTGGATTTCATTGTCCATATCATCAGCATTTTGCTCAAAGTCACTCAACAAGTCTCTAGGGAGTTCCACACTTTTCCACTTTCCTGTCTTCTTCTGAGCCCTCCAAATTGTTGCAACCTCTGCCTGTTACCCAGTTCCAAAATCACTTCAACATTTTTGGGTGTCTTTTCAACAACACCCCCACTCTACTGGTACCAATTTACTGTACTAGTCCATTTTCACACTGCTGATAAAGACATACCCTACACTGGGTAGTTTACAAAATAAAGAGGTTTAATTGGACTTAAAGTTCCATGTGGTGGGGGAAGCCTCATAATCATGGCAGAAGGCAAGGAGGAGCAAGTCACATCTTACATGAATGGCAGCAGGCAAAGAGAGCTTGTACAGGGAAACTCCCCTTTTTAAAACCATCAGATCTCATGAGACTTATTTGCTATCATGAGAACAGCATGGGAAAGATCTGCCCCCATGATCCAGTTACCTTCTACCAGGTCCCTCCCACAACAAATGGAAATTCCAGATGAGATTTGGGTTGTGACACAGCCAAACCATATCAAACACTAATTGGAGTCTGTTTAAAATGATGTGTCTATGTTTCTTTTCTCTATGCCATTTTTATAAAATTATGAGATAGCCTACTGAACATAGTAGAAGCTTAATATGCTGAATCAAGTGACACATTGGTAGTACCATGATTCAGTTACCTCCAACTGGTTCCCCTCCACAACACATGAAAATTCCGGATGAGATTTGGGTGGGGACACCCAAACTATGACAAGCACTAATCAGAGTCTGTTTAAAATAATGTGGCCATGTCTCTTTCTCTATGCCATTTTTATAAAGTTATGAGAAAAACAGCCTACTGAATACAGTAGAAAGTTAATATGCTGAATCAAGTGGCACATTGATAGTACAAGTGGGGAATTTTTATGCTTGTGTACTTGTCCATTTGTGATATGCACTGCTTACATCCACTTCCTCATGAGAACTTCACTGGAAGAGCTCAGGTTTATATTTTAAAAATTTTTAAAGATTTATACAAACCTCAAGGTTTTGTCCAGTGATAGGCTACAGAAAAGATATTGTCTTTTAATAATATTTTCAAGGTTAAGGTTTGTTAGGAAACAATAAAATGCATGAATGAGTGAAATCTTTCTTAGTAAACTAATAAAAAGCACTTTTCAAAAATTTTATTGTTTAAAGAATTTTTCTGGATTTCAAAAATAAAAGATTTTCAGATTATCTTTTGTGTAAAAGTAAAATTGAAGGAATTAAAAAAAAAGCCCTTCACTCTAAAAGTAGCTTTTTCTACTTGATTCTGTCATACTTTCTTTAATTAAATATTAACTCTGGACTAATAAAATACTTTTATGGGACATCTCATCTGAAGGACTCCTAAGAGTTTTATAGCACAGAGGAAAATATTGACTGAAATACTGACATGGGGATTAATTACAAAGACACATTAGTGCTTGTATGTAATATAGTCTTGTAAACAATTCAAAAATACTATCAGGTCATAAAAATTCTACTTAATTGTTCGGCAATTATATTTCCTTATGTTTATGAACACCTCCAGGCCACTTATAAGTCACCCACCTCTTCTTTTTATGCAACCTCTCTGCAAAAAGCCTCTGAATCGTAGATTTCTACATTTGAAGTCACTAAATCCAATTTCTCACCCAGTTGAGATAATCACTTTTTCTTTGCTTGAGCACCACTGAGAACAGGTATCTTTTTACTTTTGAGGCTGTTCATTTGATTTTGGCTAATAAAAATTATTGAAATGAACCAGTATATATATAGCTCTTATTTGTGTGATTTTTAGTGAAATTTCCTAATGTGGTTTTCACTTTATGAGCAATTCTGATGATAAACATTCTAGGGTGAGATCATACCAAGATAGAATAGTTGTCCTAGACTGGTCGAGGAAGGCACACTAGAATAATAATTTAAAATGTGAGCATCACAGGCATAGAAAGACAAGTATCACTGGTTCTCTCACTCATATGTGGGAGCTGAAAAAGTAGATCTCATGAAGATAAAGTAGATTGGTGTTTACCAGAGTCCGGGAAGGGTAAAGTGGAGGGGAGAGATGAAGAGAGGTTGATTAGTGGGTACAGATAATACACTTTGATAAGAGAATTTTTAAAAAAATCAATTTTCCATCAAAAAGTAAAGAAAAAGTGTCAGCATTGGAATTCTGTCCCTGACATTGCCAAGCTATATGAACTTAAGTTTTTTAAACTCCCCAAGTCTCCATGTCCTTATCTACAAAGTAGGAATCACGATAGTTTCTACCTATATTTGTACATAAATACAATAAATATAAAGCATTTTGCATAGTGCCTAGCACATAGTAAATTTTTTAAAACAGTGATCAATTATTACAGAAGCTAGGCCTTGATGGGAAGAGAAAATTTGAATTGGTAGGCAGTTGAGAAAAGGCTGGCATTTTAGGTGAGGGGAATAATAGTCAAAGGGCTGAGCATGGCACAAGTGGGAGCACTAGAAAACAAATGCACATTAAAGAGAATAGGGATAATGTTGGGCACATGGGATGGATCCAAAGGAGTAGTTCCCTAGGGGCAGGAGTGGGTTGTGGAGCTATCACAAGAAATCCTCAAATCCGTTAGTGCACCAACCCATGCCTTCAACTGAGTGTATATTACATGCCACTTCCAAAGATGAATAGATGTTGCAATTCTTAAAATACAAATTCATTTAAAAGAGCCAGTGAGTTAATAGATTTGATTTTTTAGTCTTTGAGATAGAATCTCACTCTGTCGCCCAGGCTGGAGTTCAGTGGCACGATCTCAGCTCACTGCAAGCTCTGTCTCCTGAACTCAAATGATCCTCCCACCTCAGCCTCCCAAGTAGCTGGGACTACAGGTGGGCACCACCATGCCTGGCTAATTTTTGCATTTTCTGTAGACATGAGGACTCACTGTGTTGTCCAGGCTTGTCTCAAACTCCTGGGCTCAAGGGATCTGCCCACTTCAGCCTCCCACAGTGCTGGGATTATAGACGTGCACCACCACGCCCTGCGATGTTTTGTTTTTTATGAATGAATGCTCTTCTTCAGATCTCTACTTGAATCTTATATCTTCAGAGAGGTTTTCTCTGGCTTTACTACCTAATGTAGTCCCTAAGTCCTTTCACTCTCCAGTCCCTTATTCTGTTTCAGTTCCCTTCACAGCACCTAATGTAACCCCCACATTATATTATGTATCTATTTGTTTACTACCTGTCTCGTCTCTTGTAAAATAAACTTGCCGTGAAGGCAAGGCCTTTGTTATATCACCATCACCACTCCAGCATCTAGACCACTGCCTACACATGGTGCACCTTCAGTAAACATTTGCTGAGGTCACAATATGAGTAACAAGGTTTAGTTTGAAATCGAGTTTTTATTACTTCCAAGTAGTTTTCATTACCTCACAATGCCTTGTATGGTCCAGCATCTAGACCACTGCCTACACATGGTGCACCTTCAGTAAACATTTGCTGGATAAACAGATTCACAAAATAATAGTTTCAAATGCATACCACAAGGCAAATTATTTATGTTATCTGCAGCCTTTTTCATCTTAGTAAAGAATTCAAATTAAAATAGCATCAGAAGACTCTTTTCTTCTTCTTGGTAGTCATCATTGAGTCTTTGCCTGAAATGAGAACTTATTATTAATAAATGAGATGCCATAAAATTGGCCCAATTACAATGAGATATCTAAAAGGGAAATGAAAATCTTTTTTTCTAGAAGACTGCAACTTAAACATGTTAAAGGGATAGCATGGGGAGAAATGCCAGATATAGGTGATGGGGAGGAAGGCAGCAAATCACACTGCCATGTGTGTACCTATGCAACAATCTTCCATTTCTTCACATGTACCCCCAAACCTAAAATGCAATAAAAAAAAAAACATGTTAAGAATATTGGTTTTGAGATACAAGTACAAGACATAGGTATTCATTTTATTGCTCAAATGATAAGACATTAATCAAAGCTTCCTGCAACCCCAATCAGGTTAAACCTCTACTGTATTATTTTAAATCAGGTAGTGCATGTTGCCACTTGGATGCCTACTCATCCACTATCAATACATTTTGAACTCGTACAACCTCTACCTCCACAAAAAACACGTCATGAGATTACTTAATGTGTAATAGAAACAAAATCTGTTTCATATGTTAATCAATTAGGTCATCAAAGGATATATGTAGCATTTGATAAGACATTAATGTGACCTAAAGTAGTCACTACATAGTGCTATGTCAGAAGACATCTCTATTTTTACTGTAAGTGTCACATTATCATGTTTATTGGGTTCCTTGCCTTTTATTCTGACATATGCAGAACCAATTCAATTAGATTGCCACTGATTGTAGGGCAAATGTTCATAGCCCCAAAATTAGATAAAGCTGTTTTTCCTTCATTCTCTTCCTTTGAGAGGAGTGGAAATAGTGGTCATATTGTGTTCTTTTCTTCCCCCAAATCTGGCTCCAATTCTTTAACCACAATACATTAGCATGTTTGGTCTGAATATTTGGTAAAGAATGTGTACTATGCATCAATATAAATCCCAATAGTATGCAAGCAAACAATTACCTATAGGATAACCTGTTTATATATTCTGCTATTGCTACATCAGAGTTATGTCTGACATGTCTGTCTCTAAAAATTCCTAAGTGTCACCTCTTGCAATCGATATTTTCAGTGCTAGCGATTTGAATAGCTGCGTGTGTAACTCCCTTCCACCCACCATGCCATCTGTTACCTACAAAGTATAGAAGTTGGAGTCGGGAAATTTGGCACAAGTTCTCCAAGTGGGGCAACCTCCTCTACTTTCTTGGAACCTACTAAATGGGGTTCTCTCCTCTGTTCCTCTTTTGTCTCTCAATCAAATAACTATAAATAACTCCCTAAATGGTTTTATTCACTATTGAATAATGGTAGTAATCTTAGAATGGCAAACTGTTTTTAGTCTGGATTTTTAAAGAAAATAGAGCCCAAGGCAAAAAACTTACTTTATGGAATATGCAATTCTAGGGAAGAAGGACTGAGGGAAAGAGATCAATAGAGAAAGAAGGCATGGAAAGCAAATGTAAGGGTACACTACCAGTTGGGCTAGAGTTTTATATCAAGCTAGTGGGATATCTTTAGAGAGCTGTGTTTCTGAATGATTTGTCTAGAGATAGGAAGGGAGAATTCACCTTCTTGTGTCTGTCATTAGAAAAAATTCATCCCCTGACACATCAACTGTGACACTCTTTTAGGTTGTACCACCTGGCCCTCTAGCAGCTATGAGGAGGCTAGATCACAAAATGGCCATGACAACATCCACAGTGGCAGCCACACTGCATGGAGCAAGCTAATGAATGGAAGCAAGTCAGTGACACTTGCCATTGTCTATGTATCATTTGCAACCTCACCAACCAGCTGGGCAAATCAGTGCACCTCCACAGTGTCTCAGAGGTAATGGAAACCCCACGGGGAAGCAAGAAATGCAGAGCAAAGAGTGAGGCAATATACTGTGAGATTTTGTTTGAGAATCCCAGGAGGGACTGGGAACAGATACCTCAATGAAACTGGCTGGCCAAGCAGATGTAGTACTATGAAAACATGACCCCAATGTGAATGCATTAACAAACTTTCCTCCAACAAAGTCTGAAAGCCCTTTCTATGGTGTACCCTAATGTGGTAAATACCAGACAATCTTCTGGAGAATCATCAGGAGCATTCTAGAGAAAGCTACAGTCTAGAATCCAAGTGATTCCCAAACTAGGTTGAGCCAGTAATGCAATAGAGCTGAAAGAGTGAGATGATGATAACGGATTGTAGTTGTAAAGAGGAACTATTTCTGGAAATTGAGCTTGTAAAAGATGCATGACAATAGTCGTCATTCTTAACTCTCACCTGTTCAAAATAAGTTTTTTAGTTTAAAAATAAGCTCTTTAGAGGTATCCAACCATTTGACAGTATTCAACAAAGTGAGGAAATTTTGACGAAGCAAATAAATAGCACCTGCCTGTACTATGATAAATATGAGGCACTGTCAGGTAATGAAAACTACTTGGAAGTAATAAAAATTAGATTTCAAACTAAATCTTGTTACTCGTATTGTGACCTGAGAAGTTTATTCAACCTCCCTGATCTCAGTTTGCTATCCAGTTTAATGGGAATAAAGTGTGTACTTCACAGCATTTGTAAAAATTAAGGAAATGAAGTATTGAAAGGTGCCGATTGCAACAATAGCAAATCAGCAAATTTAATTAAATCAGAAACTCCTCTTAAGTCATACTTCTTCACTCATTTTTTTCTCATATATTTGATATTACATGCAAATATGTATGCAGGTCTCTTCCATCAGCTATGTAACACCAATCAGTTAGTATAAAGTGATTTTGTATGAAGTAATTAAAAATTCAACTTAGGTGTTAAAACATTCTATGAAGAATGTTTTAACATTGTATTGGATTGAAATCTAATACTTCTTGATAATCAGTAACTGGGTACTAACTGTAGCTCATTAACAATACTTAGCATTTATTAAGCACTTTCCTATGTGGTGGTGAGCTAGGTATAACATTGATGATCTTATTTATTATTCTTTTAAAGAGACAGGTTCTTGTTATGTTACCCAGGCTAGACTCGAACTCCTGGGCTCAAGAATCCTACCACCTCAGCCTTCCAAGAAACTGGGACTACAGGCATACATCTCTGCACCTGACTGGGGCTAAGTAACAATTTTCAGGTTGTAGTGAAAAATGAAATGTAATACTACTTAAGCTTTTAACTTTAAAAATGTTTTATCACTTATAAAACATAATAGGGATGAAAATGGTATGTGAGTAACAATATAAACTGATAAACTGCAAAAATACAATTTTTGGTGTTCTAATTTTAGATCATTAAAGAAATACTTTACAACGTGAAATCTTGATTTCTCATAAATTTTTTCCTGGTTTTCTGGAAACTCATTTGTTAGGTTATCAAAATTTATACTTTTAAACTTCAGTTGGTATAATTTTATTCCAATGGCCCCTTTCTGTGCCAGGATCCCATTTAGGATACTACATTACATTTAGCCATCATGTCTCCTTAGAATCCTTTTAGCTATAATAGTTTCTAGATTTTCTTTGTTTTTGATGATCTTGACAGTTTTGAGAAATAATTGGTCAAGTATTTTATGGAATGCTCCTCAAGTAGGATTTCTCTGATGTTGTTCACATAATTAGATGGGGGTTATGGATTTTGGCAGAAGATCGCAAAGGTAAAGTTTCATTTTAATTATATAATATCAGTGGTTTATGCTGTCAGTATAACTTATCTCTGCTGATATTACTTTGATCATCTGGCTGAGGTAGTGTTTGTCAGGATCCTCAACCATAAAGTTACACTTCCTCACTTTCCATTTGTACTGTTTGGAAGGAAATCACCATTTAACAGATGACATGTAAGAAGCGGGGAGTTACGACCCACCTCATTTTTGAGGGTGGAATATTTACATAAATTATTTGGAATTTTTCTGCATAGGGTGTTTGTCTCTTCTCTCTCATTTATTTATTTATTCAATCAATCATATATTTATACCACTGTGTACTCTTGGATGCTTATTTTACAGTTTGGATTAAAATCTAATACTACTTTGCTAATTTTATTGATCAAATTGTTCCAGATTTGATCATGGTAACAATCTATGTCTATATTAAGCTGAGTTTGTACTGATGAGTACAATGAGTTCATACTGATGTTTCCAAGTCTCATTCATTGATTACAGAAAGGTTGGCTACTTTTTCAAAATGTATTTTATTTTATTGTTGTGTGTGTGTTCCAATTCCATTATTTTATTTTATTGTTTAACTTTTAGTTTCAGGGGTACATGTGCACATTTCTTTGTGTCTGTGTCTGTGTGTGACCCCGTCTTGCTCTGTCACCCAGGCTGTAGTGCAGTGGTGCAATCTCGGCTCACCATAACCTTCACCTCCTGGGTTCAAGCGATTCTCCTGCCTCAGCCTCTTGAATAGCTGAGACCACAGGCTCACACCACCACATCTGGCTAATTTTTGTAGTTTTAGTAGAGATGGGGTTTCACCATGTTGGCCAGGAGGATCTCGATCTCCTGATCCACCCGCCTTGGCCTCCCAAAGTGCTGAGATTACAGGCGTGAGCCACTGCACCCAGTGGCAAGTTCCTTATATAAGAAAAGTGCATGTGGTGGGGGTTTGGTTTACAGATTGTTTCCTCGCCTAGATGATAAGCATAGTACCTGATAGGTAGTTTTTGATCCTCCCCTTCCTCCCACCCTGCATCTTCAAATAGGCCCCAGTGTCTATTGTTCCTTTCTTTGTGTCCATGTGTGCTCAATATTTAGCTCCCATTTACAAGTGAGAATATGTGATATTTGGTTTTCTGTACCTGTATTAGTTTGCTTAATATAATGGCCTCCACCTGCATCCATGTTGCTGCAAAAGACATGTTCTAGTTCTTTTTTACGGCTGTATAGTATTCCATGGTGTGTATGTTCCACATTTTCTGTATCCAATCTACCATTGATAGGCATCTACATTGATTTCATGTCTTTGCTATTGTGAGTAGTGCTGAGATGAACATGCAAGTACATGTGTCTTTCTGGTAGAAGAATTTATATTCTTTTGGGTATATACCCAATACTGGGATTGCTGGATTGAATGGTAATTCTAAATTCTTTGAGAAATCACAAAATTGCTTTCCACAATGGCTGAACTAACTTACATTCCCACTAGCAGTGTATAAATATTTCTTTTCTCCACAACCTTGCCAATATCTCTTATTTTTTGACTTAAAAAAAAGTGATTCTGATTGATATGAGCTGGTATCCCATTGTGGTTTTGATTTGCATTTCTCTAATGATTAGTGATATTGAGTGTTTTTTCATATGCTTGCTGGTCACATGTATGTCTTTTGAAAAGTGGCTGTTCAGGTACTTTGCTCACTTTTTTAATGTTGTGGCTTGTAAATTTGTTTAAGTTCCTTAGAGACTCTGGATATAAGATCTTTTTCAGATGCATAGATTACAAATATTTTCTCCTGTTCTGTGGGTTGTCTGTTTACTCTGTTGGTAGTATCTTTTGCTGTGCAGAAACTCTTTAGTTTAATTATGACCCATTTGTCAATTTTTGTTATTGTTGCAGTTGCTTTTGGCATCTTTGACATGAAATATGTCATGTCCATGGCCTACGTCCAGGGGGTATTTCCTAGGTTTTCTTCAAGGATTTTCATAGTTTCAGGTTTTACATTTAAGTCTTTAATCCATCTCAAGTAAATTTGTGTATCTAGTGTAAGAAAGGGGTCCAGTTTCAATCTTCTGGATATGACTGGCCAGTTATCTCAGCTCTATTTATTGAATAGCAGGTCTTTTCCTTATTACTTGTTTTTGTTGACTTTGGTGATTATCAGATGGTTGTAGGTGTGCTGCTTTATTTCAGGGCTTTGCATTCTGTCGCATTGGTCTATGTGTCTGTTTTTTGTACCAATACCCTGTTGTTTTGGTTACTGTTGCCTTGTAGTAGGTACTGTTTTCTCAGACTCCGTGGATTAGTTTTTGACTTTCTCCTGAATCCTAATGATCTTCATTTCTATCCATATTTTGAGTCCTATGTCTGAGATTTCAGCCATTTTAGCCTAGTTAAGGAGCATTGCTAGGGACTAGTGCAGTCATTTGGAGATAAGAGAACACTCTAGCTTTTCGAGTTGCTAGCATTCTTGTGCTGGTTCTTTCTCATCTGTGTGGGGTGATATTCCATCAGTCTTTGAAGTTGATTTCCTTGGACAGTTTTTTTTTTTTTTTTTTTTTGCTTTTATCTTCTTTATACCCTTAGGGGTTTGGTTATGGTGTAAGGTGGGCTCTATAGACTGGCTTTGATTTCTGGAAGATTTCAGGGTGACGAATGTTTGGCTCAGCACTCCTGGGCTCATATTCTAACTTTAGGGCTCTGGTACCTAGTCCCTGGCTTCATTCTCTGGCTCTTCAATATTTGGAAACTGCTGTGCTGAAGGGGCTAAGGTGTTCCTGGGCTGCTGGCCACAACACTCTGATGGGAGGTGCTGGCCAAAGTGCTTCTCATGGCAGTGGCAGTGAAATCCATGCTCGCTCATGTGTGCCAGTAGCCACAGTATCTCAGCAGGGTGCACATGCGTTAGCTGGGATAGGGTGCTGGAGGCAGGCAGCCTTTGCCTTAGATTTCACAGGCTCTCTGTAATGGCAGAGTATTTTGATGGTGTATTTTGGGCTGTGATCCAATAGGTGGCGCTTGAGAATGTTAGCCAGCAGAAAGATGGCTAACATTGTCAAGCGCCACCTAGTGGATAGCTCTTTTTTATTTTGACTCAGTTGGCAGCAGTGTTCTGTGATGAGGGGCTGAGATAAGACACCTCATCTATTTCACCCCTGGGTTAGAATTTAAATATAACTTTTACTACAACTAATACTGGAGCTGTTAAGTGTGTTTTATTGTGTTTTATATTATTTGACAACATTGGAAGAAATTATTGATAAAGCATTTTGAAACTTGTTTTAGTACATCTACAGCTGATGATTCTTACAGAAAAAATTTTCTGAAAACATTTAACTCCTCATACAAATCAGTTTTTTGTAAGTCTGAATTCAATTTTACATATGCATTTATACAATGGTATTTTAATGTTCCTTCTGACATTTCCTGAAACTTATGGAAACAATATAATTGAAAGAGGCCTCATGATTTGTACATAAAGTACCTGTACAAGAAATAAATTAAATTTAAAATTATTTCTCCTTAATAATTGGTTCATCCAAAGCCTCATATGAAAATAGTGTTCTTTTCCATTAAATGTGATCATGGGGGAGGATGCTAAGATGGCTGGCTGGGAGTACTTAGGAAGAACTTCTCCAACCTAGACAGACCAAAATATTGAGTAAACTGGAATAATCTGAAAAGACCATCTGAGAGAATACACTGAGAGAAGTTAGAGGGTTGACCAACATGCCAGACTGGAGGAAGAGGAAACTGAGAACCCCTCATGGGGTTGTCAAGCACTAGTACATGTTTCAGGCCCTGAATAGTTCCAAAGAAAGGGGTGCCTTCTGCCTTTGGTGCTCCCCCACCATCCCCTATGGAGTGCTGTTCTCAGCTGTCTGAGAGCACCTCAGCCCCTCCAGCCCAGCCAAGGCTTGACCTCAAGGGACCAGAGGACAAAGGTCACAGATCCAGTCCCAGTCCCCCAGGATTAGAATACACAGCCCATGAGGACAGAGCTGAGCCTTGCCCTTAAAAGCATCCAGAAATGAAGATATTCAGCTATATCCAACTGGCACCACTGTTAAAACCTCAAAGGCAATAGAGATTATAAAAACAAAAAGTCCCATCCAGAGGGACTTCAAAGGAAAAAGGAACTTCAGACCCCACAGATGAGAAAGAAATAGCACAAGAACTCTGGTGCCTCTAAAATCCAGAATGTCTTCTTATCTCCAAATGATCACAATAGCTCCCTAGCAATGGATCCTAACCAGATTGAAATGCCTGATGTGTCAGACATAGAATTCAGAATCAGGATGGCAAGGAAGCTCACTGAGATACAAGAGAATGTTGAAATACAATCCAAGGAAAACATTAAAATGATCCAGGAGTTGAAAGACCACATAACCATTTTAAGAAAGAACCCAGCTGAACTTCTGGAAGTGAAAACTGCACTACAGGAATCTTAGAATACAGTTGGAATCATTAACAACAGAATAGACCAAGCTATCATAGAGAAGATCTCAGAACTTAAAGACCATCACTTTTAAGATGGGGAGGCAAAAATAAAGAAAAAATATTTTTTAGAACTGAACAAAACCTGAGAAATATAAGATTTTGTAAAGAGACCCAACCCATGAATCACTGACATTCCAGAAAGAGGAGAGAGAAAAGCAACTTAGAAAACATATTTGAGCATATAATCCATGAAAATTTTCCCTGTCTCACTAGGGAGGTCAACATACAAATTCAAGAAATTCGGAGAACTCCTGTGAGATACTAATGCAAGATGACCAGCCCCACGACACATAGTCATTTTACTCTTTGAGGTCAACATGAAAGACAAAAATATGAAAGGCAGCTAGAGAGAAGGATTAGGTCACTTGAAAAGGGAATGTTATTGGGCTTAACAGTAGACTTTTCATCAGAAACCATGCAACCCAGAAGAGATTGGGGACCTATCTTCATTATCCTTTAGTAAAAGAAATTCCAACTAAGAATTTCATACCCTGCTGAACTAACTTCAGAAGCAAAGGAGAAATGAAATCCTTTTCAGACAAAGGTTTAGGGAATTTCTTACCAGGTCTGTAAAGTCTGTCTTACAAAAGTGCCTACAGGGAGCACTAAACATGGAAATTCAAGAATGATACCTGCCACCACAAAAACACACTTAAGCACATACCCCATAGACATTATAAAGCAACTATACAATCAAATCCACAAAACAATCAGCTAATAGTGAAATGACAATATTGACCCTGAATGTAAATAGGCTAAATGCCTCACTTAAAAGGCATAGACTGGCAAGTTAAAGAAGGAAGACCCGACTGTCTGCTGTCTTCAATAGAGCCACCTGAAGAGTGATGACATCCATAAGCTCAAAACAAAGAGCTAGAGAAAGATCTATTCAGGCAAATGGAAAACAAATAACAGCAGAAGTCATTATGCTTATATCAGTTCAAAGAGACTTTAAACTACCATGATCAAAAAGGACAAAGAAGGGTGTTACATTATGATAATGGCTCAATATAGCAAGAAGACTTAACTATTTTAAATATGTACATACCCAACATTGGAGCATGTGGATTAATAAAAACTTGTTTTATTAATTAATCAAGATTCATTGCATCCCAATTTTATTCCATTCAGCTCTGATGGAATTAACTGATTAATTAACTTATTAATTCCATCAGAGCTGAATGGAATGAAATTGGGAAGCAAAAATCAGAAAAAAGATGAATGAAGCCAAAAGTTTGTTGTTTGAAAGATTAAACAAGATTGATATCACTAGCTAGATTAGTTAAAAAAAAAAAGAGAGAGAGAGAGAAGGAGATATGTCATATCACCTTTGTAACTAGAAATTACAAAGGTGATGTGACAACCAACCCCACAGAAATACAAAAAATTCTGAGGGACTATGGTGAACACCTCTATGCACACAAACTAGAAAACCTAGAATAAATGGATAAATTCCTGGAAACACAAGCCTCTGAAGATTAAACCACGAGGAAACTAAAATCTTGAGCACACTGATAAAAAATTCTGAAATGGACTTGGTAATAAAAAGCCTACCAAGCAAAAAAAGTCTGGACCAGATGGATTCATAACCAAATTTTACCAGATGTATAAAGAAGATCTTGTCTCATTCCTACTAAAATTATTTCAAAAATCTAGGAGGAGGCACTCCTTCCTAACTCATTCTACAAAGTCAGTATCATTCTGACACCAAAGCCTGGCAGAGATGCAATGAAACAGAATAACTTTAGGCCAGTATCTCTGAGAACATAGCAGCAAAAATCAAGAAAAAAAATCATCAAGAAAATACCAGGAAACTGAATCTAACAACACATCAAAAAGTTAATTCACTATATTGACATGGGCTTTATTTCTGGGATGCGAGGTTCATTTAACATAGGCAAATCAATAAATTTCATTCACTACATAAACAGAATTAACAATAAAACCACATGATTATCCAATAGACACAGAAAAGATCTCTGACAAAATTCAATATCCTTTCCTGTTAAAAATCCTCAACATATTAGGCATCAAAGGTACCTCAAAGTAAGAGCCATCTATGACAAACTGACAACCTACATCATATTGAATGGGCAAGAACTGGAAGCAAATAAAAATGTTCTTAGAAACATATGAGAACAAACACAAAACATACCAGAATCTATGGGACACATGTAAAGCAGTGTCTAGAGGGAAATTTATAGCAATAAATGCACACATGAGAAACAAGGAAAGATCTAAAATTGACATCTTATTGTCAAAATTTAAAGAGCTAGAGGAACAAGATCAAAAACACTCAAAAGCAAGTAGCAGACAAGAAATAACTAAGATTAGAGTGGAACTGAAGGAGATAGAGACACAAAAAACCCTTCAAAAGATCAATAAATCCAGGAGCTGGTTTTTTGAAAAGATCAACAAAATAGACCACTAGCTAGACTAATAAAAAAGAAAAGAGAGAAGAATCAAATAGAAGCAATAAAAAATGATAAAGGGGAGATCACCACTGATTCCTCAGAAATAGAAACTACCATCAGAGATTACTACAAACAACTCTATGCACATAAACCAGTAAATCTGAAAGAAATGGAGAAATTCCTGGACACTTGCATACTCCCAAGACTAAGCCAGGAAGAAGTTGAAACCCTGGTTAGAACAATAACAAGGGCTGAAGTCGAGGCAGCAATTAATAGCCTACCAACCAAAAAAAGTCCAGGTCCAGACGGTCACAGCCTAATTCTACCAGATGTACAAAGAGGAGCTGGTACCATTCTTGTTGAAACTATTCCAAACAATACAAAAAGAGGGACTCCTTGCTAACTCTTTCTATGAGACCAATATCATCTTGATACCAAAACCTGATGGAGACACAACTAAAAAAGAAAACTTCAGGCCAATATCCATGATGAACATTGATGCAAAAATCTTCAGTAAAATACTGACAAACCAAATCCAACAGCACATCAAAAAGCTTATCCACCACAATCAAGTAGGCTTCATCCCAGGGATGCAAGGCTGGTTCAACATACGCAAATCTATAAACGTCATCCACCACGAAAACGGAACCAAAAACAAAAACCACATCATTTTCTCAATAGACACAGAGAAGGCCTTCAACAAAATTCAACAGCCCTTTATGCTAAAAACTCTCAATAAACTAGGTTATCAATGGAATGTATCTCAAAATAATAAAAGCAATTTATGACAAACCCACAGCCAATATCACACTGAACGGGCAAAAACTAGAAGGATTCCCTTTAAAAACTGGCACTAGACAAGGATGCCCTCTCTCACCACTCCTATTCAATATAGTATTGGAAGTTCTAGCCAGAGCAATTAGGCAAGAAAGAGAAATAAAGTGCATTCAATTAGGAAAAGAAGAAGTCAAGTTGTCCCTATTTGCAGACGATATGATCGTATATTTAGAAGACCCCATTGTCTCAGCCCAAAACCTCCTTAAGCTGATAAGCAACTTTGGCAGTCTCAGGATACAAAATCAATGTGCAGAAATCACAAGGATTCTTATACACCAACAAGAGACAAACAGAGAGCCAAATCATGAGTGAACTCCCATTTACAATTGCTACAAAGAGAATAAAATACCTAGGAATACAACTAACAAAGAATGTAAAAGATATCTTCAAGGAGAACTACAAACCACTGATCAAGGAAATAAGAGAGGACACAAACAGGTGGAAAAACATTCCATGCTCATGGTTAGGAAGAATCAATATTGTGAAAATGGCCATACTGCCCAAAGTAATTTATAGAGTCAATGCTATCCCCCATCAAGCTACCATTGACCTTCTTCACAGAACTGGAAAAAAACACTTTAAACTTCATATGGAACCAAAAGAGAGCCCGTATAGCAAAGACAATCCTAAGCAAAAGGAACAAAGCTGGAGGCATCACTCTACCTGACTTGAAACTGTACTACAAGGCTACAGTAATCAAAACAGCATGGTTGTGGTACCAAAACAGAGATATAGACCAATGGAACACAACAGAGACCTTGGAAGCAATGCCACATATCTACAACCATCTGATCCTTGACAAAGTGGATAAAAATAAGCAATGGGGAAAGGATTCCCTGTTTAATAAATGGTGTTGGGAAAACTGACTAGCCATATGCAGGACGCTGAAATGGGACCCCCTTCCTTACACTGTACACAAAAAATTAACTCTAAATCGATTAAAGATTTAAACATAAGAACAAACATTATAAAAACCCTAGAAGAAAACCTAGGCAGCACCATTCAGGACACAGGCACAGGCAAGGACTTCATGACTAAAACACCGAAAGCATTGGCAACAAAAGCCAAAATAGACAAATGGGATCTAATTAAACTCCAGAGCTTCTGCACAGCAAAAGAAACAATCATTAGAGCAACTGGCAACCAACAGAATGGGAAAAATTTTTTGCAATCTACCCATCTGACAAAGGGCTAATATCCAGAATCTACAAAGAACTAAAGCAGATTTACAAGAAAAAAAAAACCTATTCAAAAGTGGGCAAAGGATATGAACAGACACTTTTCAAAAGAAGACATATATGTGGGCAACAAACATATGCAAAAATGCTCATCATCATTGGTCATTAGAGAAATGCAAATTAAAACCACATTGAGATACCATCTCATGCCAGTTAGAATGGTGATCATTAAAAAATCTGGAGACAACAGATGCTGGAGAGGATGTGGAGAAAAACACTGTTGGTGGGAGTGTAAATTAGTTTCAACCATTATGGAAGACAGTGTGATGATTCCCTCAAGGATCTAGAAATAGAAATTCCATTTGACCCAGCAATCCCATTACTGGGTATATACCCTAAGGATTATAAATCATTCTATTATAAAGACACATACATGAACAACTATGTTTGTTGCGGCACTTTTTACGATAGCAAAGACGTGGAACCAACCCAAATGCCCATCAATAATAGACTGGACAAGGAAAATGTGGCACAGATACACCATGGAATACTATGCAACCATAAAGAATGATGAGTTCCTGTCCTTTGTAGAGACATGGATGAATCTAGAAACCATCATTCTTAGCAAACTGACACAAGAACAGAAAACCAAACACCACATGTCCAACAATCATGTCCACATGTCCACAATCCGACAATCAATGACATGTCTTCACCCATAGGTGGGTGATGAACGATGAGAACACTTGGGCACAGGGGAAGGGAACAACACTCACAGGGCTAGGTGGGGGAATGGAGGGAGGGGAGGAGGGGGAGGGACAGTGGGGGGGGGTTGGGGGGGATGGGGAGGGATAACATCGGGAGAAATGCTTGATGTAGGTGACGGGGGCAGGGGATGCAGACAGCAAACCACCATGGCATATATGTACCCATGCAACAGTCCAGCAGGATGCAGGATGTGCACATGTACCCCAGAGCCCAAAGTACAATTTAAAACAAAAAAAAATCAAATTATTCATAAATTAAAAAAGAAAAAACTGGAATAAGACAGGTATATTCACTCTTGCCACTCCTATTCAACATAGTACTGAAAATCCAATGCAGAGCAATTAGGAAAGAGAAAGAAATAAAAGGCATCCAAATAGGAAGTATAGGAAGTCAAACTGTCTCTGTTTGCACAAAGTATGATTCTGTACCTAGAAAATCCTATAGTTTCTGCCGTAGGCTTCTAGAAGTGAAAAATGACTTCAGTAAAGTTTCAGGATACAAAATCAATGTATAAAAATTGGCATTTCTATACACCAATAACATCCAAGCTCAGAGCCAAATCAATAATGTAATCTCATTTACAATAGCCACGAAAAGTATAAAATACCAAAGACTACAGTTTATCAAGAAGGTAAAGATCTCTACAATGGAAATTACAAAACATGGCTGAAAAAATCAGAGATAACACAAACAATAAAAAACATTCCATGCTCATGGATAGGAGAATCAATATTATTAAAATGGCCATACTGCTCAAAGCAATTTACAGATTTAATGCTATTCCAATTGTTACAGGAGTTATTAAGAAATTATTTTAGGCAAATAGAGAGGAAAAGGGGTCCTTGGGAAGTTTTTTTTCCTTTTAAAGTAGCCCCAGAAACATTTTTTTGTGTAGCAGAAAACCCCTGGCTGGGCCAGTAAGCTTTGATAGGCAAGTGCAGGCCATTAGAAACTGGGTCCATCCAAACATGGTGATTCCCACTGCCTTCTTCCTGTCCCCCACATGTGCCTGGCAACATGACTGCCCCACATATCTCCACATGTGTGGAACATCATGGTGTCCTGCACTTGCATATTAAAAGGCTAGCGGGGGGAGGGCCAGTTTTTTGCAGGCTACTTGAATGACATACCTGGTCAAACCAATCCCCTGGGTCCCATGCAAATCAGACATCACCTCCTCCAGCTTCCTCATATAACTGGCTGTTTTCCACCACACTTGTGGTTCCCCTCTTTAGCTTGGAGTCCTCTCCCCTCTGTCTCTGTACAGTGGGAGCGTCTTTCTTCTTTCCCACCTATTAAATTATCTGCTCCTTAAAACCACTCCATTTGTGTTTGTGTTGTTTTATTCAAACCAGTGCAAGACCAAGGATCCTGTTGTTCCTCCAATCACTGGAGCAATATTACAATCCAACAATCAATGACATTTCTCACAGAATTCGAAAAAAAAACAATTCTAAAATTCATATGGAACCAAAAAAGTGCCCAAAATGCCAAAGCAATCCTAAGCAAAAAGAATAAAACTGGCGGCATCACACTACTAGACTTTAAAGTACACTGTAATGCTACAGTAACCAAAACAACATTTGTACTGGCACAAAAACAGACAAATAGACCAGTGGAACAGGATAGACGACCTAGAAGTAAGTCAAACACCTAGAACCACCTAATCTTTAATAAAGTTAACAATAACAAACAGTGGGGAAATGACTCCCCTGTTTGATAAATGGTGCTGGGATAACTGGCTAACTGCAGAATATTGAAACTGGACCCCTTCTTTTCACCATATACAAAAATCTATTCAAGATGGTTTAAAGACTTAAATGTAAGATGTAAAGCAATAAAAATTCTAGAAGAAAAGTTAAGATATACCATTTTTTACATTGGACTTGGCAAATAATTTATGACTAAGTCCTCAAACACAATTGCAACAAAAAACAAAATTGACAAGACCTAATTAAACTAAATAGTGTCTTCATGGCAAAATAAACCATCATCCAAATGAAGAGACAACCTATGGAATGGGAGAATATATTTGCAAATTATGTATCTGACAAAGGTCTAATATCCAGAATCTCTTAAACAACAGGCAAAGGATAAATAACCTCATTAAAAAGTGAGAAAAGAACATGAACAGACACTTCTCAACAGGAAACATGTAAGTGCCCAACAAATACATGAAAACATGCTTATCATCATTGATCATTAGGGAAATGCAAATCAAAACCACAATGAGATATTATCTTATAGCAGTTAGAATGGGTATTCTAAAAAATCAAAAAACAATAGATTCTGGCTAGGGTGCAGAGAAAAGAGAACTCCTACACACTGCTGATGGGAATATAGAGTTCAGCCAATGTGGAAAGCAGTGTGATTTCTCAAATAACTTAAAACTATTACTCATCCCAGCAATTTCACTATTGGGTATATACCCAAAGGAAAATAAATCATTCTACCAAAAAGACATCTGCACTTGCATGTTCACTGCAGTGCTATTCACAGTAGCAAAAACATAAAATCTATCTAGATGCCCATCAGTGGTGGTCTGGATAAAGAAAATGTAGTACCTATATACCATGGAATATGATGCATCCATAAAAAAGAATGAAATCATGTCCTTTGCAGCAACATGAATGCATCTGGGAGGCCATTATCCTAAGGAAACTCACACAGGTACAGAAAACCAAATACCACATGTTCTCACTGATAAGTAGGAACTAAACATTGGGCACACATGGCCATAAACATGGGAACAGTGGACACTGGACTACTGGAGGATAGGGAGGGAGAGAGGTACAGGTTGGAAGGCTACCTATTGGGTACTGGGCTCACTACCCTATTGACGGGATCATTTGTACACCAAGCCTCAGTGACACAATTTTTTTGTGTAACAAACCTGAACATGTAGCCCCTGAACCTAAAATAAAAGCAGGAAAACAATACCAAAGTGATCATTATTAAGTTAAATTCCTTTTCTAAAACTATGGATATTTGCTTTGCAATTTTGCAGCAATTTTTAAAAACTAGAGATTCTACACTTTTTGACGTATATAATGATTCCCTGATATGCTTAATTATGACAATGTACATATATATGCTTTTATTTTGTAATAATTTACTGGCAAAGTTTATTGCCTTAATGGCAGTGCTCAGGCTGGAGAGTTAATATTTGTGAAAACACTCAGGGACCACTCTGGGGATAGACAGACAAGCTGGTTGTCGATCAGTGATCTCAGCTCTGCCTCCACGTGGAGGCCCTCATTTCTCAGGGCTACTTACACTCTTGTTAGTATCTCTGTTGCTATTAGCACTATTGTTTTTATCAGTGTAGATCCGGTTCCCAACCTGGCAGCCCACTACTCTCTGCCTGTGCTGTCCATCAGGCCCAGGACCTAACAGCTTGACTAAGTATATCTAATTCAATTGTGATGCTCTGCCATATGGAAAAATTCACTTCTAAAAGTTTCTTAAACTTCTGATCAATCACAGAAACTGCTAATGATTTATTCATTCTATTGAAGAAGTAGGTTAATTTTTCTATGGGAAATATCTTGTTCCCAGTTCCAAAGCCAAAATAAAAAAAAAAATAAAAAAGACGTCTGTGGTTCTGACATTGTTAGTAGATTAAATGTTATAATGAATGAATAAGTGAATGAATGGCTCTGAATAAAGTTCAGCCTCTCAGTTATAGCATGGGCATGGTCTTTCAGCCCACACCCCAGAGCACTACTGCTCAGATTTGAATCCCAGCTGGGACACTTATTTACCGAGTAATTCTGGGAATGTTGCTTAATTTCTTTGTGCCTTATTCATTGTTCTCCTATTGGTAAAATAGTAGTAAAAAGAATATGGGGTTCTGACTGAGATTATAATGAGTTAAACCACATAAAGCTCTTAGTAAATTACCTGGCATATATTAAGTCTGCAATTAATGTTAACATTTATATAGCTCTTAACATTTCATAACTGTTTTATATTTATGGATGTGAGGAGTGAAGAAAACCCAAAATTTTAACAGTGATTATCTCCAGGTGATGCAATTATGAATGTTAAAACTTTACATTCTTATTTATTTTCTAAATTTTGTGTCACTTTATATACGCTAATACAATAAAAGTATTTAGTAATGTGAAGAATATAATAACATTTCTTATCCCTCATCCAAAGTCATCTACATTTTCTCTCTCTTCCACCCCAGTACACACACACACACACACACACACACACACACACACAAATGTGCTCAGACTCATGATAATATAAATTTAGAAAAATATATACATAGATCATTCAGGTACTTTGGAATAAAGTTGCCAGGTTTTGTAATAAAAATACAAGATACCCAGTTAAATTTGGATTTTAGTAAACAATAATTTTTAGAATAAATGTGTCCTAAATATTGCTTGTACTAGGAAATAAGTGACAACCTTATGACCTGGGCAGTACAGTTCTGTAGTATAGGAGTTTGTCAAATATTACATGAATCATATACTACAAAGCTTATTTTTATCTGAAATTCAAATTCAGTTGGGCATCTTATATTTTATCTGGTGTCTCTACTTTTTATCTCTGTTGGTAGATTAATGCCAATTTCCCCCGTCCCTATTTCTATCCTGATCTATATATAACAAATAAAGGAAATTTTTTTTTCAAAAATTGAGGTATAATTGACATACAAAAGCTGTGCATATTTAATGTATGCACCTTGATGAGTTTGAGGATAAGTATACACCCCATGAAACCACTACCATAAACAATGCCAATAAACTTAGATATTGATATCTCACTATTCCTCCACAAAACAAAATGCTTAAAACACTCAAGCATGTAATTTTTGCTCCCCCTCCCAAGTTCTTGTTCTATCACACACACACACACACACACACACACACGCACATACACACACAGCCATACATGCAGGAACATGTCTTCCCTTTCTCTATCACACATCCTCCTTCTTACTGTCATAATGATCCACTGTCTCTATTCCTGTTGTCAATAACATTTTTTTAAGAGAGTGAGAAAGCAGAACTAAAAAATTATACTAAGGAAGTAAGGTAAAATAGTTTGAATCAGAGTGACATATCCTGTTCTTCTTGTCCCCTCATATCTGGGATGTGTCTCTCCAACTACTGTGTGAGCCATGAGTCATGGTCCTTCCTTTCCTATGCTGAATTACAGGTAGTCTTTGGGAAAATGCTCTGGTTTCAGTTTTTATACTGCCAAAGGATTTTTTTTTTCCAGAGATAAATTAGCCTTCAGCTGAATAATCTATTTGTTTGCTGTTTGCTTCTTTGCTTACTGTTTTCATTGGTTTCTTTTTAGCTGAGGGCTTGGCTTTTGGGGGTATTAGGGATTGTGTCTTGCTCCTGCTGTCTATTTATCTTCGTTGTATTTCCTTTTAAATTGCTCAACAAACATTTGACATTTAGGGTTCTACCCTGACTCTTTCTTAATCCCATCTCTCTGTGATATCATCTCTTTTCAGACAAGAGAGTCATTTGAATTTTTATAAATCACCTTTCAGAAAAGGTGGTGAAGCCAAGAATAATGTTTTTACTACAAGGCTTTAATAGTTAAATGTTCTCATAAAATTTCCTGCTATATTATATTATGAGCATACAGAAAACTATAAATGATATTTATATCCTTAATTTTTAGCAATCAGAAAAACCATGGCTTAGAGAAAATAAAAGCCCATATTAATACCAGCTAGTCAATGAAAATATGAATATTAATCTGTAATGAATCCCTGCAATCCTACTGAAACAGATTTAGAGTCATCTGCTTAGTTGATATGAAGTAACTGGCCATTCATGTAGAACTAAGAATGCATCATCCTCTTTTAAATATTTACCTAGGGATTTTTGATAAAATTTTGGTTGTTTAAATACATTTCTGGAAATTGTATAATAATAATTAAGTCTCTGTTTACACGTGGTCTCTTTCCTAAACCATAGTAGATAAGAATGAATAATTTGTAATATTTTAAATGTGTCATTAAGCTTAAATTTCTCATCTTGCTATTAATTAGGCTTCTAACTATAGCCTTCATGAGGAAATCCTGACCAATATTGCATCATGACTGGTTTCATTCATGAATTATGGGCATAAAGTAATTCCTTCAGTGACAAGTACTTGATTTATGTATAGATAGTGAGAGAGAAAACTAAGAGTATACTCACTGGAGATGAAAGAAAACAAAACAAAACACATGGTCTAGAAAAGCATAGACATTGATGAGTTTTGGTATTATGTGAATTTGGAATTGAATACAAATTTGGCTAGAATTTAATGAGTCATAAGCATATTTTAGATGGGGAATAGAAATGGAAGAGAAATTGAGAGATGGTTAGGGCCACACTTTGGAATAGAAATTCTGAAGAGCAAAGTTGGGGGAGTCCAGGTCATACTCATCCCTGAGCCTGGGTATTAGCTTCGGTATACAGTTATCTCTTGTTTATGCCTATTTGTTTAGGAGGCCCAAGAAAGTAAATCAAGTCCTTCATTTCTGTTTTTACCCCTCAGTATCAGAAGTCTGGTTTGTTTCAGTGTTGGTTCACAGGACCTCATGAAAACTACCTAACTCATTTTAGAAAAGGTTCTTGGTAATTCTAATTTGGATTGCTAAGGATAAAATTAGAGCAATTTTTTTTTTCAAAATCAGTGCCATAACATTTTAGTAGTCACATGACTCCTGTGAAACATATATGTGTATCCATGTATGTACTGGGCTGTGATTTAAAATATATTTTTACTGTGGAACATAGTAAGAATACTGAAAAATAATGCTTCAGTTAGATGTGTCAGAAACCCCAAAACTGACCAGCAAAAATCTAATTCCTGCAAGGGTAATGTTAAAGCAGTGATTTAGGAGGAAGAGTGGGGGTAGGGTGTCATTAGGTAGTAGTCTACCCCCCAGCATGGAGGTATATTTTATCAGTGATGTTGTTTAAAAGTGTTGGTATGACGTGATGATAGTATCCACACCAACTTTGTTTTAAAATTCTTTATAGATAATGTACTCCCTTATTTCCTACCTCCAGAATAGACTGTTTCTGTTAACACCGGACTCCAGCCTTGGTTTGTCATTGCTTTGTAAGAGCAGTGCAAGTTCCAGTAGCAGACACTGGAAGACATCTAAAAAGCAAAAGATTGCGTTTCTAGTCTTTAGGATTTTTAATGTATTTGAAGAGACAGAACTAGAGTAATACATAAGACAATAGCAAATAACAGAAACCTACATGTAATTAAGGGCTAAATTGTATGTCATAGATACACAAAGTGACTTTTCTATCACTTACAGAGAAGAGGTAAAGAGTTGTCTAATAGTATGCTACTACTACTAAATTGCTGTTGTTGATGATAATGATGTAATATTTATTAAGTGATTTCTTAGATAGTGTTCCAAGTCATCTACATTCACATTTCATTTGCTACTCACAACTATTCTAAAAGGTAAATGATATTTTCATCTTTCTTTTGCAGATGAAAAAATGGAGGCACAGAAAGAGTAAGTGATTTAACCAAAGTCAAAAAGTTTGTAGCAGAACAAAGATTTGAGTCCAACCAGTCAATACACAGGAACTGCACTTTAAACTGCTGCCCTAATCTCACAGAGATTTCATTAAGCGGGTGGTAATTGGATTGAGCTTTTACAAAGTGTCATATTTAAGTGAGAGAAAAGAATATAGAGAACACTCCAATGGGAAGGAGGCTGTGATAGTAGAAGAGAAATTACAAAGTTAGAATGAGAATTACATGTTTTAAAAAATGACAAAGCTTATAAATTTCATATGGTGACCTATTATGAGAAATGAGGTTGGGATAGATTTAATTCTTAGAAAATTTTGAAGTTCATTGAGTACGTTATTGATGAGATAGAAAACAGAGAACCATTAAAAGATTTTTTAAAATAGTCATACGATGCAAACACTTTTTATGGGCAATTAGTCTTTAGTGAGCATGAAGGTGTATTGGAAGAAGAAAGGAACAAGTGATGGAATTTAGCTAGAAATCTATTGGAAAATAGAAACCCCCAAAACTATGAGGAGACCATCCAAAGAATGTTGTGTACGTCAGTTCCTGCAGTTTCACTATGCTGCTTAAAAGTAATAAATTGTTTTAGGTGCTATTACACACACTTATTAGCAAGGACACCGTTTTCACACTTTACCTTTGAGTGATAATAGAATATGAATACATTTGAATATGGTTATAATGAAGTAATTAAGTTATATATTGATAATTTAAATGTGATCTTTTTCTCTTATGTGTAAAATACATGCTTTGTTTAAAAATAAAGTTTTCTAAAACAAACAAGATCTGACAAAAAATTATTGACTTGAATATTGATGTATTCCAAGACACACTCTTTGAGTTAAAATGCAAATATATTATGTTTTGTTTTTCTCAGTTGCAGAATTTAATGAGCAAATGGAAGTGATCCATAAAAATGAATAGTTTTATAGTGAGTTTCTCCAATTTTTATTATCTTAATTTTTTGAGACAAATCATATCAATTATTTTAACATAATAAAGAAAGGCCACCCAATTTGGTTTCCTTTTCCTCATTCATTCTAGCTCATGGGACTCTCTGTCTCCCTTGAAGATGGACTCTTCTTTCCAATATTGCATCTTCTGGATGCTCATCTTTTGGATCTGATTGCTCATACTTGGAAAGGTGTGATTCTGCACTAAATTCCCTTATGTTCTTCCTTCACTGGAAAAATAGCACATTGATTGCATCACAAGCACAAGGCAAAACTTAAAACCAACCCGTAGGTTATTAATAGGTATAAGTTAAATTATTTATTTGCTGATGACTCACTTATTAAGTTAAACATTTAATTAATTTATTTTAAAGTCCAAAATTACAGGGAAGGGCACAGAATCCTTTTAGAAAACCTATTCTAAATGTTGGGGTTTTAAAAAATTTCTTTTATTTTGAAGAAACATGATCAATTTGGGAGAATATTAACTCTCCCCTTGATATCCTGGTGTAATGTCATTTTATTGTTGACTTTTCCTTATTGATGTATTGCATCATACATCCATTGTCTTTTGACTAATAAATCATTCCACAATGCAGCAATAGAAACCAATGCGGTTGAGTGTGGTGACTAATGCCTGTAATCCCAGAACTTTGGGAGGCTGAGGCAGGCAGATCACTTGAGGTTAGGAGTTTGTGACGAGCCTGGCTAACGTGGTGAAACCCTGTGTCTACTAAAGGCAAAAAAATTAGCCCAGTGTGGTGACACCTGCCTGTAATCACAGCTACTGGAAAGGCTGAGGCAGGAGAATCACTTGAACATGGGAGGTGGAAGTTGCAGTGAGCTGAGACCATGCCACTGCACTCCAGCCTGGGTGACAGAGCAAGACTATGTCTTGAAAAAAAAAAACAACAACAGTGTGGTGTCTGCCCACATGTGGCAATATGTGTCTAACTAAGGGTACTGAATACTAATGAAATAAAATTCACATGTAGTAATTTCACTTTTATAGTATAAATTACTAATGTCTGTCAACCCTCAGAATTTGTTTTGTGAAGGCTTGTAAAGCTGTAGGAAGATCACTTTTTAGAAAATCTTCACATACTACATGAAATAGGACCTAATAGTTCAATGTTTTAATTTATCACATTTTTTGTTTTTAGTATACTATATTCTTTCAGAGTAGTTTTAAGTTTATCATGAAATTGAACAGAAAGTTCAAGGATTTCCCATGTACCTTCCTCACCCCCTCCCACACACAAACTATTACTCTGCTTTTTGTAGATACATAGTATTTTACATATTTATAGGATAGATATGAGTGCGTTTTACATGCATGGAATATGTGATGATTACATCAGGGTATTTGGGAATATCCATCACCTTGAGTATTTATCATTTCTATGTGTTGGTAACATTTCAAGTCCTCTCTTCTAGCTACCTTGAAATGTATAATATATTGTTGATGACTATAGTTACCCTAGTCTACTATTAAATATTAGAATTTATTTCTTCTATCTAATTATAAGTTTATACCCATTCTCCAACCTTTCTTCATTGGCTCTTCCTACCCTCACTCCCTTCCCAGACTTGGATATCTATCACTTTATTCTCAATCTGCATGAGAACATGTGGAATTTGTCTTTCTGTGCCTGACTTATTTAATTTAGCACAGTGACTTCCAGTTCCATCCATGTTGCTGCAAGTGATATGACTATTCTTTTTTTATGGCCAATAGTATTCCATTGTTTATATATGCCATATCTTCTTTATCCATTTGTCTGTTTATGAACACTTAGCTTGATGCCATACCTTTGCCACTGTGAATAGTGCTGCAATTAACATGCAAGTGCAGGTATCCTTTTAATATACTGATTTATTTTCTTTTGCATAGATACCCAGTAGTGGGATTATTGGGTTGTATGGCAGTTCTACTTTTAGTTTTTAGAGAAATCTTCATACTGCATTCCATAGTAGTTATACTAACTTACATTTTCACTCACAATGTATAAGAATTCCATTTTCTCTGTATCTTCTCTAACATTTGTTATTTATTTATTTATTTTTAAATAACAACCATTCTAACTGGGGTAAGATGATATCTCATTGTGATTTTGATTTGCATTTTCCTGATGCTTAGCAATGTTGAGCATTTTTTAAATATATACCTGTTTGCCTTTTACATATTTTCTTTCTTTTATTTTTTTGAGATGGTGTTTTGCTCCTGTTGCGCAGGCTGAAGTGCAGTGACGTGATCTTGGCTCACTGCAACCTCTGCCTTCCAGTTTCAAGTGATTCTCCTGCCTCAGCCTCCTGAGTAGCTGGGATTACAGGCGCCCACCCCCATGCCTGGCTAATTTTTATATTTTTAGTACAGACAGGGTTTCACCATGTTGCCCAGGCTGGTCTTGAACTCCTGACCTCATGATCTGCCTGTCTCGGCCTCCCAAAAGTGCTGGGATTACAAACATGAGCCACTGCACCTGGCTTATATATTTTCTTTTGAAAATTACCTGTTCAAATCCTTTGCTCACCTTTTTTGTTATTGTTTTTGTTTTTCTTAGAGACAGGATCTCACTCTGTCACCCAGGTCAGAGTTCAGTGGCACAATCATAGCTCATTGTAACCTCAAACTCCAGGACTCAAGCAACTCCACTGCCTCAGACCCCCATGTAGCTAGGATTATAGGCATGTGCTACCACATCCCAGCTAATTTTTATTTTATTTTTTGTAGAGATGGGGTATTGCTATGTTCCCCAGGCTGGTCTTGAACACCTGCCTTTGCCCACTTATTGATGTGCTTTTTTGCTGTTGTTCAGTTTTTGAAGTTCCTTGTGAATTCTGCATATTAGTCTCTTGTCAGATGAATATTTTGCACATATTTTGTCCCATTTAACAGGTTACTTCCTCACTGTAATGATGGTTTCCTTTGCTGTACAGAAGCTTTTAAATTTAATATATTTCCATTTGTCTATTTTTGTTTTAGTTCTCAATGCTTTTAAGTCTTAGTCATGACGTTTTTTCAGATCAATGTCACGAAAGGTTTTCCCAAAGTTTTCTTTTGGTAGTTTTATAGTTTTGGGTTTTATGTTTGTCTTTAATCCATTATGAGTTAATTTTTTATACGGTGAAGGATGGGGTCCAGTTTTATTCTTTTGTGTATAGATATCTAATTTTTGCAGCACCATTTATTGAAGAAGGTGCCCTTTCCCCAGTGTGTTCTTGGAATCATTGTTGAAAATCAGTTGGCTCTAAATATGTGGATTTATTTCTGGGTGCTCTATTCTGTTCCCCTCGGTCTAAGTGTCTGTTTTTGTATCAATATTATGCTGTTTTGGTTAACATAGCCTTGTAATATGTTTTGATATCAGGTAGTGTCATTCCTCCAGCTTTGCTCTTTTTGTTCAGGATGACTTTGTCTATTCAGGTTGTTTTTGTTCCGTACAATTTTAGGATTCTTTTTTCTATTTCTGTGAGAAATTATGTTGGTATTTTGATAGTGATCATATTGAATCTCTAGATCGTTTTTGGCAATATGGTCATTTTAAAGATATTAATTCTTCCAGTCCATGAGAATAGAATGTCTCTCAGTTTGTTTGTGTCCACTTTGATTTCTCTCATCAGTATTTTGCAGTTTTTCTTATAGAAATCTTTCCCTTTCTTGGTTAAATTTATTTCCCTGTATTTTATTTTCTTGTAGTTATTGTAAATTGGATTGTGTTCTTCATTTCTTTTTTGGCTGTTTCATTATTGGTTCATAGAAACACTTCTGATTTTGGTATCTTGACTTTGTATCCTGCAACTTCACTGAATTTCCATATTAGTTCTAAGAGTTTTTTGGTTTAGACTTTTAGTTTTTCTAAATGTAAGATCATGTCATCTGCAATGAGGGACAATTTGACTTCCTCTTTTCCAATTTGGTTATCTTTTATTTTTTTCTTTTATCTGATTGCTCTGGCTTGAACTTACGGTACTGTGCTGAAAAGAGCAGTAAAAGTGGGCTGTCTTGTCTTATTTTTGTTAGAAGAAATGATTTCAACTTTTTTTCCATTCAATATAATGTTAGCTCTCAGTTTGTCATATATGGCCTTGGTTATTTTGAGGTATGTTCCTTCTAAGCCCAGTTTATTGAGAGTTTTTATCATGAAGCGATGTTGAATTTTATCAAATGCTTTTACTCTGTCTGTTGAGACTGATGTACAGTTTTTGTTTTTGTCCTTATGTTTGTAATGAATCATGTTTATTTTCTGTTGATGTGATGTATTACATTTATTGGTTTATGTATTTTAAACCATCCTTGCATCCCTAGGATAAATCCCAATTTATGAATATGGGTGCTCCAGTGTTGGATGCATATATATTTAGAATTGCTAAATCCTGTCCCTGGATTTAGCGTTTTATCAGTATGTCAGAGGTAGAGTGTGTTTCTTGTAAGCAGCATATATTTGGGTCATGGCTTTTTATCTGTTGTTTGTATGTTTGAGAATTTAATTCACTTACATTCAAGGTTATCATTGACATGTCTGGTTTTGTTTATATCATAGTCTTCATTGTTTTCAGGTTGTTTTGTGCATTTTTTGTTCCTTTCTTTTTACCCTATTGTTTGTCATTGTGGTTTGGTGGTTTTCTCTAGTGATACCATTTTAGTTCTTTCATTTTTGCATTTGCTTTATCAATGCATTTTATTCTTTCATGTGGCCTCATGATGGTAAATGCCATCCTTTTGCTTCCAAATTTAGGCCTATCTTGAGCATTTCTTGTCAGAACACTTAGTGGTGATCAATTCTTTCAGATTTTGCTTGTCTGGGAAAGACTATTTCTCCATTTATGAAGGATAATTTTGCTGGATATAATATATTTGGGTGGCAGGGTTTTGTTTTTTTTTTCTTTTTGCACTTTTAACATATTATCCCATTCTCTCCTGGCCTGTAAAGTTCCTGCTGAGAAATTCATTATTCGTCTGATGGGAATTCCTTTATAGGTGACTAGATACGTTTTTTTTTTTTTTTTTTTTTTTTTTTTGCTGTTTTTAGATTTATCTCTTTTTCTTTGACTTTAGACCATTATGAGTATAATGTGTAATAGGGAAATCCTTTTTGCATTGTATCTGTTTGGTGACTCCAGCACCTCCTATATTTCAGCTGTCTATATTTCTTCCTAGACTTGGGAAGTTTTCATCTATTATTTTGTTAAACAGGTTTTCAAACTCTCTTCTCTTCACCTTCTGGGACTCTGATAAATCAAATATTTTGTCATTTTATGGTGTCCCGTAGGTCATTAAGGCTTTGCTCATTCTTTTTTATTTTGTTCTTTATTTTTGTCTGTCTGGGATATTTCAAAAGACTTGTCTTTAAATTCTGAGATTTTTCTGTTTGATCTAGTCTATTGTTATTCTTCAGTCCCAGAATATGTTTGATTCTTTTTGTGTGGTATTTACCTTCTTTGGTAAATTTCTCAGTCATAGTCTGAATTGTTTTCTAATTTCTTTATATTACTTTTAGAATTTTCTTTTGACTTACTGAGCATTTTTAGAATCAATTTTATTTTATGACTGGGATTTCATGAATTATTTTTTGATTGATATCCTTTGCTGGAGAATTATTGTGTTCCTTTGAAGATGTCATATTCTGATATGGTTTGTCTGTCTCCCCACCCAAATCTCACCTTGAATTGTAGCTCCCACAATTCCCACATGCCATGGGAGGGACCTGGTGGGAGGTAATTGAATCATCAGAGCATGTCTTTCCTGTGCTGTTCTTGTGACAGTGAATGAGCCTCATGAGATCTGATGGTTTTATAAAGGAGAGTTCCCCTGCATGACTTCTCTCCTGCATGCTGCCATGTAGGACAAGATGTGCCCTTGCTTCTCCTTTGCCTTCTGCCATGATTGTGAGGCTTCCCCAGCCATGTGGAACTGTGAGTTCATTAAACCTCTTTCCTTTATAAATTACCCAGTCTTGGGCATGTCTTTATTGCAGCATGAGAACAGACTAATACATATTCCCTTGCTTTTTGATGTTTTCTGTGGTCTAACATTGATATCTGCACATTGATGTAACAGTTGTTTCTTTCAATTTTTTGAATTTGCTGTCATAGGGGGCACTTTTTCCTGAAGCTGAATCTATGGTGTTGATGATTATGGCATTTTGGCCTTGATTCCAGGTATGTCTAGTAGTGTAGTCTCCGTATGATTTTTTTGGCTGTAAATAGTGTCAGTGGTATCTGTTATTTTCTCAGTGCCTTAAAATGATGTTATTAATGGAAGCTGTGGTACAGGTTTTCTGGAGACTGGTACAGGTAAGTTAGTCTTTGGGCCCCAGTGGTTGCAATGGTGGGCTAAGTGTACCTGTTCTTGGGCCCCAGAGTGGCATATGCTGGTACTATTGGTTCCAGGAAAGCTGATTTTTGGGCCTCCAGGTAGCTTACTTAGATGCTAATAGTTGCAATAGTGGGCTTGGCAGGTGGGCACATTCTTAGGTTTCTGTGCAGCTAATGTCATGTGGGTGATAGCAGTGGCAGGACAACCACATTGGTTCCAGGGAGTGTGAACTGGTGTTGGTGGTGGCTGCAATGAACTGGTTGGGACAATCTCCAGGCCTGCAGGTAGGTGTCAGCTATGGTGGTAGTGGCAGGGTAGGGTAGGTTCAATCTCAGGCCCTTGGGAAGAGTTTTCAGGTGCCAATAGTATTGACAATTCTCTGTTTTCCATACTGTAGGCTCTGGCATGTAGCAGGGTGTTGAATCCAGGTGGGGCAGGCTTGTTTTCAGGTCTGTGATTGTATAGGCTGTGGTAGGCAATGCCAGGGCAATTCTCAGGCCATTGGGAGGATGTTCAAGTGAGGAGTGGCAGTGGCTGTGCTACTGCTCTGCCATTGGCAGGGGCAGTGCCATCTTCAGTGTTAGCAGAGTATGCTGGGGGGTGGGAATATGTGCACTACTTATGCCTTAGCCCCAACAGTGTTCACTCCTCAGGCCTCACTGTGGTAGCTGGCACCTCACTTGCATCTTGGCCCTGTGCACATTATTCTGTGACTGCTTCTGCCTATGCCACAGGGGCAACTGCTGTTGCTTCTCCTGTACTTCAGTTCCAGCACCACTGGGCTCTAGGACAGTGCATAGTTGTTTGGGGGTAAGGTTCTAAAATGGCACCTTGTGGTGGCTGCTTAGGTATCCAGAAATGTGTGGAATCCAGTGTGGGTTTCATCCTGGGGTAGTGTTGTCACACAATCTCCCAGAAGCTCCCTATGTTAGTTTAAAGGCCCATAGGGTTGAGGGGCTTAAATGTAAACATTAAAACCATTTACAAAGAATATTTGTACAATGTTAATTTCAAGTTAGCACAAATACTACTACATATACTATATAAAAATGAAAATAATCAGTCATATTCATATACTAAAATTAATTCAATTTTTCTAGCAACTTTATGTTAGACTTTGGAATTTTTTACTTTTGAAAAAAGATAATGCACCAAAGATGAAAGTTACTTTTGCTAGGTAGTTTTCAGCGTGAAGTGTGACTGGTAAATTTCATGAACTACTTATTTAGACATTTTTATTTCTACTCAAAATTATAATGTCATATGTCTTTTGTCATATTGTTGATGTTTATACAAACTGACAATCTGCTTCATTTTTTTCATTTTTCAAATGTTTTGGAAATATAATTCCTTTTAATACCTTCACAGAGCATTATAATGAAAGTGTTGCAATTAGGTGAACATTGTGTTTTTAGCATTTTAGAAGAAGATATTCTGTACAAACAACCAAAATACAAATTTATTATTTTTCTTTAATATCTTTTGACTCTGAACCTTAGTAACTCTTCAAGTTGTAATATCTATTTTGTAACTTTCTGATATTTACAAGAAGTTCATGTATTCACACTAAATTATAGATATGTGCAAGTATTTAGAGGGATGGTTTATAAATGCTGGGGAATTTATACCACTAAGATGGACAAAGTTATTTCTAATAATAAGAAAGAAGAAAATAGTTTTTTGCTTTTGTTATTTATCTTCCCTTTTTTGCTTTTTTTGGGGGGGTAAATAAATTGTTTCAATACAATCTATTATTTTTAGAGCTAAAATGGACAGTCTTAAGCTAATATAGTCCTGCCATTTTTCTTAGGAGAAAAGTAAGTCCCAACAAGCTGAGTAATAGCTGAGACAGATTCCCTGGTTCATAACTCAGGTCGTCTCTGCTCTACCATACATTGCTATTCCCTCAAAAGGAAAAGACAGAACACTTGTAATGAACAAGTAACAAGTGCCATCAGAGTACTGTAGTGTGTTTTGTTTTGTTGGTTTCTTTTTTTTTTTTCCTGAAAACAAACCGGGGCCACACCTCCATGCTTATCATACCTCCCCCAACTGGAAAAGTATGGTCTTCTGAATCATCACCAGTTGCACATTCTGAGCCCTCTGCTACTTGGAGCTTCTCTACGCAGATATTGACAATTACTTCACTGTGTGGAGCCAGCTGGCACAAAATTGATCATGTCCTTGTTCTTATCAGGCTAGAAGACTGCATACCTCACTCACTAAACCTGTCAAACTTGTTTCCTTTTTTTTTGCCAATGACTGTCATTATTTTCCAGCCTCCCAGTCCTAACCTGCTGATACAGATCAGATGGTGACTGAATAGAAGCTGCCCCAGTCCTGGGTTCATGATGTATGCGTAAGTATTCAGCTTTTCTCAGTAAAGGTTATCAATGGGGACAGAGGTTTACAACTCCTGAGACAGGTAGTACAGATGTTGGCTGGTGGAGATTGATTTAAACATTAGAGTTTTAATGTGTGCTATTGTATATTAAAGTTTTATTGTTATTGTTTTTAAATGTCAAAATTGTTTTGAACAACAGAGGCCAATGTGGTTTTTTTGTTTCTAAATAAAAGAAATAGAAATGATATGAAGTAATAAGTTAACTACATTAATATTTAAAACATTTAGAAAAACCTATACTTCAAAGAATAAAGTGTTTACTATAGCACATGTAGTTACTTTTCCATGTTCCATAGCATGGTATACATTTTTATCACATGTTGCTTATTGAAGTATATTCTGGGAAAATGAAAATACAAATTTAAGAGGAGAGTCTATTAGAATTTTTATTTGTTTAACTCTAATAGAAAGTATGATAGCAATGGGGTTATTGTACATATCATGAATGAAATGACTAAAATTAAAATACTCATATGTAACAAATTATAAAATTAACAAAATCTAGACTCTGTGACATTTGTCATAATTGAACTCCAAAATAATTAATTATTGAATTTAAGGTAAATAAATTTACATTATATATTTATGTTTAGATAATATTCAGGCTATTGTTTTATAGACTTCAAAAGGAATAACTGGTATTTGATGGATGATTTCATTCAAACTTGTGCTTAGTCTAGGGTTGTTTCTTAAAAAGGTTCTTGATCTTTCTACAGACACCAATTTCCCACATGTTCTGCACCGACTGATGTTTCCAACTTAATCATGACTTTGTGATAATTTTAATTGTTCAGTCATTTGATTTTGTCTTCAATTAACTTAAATACTTAAAGCCTGTAGGTTTTGGCACTCTTAAACGATGAGTGTTCCTGCCCTCCCTAATTTACTTTCAAATTACAGCATGAGCCTGAGGAAGACTATTCATTTCATGCATAAATCTCCCACGTAGACCCTGTCATGATAGCATGATATAGCATATTATCTGTACTTCTTACTAACTACAAGAAAGTACATTTCTTATTTACTAAGATAAAGACAGAATAAGACAAAATGTACAGTAGAAAAAACTTTTATGTTTAACTAACATTTATATAAATATGATATGCTAAAAATTTGTTTAAAAATTTAGCAAAAAACTTGAACTTGTCTTTTTCCAATTTATTTTAGAATTTTTCAGTATGTATTTTCTATCAGCCTGGGTCTCCTCTTTCCAGCTTATGGCATTATCTCTAAACACTCACTTTTCCACTCTAAAAAGTATCATTCCAATATGAAATTTCTATATTGAAGCCTCATCAGCTTTGATCCAGAGTTTATTATAGTTCTGGGGAATTTTTTTGTTTTATTTTTAAAATTGACGTATAATAATTGACATATTTATGGGGTACATAGTGATATTTCAATGCATATAATACATAGTGATCAGATTAATTAGCATATTCATCATCTCAAACATTTATTATTCGTTCTGAGGATTTAAAATATTCTTTCTAATTATATTTCAAATCAGATCTGCTTTTAAGACAAAAATTCTGTCAAAAAATATGGATTATGTATAAAGATAAGAAGCTTAGATAATGGGTTTCTTGAATTCGTTAGTAAAGGTATTTTGCCCAAGGGATCCAGTCTCAAAGAATGAATGAGTCAGATAAACTATAGCTTCTTAGCAAAAGCCCTGTCTTTCTAGTTTTGTTTTTAAAAATTTTGGTGAAGTAGAAAGAGTACCAGCATTTAGATGTGTTCAAGATCCAACTTTGGACTCATTTGTCTGGCACTTCTCAAGACTTCACTTTTATCTGTGAAATGTGGGGAAGGTTTATAAGTAAATGAATGAGGGGGAAGGGTTGCCACCATTAATGGGACTTGAAGTAATTTTTGTGGATAAGGAAAAAGCTATTTTTTGGTTTATTGCTTTCTACTTTGGTTTATTTTGGTATTATTCATTTGTTGTTATTGTATTTAAATAGTAATAAAATAAGATCTGTATTAATTTTGTTACATTTTTCCTGTATATTAAGTATTAGTATAAATATTCTATTATGGATATCTGATTCAGATTCAGATATGTGATTCAGATATATGAGTATGTGTACTATGCCATAATGTTAAACATTTCTAACTGCGGGTTATAGTCAAAAACATTTTTTAAAACACTGCATTAGATAGCCTGAAGTTCCTTTGAATGTAATTCTATGATTTCAAAGAGTTAATCACTAGTTAAGAAAGACATTAACTTTCTTAAGCCACTAGAGAACTATTTAAATTATCCCACATTGTAGATTAAGTGTTTTTTTCATGAGTCTCTGCATCTGGTACCCTCTCCAAGTGAGGCAGAGATAAGAGAGATGGTTATCATCCAGTTGAGACCTTTGTGGTGAGGCAAATCAATAAGCCACATTCTGATGGCACATTGTGATCAATGTAAAAAAAAAAAACAAATACTGACACACTGCTATGGGGGCGCACATTCAATCTCATAAAAACTTCTTTGAATACCTAATAGCTGTGTTTAGTTTTTAAAAGCAAGTAGAATTAGTATTATGAGAAAGAAGATATTCTGGGCTGAGAGAACATAGCCCTTGCAAGGGTCATGAGACTTGAGATACACTCACAAATAGATGTTGGAAGTTGTCAGATGAAGCTGAAGTAGTCATTCTGAATACGAAGGGCCTTTTGCAACAGGTTAAATTTCTGTGCTATATAATAAAAGTTGAGTAAAAATCTAAGCAAGAGGAAAAAAAATGGTAATGCAATTTAGAACCATTGGTGTGGACCAGTGCAGCTTGGTGGTGCTATTGTCACTTTTTGTAGAACTCAGTGAAGGGCGTGGCAGAGAGACTGCCTATGTATTTGTTGTTTCAGCTGTCTACAATGAATGTTCCTCCTGACATTTAGTGAGACCCCATGGTCTTTCTTCAAGATATAATCAAAGTTACTGTGAAATATTTCTCCTACCTTCACATCTGAGTTGTTCCTAAAGTACAGCCATCCTCTCTTCAAACATATATAGCACATTGTGTATAGTTCTATTGGCACTTTTCTCTTTGTTTGCTTGTTTGTTTCATTTTTATTTATCTGCTTAAACAGAGAGCTCCCTCCCTTTATTGCTAGTGCCAAACACATTGCCATTCACATTGTAGACTCTCAACATTTGTACATTGACTTATGATTACATATGGTTAAAACCAAAGAACAGATACTGAGAAAAAAAGGAAAGGTTAGGAGTAAATGAAAATATCAAGTTTTCCTGTTTATTATGTATCTAACTATATACATATCTTCTCAAAGAAAGCCTGTGAGATATTTGAGATTTAGTAATTCAGAAAGTAAGTAAAAAGCTGAAAACTAGAGAGAGTGTATTTTAAGTAAACTTAAGTTGTGGGGCTGATGAAGATTTATTGTTGAAGAGATAAAGACATCAGATAGATGCTTATAGACTAGATTTTAAAGTTTCATGTATTCATTAAAACAACAAATACTTATTCTACTTACTGTATACTAGTAGCACATTGTACACATATGCATATATCTACATATATTATATGTAGACGCATGTGTTGTGTGTATATATCCTGTGTGTATAAACACATATCAGATGCATAGAAACACATACACACGTACATGAATAAAACAAATAGAATCTCTACTTTTATGGTGTTTATAACACCATAGGAGGATGAGGAGGAAGCACGATAATTAAACAAATGTATGTGAATTGTGACTTTGATAAGTATAAGGTAAACATTTTGTACTTTTCCAAAAAAAAGTTGCTAATTTATTTTATTTCTTTAATGGCTAGCTTTTTAAAATGCAGATCTCTAGTTTATATAACATTTTAATGGCCTATATTTGTTTATCTGTGGGAAAATGAAAGCTAAATTTCTGAAATACATTTTAAAAACATTAAATACTGACATAGTTTCCCATTGCACTTAAAGAAGTCTTGTGAAGATCTAAGTAGAACCTCTTAACACTATAACACAAATGTAGGAAGGGGGTCTTTGGTCTCCCATAGGAGTTCCCCCTATCCCGGGTTTGCAGCCCCAAATGTTAAAACCGCGCTCTGAATGAAGAGACCCCTTAAACAGGCTTTGTGTGAGCAATAAGGCTATTTATTCACCCAAGTGCAGGCGGGCTGAGTCCGAAAGAGAGTCAGCGGAGGGTGAAGTGATAGGAGTTGGTTTTATAGTTTTGGGGTAAGCAGTGGAAAGTTACAGAAGTTACGGTTTAGGGTGGGTTTTTTGCAAGCTGGGATGGGGTCGCAGGTTTGCAAGCTGTGGGAGGGGATCGTAGGGTATGGAGTCATAAGGTTGACCAAGGTCGGTTACAAAGTCCAATGGCCTTGTCATTTGAGGCCGGAATAAGAAACAATAGAAGAATGTCTCAAGTTAGTTAGATGCTACAGGGGTTGATCATTCTTCTGCTTTTCATGGTCTTCCAGTTACTTTAAGTTTTCTAATTCCAGGAGGCCATCCAGAGATTTATGTGCAGGTCATGGGGCGTCGCCATGGCATCCATGGCGCCATCAGCCTAAAAGACCTTACAGAACCAGTATCTTGACCAAGAAGATAAGTCTGTGTTGCTTTAAGCAGTTATTTGCAGTAGTCTTTTAAAAAAGATATTGTGTCTTTGGAGTGTGGGATTGGGTGTGTTAAGGTAGTGAATGAACATTTAGGGACAAATATCGAGAAAGTTTTTATACCCTTGGATCATACAAACATTATAAGAATTCATTATTTGTTATGAAGCACTGTCAACTTAGCATTTCAAGAACATTCATATTCAAAATCCACGTTCAAAACTCAATTCAAAGACAAATCAGAGCCCGTTGCATTTGCTACTTCAGATTCTGTGTATTATATTTTCTTCCAGTATTGTATATGACTGAACTTGGACTCTTAACTAATTTTCTGTAGTTGTTGTATTTACAATGTATTAACTTGTCTTTAATTTTTTGCAAAGTTTAGAAAATTATATAATTAATTAATTACTTCTTAAAATTTAAATATAGGCTATTCTGAAGAATTGAACAATTTATGTAGCGTTATTATCAGGTGATGGGAGCAGACCACATATTCAGTATTTTATATAAAATAAAAATGAACTAATTTAAAATGTAACTATAAAAATATACAGTATGACCTAGCTGGGTGCAGTGGCTTATGCCTGTAATCCCAGCACTTTGGGAGGCCAGGGCAGGTGGATCATGAGGTCAGGAGTTCAAGACCAGCCTGGCCAAGATAGTGAAACCCCGTCTCTACTAAAAATACAAAAAATTAGCCAGGCTTTGTAGTGGGCAACTGTAATCCCAGCTACTTGGGAGGCAGAGGCAGAGAATTGCTTGTACCTGGGAGGCAGAGTTTGCAGTGAGCCGAGATAACACCACTGCACTCCAGCCTGAACAACAGAGCGAGACTCCATCTAAAAAAAAGAAAATGTACACACACACACACACACACACACACACACACACACTATGATCTACAAGTGGGAACCATATGACATTTCCCCATTTGTAAGTTAAAAAATATCATTAAATACTGGCAATTTCATGTGGTTCATGCTTGTGAAGTCTTTTCCTGGTCTTGTTTTATTTTTTGTAGACTATAATATATGGAATGACTAATGCAGCATTCAGAATGCATAATTTTCAAAACTAAGTATCAAGAATTGAAAAATCTTTTGTACTCTGTAAAAAAAAAATACTGGCATAGATGCTTACAATGTCAAAAAACTTGGAAGACACATTCCAACAAGTAAGATAAAAGCAAATTGGCAAGCATTAACTTCTGAAAACAGAAAAGCAAAACAAACTCAGTGCAAAACAGAGTGTAGGGTGTGTCTAGATACTATTGTAAGCAAAAAGAAAAAAATAAAATCTTGTTAATAATTTGATCTACAAGGTGCCAAACAACTGCCTTAACTCTTATATCTGCTACTCTTATGACCACTGACAGATTCTTGTATTTGCTTTGCACTGCTTCTTTTTATAATTAGGCAAATAAACCTGAACAGGCAGAAGGACCCCCAATGAATGAGGCCTTTAATACAATACATTGATGTCAAATAACAAGAGAAATCAATGAATCAATACAAAGTAAAAGAATCTACAGCTTCGTCTTTTATTTTGTTATTATATTTTTTAAGATGGAGATTCTGCTCTGTTGTCCAGGTTTTGCTCTGCCATCATCGCTGCTCACTGCGACCTCTGCCTCCCAGGCTCAAATGATGATTCTCCTACCTCAGCCTCAGAGTAGCTAGGACTACAGGTGTGCACCACCACGCCCAGCTAATTTTTTTGTATTTTTGGTAGAGATGAGGTTTTCTCGACTCACGAGCTCGAAAGCGCTGGAATTATAGGTACGAGGCACCATGCCTGGTTTCTACAGCTTTATCTTGATAAAGGTTTTTCTTTTTTTTGTTTGTTTGTTTTTTGAGACAGAGTCTCACTCTGTCACCCAGGCTGGAGTGCAGTGGTGCAATTTCAGCTCATTGCAACCTCCACCACCCAGGTTCAAGTGATTCTCCTGCTTTAGACTCCTGAGTCGCTGGGATTACAGGCGTGTGCCACTATGCCCGGCTAACTTTTGTAGTTTTAGTAGAGACAGGGTTTCACCATATTGGCCAGGCTGGTCGAACTCCTGACCCCAGGTAATCCACCTGCCTCTGATCTCAAGTGATCCACCTGCCTCGGCCTCTCAAAGTGCTAGAATTACAGGCATGAGCCATCATGCCCAACCTTGATAAAGGTTATTAAAAATAGAACAATATAAGTTATTTGTGATACTCCCATCTTAATACTGAATTCATTATTTCAGTCATACATATAGACTTGAATAGATTGTAGAGGCCTGTTAAGGATTGGGTTTGCCATATTAGCATATACGCCACCTTGAAACTAATTCAGCAGTATCATCTATCTCTCCTCTCTAGCAAATCAGTGACACATTTCCTGTCCCATTGTGGCCCTACTGCCTACCTTCCCCTCCCTTTTATCATTCATTATTCTATAATCATCTTGCTTTGTGGTGGTTAGTAAGGCCAGATTATACTTTAATTTCCAATCTCCAACTTCAGTTGCTTTGGATGGTACTGGCCATGATTTCTGCTAGGTAAAGGAAAGATGAATTCATTTTTTTGATAGCTTATATATCATTATCACTTTAAAAAATATTAACTTATGGGATATTGTGGTTGGGCTCTTGGGATATTATCAGGTAAAAACGGTTGAGACAAGTACCTTCACTTTTTCACAGAATGAGCAGAATCATTTTCAGTAAAGTTAACTCAAGAAATGTGTCTTCTTTAGATGACATAGACTTAGATTTCTTGTCTTTCATGATTTTCTTGCTTAGGACTGATCCTGTGTTCTTTACTTCTTGATCTAAGAGCAGCAATAATTTAGTCAGTGTTTACTACTTCACCAAAACTGGCAAAATCATTAATTTCTTCTCAATTTAATTCATTTAGCTGCTTAGCTACCATATTTCTCCTACTGACAGCAGCTTTTAGAAGAACACTTAACATTACTTATAATGAAACTGTGGTATCTTCCACAGTGGTATTATTAACAGCAGTTAATTGGATTATTAACTGCTCTCTTCTTCATTCACAAACTAACAGACTTTGAGGCAATTTTTTAGTAGTGTTGTGAATATATTGTATTACAGGAATTTATTTGCCCTGACTCTCTTAAGGCATTATTTGGAAATTTGGATGGCTGAGATCGATTTGCAGTTCATTATCAAGGAACATAGTAAAGCCAAGTGTGAATATGTTCTCACCTCACTACCCAACTTGAGCAAACAGAAGTAGGTATTATTTCTGATACTGATAAGTCAGAGTTCAGACTAAAGCATCATTCTAACATTCCCTCCAAAAAAATTTTTTTAAAGTGGATTAGGAGCTCAGGCAGCATTAATGTGCATATGTCTAAACTAATAAAAATAAAGTCTTCTATATTCATGATTGCCTTTCTGGAAGTAATTTAATAAATGTTAAATAAGATGAAGTTTTTCATTCAACAGGCATGTATTAGGAGTTGTTTTAGATGGCTGGTAGTGGTTTATCTGCTTGAATTATGTGTTATCTATGCATTAGAATAAATGACATAAACATTATTTAGAATGGAATCTACCTATTAGAATTGCATTTTCTTTGATTCATATGCTAATATTGAGAAAACTATTGTTCCGTTTATAGTATTTAACTGTTTAACTGCATAAGATAAAATACATGAAAGTTACATTCCAAATCCCTCAATATACTTAATGAAATACTGGTATTATCATTCATATAGCTATGAAATAAGCTTTTTATTCTGGCTATAATTATTTTTCAGAGTTTTATCTGTAGCCAGATGCAGTACTATAATAAATTAATGGATTTTCATGCAAATAGAGAAATAAATTTCTATTGATCTACTTATGGAAATAAAAGTAGGGTCTATCAGAACATGAAATCCAATAGTGGAATTCTAGGTATTCTCACATAGAAAAAGTTTAATACTTACATTGCTTGAACTATACACACAGTTTGTAAGGTATTTTCTTTTAAAACTCAAAAGTTAAAATTTAATTATTCTGTGTTATCCTATACTATATGGTATATCTTTTTAAACATCTTGAGAATTAGGTGATTTTATTATAAAATTAATTAGGTATTAATGAATCACTTAATATATACTCAAACCTTCAAAAATAAAAAAAGTGGTTATTTAAAAATTATAAATTTTAGAAATAGCATTTGGGTTGTCTTTTCAGTTAATTGGGCAATGATAAGGCCACTTGGCATGAGAGGGGAGCATTTCCCGAATGAGAAACTCTTAAACGTCTTTGTATGCAGCACTGTAACATACTCATTACCTCTTTCACACATGGCCCTTTAGAAATGTTTCAGGCAGATTCTGGGACATGTTAATTTTGTTTATTTAATATGCAGATTATTTTATGAACATTGTTGATCACATCAACAATTATATCTTAATCATAGCTCCTCCCCTGAACTGGATTGCAAAATACCACTGAAATATAAATATTTAAACCAATCATACAGGAAGCTAAGTGAAGAACATTGGCTGCTTATTGAAAACAACTGTGTTTTAAAATTTATTTGTATGTATTTAGTTACTTATTTTGCCAGAAACTGCATGGCCATAGCACATTCTGTTTGGCATTCATGTTATATATATAAAATAAAATAGAACTGGTGTTTATTATAAGTTCAAATGTATTATTATTACTATAGCTTTGAATAGGAGACAAAATATTGAATTATTTTTAGGAGTAGCATACCAAAATTATTCAACATCAAGTAATATATTATTCAGAAGACAGTGTACTTAACAGTTTATGAATTCTTTTTCAGTCACTATTTTAATTCTGCTTTTGTCTCCTTAGATGTTTTCCCACACTCAGTCACAAGTAACAGAATTTGATTTATCAAGAAACATTTTATGGGCTGTTAGATGAGGGTGGTTAAACTCATTTTGGTTGAAATAATTGTATTTGAGTTAAAAAAAAAAAGAATTAATTGAGAGGCCATTGAGATATCTCATAGAACTAAAAAAAGCATGAACCTAAGAAGTATGGATCCAGCTAACTGGTGGGTCATATAGAGGGGGAGATGAGACTTAATACATACACATCCTGATGGTATTGCAGGTTCTATTCCAGACCGCTGCAATAAAGTGAATATCACAATAGTGAGTGCCACAAATATTTTAAATTTCCCAGTGCATGTAGAAGTTATGTTTATACTATACTATGGTCTATTAAATGTGCAACATTATATCTAAAAAAGGCATGTACCATAATGAAAAATACTTTATTGATAAAAAATGCTAATAATCATTGATGCCTTCAGTGAATCATAATCTTTATGCTGGTGAGGGTCTTGCCTTAATATTCATGGCTGCTAACTGATCATGGTGGTGGTTGCTGAAAGTTGATGTGTTGTGACTATTTCTTAAAATAAGACAATGAAGTTTGCCTCATCAATTGACTCTTTCTTTCAATAAAGATTCCTCTGTAGCATGTGATGCTGTTTGATAGCATTTTACTCAGAGCAGAACTTTTTTCCAAGTTGGAATCAGTTCTCTCAAACCCTGCCACTGCTTTATCAACTAAGCATATGTATTATTCTAAATCCTTTCTTTTCATTTCAACAGTGTTCACAACATTTAACCAGGAATAATTTCTATCTCAAGAAATCACTTGCTTTGTTCATCCATAAGAAGCAACTCTTCATTTGTTCAAGTTTTATCATGAGATTGCAGTATTTGAGTCATGTCTTCAGGTTCCACTTCCAAATCTAGTTATCTTGCTGTTTCCATTACAACTGCAGTTACTTCTTTCACTAAAGTTTTGAACCTCTCAAAATTACCCATGAGGGTTGGAATCAACTTCTTCCAAATTCCTGTTAATTTTGATATTTTGACCTTCCCTCCATGAATCACAGATGTTTTTAGTGGCATCTAGAATGGTAAATCCTTTCCAGAAGACTTTCAACTACTACCTATGGGAGCTATAGCCTTATGAATGTATTTCTTAAATAACAATACTTGAAAGTCAGAATTCCTCCTTGATCCATGGGGTGCAAAATAGACTCTTGTCAGCAGGCACAAAAACAACATTGATGTCCTTCAGAGCCACTGGGTGACCAGGTATGCATTGTCTATGAGCAGTAACATTTTGAAAGGAGTCTCTATTTTTTGGAGCAATAGGTTTCAATAGTGGGCTTGAAATATTTGATAAACCATGATGTAAATAGATGGGCTGTCAATAGGCTTTGTTTTTCCATCTATAGAGCACGGGCAGAGTGGATTTAGCATAATTCTTAAGAGTCCTAGAATTTTTGGAATGAAAACGAGCATTGGCTTCAATCTAATGTCACCAACTGCATTAGCTCCTAACAAAAGAGTCAGCCAGCCTTTTGAAGGTAGGCATTGACTTCTCTCTAGCTATAAAAGTTGCCTACATTGAGAATCTATTATTTAGTGTACCCACCTTTATCAGGGATTTTAGGTAATCTTCTGGATAACTTGCTGAAGCTTCTACAACAACACCTGCTGCTTCACCTTGCACTTTTATATTATGAAAATGGCTTCTTTCCTTAAATCTCATGAACCAACTTCTGCTTGCTTCACAACTGTTGTCTGCAGCTTCCTCACCTCTCTCAGCCTTCATAGAATTGAAGAGAGTTAGTTAGAGCCTTGCTTTGGATTAGGCTTTGGCCTTAATACATGTTGTGTGTGTGGCTGGTTTGATCTTCTATCCAGCCCATAAAACTTTCTTCATATCAGCAATAAGTCTGTTTTACTTTCTTATCATTTTTAATTCACTGGAATAATACTTAATTTACTCAAATAACTTTTTCTTTGCATACACAACTTGGCTGTTTGGCACTAGGGGCCTAGCTTTCAGCCTGTCTTAGCTTTCAACATGACTTTTTCATTAAGCTTAATTATTTCTTGCTTTTGATTTAAAGTGTGAGACATGCAACATCCCATCACTTGAGCACTTAGAAGACATTGTAGAGTTATTAATTGGCCTAATTTTAATATTGTTGCTTCTCAGGGAATAGGGAGGCCTAAGAAGAGGAAGAGAGGGTCAGTGAAGTAGTCAGAAGACACAACATTTATCAATTAAGTTTGCTGTCGTATATGAGCACAGTTCATGTGCCTCAAAATAATTACAATGGTAGCATCAAAGATTACTGCACACAAATCACCATAAAATATATAATAACAAAAGTGTTTAAAATATTGTTTGAATTAAAGTCTTTCTTGAAGTTTCAGATAAAAAGCCTTCCATATTTTTGGAAGATTCTTGACGCTATGGGAATGAATGTTTGAGTATGTGTATTCATTTGAGCGTTTTCAATTGCAATTAATTAAAACTTCAGCCTCACACTGGTTGGTGTTAACAATACAAAAATATTATTTAATATAATAGTAATACCAAAAGCTGACCTGTTCTCAGTGGCATTTGATATAGCCCCTCAAATATGTGATATGAGACACTGATTATTTCTGTCTTTCCACTTTGGTATTCTTTGTGAGTCTACGTTGTCCTCAGGTTAGTTTCTCTTACGGCTTGCTTCTGTTAGAGCTGTAGCAGTATTAGGTGTCACACTGGGACACAATAATATTCAGAGAAAACAATAAGTCTCAGTTTGACTTATTTTAGAAGAAAAGAAATCTTTCTCAACAATTTCCCAACTACCTCTCATATATCACTGGCCAGAGTTGAATTGCATGTCCATTTTTGAACAGCTCTTAGCCACAGAGATTGAATTATCATGATTGAGATTAACTACCTGGGAGTGAAATATATGTAGGAATGTGTTTTAAGGGATTTTTGCCAAAGAATCAATGGTAATTCAGTTATTTTTACAATTCAGTGAATTGACAGTTGAGAACTTGGAACCAACACTAGCCGGAAGGGTTTGTCGGTGGAGACACCCAACTTTCTATTCAACCTAACAACCTTTCTAACAGATGTGAGGTGATATCTCATTGTTGTTTTGACTTGCATTTTCCTGATAATTAGGAATGTTGTTCACCTTGTCATAAACCTGTTGTTCATTTCTATGTCTTCTTTGATGAAATGTCTATTGAGGTCCTTTGTCCGTTTTTAAACTAGATTATTTGATCTTTTGCTATTGAGTTGTAGGAGTTTCTTATAAACTTTGAACATTAACTTTTTATCAGATACATGGTTTGCAAATATTTTCTCCCATTTGGCAGACTGCCTTTTCATTTGTTAATTGATTCCTTGACTGTGCAGAAGCTTTTTAGTTTGACGTAATCCCGTTGTCTGTTTTTGCTTTTGGTGTCATGTCATACTGAATAAATCATTGCCAACTCTAATATCTAGAAACTTGCTCCCTATGTTTTCTTCTAAGAGCTTTAATGTTTCAGGTTTATACTTAAGTTTTCAATTTATTTCAAGTTGATTTTTTTGAATGTTGTGAAATAGGGTACAATTTTATTCTTCTGCATGTGGACGTTTAGTATTAGGGAACTAATACTCTTTATTGAGGACACTTTCTTTTTCCTTGTCAAATATCAGTTGCCATAGATACATGGGTTTATTTATGGGCTCTCTCTTCCATTGCATTTGTATATATGTCTGACTTTATGCCAATACCATGTTATTTTGATTACTATAGCTTTGTAGTATACTATGAAATCAGGGAGTGTGGTAACTCTAGCACTGTTGTTCTTATTCAAAATTCCTTTGCCTATTTGGGGTCTTTTGTTAGTCCAAATGAATTTTAGGAATTTTTTTTTTTTATTTCTGTGAAAAATGCCATTGGGATTTTGACAGGATTACATTGAATCTGTAGATTGCTTTGGGTAATATGGGCATTTTAACAATATTAGTTCTTTCAGTGCATGAACATGGAATGTCTTCCATTTAACTGTGCATTTTTTTAATGTTTAACTTCATTACAAACTACCAAATGGGTTTCTAAAGTGAAGGTACCATTTTACATTCCCAGCATACCATTTTGCATTCCCAACACCAATATATGAATATTCCAGTTGTTTTCCCTTGGGGGAAGAAAACAAAATTTTAGCCTTTCTAATAGATGTGTATTTCCTATCTACAAAATATTTTCTACTTCAGAGTCAAAAATATTTCTTCTGTATTTTCTTTTACAAATTTTATAATTTTAGGGTTTTTTTGAAAAAGAAACAAAACAATTCTGAAATTTATATTTAAAAGCAAAAGACTTAGAAAAGCCAAAATAATTTTGAAAAAGAATAACAAAACTGCAGGACTCACATTTTGTGATTGTTAGTTGATTCTTGCTGAGAATCTATAGTTCAACTTGGAAATAATTGTCAAATTAACAAGATTAAGTTTTCTAATGAAGCATAATATATATTTCTCCATTTTAAAGGTTTTATTTGATTTCTCTCATAAATGCTTTAAATATTTTTACATTTAAATATTTTACAAAATCTGTTAGATACACAGATAATTATTTTATAGTTTTTGGTGATATTGTATATGTTACTGCTTTTACAATTTCAGTACCTATTTGTTCAATGCTTGTATATGATAAAAGTGATTTTTATGTATGACCTTTAGTCTGTGATTTTTATAAACTTACAATATTAGTCTCTTTATGGTAGGTTCTCAAGGATTTTCTTTATAATATGTTAATAAAAGCAATTTATTCATTGCCATTTTGTATATTTTATATTTCTTTTTCTTGCTTTACTGCACTGGCTAGGACTTCCAATACAAATAGACATAAGAGTAGACATCCTTGCTTTGTTCCCAGCATTAAAAGAAAGCATTCAGTCTCACCATTGCAAATATTAGCTATAGGATTTCCTTAGAAGAGCTTTATAAAGTTGGGAAACTTCCATCCTTAGCTTGATGAAAGCTTTTTTTTTTTTTTTTTAATAATGAATTAAGGTTAAGTTTTTCTCAGATGCTTTCTCTGAATATATTGAGATGATCATATAGGAGTGTTTTTGTTTCTGTTTTGCTTTTTGATCTGTAAATACTATGAGTTATACTGATAGGTTTTCAAATTTTGAACTACCTTTGTAGTTCTAAGATAAACCTCACTTGTTTTTATATAATACCTATTTTAGGTACTCTTGAATTCCATATTTTTAAAGATATTTACTTCTTATTGAGAGGGACTTGCATCTGATATTTTTTCCAGCTCCCTTTAGAAAACTCTAACTTATCCAATTTTTAAAAATATGGTCTTTGGTTTTGTTATCAGAACATGTTGGATTCATTAAAAAAAAATTGGAAGTATTTCTTTCTTTTCTATTATTTGGCAGAGTCTGTTTAAAATGATGTTATTATTCTTAGGTATGTACTATTCAGACATCTGTATCTTTCTGAATGAATTTGGAAGCTTTTGTGTTTCAAAAAGATGTATCCATTTTATCTACATGAGCAAATTTATTGGCATAATGTCATTCATAGCACTTATTTATCATTCTTTTAATTTTTGTAGGTCTGTGGTAATATCTTCATCTTCATTCCTAGTGTTGCAAATTTGTGCCTTCTTTTTTTCTGAATAATTCTTTAGGGAGGCTTACCAATTTTTATGTATCTTTATCATGAACTGACTTATTTCTATTGATTTCTTTACTGTTTTCAGTTTCATTCATTTCTTTATTATTTCCTTTTTCTGCTTTCATTTGGTTTACTTTGCTCTGCTTTTTCCCAGTGTCTCAAGGTGGGGCTGATTATTGTTTTCTTATTTTCTAATAAAGGAATTTAAATCTGTAAAATTTCCCCAATTATTGCCTTATGTGCATCTCACAATTTTTTTTGTTTTCATTCAATACAAAATATTTTTTCTTTGCATTTCTTTTTTTAATTTTTATTTTACTTTAGGTGTATACTATGTCCAGCATTTCTCCCCCATGTTATCCCTCCCCACCCTCCCCCACCCCCCTGCTGTCCCTCCTGTATCCACCCCAACTGCCCCCAGTGTGTGATGCTCCTCTCCCCTGAGTCCATGCGTTCTCATTGTTCAACACCCACCTATGAGTGAGAACATGTGGTGTTTGGTTTTCTGTTCTTGTGTCAGTTTGCTGAGAATGATGGCCTCCATATTTATCCAAGTCCCTAAAAAGGACACGAAATCATTGTTTTTTATGGCTGTGTAGTATTCCATGGCGTATATGTACCATATTTTCTTTGTCCAGTCTGTCATTGATAGGCATTTGGTTTGGTTCCAGGTCTTTGCTATTGTACACAGGGCTGCAATGAACATAGGTGTGCATGTGTCTTTATAGTAGAATGATTTATTGTTCTTTGGGTATATACCCAGTAATGGGATTGCTGGGTCAAATGGAATTTCTATTTCTAGATCCTTGAGAAATAGCCACACTCTCTTCCACAGTGGTTGAACTAATTTACACTCCCACCAACTGTGTAGGAGTGTTCCTATTTCTCCAGATCCTTTCCAGCATCTGTTGTCTCCAGATTTTTTAATGATTGCCATTCTAACTGGCATGAGATGGTATCTCAATGTAGTTTTGATTTGCATTTCTCTAATGACCAGTGATCATGAGCATTTTTTCATATGTTTGTTGGCCTCATATATGTCTTCTTTTGAAAAGTGTCTGTTCATATCCTTTGCCCACTTTTGAATGGGGTTGTTTTGTTTTTTTTCTAATACAAAATATTTTTTAAGTTTTTTGTACCTCTTTTTAATTCCTAAATCATTTAGATGCTTGTCTAATTTCATAGTATTTGGGGATTTTTCAGATATCTTTCTGTTATCAACTTGTGGTTCAACTCTGTTATAATCAACATACTTCATAAGATTTATTTTTTAAAATTTTTTGAGGTGTGTTTATGAACCAAATTGTGCTCTCTCTTTTTTTTATTAGTTTTGTATATGCAGTGAAGATAATGTGTATTATGCTGTTGTTGGATGGAGTGTTCTGTAAGTGTCAACTAGGTCAAGATGGTTGATAGTGTTTGTGATAGATACTATTTCCTTATTGATTTTTGTCTACTTTGTCAGTTACTGAGAGAATAGTGTTGATGTCTTAAACTATAATGTGTTTTGTATACTTCTCCTCTTCATTATAACAGTATTTACTTCAAGTATTTGCAGCTCTGTGGTTAGTTGCATGCACATTTAGGGATGTTTTCACATTGTTACGTTGATGAATTGACTCCTTTATAATCATCTTTCTTTGGTTCTTGGCAAACCCTTGATTTAAAGTTGGTTTTATGTGATATTAATACAAACATACCTCTTTTTGTTGTGATTCACTTTACTGCACTTCACGGATATTGCTTTTTTTTTTTTTTTTTTTTTTAACATTTTTCATTTTACAATAGGTAGTCAAGTAAAGTCAAGCCATATTTTCACCAATTCACACAGATGTTTCCTTAGCCAATATCCAATTTTGTCATGCAGTTTCTACCTTCCACAAAACACTAGGACACAAAAACAATTCAGCCAAATTCTTTGCCACAAGAATAGCCTTTCCACCATTGTCCAATAACATGTTTTGCATTTCTATCTGAGACCTCACTAAAATCACCCTTTATGGGATGATTTAATTTTTCTATAATCAAAGAACATGCTTTATAAGATTTAATTTGTTTTAATTTGTTGAGGTGTGTTTATGAACCATATTGTGCCCTTTTTTGATGAATTTTGCACATGCAGTGTGATAAAATGTGTATTATGCTGTTGTTGGGGTGGAGCGTTCTATAAATATCAACTAGGTCAATAATTGTATAATATTAGAAAAATAAATAGTTTACTTTCTATAGAACAAATTTTGCAGAGGGAAGATTTATTAGGATTTTTAATCACATATTAGGAACTCTGGAAGCAATACAGAGAAGAATGCTGTAGATTCTGTCCTTTAGGAAATTATAAACCAAGAGAGGGTATAATTATTAGCATAAAAGGATATTAAATGAGGTAGATTATAGTGTCTATATACTAACTCAATAATGTTTATTAAACACTACTATGGCTCATGTACTGTGCTACACACTGGAGTTGCAGCAATAAGCAAAATAGGTACTATTCATACTCTATGGGGTGTTTACTGTCTATCTGGGTAAAAAAGGCAATATATCTATTTTTTGCAGAATAGTACTGAGATTTAGCTTATGTTACAGCATCATGCTTAATGCTATATAGAATTTGTATAACAACAGCCTTTAATTGGTGGACCTCTGCCTAAACAAGGCATAAAAGAAAATAAGTTAGAAATTTATGATAGCCTTGTTTATTCTGAAGGAACTTTGTACCATGATTTTGAAAAATGGTTAAAGAGTTGTACTGTCCATTCTCATACTTGGACTCTTGCTATAGCCATTTTATTTTTAAAGACAAGAAAGTTAAATAAGAAACCATAAAAATACTAAAGTAAGAACAGTAATAAAGTGGTCATACTGAAGAGGAACAAGACATTTGGATTTTATTATTCTTAGGCATTCATTGTTTTAAAATAAAAATCAGTGAGTGGATAGCATTTTTAATAATAACAATAACCTTTATAGAACTTTTGGCATGTTAAATGTTATTTTATTTTCACAAGAAATGTATCAAGTAGATACTGTTATACCCATTTTGCAGATGAAAAAACTAAGTTACAAAAAGGTTCAGTATCTTGCTTAAAATCATACAGCTCATAAGTGTCAGAGTTGGAACTTAAAATGGAACAGCTGGACTCCAGAATCTGTGCTTCTAACTAGTATGTTACACTATCTCTCAACTTAAATCTCTCAAAACAAACTTTATGCCTTTTAATTGCCCATAGAGCCTACCATAATTAAAGATAGTCCAGTTTTAGTGACTTAATTTTACCTTGCCACATATCTATGGCTAAATCCTGGGAAGGAAAGGTCTGAGTCAGTGGATTTTGCTGAGATTCACAATTTCCTTTGTGCATCTAAATTAGCATTTAAAATAAATATGATATTTGTTCTCTATTGCTGCTTCTCACTGTTAACATGTGAGTCTCATTCTATGTATCTGTGTGTATACGTGTGTAGTAAGGAAGGTCATTAACCTTAGTTAACCCATGTCATTAAGTAGATGTTATTATCCACAAGTATTCCCAGAAATGAAAGCTTTTTGGCAATAAGTAGAGAGAACTGTGCCCAGACGGAACATCTAATGTGTATTTATGCTTCAGGTTAAATGCAAATATGTTAAGACATGTGTAAGACATAAAAAGAATTTCCCCTCAAGGCTACTGCTGTGAGAATACTTGATTAGCACATAAATATTTATGCTGCACATAGAAGAGTGTACTGCATTTAATTTAAAGTTTTGTTGTTTACATTTCTTTAGTACCAAGTATAATCAGATATTTAAATCCTCATCTTGATGTCATCAATTATCTCATGGATTCAATTCACCAACTTCAAATTAATTGCACATTGTTTTCTTGTTTTAATTATGTTAAAAACAAACACAGAAATAAGCCCAATGGCGAGCCATGTAGGATTATCATAAAGATTTGAATAAAATTGGTCATATGTTATTAAAGGATGTGTATATAGTCCTCGCAAATAACTTATTTTTTGTGCTTAACCCCTTGACCAACTCGTCCTTTTCTCCTTTATGTTACTGAGTTAAACTAATAGATACACTTATTTAACATAAACTGTTGGCTTTTTGTTTCCAAATTTGAGAGACATTACTTAGTTGGTTGATTTAAAACAAAGCCAAGCATTAAATTCTGAAATGAAAAAAGCAGACTTATAAAATATTTAGGAAGTTGCACTTTCATCATTATATCTACCTGGTATATAATTCCTATTCATATTTCTTAATTTATAAAAGATATGTGGGGCAAATTCTTCCTCAGCATGATCCTAATTCTTCACTAAGGCAATAAGGGGATTTAGCCCTCTGGTTTGGCCAGTCAGTGGGAGGAACTGTAAATGTGTAAGTGATTTTATTTATGTTACTACACTATCAGACCTTCAGTGGTTCACTAGTGAATAACCAGTGCCTAGAATAGTGTTAGGTTACATGGTAGGTACTGTTAGAACTTGTTGACTGAATTAGGTGTGACATAAGGATTACATCCATTTTGAATGTTCCTAAGAAAATATAGTTAGTGTAATATATGCAAACTTTGGGCATGCATGCCTAAAAAACATCATCAGACTAAGCAAAGGTGAGGGGGAGCTTACTCAGGAAGTCAGGAAGGAAAAGTTTTAAGAATAGGCTAGACAGCATTATGGTAGTGTTCTGATAAAGTGAATGTTAGTATTGGTGATTGAAGTAGAATAATTGTAAGTTAACTGTAAATTCTGTGATTCTGTCAGGTCCTGGGTAAAATAAAAACAGGAATCCTTCAAACCCCTACCTCTATACTTACAAAGACATTTGTACTACAGCTAGTCTCAGAGGAAGCAGGTCCCTTTATCAAAGACTGACTTCTCTAGATCACAGCTTTTCCTATCTCTTCTGAGGCAGTAATAATGTCTTCTGAGGATAGAGGAAATAAATGGCATGCTGGTTCCTTATTTACAAATCAAAGCCTACCCAGGAGTTTTATATGTTGGAAAGACTTTATAGAGGTGACATTAGAAAAATGAAGGTGTGCTCCTTGGATGCATGGCAGGTAAAGGCTGGAGAATGGAATGCAAGGGACATCAGTAGAGCCTTTATGACAGATCAGACTGCCTAGGCCTCCATTATGGAGCTGACTGAACATGTGCTAAATGAATGAATGAAATTTATTTTTATTAATACTATAGTTGGCAGTCATAGTAACTATAGTTACTATGTATTTATTTTTATTACTATAGTATTTATGTAATGTAATTTATGTAATACATAGTATTACTATGTATTTATTTTTATTATTATAGTATTTATTTTTATTAATACTATATTGGCCATCATAGTAAATATAAAGTCTTCTTGAGGTGGAAAATGTGACCATTCTAATACAAAACTGCGTAAATGCCCCTCGTATTTGTATGAATGAAATTGGGTGACTAAGTATTGTTACTTGTGTAGCTGCTATCAGAGGTATAGCTGACCTTGCTGATACTGTAGCATGGGAGGAGTGCTTCCAAGATGATAATGATTTTGAAAGTCAGTTATAAAGGGAGATAGATCTTGTACTGAATCTAGAACTCAAAGGTCTAAAAAAATGTTCCCTGTACATTCCCATAGCAGCCTCTACAAAGTGCAGATCACATCTTTTTTTTTTTTTTTTTTTGTTCTTGTTTGTTTGTTTTCCTGTTCTTTCCCTTAGGGTAGAAACTAGTATTGGTCCTATCCTTGTGAGCTCTGGGCTCACTAGCTCATGTCACCTCCTGAGATAGCAATGCCTGTTTCTGGGATACCTCCCGAAGGACCTCTCTGAGGCGCTTTTACAGTTAACGTTTTTCCTTGAAGTAGGAGTATACTGAGTATACTCTAAAATAATGATAAAAGGTAGAGTATAGTAAGTACATGATTACAGTGATTATCATCAAAGAGCCTGCCTCCAAAAGAAGACATAGCTCTCAGGCTTAGTAACTAATCTACTTAGGTGGCATTTGGGAGGCAGTGTATGATAGGGTATTATAGGTATATGTTTGTTCTCTTGATCAGAATATTTCTGAGACTGTCTACAGAGAAAGGTATGAGACAGTTTTTTTTTTAAAATACTTCTTTTTGGTCTCACTGTGATAATGTAGTCTGCTTTATCTAGCTGAGTTAGGTGGTAAGAATGAAACAGCAGCATAGGCTTAGACTTAGGAAAATTGTAAGCAGGAGCTGTCTCTGGAAATATAGAAAGAATTCTTTCTGCTAAAGCAACTAAAATAGTTCTCTTACTATCTAAATTGTAAGTGAGGAAATGTTTACTGGTTTATAGCTGATTTTTATGATAAATTTTTCAATGGCTAATTCAGCAAGCAGGCCAAATTATTTTCCAGTGCAGGTTCTTCTCATACTTTCCATCTTGAAGAGACAAACTTGCAACTATTCTACACATGGCAGGTGTCTTCTCATCCTTCATGTCTCAGCATAAATGCTACCTCACAAAGACAACTTCCTTGCTCTTTGAAGTAGTTGTCTCCCTTTATCCAGCTTTCCTTCCTTCCTTCCTTCTTTCCTTCCTTCCTTCCTTTCTTTCTCTTTCTTTCTTTTTCCTTTCACTCTTTTTTCTTTGTCTCTTTTCTCTCTCTTTCTCTCTTTCCTTCCCTACCTTCCTCCCTTCCTTCCCCCTTCCTTCCTTCCTTCCATCCTTCCTTCCTTCCTTCCTTCCTTTTTCTTACTTATTGTAGAGATGGGGGTCTCACTCTGTCGCCCAACCTGGTCTTAAACTCCTGGCCTCAAGCAGTCCCCTAATTTAACCTCCCAAAGTGTTGGGATTGTAGATATGAGCTACTATGCCTGGCCTCCCTCTTATTTTTGATCACAGACATTTTACTCTTCTTTCTAGCTCTATTAGAATTATAAGGATCTCTATGTTTACAGTTTCTGTTTCAAGACTATAAGTACCATGACATCAGGGACCATGTATATATATTTTATTCATGGTATATTTAGTACCTACCTATTAACACCTAATACATGTTAGGCATTTATGAAATAATTCTTTGTTAAGTATTCAATAATAACTCTTACATTCTAGAACTCTTTAGACTTTGTATTCAAATAATTTTTGTGGGGCTAAGATCTAGAATTAATTTCTTTCATTCATTCTTTTTATGCATTCATTCAAAGAATAGCAACATTAGTATGAGAAATTCTGCTCAATATTAGGGTTAGATACAAAGTAGTATAATAATTGATTCTATTTCTTAAAGAAGCTTATGGTTTCTCACAAGTCCTATTCAGATAGTTCTTTAGAAATCATGAAAGACTTTAAACTTAGGATTTCTGATGCTTTTTATGCTTTTTCTAATACTGTTTTGATGTGTACTTCATTACTGTGACTATTCAAGTTTTATTTCCATTTAAATTACTAAAAGACTTTAGTTCCTGTGTTCTGTTTATTTGATTAGGTTTTTTTAATGATATGGACAAAGATGCTGGTTATTATATGTGTCATTACAACACTAATGTGATGTAACAACAATGTCATTTTACTTGGTGTCCACATTGAATTATTAACGGATAAAGCATTATCCCACAAATTTTTAACAAATCTATGGGTTTTATTTTAAATATTCTGTGTTTGTTACCTTCAGCCTGTAGATAAAGATTTTAACCATTCTGCTGAATGGTTAATATCTTAAAGCAGCTAAAATAGAGAATTTTGGCAGTAAATACTGATAGGTTTCTATTCTTTATGCTTCTAGATATCAGTTTGTTCATTTTGAAAGAAATTCAGAAACACTCATTTTTATAAATGATAAAGAAAAATAATATTCATGAATTACTTTAACAGAAATTGTACAGACTACTCTGGAGAAAATAAGGAAATAATCTTAACTATAAACTGTCAGGTCATCTGAAGAATTATATTTAAAGAAAAGACCAAAAACAGAACAGAACCAAGCCCTTTGCTTCAGGGATTGAAAGAAACAGGACTATCCTCCGATTATTACTGTTATTTATTATTTGTATTATTTTGGATTTTGACAAAGCCATGAAAGGCTTTTATTCTTCATTTTACAGACGAGGAGATCTACGTACAAAATTTAACTAGCTTGCTGATAGTGACAAAGCCAGAATTAAACCCAGTCAAGTTGTATTTTTTTCAATAATAAAAACCCATCACTAGTTTAGAGGATATACAGACATTTTCTGTTTAACCTTTAAAAAATTTACTTACATGGAAGAGTAAGTTTGAGTTGTATGTTTCTCATTTTTTACTTCCATTTTACTTTAACATGAAGAAAGGAAATACAGCAAACATTTCCACCTTCAAGAGAACTAAAGAACAAATATAATTTTATCTTTTAAATAGATGCAATACAAAGTATGATAAAAGATTGTTCATTTCCAACAAAGAAAAGCCCAGGACCAGATGGCTTCACAGCTGAATTCTGCCAAACATTTAAAGAAGAACTGGTACCTTTACTTCCCAAACTCTTGCAAAAAACAGACCTAGAGGGAATGATTTCCAACACATTTTACAAGGCCAGCATCACCTTGATACCTAAGATCACAAGAAAAAAACAAAAAACAAAAACAAACAAACAAATAAAAAAATCTACAGGCAAATTTCTTAGATAAACATTGAAGAAAACATAGTCAATAAAATATTAGAAACTGAATCCAGCAACACTTAAAAAATTATGCATCATGATCAAGTGGGATTTATCTCTGGCATGCAAGGCTGGTTTAACATACATCAATCAATATGATGTATCACATTAGTAGTATGGTGGATAAAAGCCTCATGACTATCTTAATGGAAAATATCTCTGAAAAAGTTCAACATTATTTCTTGATAATAATTCTCAACAGTTTTGGAATAGAAGGTGTATTAGTCCATTCTCACACTGCTATGAAAAAATACCTGAGACTAGGTCATTTATAAAGGAAAGAGGTGTAATGGACTCACAGTTCTGCAGGGCTGGGGGAGCCCTCAGAAAACTTACAATCATGGTGGAAGGGGAAGCAAACACATCCTTCTTCACATGGCAGTGGCAAGAAGTGCAGAGTGAAGGCAGGGAAAATCCCCTTATAAAACCATTAGACATTGTAAGAACTCACTTACTATCATGAGAACAGCATGGAGGTAACCACCCCCATGATTCAGTTACTTTCCCCCCTGTCCCTCCCATGACACATAGGAATAATGGAAACTGCAATTCAAGATGAGATTTGGATGGGGACACAGCCCAACCATAACAGAAGGAAAATTCCTCAACCTAATAAATGTCATTTATGAAAAATCTACAACTAATATCATAATCATTGGGGAAAACTGAATGCATTTCCACCAAGAGCTGTAAAAAAGCAAGAATGCAAGAGTGTCCACTTTTGCCACTTCTGTTCAACTAGTACTGGAACTATGGGCAAGAACAGTCAGATAAGAAAGAAATAAATGGCATCCAAATCAGAAAGGAAGAAATAAAATTATTTTGACATGATCTTAAATGTATAAAACTCCAAAGATGCCACAAAACACTATTGGAACTAATAAGTGAATTTTATAAAATTGCAGGGTACAAAATCAACATACAAAAATCAGTATTACTTCAATACACAAATGAAAACCTAATTGAAAAATCAATGAAGAAAACAATTCCATTTCCAATAGCATCAAAAATTAAAAAAATAAAATACCTAGGATAAATTTAACCAAGGAAGTGAAAGGTCCACATGCCAAAAACTATAAAATATGAGTGAAAGTAAATTAAAGACAATACCAAAAAATGGGAAGATATCTTATGTTCTGAATCAATAATTGCTATTGTTAAAATGTCCATACTAGACAAAAAATATATAGATCTAACAGAATCCCTATAAAAATCTCAACAGCATTCTTCATAGGAATAGAAAAAAAAATCTCCCCACAGTTTGTATGGAGCCATAAAAGACCTTGAGTAGCCAAAATAAATCTGAGAAAGAAAAAGTTTGAGTCATCACACTTCCTGGTTTAAAATTATATTACAAAGCTATATTAATCAAAACAGTGTGGTGCTGGCAGAAAGACAAACACTTACACCAGTGAAACATAGTAGAGAGCTTAGAAATAAATCCAAACTCCCTTTACAGCGATGTAGTGTTACCATGGTGTGATATTTGACTATCAGCCCCTTACATTTTATTAAACTTGATTCTTGTTATTTCATGCTTCTTGAAAGGATCAGAGTATAGTAATGAAATCCACAAAACTAAAAGGGAAAAAGGAATGGGAATAATAGAATAATTACAGCAGCCATAATATCCACAAGCTACATACTCAAACTACTTATTGCCATGGATTTTGGAAATAGAGTCTTCAGTTATGGGTGAGAAGAATGGTATTTCACATGAGTACAAAGTTACTTTTTTGTTTTTTCTCTAGGTTATATAATTCTAGCCTTAACAGTTGCTTTTATTAGAAACATATAAACAGAGATTAGTGATAGAACTAAAATAAAATAAGTCAAAGAGAAAGGCTGTAAAACAGATATTTTTCATTTGGTTCAGCCCCAGACCCAAGTGGAAGGATAGCAAATTGCTCTTTATTAACTATATTGATGTATTTATTGCAAACACTCTATTTTCATTTAATCTTCCTCATCTTGCCTGGAGTCACAGTCATTTACCTGGACATCCTAACAAGTGGACCTTTAATCCTTTTCTTGTTCTACAGCTGATCAATCATTCAATAAAGTTCAACAACTACAGCTAAATCCATCTCCTCCTCTCCATCCTACTACACAGCCTCAGTTCAGGTCTTCACAATCTCCTTCCTGGACCTTCAATACACCCTCTAAACTGGTCTGTCTGCACTCTTGCCCTAATTCCCATCCTCATTCACATCTGTGTGACTTGTCTAAATCTTCAAAAATCTTCAATCTAATTAAAAATTTGTATTGGCTTTCCCCCTCCTCCAGAGTAAAATTCCAGGTGTTTACTTTGGGTTATGAGACTCCCAGCCCACCAGCTCTACCATATCCTCTTCCCAGAATTGCAGTCTTGTGAAACACTTGCAATCTTGAACAGATATGGAGACCATAAATTCTTAGAGGGCAAAAGTCATGTCTTATTTATATTTTTATCCTCTATTAGAAATGAATGCTGTTTCACAATCCTACCTTTTTCCCCCGACATGCTATTTTCTCTGTTCTTGTCTCTCTCTTTTTTTTCAACCTGGTGAACTTTTATTCCTCAAACATGTAATCATGCCACTTTCTTAATAAATCTCCTGACACAACTCTGCAAAAAGTTAGTGCTCCCTCTTCTTGTACAAACTTATTTTGCCACAGTTCACACAATCTAATAACTACTTGTTTCCATGTCTGTCTGCCCTTTTAAAGTGTGCGTATCCCAAAGGCAAAGAGTTTATCTTAAAATGTGTATACATTTAGGGATCCAGAACAGTTTGTAGAACATTATTTTAATGTGGTAGGTACTATTCTAAGGACTTTTCCATGATCTCATTTAATGAAACAAGTTTACAATTAATATTGATGAAGTAAAGTTGAAAGCATAAAGACATTTACAGAAAAATTTCACTTGCAAGATATCACAATATTGAATCCTATTTGAGAATTCAGACAACACAGTCAATAAATAGCAATGTTAGAGTTGGAGAAAGATAAGTGGTGTAAGATATTTTTGGGTAATGGAGGTACTGCACCAATGGGGTCATGTGAGTCAAATGTAAGTGAAGGATGCTCATAGGTAGTGAAATCTTACTAAGTACAATTCACAATTTGTGATTTCACTGGGAGGTGCTAGTAAATGAAAAGAGCCATGATCAGATCTTCAAAAGTAATGTTACTACTTTTAGAGTGTGCCATTAAGAAATTGCTAAGGTTATTTAAAAAGCAGTTATATTAAAATCTAAAAGCCACTCTTTGTGTCTCACTATGCAAGTTTTATTTTACCTGGCTATTAAGCCAGATAAAATACAGTGGGAAGATACCCTCACTTGAATGTCAACCTCAGCAGTACTTTATCTAAAACTCATACTGTGATTGGGGTTTTGGGGGGAGATATGCAAATTAAAACCTACTGTTCTTTTCAAGATCTAAGTTGCTTACTGTTATTTAGGAGTATAAACTATTTTTATAGAGGAACATAGTAAGTAAACATAAGTTGAAGTATAATGGATTTTTATTGTCTCTATTTTCTTTCTATTATCACAGACCTGTTGAATTTTCAGAAGCTGAATTCTCACGAGTTGAATATCAACGAAAAGAGCAATTTTGGGACTCAGTGCGGCTAGCTCTTTTCTCATTGGCAATTGTAGCAATCATAGGAATTGCAATTGGTATTGTTACTCATTTTGTTATTGAGGGTAAGTATCCAGGTCACAGTTCTATTGCCTAACAACTTCATGACTTGTACCTTGAAAGTGATATTTGCATGATACTATCATTTTAATTACCAGTCTTTTACTAATGTTAAATTATAGTTTGCCTCTGCATTGAGCTCTGTGTTACATATTTTCACTTAGTTAAGTTTGTAATAAGCATTGCATTGATAGACACATCTAAAAGAAACATATAAAAAAGAGAAAGAAGAATGTAAAGATCACCTTTAGCATGTGATAAGTTTAGTATACTTTTCTCAGAATCAGTATATTAATGAGTTGCCTCAAAAAAAGTTCATGATATAAGAAAAATTACCTGAAAAATACCTTTAAAGGGCCAAACATCAAGCATATTTTTGAAGGAAAAAAAAACAGATTTTTTAATGACTGTGGGAAGAAGGAAAAGCTAAGAAGTAATTCCTAATTATGTATGCAAAAATGGAGAGTCAATATCATAGTTGAGCCAAATGACAATCAACCAAGATTCATTTACCTTCATCTTTGGTTTCTGTATTTTTTTTTAATTGAGACAGACTTGTGCTATCACCCAGGCTGGAGTGCAGTGGCATGATTTGGGCTCATTGCAACCTCCTCCACTTCCCAGGTTCAAGAGATCCTCATGTCTCAGCCTCCTGAGTAGCTGGGATTACAGGCGCCTGCCACTAAGCTCAGTTAATTTTTGTATTTTTAGTAGAGATGGGGTTTCAACATGTTGGCCAGGCTGGTCTTGAACTTGTGACCTCAGATGATCTGCTAGACTCAGCCTCCCAAAGTGCTGGGATTACAGGCATGAGCTACCGCATCTGGCCAATTTATGCATTTTTAATTACAGGTGATTAAGACTTAAAATTTTAGGCGCTCATATCAGTCACAACAGTAAAACCACACTTGAAAGTTCCAAAGAAGAAATGAAATACTGTCCAACATGTCCAGTTTACCTTCCTACCCTCATTATTGGGGGATTGATAATACCCATTCCTTACAAAAAGTGAAAACATAAGCCAAGCGACTCTATAAAATGTTACCTTTTTGTTGGTATTTTCTTTGGGTTAGAAAGTAATGAAATAGTTTTGTTTTTAAAATGCCCTTCACTCCCAATGCTTAAAAAAAAAAAAATGAAGAGATAGTAAAAATAACGACAAAAAAAGCATTTCAACCATTAAAAACATCTTAGAGGTCGTCATAGGGTGAATAATGCTTCATTCCCACCCAAAGATGTCCATGTCCTAATTGTCAGAATCTGTGAATGTTATCTAATGTAGCAAAAAGGCCTTTCCAGATGTCATTAAACTAATAATTTTGAGACGGGACATTATTCTGGATTTTTTGGATAGGTCCTCAATATAACTACAAGGGTCCTCTTAAGGGGGAAGAAAGAAGGTCAAAGGAGGAAGAAGGCAATGTAACAACAAAAGCAAGAGGAGAAGGTGGGATGATGTAAAATGGGACCATCTGCAGGAATGAGGATAGTCTCTAGAAAGGCGAGAAATAGATGCTCCCCTTACAGCTTCTAAAAGGAACCAGCTCTGCCAACTCTTTGATTTTAGCTTTGCAAAAGTCACTAAATCTACAGTAATTTGTTATAGCAGCAGCGGACAACTAATACAGAGGTTAACAGCCAAGAATTTGAGTGTTGACCGCAGTAATTGAAAAGTTGCCTGACTACAGATGGACGTTTAGGAAAAGAGGGGGAGAAGGTAGCCCATGACAAAAGTTAAACAGTACAATGGGATAAAATAGAGGTATATAAGATGATGCAGTTTTTAAAAGGAACATACCTATTTTTATAGCAGAAGGAAGTCATTGAGGGAAATTACATGCTAGTAAGCAGGGTAACAATAGAAGACAAATTATTTCTAAAATATTACTTTTATGGATTGTAAATGAATAGATCTGAAAGACAGTGGAGTAAAAATTATCAATAATTGTGAAATAATCGCAATAGAAATAAGGATTTTAGCAGATGTAAAGGTAAAAGTCACATCACCAGGATGGACATGTGTTTGATGGAATTATTTTTATCCTAAAGATCTTAGTAATTGTGAATGATCAACTTTCAGTATATTATAATTCTGACAATCATCCACTGTCTTTAAAACTTGGCAATTTTTAAATAATAATTAATTAAAGCCATGACTTTTGAATATGATTGATTTATCAGTGCCCTTCAGCCAGAGATCACAGGAATACATCTTCAGATGTGTAGAAGGGAAAAAGAACATATGCCATAGGGAACCACAGACCCCCTAGTAAAAGATTGTTCAAAAGAATGCACTATGAGATTTTGGCTTGTCTTAGGTGATTCAGGGGGAGGGCTGAAGGAACTGGATCTTTTCTCTGGACTGGACGTTTTTTCTGATTGTTGTCAGAAACCTGAAATAATGCTATGTTTTAACAAAATCCGGAAACCCAGTTATCTAAAACTGTTTTTTAAGTTTGGTTTCTTGAAAACCTAAAGTGTGCATTGAGATCGAATCACTTGTCTTCCTATTCTGTAGGACTGGATCCACTTCCAGGAATATAGGGATTTTATTTTCCCATGAAATATTAATCTCCATGAAATCCCAAGAGCCAAGTGTACATTGGTTTTAATCTCAGGTCCATCATAAATTAGGTGATCTTTAGCAAACTACTTTTCTACCTCACTAAGCTTCAGTACCCTTATGTAAAGGGTATACTGTTATTTTTACTAAAGAAAATTGTTGTGTGATTAAATTAGATTTCTGTTTTTGCACAGTGCATGGTATGTAGTGATTTCTCACGAATATTTGCCATTATTGAATTGGATTTCTACAATGGCTTCCTAATTGATCTTTTATAAAAACTTATTTAATATTGAATTTCTTCACTGGTGAAATGAGCTAAACATATAATAAAGATTCAGTAGATGGCAAATATGTTCTCTGCATTTAATGACAATTCAATAAAGGATAGGTATTATTTATTAATACAAAAGTTCAAAATTAACATAATTGCTATAGTATAGTGACTAATATGCTTCATCTATAACTTACATTTTTAGAGCTTTTAAAAGCATTTAAAGTATATATTAACATCACTTTTACTTCTACATGATTCCAGAATATGCTTTTGCCCAACAGGGAAAGTCTTAAGGACAATATAGGGTTATGTATATGATAATGAATAAAATAGCTCTGTCACTCTGGGATTAATCTTAATCTTTTTTTTTGTAATAGAACTTTAATTGTGAAATCTTGTCAAGATGTGCCTTGACAAGAATTTGAGAAGTAGCTTGAATTCATTAAATTTAATAAGATAATATATGTGAGAGCTGATTAGACAGAGTTTAGTGTATGTTAGGAACTTGGTAAATGTTGATTAATCCATCCATTCATCCATCAGTAAGAAAAAGGAAATAAAAGTTGTCAGCAAAACAACAAAATAGATTTTAAACTGTTGTGGTAAAATGGCACCCTGATTCATATTTCTCAATGTCTCATTTTGAATGAACAAATTGTATTTTTTTAAAGAAGATAATGCTTAGAATCAATTTTCTAAGTGGAACAAAAAACATACAAAATTGTGGTGATAAGCTGTCTCAGCCAAGTAAAAGAGTTACTTTAACAGAATAAATAAAATTATAATATCAATTACTTCTAGATATTAAGGTTGTAGATTTTTATCCTCTTGTATATATTTTTCTGGTCATTCCAGATTTTCTGATACAGCATTTATGATCTAAAAAATGTTTTTAAATGAATGTTTAAGTTTTTAAAATATTTTGAGAAAAATTTAAATGAAAATTTAAATGTTTTAAGCATTTGAAAAATGTCTTAAAATGAATGTTTAAAATGAATGTTTAAAATGGGGTAAGAGATTGGAGATTTGGCCAGGTGTGGTGGCTCACACCTTTAATCCTAGCACTTTGGGAGGCCCAGGCCAGTGGATCACCTAAGGTCAGGAGTTCAACACCAGCCTGACCAACATGGTAAAACCCTTGTCTCTACTAAAAATACAAAAATTAGTGGGACATGGTGGCTTGCCCCTGTACTCCCAGCTACTCAGGAAGCTGAGGCAAGAGAATCACTTGAACCCAGGAGGTAGAGGTTGCAGTGAGCTGAAATCGTGCCACTGCACTCCAGCCTGGGCAACAGAGTGAGACTCCATCTCAAAAGAAAAAAAAAAGAAAAAGAAAAGATTCGAGATATAAAATGAGTTAAAGTTATAGGATTTAAAGACTGGAAAATTAATTGGATATTGGAAACGAGGATGAAACCAAGCCTTGGGTGACCATGTGGATGATAGAGCTGTTCACAAACAGAAAATATAGGAAGTGGGGCAGGTTTAAGTAAAAAAAGGAGTAAATGATTATTTCACTTTGGAAATATATTAGAGGTACTTATTTAATGTGCAATAAATAGTCTCCTGAAGTCAGCTGATATAGAATTGAAGCTCATGACAAAGATTTGATCTGAAGATAAATAATTTAGGAGTTATCAATAAATAGTTAGTGTCTAAGGTCATCCCAGTTAAGAATACAAAAAAGTACTTAGCATGACCAGGTCAAAGGTAGAGTCTTTGGATGCCAAGGAGAAGGGTGGAAATAAAGAGCTCACCAGGATAACTGAGGAGTGTGGCCAGGGAGGAAGGAAGAACTAGAAGACGGCTTCATAAAACCAAAGATAGATTTGCAGGGAACACGATGAAGACTACAAGGAAATCAAGGGGTAAAACAAACAAACAAAAAAAACCCAAAAAATAATACAACTGCTGTCCTTGACAAAGACAGTTTTAGTGGTGTGTTAGGAAGATTGCAGAGAATTAGGGAGTGAATGGGAAAAAAAGAAGGTGAAAGCAATAAATACAGACTTTTACTTAAGTAAGCTTAGCATAGCATAAAAAAAATTGACAGCTTGTTCAATGTATCTTCATGATACAGCTTATGTCTGATATACCTGTTAGCAATTCTTTGAGGAAACTGATGACATTTACGTGACTTTCAGCAATTGCTTTTGATATTATCTTTCTACTGTATGTTGCATGTCCGATTTTATGAACATTTTGGTATGCAAATACTCTGTAAAAGGAGTATTCTGTATGAGTACTTTGGGATCAGAATTTCTTATTTTAATTGGCAGCAGTGATGAAATTACAAAATATTTGAAAAGTGTCTGCAGTAATATTTGCACTAAGTAGAAATAAACTACATTATAGTAGCTTATTTAGCAGATGTGGGCAAGATGTAAGGGACAAAACAACTTATTACCTTTAACCATGAGACTTTTGCTTCTTTTACCTTTCAGATGATAAGTCTTTTTATTTCCTCGCCTCTTTTTAAAGTCACAAATATCAAATACCAAGAAAATTATGGCCTGAGATCTTCAAGACAGTTTATAGAAAGGAGTCATCAGATTGAAAGAATGGTAAACTCAATAGAAATATTAAGTGTTTATTAATGGGTCTTTTGCATCATTTTGAATGTGGGTGTTGTATAGGAACTTAGGCCCAATTTCTTGTTTGGTAAAATGGAGATAATATAGTATGTAAGTCATATAGTTGTGAGGATTAAATTACTTAATATGTATAAAATACTCAGAAATTGTGTGCACCATCAAATGTATATAGATTAGAGTATGTAACTAATTCGCTCCTGAGGAATTGTTGGTTGAAACAGGTGTTTCCCTGTTTATAACTCTTGATTTTATCTTTCTCAATTCATTTTCTTTAATCTTTTTTAACATAAATACATAGAGTTGCCACAATCAACTTCTCAATTTGTTTATTTTGAAAGCACTTAAAAGATTGTATAACAGGACATGGTATGTCTATAATTCTTGATATTAATCTTAAATTTAGTTATGCCTCATATATTTTGGTTTTTTGATAGCTTATGTATTTATCAAGTTCTTTCTAATTTTTAAGGATATTGGGTGTGACATTCTCATTAATGGTCATAGCAGAAAGTTGAAGAGAATAGTCTTCCATTTTTTGTCCCATGAAAGGCATGGTTATGGAGACCATAGATTTGTTTAGCAAAATTCAGTATATTACCTTAGATTGTAGTTTTTTCATCTTGTAAGAGTTATTCTAGAAGCAAGAATCAATGGCCAAATAGGGAGGGCGCTATGTTAATATGACTCTTTATGATTAGCTTTAGACAGTAATGTCCTTTAATAAAAGATGAGAACTTTAGCATTCCCATTCTTCTCTCACTATACTATCTTTTCTCTGTGTTATTCGCAATGTGAGAAAATATTTACATTTTATTCTGTTATTTATATAAGTTGATTCAAAATGTTGAGAAGCAATAAGAGCTTTTCCATTTCCATAGCTATTTAAATAGTGTTTTTGCTTTTTACAATTATTACCACTGTTCTTATGCCATTCAAATAATGCTTCCGGCATTAAACTATATTTTCTCTCTCTTCGTGTGTGTGTAAGCCCTCTACCATTTTACTGTATTATCAGACATTTCCAAGATCTTGATATTTATTTAAATCTTCTTTTCTAAAACCTTATGTTTCCTGCTCAATTTCAACTAGTTGCTCTGTAGGTCCACTTTACAAAGGTAAACTCAGCCAGGACAGGACTGCACACTTTTGTGAGTTCCATTGTTTCTTGCATCCCATGTTTTCCTTGATATAGTGAGATATGTCCTCAAGTACCTCCCTAAGAAAAAGTTCATGGGATATAAAACTTATGAATTACTGCATGCTGAAAAAATCCTGTATTCTATATTCCACTCAGTTGAAAGCTTTGAGGTAGAACTTTAAATAGAAAATTATTTCCCTTAAAGTTCATGTAATGTGATGCCTTTGCCTTTTTTTTCTTTTTGCTTAGGATTGCTTTGATGATTTGGGCTCTTTTTTGGTTCTGTATAAATTTCAGAATACTTTTTTTTTTCTAATTCTGTAAAAGATGATCTTGGTACTTTGATAGGAATAGTATTAAATCTGTAAATTACTTTGGGCAGTATGGCCATTTTAATGGTATTGATTCTTCCAATCCATAATTATGTCTATGAGACAACATTTGTTTTGTCTCTGATTTTCTTTCAGCAGTGTTTGGTAGTTCTCATTGTAAATATCATTTACCTCTGCGATTCGATGTATTCCTAGGTGTTGTGTGTGTGTGTGACTGTTGTAGTTGGGATTGCATTCTTGATTTTTCTGTCAGCTTGAACATTATTAGTGTTTAAAAAGGCTGCTAATTGTTTTATGCTGATTTTTTGTATCCTGAAACTTTAATGAAGTTTATCAATTCTGGGAGCTTTTTTTGTGAAGTGTTTGTTTTCTAGATATAGAATTATATAGTTTGTGAAGAGAGATTGTTGGACTACTTCTTTTCTATTTGGATTCCTTTTACTTTTTTCTCTTGCCTGATTACTGTGCATAGGACTTCTATTACTATGTTGAATAGGGGTAGAGAGAGTGGGCATCCTTGTTTTGTTCCAGTTCTCAAGGGGAATGGTTCCAGCTTTTGCCCATGCAGTATGATATTGGCTGTGGGTTTGTCATAGATGGCTCTTATTATTTTGACATATGTTCCTTCAATGCCTAGTTCATTGATGGTTTTTATCATGAAGGGATGTTGGATTTTATCAAAAGCTTTTTCTGTATCTATTGGGATGATCATTTTGTTTTTAATTCTGTTCATATGGGGGAATCACATTTATTGATTTGTGTATGTTGAACCACTTGTGTCCCAGGAACAAAGCTTATTTGATTGTGGCAAATTAACTTTTGTTGCAGCTGGATTTGGTTTGCTGGTATTTTGTTGAGGATTTTTGCATCCATGTTTATCAAGAGTATTGGCTTGATGTTTTCTTTTTCATGTCTTTGTCAAATTTTGGTGTCAGGAGGATGCTAGCTTTGTAGAATGAGTTAGTGAGGACTCCTTTCCTCCTGATTTTTTTGGCAATAGTTTTAGTAGGATTGGTACCCATTATTCTGTGTCTGGTAGAATTTGGCTGTGAATTCATCTGGTCCAGGGATTTTGTTGGTTTGTAGATTTTTTATTACTGATTAAATTTTGAAACTTGTTATTGGTGTGTTCAGGTTCTCAATTTCTACTTGGTTCAGTCATGGAGGTTATATGTTACCAGCAATTTATCTATTTTCTCTAGACTTTCTAATTTTCATGAATAAGGGTGTTCATAATAGTCTGAGTATCTTTTGTTTCTATAGGATTGGTTGTAATGTCAACTTTGTCATTTCTGATTGTACTCATATGGATTGTCTTTCTTTTTTCTAATTTAGATAGCTGTCTCTCAGGTTTGTTTATTCTTTCAATAAGTCAAAAATTTGGTTTTGTTGATCTTTTGTATGGACTTTTGTGCTTCAATTTAGTTTCATTCTGCTCTGATTTTAATCATCTTTTCTTTTGCTAGCTTCAAGGTTAGGTTGTTGTTTTTCTAGTTTCTCTATGTGCATTGTTAGACTGCTAATTTTAGATCTTTCTAACTTATTGATATACGTGTTTAGTGCTATAGACATTCCTCTTAACGCTGCTTTAGCTGCATCCCAAAGATGTTGGTGTCTTGTGCCTTTACTTTCCCTAATTTCAAAGAAATGTTTGATGTTTGCCTTAAATTTGTTGTTTACCCAAAGGTCATTCAGGACTAAGTTGTTTAATTTCTATGTACTTGTGTGGTTTTGAGATATCTCGTTGGTAATGATTTCTATTCTTATTGCACTGTGGCATAAGATGTGCTTGCTACGATTTTTTTCAAATGTATTGAGGCTTGCTTAATGGCCAATATTTGATTTATCTTAGAGTATGTTCCATGTGCAGATGAAAAGAATATATATTCTGTGGTTGTTGGGTGTAGTATTCTGTAGATGTCTGCTAGATCCAATTGGTCAAGTGTCAAATTTATGTCCACAATTTCTTTGTTAGTTTTCTGCCTCAATGATCTTTGCAATCCTGTCAGTAGGACTGGTGATGTCTCCCACCATTATTGTGTAGCTGTCCAAGTCTTTGTAGGTCTAGAAGAACTTGTTTTATAAATCTGGGTGCTTCAATGTTGGGTGTATATATATTTTGGATGGCTGAGTCTTCTTGTTGAATTGATCCTTTTATCATTATGTAATGGACTTGTTTTCCCTTCTTTACCACTGTTGGTTTAAAGTCTGTTTTATCTAGTAAAAGAATAGTGACCCTGGCTTCCTTTTGTGTTCTGTTTGCATGACATCTTTCTCCATCCCTTTACTTTGAGCCTAGGGGTGTCATCACATGTGAAATGGGTCTTTTGAAGGTAGCAGATTGTTTAATTTTGTCTTTTTATCCAATTTGCCACTATATGCCTTTTAAGTGCCACTATATGCCTTTATGGTATCTGTGGGCTATGTACTTAAATGTGTTTTTGTGGTAGCTGGTATTGTTCCTTCATTTTGATGTTTAGCATTCTTTTAAGGACCTCTTGAAAGACTAATAGTGGTAATGAATTACCTTAGCTTTTTCTTATCTGAAATGATTTTATTTCTCCTTTACTTATGAAGCTTAGTTTGATGGGGAATGAAGTTCTGCTTGGAATTTCTTTTCCTTAAGGATGATGAAAATAGGCCACCAGTCTCTTCTAGCTTATAAGGCTTCTGCTGAGATGGCCTGATGGAGTTCCATTTGTAAGTGACCTGACCTGTCTCTGTAGCTACATTTAATATTTTTTTCTTTTGCAGTGAACTTGGTGAGTCTGATGACTATGTGTCTTGAGGATAGTTGTCTTATAGTGTCTCTTGTATGGGTTCTTTGAATTTTTTGAATTTGTATGTGAACTTCTTTAGTGAGATTGGGGGAGATTTTTGTGGATTCTATGCTTAAATATGTTTTTCAAGTTGTTTTCTCTCTCTTCTTGTCTATCTGGAATGCCAGTGGGTCATAGGTTTGGTCTCTTTACATAATCTCATGTTTCTTGGAGGTTTTGTTCTGTTTTAAAAATTATTCTTTCTTTATTTTTATCTAAAGTTGATTCAAAAAACTGGCTTTTGAGCTCTGAGATTGTTTCCTCAGCTTGGTCTATTCTGTTGTTAATGCTTCCGACTGTATTATAAAATTCCTGCAGTAAATTTTTTAATTCTAGAAATTTAGTTTGGTCCTTTATTAAAGTGGCTATGTCATCTTTCACCTCTTGGATCGTATTACTGGACTCCTTGAATTGGATTTCAATTTTCTCCTGAATCTCAATAAGCATCCTTGCTATCCAGATTCTAAATTCTATATCTGTGGTTTTAGTCATTTCGATCTGGTTAAGAAACATTGCTGGGGAGATAGGGTGATTATTTGCATGCAGGCAAGAAGACAGTCTGACTTTTTGAATTGCCAGAGCTTTTGCACCTACTCTTTTTAATCTGAGAGGTCTCATGTTCATCTTTTTGAATTTGATGTCATTTGAATGGGCCTTAATTTTTCCTGAGATTTTGGCTGTTATATAAGTTGAGTATAGTCTGTTGTCTTCATTTCTGGGTGCTTTCAGAAGGCCAAGGTTCTGTACTGTATTTGTGGCTAGATTCTTTCATAGGTTTCATAGGCATGTGTTCTGGAATAATTTTGTTGGTGTTATAATTCAGACTGTGATCCAGTAGATGGTTCTTAAGAGCAATGGCTGGCAGATAGGCTCTTAGCTGCCCTGCTCTTGTGTATTTCAGCTAGTTTGCAACAGTGCTCTGTGGTTGTGGGGTTAAAGAGAGATGACCCTCTCACCAGGTCCATCCCTGTTCCTTAGGGGGCCCCCTCCAATCACTGGCATCATGCCCGCATTTCTCTAGCCTCAAAGGGTGTCCTGGCAGGCTGTGTTTCTACCTCCACTAGTGGCAGTCCAAGCTGAAGATTAGGTTGCCAAGAGACCTGCAACATTGTGGAAGCTCGCTGGTCCTCTCTGCTTGGTGGAGTCAGAGCAAGTTGAGGGGTATGTCTGAAGGTGGTCTACTGATGCTTTGACCTACTGGTCAAGGGTGAGGGATCTCTGGGCAGGGTGTTGTTGTCATGGGTGTGCAGCTGATGTGGTGCTTGTGACTCAGAGATTGTTTTGTCCAGCAGACAGCTGTGGAGCCTGCCCAGCTTATTCTCCTTCAACCAAGTCTCCTTCCTTTGGCTGCCAGAATATCTGACCCAATGAGCTGGTTTTGTCCTAAGCCTCTGGACCCTGGTCACTAGGTTGTTAGATGTCCAGGGCTGTGGCACTTCTCTGGGTGAAGGCTGTGGCTGTCAGACAGGACACACTCTTTCTTGATTATCCCTGTAGAGGGAGGCACACCAGCATCTGCACCAGCCTATGAATCCGTGTCTCACTCTTCTCAGTGTTCTGAGAGTGGGGACTCTTCCCCTGCTCAAGCTGCAGCCACAGATCTCAGTTTGGCACTCCTGAACTATGTGCTCTAACCAGAGGGGGTTGAGATTGAGCCTGCAGCTTTGTCTTCTGGCCCCTTGGGGTTGGAGACTAACTCTGCTGGGTAGTGGATATGCTCCCCAGGCCACCAGTAAAGCACTCATACTGGGCAGTGGAGGCTATGCTGTGTGCACGCTCTTGTAGAAGCAGCCAGGCAGGGTCCTTGGGAGGGGCTGGTGGACAGCAGATTGTGCAGAAGAGACACACCCTTGTCTCATGAGAAAGGTAGCCCTGCTCTCTCCTGGCCCTGCAGTCAGCAGAGATTAGGGAGATGGAGAGCCTCTGGCCATGTTTTACTGCAGCTGCCCCACATGCAAAACCCTCTGGGCTCCATGCAGGCAGGAGCTGTCTCTGCCTACTCTCTAGGCAGATCCCCCTGCCAATTCAAGTACCTATGAGGGTCATGGGATCTCTTGTATGTATGATCTCAGAGATCCCCAGCAATAGTAGATTGCCCCACAGCCACTTCATTCACCCCTTTCCCAGGAGCTATTCAGGGCCCAGAGCTAGTCCTAACATCCAGCAAGACCACATAGAATTGCCGCTTCCTCCTCTTCAGCCTCTGCGTCTGCATTGCCTCTCTATCAACTCTGAATGCTTTCTCTCCTAGAGATCTGTTTGATGTATGTTGGCTTATCCAATATTTTGGTCTTTCTCAGTGGGAGAGCTCCTTCTGGCTGTATCTAGGCAGCCCTCTTGCTGCTCCACCAACAAGTTCTCAGTTATTTTTTATTGGTGGCAAAAGGAAGAGGTAAGTGAAACATTATATCCACTTTTAATGATTTATTAACACTTTAAATCATGACTCTTCAACAAAAATTTTTAAACACTATCTGTCTCTACCATCTTTCTATGCCCCAAAGGCATATGACAGCCATACGTGTGGTAGAGTTTGCATGAAACTGTTTTGTTTAAAAACTGGATTTGCATTTTGACAGTTCTCTATCGTTTTCTCCAAAGTTAAAAAAATGGCTAGTCTGGTAATTAAAACAAGATACTGATTGTTTACATACTGAGAATTGCTAGTGTGATTAAATTAATATTAATTACTTAAAATTAGTGAGCCAACTATCACTACTTAACTAAATGGAATGCAGGAATGATTTATCGAGTACATATCCTAGGACAAGCAATCATTCTAACAGCCTGGTCTCCATTTCCCTTTGGGAGCATTCAGTAATTAATGTACTATCGCTAAGATTCCATACCTCAAAGGCAATGCTGTAAAGATCACTTATTTAGCTAAAAATAAATATAAATATGAGTTCTGGAAATTTTCCATATACTCGATGATACATTGACTTCACTTTGGAACTGATTGCTCAGGACAATCCAAAAAGATAATACTATAAATGACATGACAATTATTCTAGTTGGATATGTAAGAAATTTCCAAAATAAAGACTGGAAAATTCTCTTGACTCCCATCCACTATGCAGAATTTTCAGTATCAAAAGTCTACAGATGTTGACTCCATAACTTTCTAATCTCATTCTAATCTTCATCTCTAAGATTTCTTTTAGAATCTTAGAAATTTTAGAATTAATCTCTTTGAGATCCATTCTTTGTTCCCCTCTATTTCAATAGATTAACATTTGCAATACAAAAACTTCTTCAGAGACACAAAATATTACCTTTAAAAACACCTTTTCATTTAAGTTTATTGAATCTTTTCTTGGCTGTAAGCTAAAAGTCTTATCTAAAAATTGGGGATATCTGATGACAGAACTTCCAAAAAATGGAGACATTGAAATAGTTGCGTAGCTGAGCATTATCTAGTACCAATTAATTTATTTTTGTATAGGTTACATTCCAAAACACACAACCTATGACTGGGGGATCTTGAATAAATAATTTATTCATCAAGATCTTTCAGGAAAAATTCTTAAAGAAGTGAAGACAATGGGAAAGGGCAAAGGAAGAAGCTAGATAAAGATGTAGTTTCAAAATGGTAGCCTCAGCATGATTTCTCCGGGAGATCTGGGGCCTAATTTAATCACAGAGGTGATTCTTCCCAGAAATTAAAGGGTTGGGTTGTTTGTCTTATACCAGTAGATCTGCCCAGAGCATAGCTTACCAGACATTACTAAACAAGGTGCTCAGATCAGACAAGGGCAATCCTCCGGAGAAGTACAGGCGTGAAGTATTATCAGTCAACTCTCAATGCTGGGGAATGAGTACACCTCCCCAGTAAGTGCAATTTGGGTAGAGAACGAATGTCTGCTACAATTCTTTTCTCACAACTCACTATCATTTAAATAAATTCAGCTCCTTAAATCAATTTCAAAAGAAAGAAGGAAAACTTTATTTGTTTGGCAAGTGACTGCAAACAATAACTCCCACTGGCCTACGCCTCCAGATAATCCAACTCATGATCCTGGCTTTTCTTCTTTTTCTTCTGTGGCACTGTGATTTCATCCATTCCCATAATCAGAGTTCAGAAGAAGAAAAATCCCTTTGAGTTATCAGGAAGCTTTCCTGGAGAGGAAAGAGGAAAAGAATCAGTTTTCTTTGTGTTTTTGCTCTCTGCTGGCACATATTCCCTTGACTTTAGCAGGAAATTTGCATAACCTGCCTGATTATTTTCATGGGTGGACCTCGAAAGGGATTCCCTACCTCGCATGCAGTAAGTACTGATCCTCCTTGACTTAATATGCATTTAGTTCACAAACAAAGAAAAGATGCGAGCTCAAACTTGCTAAAGTCAGTACCTGGATGGATATGAAGCTAATTAGTCAGAGCCATATGTATTGTTTCAAATATGTTATTTTGTTTTTTAATGCTGGAGGTCAAACCAAAGACTACAATTGGTATCTGATTTTAAGGTGAAGTTTTTTCCCTTATTTTACCATGAGCTTAGACACTATCTTGTTTCAAATAGAATAATCTCTAGTAAAATGATCTGTTCTTAGGTTTGAACTGTGAAAAGGGAAAGGATGCAATTAGTTTTTGTAGTTTGGATTAAGTATCATATTACTGAGTTCCCAACAGAAATATGTAAATATGAGTTAAACTTCCCAGAAAATAGTTATAACAACGATTAGGTATCTGAGGAAGAAAAGTTTCCCTAACCCTGTTAAACTTAGAAGCAGGAAACAACCTCTGAAGAGAAGATCTCTTAGGAGATTTATATTCAGGGAGTAAAAGATGCCTTTGAAGACTTCTTTAAGGGTTTCTTTCACCAGGATCTTCCTGCCTGCCTGTCCTTCACCAACTTTAACGTCTGTCTTCAAATATGTAATTAATTCAAGGTTGTCAAAGTCAATTAATGAACTTAACACAAGATCTAAAGACTGCTTCCCTGGGTTCATATTACAGAACCACCACTTCCTCTGCCACCTTAGATAAGATTATATATCCTGAGCCTCAGTTTCCTCATCCATTAAATGGAGCTGATGAGACTGATAACTTTCCTCCCAAGTTGGTATGAGGTTTAAACAAAAGAATTAGTCCAATGCCTGCCACGTGGTATAGAATTAATACCTGCAACCTTTTAGCAATGATCACACCAGTATTGTACTATACCAGAATATGCCATTTTTAAAATAGAGGTTGACATGTTGAGGGACCACGGTTTGTTAATATCACATTTTAGTTTGAATTAAATCTTGATATTTTCTTATACTCTAATATAATAAGACTTCTAATCCTTCCCCAAAGTGTCATATGTACACAGTTCAGAATTTCAGAGGACATTTATCTAAAATGCTAGAGACATAAAAATCAGCTTTTCTCCCTGTTCCTTGACAGATGGAAATAAAATGAGCTCAGAGAAGCTTAGTGAAATCATAAGGGTCATGACTCAGAACTGACCCAAACCTGTGGAATGACCCAAACATCTGAGGTCACCACTGGGGTCTCCTGGCTCCCACCTTGCTGCAGATAACCACAGATTTCTACTTATATTTGGCAACACGATTTGCAGATAAAACAATGTGTTGCCATCTTCTTCTCTTTACCATATTGTTGATTCTTAATTCATTAATTCATTTATTCATTCACTCATTTATCTATCAAACATGGCTGTGTGTTTACCATGGGCCAGACAATGTGTGGAGCATTGGAAATACAAACATAAATCAGACACACTCCCTGCCTTCACACAGTTCATAGTCTAGAGTGGAAGAGACAATACTGTAAACCAGTGTGGTAATTGCTAGTAATATAATAGAATTATATTTAAGATGACAAAGTGGCCCAGATAAAGAAGTGTTCAACTTTGAGGTGGGCAAGTTAGGGCTAACTTAGTTGTCACTGGAGTTTCTCAAGTAAGGTAAAGTTGTAATGAAAGAAATTTGCCAGGGGAACAAAAAAGTTGTAGGAAGAGGAAAATGAATGTCCCGAGTCACAGAGGTGTGAACCAGCCTACTGTGATTAGGAAAGAGCAATTAAATCAGTAGTTAAGAGGTTTTCGCCCCTCTCCAGCTGGACTGGGGTCAGGGGAGCGGGGGGGACAAAAGCAGATGGGAGTAAGCGGGGGGTGGGGGTGGCCAGAGGCCAGGGGGCCATCCATCGCTTCCCGAGAGGGCTGTGCCTGCAGTGGGTTTGTTAGTGGGCATGGCAGGGCAAGGCAGCCCAGCCTCCTGTCTCTGCTTCCATCTTCCATCTCCCCCACGTGATCCTCCCGGCTGCCAGAGAACCCTCTCCCCTCAATGGCATGGAGCCCTGGCTACCATCTGGGACAGTGTGGAGCCTGCTGGCACGCTGCCTACTACCTAAGGTTTTAGGCTGCAGGAGATGGCGGGGCTTGCTCGAACCCCAGTCTTCCTTGCACAGTTGGTAATTCTTATTAGCATCATCCATCCCATATTCTGTGGATATCTGAGCAGTCAAGCTGGATAGTGTTATACTTGTGAATGTTACTGGGATTTCAGTTAAAACTGGATTAGCCCCCCCTTGTGACAAGCTAATGTCTCAATCCTTTGTAGGCAAGAACCTAGAATGTGTGGGGACCATACTTCAAAGAGGAATCCTTATCTTGATGCTGTGCTGTTTTCCTTGTTGGGCCATCTTCATCAGTACTGAGAGCATCATCCTTCTCTTAAGCGGTACTGATGTTGCCAGGATGGTCCAGATTTTTGTGATGATTTTCATTCTTGCTCTTCCATCAGCATTCCTGTTCTGGCTGCAGAGGAGATATTTACAAAAGTAGGGGCATCATCTTACCTTAAGTTATCACTGGAATCACAGGGAATGCAGTCTATGTGGGGACGTAATGCACCCTTGTTTGGAGACTGTGGACCTTGGAGTGTTAGAATCTGCCTGGACCAACACCACTTCCCAGTTCTTCCCGTCTGCACTTCTTTTCCTCTACACGTGGTAGAAAAAAACTCACATCAATACCTGGGAAGGTTGGACTGTTCCCAGGAGTGAGGCTCCTACATCCACTCAATATACTCAATATAAACCTATACATCTATTTTATAATAAATAGATTTAAAAATTTTAAAAAGCTCTGGACTGAGAGTTAAGTCAGAATAACAGGTCCACATAAGTTTACATAAGGTCTATTTCCGTGATAAATTTTGCCCCCAATATCTACATCCTGTTGGAAGAGGGATAGTCTCTTTCCTCACAAGATTCCTTCCTGTCCCTGACTCTTCTGTCTCCTCTCTGCTTCCGTCTTCCATCTTCCGCCTCCCCACTGCTCCTCCCGGCTGCCACAGAACCCTCTCCCCCTCAATGGCATGGAGCCCTGGCTACCATCTGGGACAGTGTAGAGCCTGCTGGTGCACCACCCACTACCTAAGGTGCTAGGCTGCACCTTATGTAAATAGGTCTTATGTAAACTTACATGGACCTGTCATTCTGACTTAACAGCCCAGTGCTTTTTAAAATTTTTAAATCTATTTATTATAAAATAGATGTATAGGTGTATATTGAGTATACTGAGTGGATGTAGGAGCCCCACTTCTAGGAACAGTCCCTAGTCAAACATTCCCACGTGTTAATGTGAGTTTTTTCCCACCACGTGTAGAAGAAAAGAAGTGCAGACAGGAAGAACTGGGAAGTGGTGTTGACCCAGGCAGATTTTAACAATCCAAGGTCCACAGTCTACAAACAAGAGTGTATTAAGTCCCACATAGACTACATTCCCTGTGATTCTGAGCCATTTTCCAATGGCTCAGACTGGAATATGTATATATTGAGTGACGAACCATTGAGATTGGAACCCTTCTTGCAGGACTAATTAATGTGGCAGAGCTGGAAGCTCGGGGCATCATCTGTGAACTGGCCTTTGTAGATTACTTGTTTGCTCCCTGGCTGTGGTGTGGCAGCCAGTGTATGAGTGGGCAATGCTGTGGGTACAGGGAATCATGAGCAGGTGCGGTGCTCCCACTTCACTGTTCTCCTGTGTGCCAGTGTGCGTACACTTGTAGCAAGTGTTTTGCTTGTAGTTTTGAAGAGTGTGGTTGCCTATGTATTTGCCATTGGGATATTATTTTTCTTTGTGAGCCAAGTGATGCCTGTTTTTGCTCCTCTTCATCCATTGGACACACTTGCAAGTACTTGTGGTGGAATCCTGAGAGGCACAGGAAAAAAGAAGATTGGTGCTATCTTGAATGCCACTGGTTATGGGAAAACCTTTTTGGTTTTCCCATTGTAGTATCTCCTCTGATGTTCTGGATCAAGCGTGTCTTTCAAAGCCTTTTCTACTTAGTGTACATCTTGAGAACAAACTAGAATAGAGTTGCAGACCAGGCACAGGTTTGAGCTAGTCTAAAAGGGTGTAAAGAGACCATAGCTACTCCAACAGTCTTTCTATCCCAGAAACAGAAGTGACCGATTGAGTGATTTTTGCCTGGTATCATCAGACCAGAGTGCATACAGCTGATGGAAGAAAACACCCAATATGCCGTGCCCTTTGTTGGGGATGTTTTAAAAATGAGGCAGTAGATTTTCTATTGTGGAATGGCTTTAGCTGTTGCTGTTGCTATCCTTTTAGCAGGAATTTTAATAATAGTTTTCAATGACTATAGTTATCACCAGCCTTCAACTAGAAATGATAATTATATGCCTTGTGTGTGTGTGTGTGTGTGTGTGTGTGTGTGTGTGTGTGTTTTCTGAGATGGAGTTTCACTCTTGTTTCCCAGGCTGGAGTGCAATGGCACAATCTCGGCTCACCACAACCTCCGCCTCCCTGGTTCAAGCGATTCTCCTGCCTCAGCCTCCCAAATAGTTGGGATTACAGGCATGCGCCACCACACCCAGCTAATTTGTATTTTTAGTGGAGACTAAAAATAGAGTTTCTACTAAATAATAATAATTGTGTTATTAATTTAATGTTAATAATAATTGTCATTCTAATGGAAATCAAGAAAGGAGATATAACTTTAAGCAAACTTTTCTCTGTTAACTGTATAATGATTTTTAAGTATGCAAATTTATTTTAACTGCTGTAAATGTTCCCTATTCTTTCTCAGGTTGAGTCTCTTTCTTCTTCCAGGAAAGTGGTTCATTGTCCCATAAAATATTATTGCTGACCTCGTTTTTTAAAATTTCTCTGCTAATGTACTTAATCTTGTCACTGAGTATATGTTAAGTGCCTGTTCAAATCCTGTCTAGGATGTTGCCATATAAGCTTTTACAAAATAAACACCTTAAAATGGGAGAGAGAGAGAGAGAGAGAGAAGAGAGACTTTGAATGTAGGGATGGAGCAAAGTAGGGGCCAATGCATGGGTAAGATTGTATTGAGGGCAATATTGAGCTTGAGGCAGGAAGGAGTCTAATATGCTCAGGTTTGCATTTTAAATATATCATTCTGGTTGCAGCATTCAGAGGGAACAACTGAGGGGACAGAAGATAGGGTAGAACCATATCAACATGCCATGAGGAGGCTGCTGCAAAGTCCCAGATACAAGTTTCTAAGGAGCAGATTTGAGATCATAGCACTGGGATTGAATCAAGGGAAGTGGATTTAACATTTAGGAGGTAAAGTCTACTGGGCATTGTTACTACATTAGAAGAGTTAGGGAGAGGAAAGAATCTTGTGGGGAGGGAGACTTTCCCCTCTTCCAACAGGATGTAGAAATTGGCAAAATTTACCATGGAAATAGTTCTTACGTAAACTTACATGGATCTGTTATTCTGACTTGTCAATCCAGTGCTTTTTAAATTTTTTTATCTATTTATTAATTTTAAGACCAGATTATGACTCTGGCTAAATTTTGTATTTTTGGTAGAGATGGAGTTTCACCATGTTACCCAGGCTGGTCTGGAACTCCTGGTCTAAAGGGATCTATCCACCTTGACCTCCCAAAGTGCTTGGATTACAGGCATGAACCACCACGCCCAGCTAGCCCAGTGCTTTTTTGACAAAAAGGCAGTGCCTCAATAGCCAGCTGAAATCAAGACCCTTTAGGAAATTAGTTTCCTGAACACTGAAAATTTTCCAATGGCTCAGACTGGAAAAGCTAAGTAATGAAGTTCTGATGGTATAACAGTGTGGTAAAACTTACTCCGAAGCGTAGTACCAGTCGTGAAATCCTGTCGCTCATAGAGATGACTAACAAGTGAGGGTGTCAGAGTCACATGGCAGAAGTCATTTCAAGTCATGTCAAGTGGTCTAGTGATGACATGAAATCAACAAATTCTATCAATACTGGATGAGATACCATATTTGGGATGAGTGCAGCAAACAAGGTAGGTTTCTTAGAAATAAGGATGCTGTTGACCAGCCGTGGTGGCTCATTCCTGTAATCCCAGAACTTTGGGAGGCTGAGGCGGGCAGATCACGAGGTCAGGAGATCGAGACCATCCTGGCCAACATAGTGAAACCCCTTCTCTACTAAAAAATATAAAAATTAGCTGGCAGTGGTGACACATACCTGTGGTCCCAGCTACTCGGGAGGCTGAGCCAGGAGAATCACTTGAACGTGGGAGGTGGAGGTTGCAGTGAGCCAAGATGGCACCATCGTACTCCAGCCTGGCACCTGGTGACAGAGTGAAACTCTGTCTCAAAAAAAAAAAAAAAAAAAGGAAAGAAAAAAAAGAAATAAAGATGCTGTCTTAAAAAGTAGCATGTACTTTTAATTCACTTGACAGTATTTAAAACTATCATCAATAGCTTAATAGATACCAGACAAGATGTAAAATGTGTAATATAATTTCACTTAATTTTCAAATCAACTGTATAAGGCAGATATTGTTCTTATCCCATTTTACAGAGGCTTAGCAATGTTGAATAATTTTATTGTGATTATTTGGTTCCACAAAGATTAGACCCCAGGTTTGGTCTTACAACTGTCAATATACCCATTAACATGGCTGTGAATGAGCTGAACACCTTTTTTTTTTGCCTCAAGTCTTTAGATAAAACAAAGAATAACACTTTTCTTAAGACTAATACTTCTTTTTTAAAATTATTACTATTTGTTATTTTACTTTTAAGTTCTGAAAACTAACTTCTGTTTCAAAAGATCAGATGTCTAGGATATTTCAACGTTCTTCTGTAGGCAATCGATTTATCAAATCTCATGTTATCAAATTAAGGTAAGTAAACTTGGTTTGTAACTTCAAGTCAATATTGTTAAGATAAGGTATTTGATGTACCTAATTGCTTAGCTGCCTTGAGCAAGTCTTTACAACTACACACAGATTTCATAAATCTTGAGCAGCACAAGTTTTCCTACCTATTTCCCAATCACAATAGAAAGAGGTAAGGTGCTTTGTGACAAGAAAATCTCAGCTATTGGACAGAAAAAAAGGAAAAAAAAATAGGAAACAGGGAGATGACACAGCTAACATTTCCTCCTCCCCCCCACCTCTTAAGCTAGGGGCTAAGTAGAACTTAACATCTTTTTCATTTTCCTCATTTTAAGCCTACCCCACCATCAGACAATGACATTCTCCGCAGTAAAGTTTTTCTTTCATGACATTGCATGTTTATTGTTACTTTAAAATGGTTTTCATTTTGATGCTTTGGTGAAAAATAATATACAAAAATGAATCATGAAGTTATTTTCAGAGACTAAAATTACTAGAATCCATCCTGAATATGTTTTTTATATGTTGTCTAAAAAGCTTAGATTCCATAGTGATACATGTCTATTTATAGATATATTTATAATTATATATTTGCTTGTTTCCTTCACTTCTTGGTGATAAAGTAAATATAAACATGGCTAATGATTAAAGACCCCATGTCTTTTCTTTTTCTCTTGCACTTCTTTCTTTAATATCTTCTTGATTTTTTCTTTTTCCTTTCTCCTTTCCATTTTTCTCTCCTCCCCTCCTTCTTCTTTCCCTTTCTCCCTTTCTTCTTTCCTTTTATCTCTCAAATTAAATTCATTCTCAAAAGATTACTTGAGGCTTTCTAACCCTACACATCACAAGATAAATTCATATGTTTGAAGTGTTTATCAAATGATTCTCTTTATAAGTGCTTTCTTTAATCATTTATCTATTAACAAACCACCAAACACCAAAATGTCAGTGCTTTAATATAGTAAAGGTTTATTTCATTTCCATGATACAGTCCAAAGAGTCAGAAGTTGGGGCAAGGGTGAGGGTGCCAATCGGGATTATGAAATGAAATTGCCAATTGGATATTCTGCATCTGGTTGGCAGACAAAGGAAGAGTGAGAACAAGGAAAATGCTAGGGCAGATTTTATTAGAAGCCAGACCTGGAAGTGGGGGACATTATTTCTTCCCATATTTCATTGGCCAGATTCATTAGAAAGTTTCAATAAATTTCAAGAAAGCCCAGAAAATGTAATCTACTTCTGTGCTCAGGAGACAAAAGAAACTGGGTTTGGTAAACAAAAGCCTCCTCCCTGCCACACCACTTCTAAAGAATAGTGGTATTAGTTACAGTTTTGCTCAAATTGCCTTAAAAAGCAAGGCTTGTAAGTACATCTAAAGCATGATTTCATGAGCATCTCCTCTTGCAAACCCCTTTAAACTATGAGCTAAGTAAGGGCAGTGAACAGTTGTTTTCAGGTATGTATTTATCCAGTATTTCTAACATGTCTTTATTTCTTCTACAGTGCTTCCAGCACTTCCTGGTTATTATACACTCATTTTTAATCTCTGTATTTAGAGAAATTTAAAAATCTGGTATACACATATATCATCCATTATGTTTTTTTTAAGTTTAATATGAGTCCTAATAGGTTAAAGTCATTAATGATTAGATAAATGGTATTTTTTATCCGCTTTTTTGCTCTTTAGTCCAGATGAACAAGGTGTGGACATTCTTATAGTGCTCATCTTTCGATATCCATCTACTGATAGTGCTGAACAAATCAAGAAAAAAATTGAAAAGGCTTTATATCAAAGTCTGAAGACCAAACAGTTGCCTTCACCATAAGCAAACCATCATTTAGACTCACACGTAAGTCTTTTATTTTTACTTGACGCTTTTATGGTTCCCTCCTCTTATAATTATTTTTGTTTTTTGTAAGCACATATATATATCAGCATGAAATAAAATTCAGTATTATTTAGTATTACATGTTTTTTGCTTTTTTTATTGTATCTTAAGTTCTGGGGTACAAGTGCAGAAAGTGCAGGTTTGTTATATAGGTATAAATGTGCCATGGTGGTTTGCTGCACCCATCAATCTGTCATTTACATTAGGTATTTCTCCTAATGCTAATGCTATCCCTCTCCTAGGCCCTCCCCCACTGACAGGCCCCAGTGTGTGATGTTTCCCTCCCTGTGTCCATGTGTTCTCATTGTTCAACTCCCACTAATGAGTAAGGATGTAATATTGGGGTTTAGGGTGCCCTCAGCTCCCCTGAGAGGACGTTTCTCCAGGTTCTTGGTCTCCTGCCCTCAAGAATGAGAGAGGGGGACCACAGAGCACTGCGCAGCAAATGCTGGACTCAAAAGTGTTTGTAGAAAGTGATTTTTTTTAAGAGAGAGAGAGAAAGAGGAGAAGGAGAGAGAAAGAAACAGCTAACTCTCACACTGAGTGAGAGAATCCAGAAAGATGGATCCAGGAGAGAAAAGCAGCTTCCACACTGAGTGGAAGGGAATAGAGAGAGATGGAGTTTAGGAGGAGAAGACAGTCTTCCAGGAGAGAGTGTAGAAGGGGACTCCAGAGGGAAAATCTAGGAGAGAGACGGCTTCCACGAAGGGAGTGTTTGTGGAAGGGGACCCAAACATGGAGTCCGAAGGGGTGTGGAGAAGGGGACTTTTAACCTGGGAGGGACCCCCCACTTTCTCAAAGACCCTGGGCCAATGAAAGGAGTTCCTTAGAACTTCTGCTGGGGTGATTGACTTTTAGTTTCTTCCCCATGCCTGTGAAATTTAAACATAAACAGTTAAATCTCCCGGATGAAGAGAGAGGGGAGGGGGACATGGTGCTAGGAAATTCTTGCCCTTAAAACTACACCCCCTTATGGACCCAGAAAGAGAACACATTCCCTCAAGAACATGTGGTGTTTGGTTTTCTGTTTTTGTATTAGTTTGCTGAGAATGATGATTGTATATTTAGAAAACCTCATCATCTCAGCCCAAAATCTCCTTAAGCAGTAAGTAACTTCGGCAAAGTCTCAGGATACAAAATCAATGTGCAAAAAATCACAAGCACTCCTATACACCAATAACAGAGAGAGAACCAAATCATGAGTGAACTCCCATTCACAATTGCTACCAAGAGAGTAAAATACCTAGGAATACAACTTACAAGAGAAGTGAAGGACTTCTTCAAGGAGAACTACAACCACCACTCAAGGAAATAAGAGAGGACACAAACAAATGGAGAAACATTCCATGCTCATGGATAGGAGAATCAATATTGCAAAAATGGCCGTACTGCCCAAAATAATTTACAGATTCAATGCTATCCCCATCAAGCTACCATTGACTTTCTTAACAGAATTGGAAAAAACTACTTTAAATTTCATATGGAACCAAAAAGAGCCCGCATAGCCAAGACAATCCTAAGCAAAAAGAACAAAGCTAGAGGCATCACACTACCTGACTTCAAACTATAGTACAAGGCTACAGTAAAAAAACAGCATGGTACTAGTACCAAAACAGATATATAGACCAATGCAACAGAACAAAGGCCTCAGAAATAACACCACACATCTACAACCATTTGATCCTTGATGAACTGGAGAAAAACAAGCAATGGGGAAAGGATTCCCTATTTAATAAATGGTGTTGGGAAAACTGGCTAGCCATATGCAGAAAGCTGAAACTAGATCCCTTCCTTACATCTTATACAAAAATTAACTCAAAATGAATTAAAGACTTAAATGTAAGACCTAAAACCATAAAAACCCTAGAAGGAAATCTAGGCAGTACCATTCAGGACATAGGCATAAGCAAAGACTTAATGACTGAAACACCAAAAGCAACGGCAACAAAAGCCAAAATTAACAAATGGGATCTAATTAAACTAAAGAGCTTCTGCACAGCAAAAGAAACTGTCATCATGGTAGACAGGCAATCTGCAGAATGGGGGAAAATTTTTGCAATCTATCTATCTGACAAAGGACTAATATCCAGAATCTACAAAGAACTTAAATAAATTTACAAGAAAAAAACAAAAAACCTCATCAAAAAGCAGGTGAAGGATATGAACAGACACTTCTCAAAGGAAGACATCTATGTAACCAACAAACATATGAAAAAATTCTCATCATCACTTGTCATTAGAGCAATGTAAATCAAAACCACACTGAGATACCATTTCAAGCCAGTTAGAATGGTGTTTGTTAAAAGTCAGGAAACAACAGATGCTGGAGACAATGTGGAGAAATTGAAATGCTTTTACACTGTTGTGGGAGTGTAAATTGTTTCAACCATTGTGGAAGAGAGTGTGGTGATTCCTTAAGGATCTAGAACTAGAAATAACATTTTACTCAGCAATCCCATTACTGGGTATATACCCAAAAGATTATAAATCATTCTACTATGAAGGCATATGCACACGTAGGTTTATTGTGGCATTGTTCACAATAACAAAAACTCAGAACCAACCCAAATGTCTGTCAGTGATAGACTGGATAAAGAAAATGTGGCACATATACACCATGGAATACTATGCAGCCATAAAAGAGGATGAGTTCATGACCTTTGCAGGGACATGGGTGAAGCTACAACATATTTTTTCATATTTTACTAGGGCTTTTAATAAGGTTTCTAAACTTTTTTCCATATCATATATTATTGGATCCTTACAAAAGTTCCAAAGGGTAGATATTACTTTCACCATTTTACAGGTAAAGAAGCTGAGACTCAAGGATGATGTGAGACATTGGATTAGAATTAGACACAGGTATTATGACTCACAGAGGTCTTTACGGATTAGTTCTGGGGGTTCTTTTTTATAGTATCAAAGAAAGATATCTTTGTGAAGGTTTGCCCCTATAGGAAGAGCCAGTGACATGACCTCTAAAGAGGTTCTCTAGCTTGATTCCCACTTAAAATTATTTTTCATTAATTTCCTTATTTATTCCTCACAAAATGAAATCAGGAAAGTTCTTGTTTTGTTTTCCTCCCAAAGTGGAAGAAAAGGAAGTTCAAAAAGTTTGGGAAACTAAAATTCAAACTACCTTACAGCTAGTTGGAATCCAAGCTGAGAGACATTTTTATTTTTCTACGCCAATGTGTAATTAAAAATAGGAAAATAATGTGTTTCAAATAAGATCTTAAATGTCAAGGTCAGGAACTGTGTCTTTTTCTTTTCTTTTTATTTATTTATTTATTTTTATTATTTTCTTACTCCTCCCTCAAACACTAGCATGCATCTCACATGTGATAGGTGTTCCAGCTCCATTTATTGCTTCTTGTTATGTATTTCCAAGTTTAGTTACTTCTGATTTGATACAAAAAAGAGGGGGAGAGGGACTTGTATTTTGGACCCAAAATACTTCTCCCTTCCCAATAGCCATGTATTTATTTAGGAAACAAGTTATCTAAAGTTAATTTTTTGTTCTTAGAAATCAGAAAAGTTCTTTAAATATATTTTGAGATAGAATCCCCATAAATATTAATTATGTTTTCATGAAGTAATTAGAAATAATGGAGAGTATGGTATCCACCTTGATTTTTAATCAATTATATCCCAAAGTAAAACAAAGTATTTTCCAGCGTTCTATGAAAGGAAATCTCAATTCCTGATGATATAACTGTCCCTAAGCCACAATCATATATCCTAAAGTAAAATATCTATTATAAAAGTGACATTATATTATGTTTACTGAGTTGTTACAGTTGTAGAGTTTCTTGTGCAATTTATTTAAAACATTTTGGTATTGTTGATTACATACAATGATTTTTTATGATACAAGTTGTTTTAATACCAAAATGTCTATATTGTCTGACCACGCTCAATAATGAAGATTTAACTGTGTGTTTTCTTCTGCCACATACATGTCTTTTGTTAAATAAAGATAAATATCTATGAAACCTCTAGTAGGAATTGGGGCTCGCATCCCTTTTTGGGGGGGGAAGTCAATGTTGCTGATAAAATTGCTGTGCAATTCTCCATTTTCTCACTGACAAACAAAAAAAACAATCACTAACCCAACAAACATCTAATGTAGCTGAGTTATAATGAACATGAACCAATAAATTTTAAGGGAAAAAAGATGTCACAGAAGTGAAACATAAAATGAAGTGAAATGTTGTATATGGCTGGGGTCTCTGGACTGGTTGTATGTGAAAGAACTTCATGTCTGTAATGTCTGCTGCCTGAGCCACAACCATCCAAGCCATTCATGAGCTCCTCAGGAATCCTCGGGGAGACAAGGTTATCAACCTACACTGACTAAATTCTTACTCTGTTAGACCAGGTCCTTGAAATTGAGCCCTCAGGGGTCTGTTATGGATTTAGCTCCATAGAACTACCATTTCAAACTGGCCATTAGGAATATGCCTAAACCACATAGGTGGGTAAACACCAGTTGTGATGGGAATTGGAGATTGCTCCCCCAAGTTACATTGACGCCCCCAAGGAAAGCAGTCGGGGATATTTATCCTTATTTCTTATTTCCTACTTTTTGTTTCTTTTTCCTGAGCAAAATCAGAAAGTAAAATGCTCTTTGATATACTTTTAAAGTAAATTATACAATTTGACCCAAAAATAAAATCAGAGTAAAGGGTTATTTATACATTACTTGGTTATGAAAAATCTCATGCTCTCTTGAAATATGTATGCTTTGGATAATTAGCATTTCTATTAATGACCAGTTGAACAAGGTAACATGAAAATGGGAATATATTCTTCTGCCAACTAACTCACATTTTGCTTATTCCAGCTATTGACAGCAAAAAGCTGAGGAATCTTCTCAACAGTCGTAAGTTCCAAAACTCACAATTAACTGTTTATTTCACAGTAAAAGATCATGAAAAGAAGTCATAGAAAAGTAAGCAGTAAAATTTACCAAGCTTTTAAAAACTTATTTCATATTTTTGTAAACTGAACACTTAATCTTTTTACTATTTGTAGTATTTGAAGTATTTAAATTTATAAATTCATACCAAATACAATTTTAAGTTTATGACCTATGAGATGTGATTTAAAACATCTTATATACTATTACAGATATTATATTAATATTCATTATAAATAACTCTTTTAACACTCTGACAATTCAAGAGAGTGTTTTAAACTGGTAACATTTAGGCTTTAATTTTTTTTAACTTGCTTGCATTTTAATTGAAGTATCTGTCATGTACATTCTCTGCCTCTTCCTGCTCTGCACTCTACATTCCAGCATTGGTACATAGTTAAGGTCTATTGTGGACAAACATGCCCATTAAAAATGTTGTTACACTTTCAGGTCTCTTTTAAGATTGACTTGAAATCTAGTCAAACCCTCATATCAAATGAGAGTTTGATATCAGTGAAGACGACTTTTTTTGAAACTAGTTTTTCAAGTTTTAAGAGACTTCAAAGAGGTCAATATTCTTTGTATCTGTTAAAATACAGGGCTTTGCAAACACAATAAATTGATTCTCTTTAGTTATTAGTTAAGGGAAAATCATGACCCACATTTAGTATTGGGCTGTTTCTCAGTAATAAGGATACTACCACTAGTTTTGGTGTGGATCCTCCTAATTTTGTATTCCACTCTGTCACTTACCAGCTGGGTGATTGCCAGCAATGTTCCCTCTTCAAGGCTTAATTTTCTCATCTAAAAGGTCTGTTGCTATAAGTACATCTAATTCACATAGCAGAAGATCTATACATTTTTGGTGCTTGATGAATTATCTATCTATATATGCTTTATAAAGATAGACAGAAGTTAATTCCTGCACTGAATGCCTTGAAATGTTAGTAAACATTTCTTCTGAACCTTAGTAGGATCAGCAAGACCTGTATCAAATAAGCTCAAAGGCTGAGTGCTGTGAATGGTTCACAAGGTAGCAGGGACAAGGGATTGTCTACAACCAAACAAATCAGAATACACTTTTTTCCTCCTTGTGATGAATACAAATGAACATGTATTTCTGTGGCAGGCTGTGGAATCAGGATGACATCTTCAAACATGCCATTACCAGCAGCCTCTTCTACTGAAAGAATTGTCCAAGGAAGGGAAACAGCTATGGAAGGGGAATGGCCATGGCAGGCCAGCCTCCAACTCATAGGCGCAGGCCATCAGTGCGGAGCCAGCCTCATCAGTAACACATGGCTGCTCACAGCAGCTCACTGCTTCCGGAAGTAAGTCAAACAAGGCTGCTGTGAGCCTTCTTTCTCAGTCCTCATCTGCCATTGATTTAGTGCATCAGAAGAGTCCAGTCTCGCCAGTTTATCCTTTGCTCTGTTCAGGGTAGACCCAGGTGTCCCCTAAATGGATTATGCTTGCCCTGTGCCCTATCTATGATGCTTGGTTTTTGTTATTTAAAGTTTTTATTATATATTCTCTTCTATCATCATGACCCTAGTACTATCTTTCCCGCTATATACTATATAAAATGATACGTAGATTATTTTAGTGTGAAGACTATTATACATGTAACAAGTTTAATCTCTTTCACATACTCAAAAAGAAAGTTACCTATTTTTTTCCCGATTAATCCCTCTAACTTCCCACTGTCAGCATTGCCATCACTTTACAAATAAGAAAAGAATTATAGTTATTCCTCTTGAAGTTCTGTCTTTTCTTTGCATTCACTAGGAACACTGCAGGCTTGTGTGGTGCAGAAAGGTGTGTGGAAAGTGGGAGAGACCTCCTGCCTTGTCTCACTGCCCTCACAGTATTCAAGACTGGTTATGTACAACCGAGCTTAAATCTCAGCTGTGTCAGTTCATGTACACAGACATACACAGGCACCCTACAGCCCCAGGACGTCAGGAACACACCATCTTTCTTCCCTTAGGTTTTACCATCATGGTACAGAAAGCTTTTCCTTTAAAGTCTTAAAGACAAAACTCTAAAGACTCTTTGCCTGGCCAGTGGCACTACTTCCTCATCCTGCATCTTACTAAAGGAGACTATCCTTGGTGATTCTCAGAGGCTCTTTGTCATCCTTCTAAGGATAACATCCCAGGTGGCTCCAAGATACTAAGGTGATTATCTGTTGCTTCCTCATAGAAGAGAAGAGAAAAGCAACTCACTTATATGTGCATATGTACAACTCCCGAAATAACTGGTATTATGCCTTAGGGGCAAATTTGAGTTCCACTCACTTGTGAAGGTTTTCTAATTTTTTCATGTTCACACAGTCCTCCAACCTTTGCACTTCTGTTTTTGTGAGTGTCTTCCATTTTAGTTTATAACTGATCTCTTTTTATGTAAATTAAAAATAAATAAATCCAGAATGCCAACTTAATATTTAGTGAAGAATATAAGCTGTGGCCATTGGAATACTTATTTCAGCAGGTCCAGTGCAGGCTCTGGGTACAGACAGATCTACGTGGGAATTGGCCATTGAGCTTGATGAAGTAGAGATTACTGGTGACCTTGATAAAAGAAGTTTTTCTGGTGTGATAAGGATCGGAATGGATCCAATAGAGAATGGAGGGAAGATTAGATGCAGTAAGTTTTAAAACCACTTTTAAAAAGTTTTTAAATTATAAGGATCAGATAAATTTGACAGTTGAGGGCAGTTGTGAAGTTAAAGGAAGGATTTTTTAAAATATGGGAGACAGATTATAGCATATTTTATGCTGATAATAACAATCCAAAAGAGTTGGGCAAAGTGATGATCACAGAGAAAAAGTGCAATTTAGGAGTGATATATTAATAATTTCATGTAATCGCACAATGTGGTATACTTTTGTGAAGGAAAACTACATGGTACTTTGAAGATAAAATCGCATTATTCCCATCTTTAAATTTCTATAAATTTATTTTTTTCTGCAGAAATAATGTATTTTTAAAATCATGTTTAAGACAAACCTCAGCACCCTTATGTCTATGAAAAATGATACCAGTCTTTGCAAAAAAGTATGGGTGGGGAAAACATTCTTGACTGGACCATCTCCTTTGGCAGTAACCAGCAGCGTGTCACTCACCTGCACAAGTCACTGAACTTCTGGGTCTTAATTTTCTTATTCATAAAACATGTTGAATTGGCCTATCATGTGAGGCTTCTTCTCTCATTGGCAATGCATAAAGGGATGGGATAATTTTTATTCTCTATCTGATTCATTTGTAAACTCCTTAAGGCCTGAAGTCATATATGTCTTTATATCTCTGAGAATTCTAGTATCTAGTGTCTAGCTTTCAAATGGATGTTTCTGTCAGTCCTAAGATTTCTGGTTTGAATAAAATCTTATCTTAATGTGTAAAGAAGTAAAATAGATAAGAGAAGAACCCCTCCCATCTCCCTGGGCTCTGTCTGCTCATTTTTAGGGCAGTGCAGCACTTAGGAAACCACTGATCTTTCAGAGTTTTTAAAATTACACTTAAAGGTTGTTGATTCACCAACATAGTAATCCTTTCTTCATCCAGAGAATTTTAAGTTACTATATATTTCCAGTCACTCAGGATGAGGATAACTTTAGAAAGAAGGTACTGGGCTTTGGAGGACCATAAGGAAGTAAAGAGATGATAGGACTAGATAGAATTTGCTGGTGATATAAACCTTGTGGGAGAGAAAAGCATCTATGTGAAAGGAGAACCGAAAGTCTAGTAAGAGGAACTGACCAGGCCAGATCCATGGGAGGTAGGAGCATCACTTTGAGTTAGGATGTATCTAAGGGAGGGGTATGGGAGGGATATGGGAGTAGGGTGGAGGGATATGGGAGTAGGGTGGAGAAAAAACCCTGTGTACACATGAAGGTTTGCAAAGCAACAAATTACACTTCACTTCAAAGAGCACAGTAAAACCCAGTAAAATCAGAGCCAACAAGTGAGTCATAAAATAAGAATGGGTTGATGATGTGACATGGAGAGAAAATCCCTCTTAGTATGTATATTAGCCAAAACAAATCAAAATTAATTTCTACACAGTTTGTTGAAATTCAGGAAGAAAGAGAACCTGAAGAGTTCCGAGCAAGGAAAAAGTTAAAAAATTGGAAATTAATCATATGTATTAATTATTTGTACATAATTGTAATAATTTTAAGAAGCATTTTTTCCTATTATGTTATCAACTACAAACTTTGTCACCAAAAGGCTGTTTCAGGAGCATAATACTGATAGTTGGGAAGAAATGCAGTCTCAGTCTTGTTTACAGAATTAAGTCAAGCATCCCAAGTATTACTTTTTAATTTTTTGCAGAAATAAAGACCCAACTCAATGGATTGTTACTTTTGGTACAACTATAACTCCACCTGCAGTGAAACGAAATGTGAAGAAAATTATTGTTCATGAGAATTACCATAGAGAAACAAATGAAAATGACATTGCTTTGGTACAACTCAGTACTGGAGTTGAGTTTTCAAATATAGTCCAGCGAGTTTGCCTCCCAGATTCATCTATAAAGTTGCCACCCAAAACAAGTGTGTTTGTCACAGGATTTGGATCCGTTGTAGATGATGGTGAGTGGTTTCAACCTAATTTTCTTAGCACAAAAATGTCTTGAGATAAATAAGCTATCTATCTGAAGGAATCCCTCTTAAGCTTTTTATAAAAGTAATGGTCTTTCCAATGCATGTGGCCTTGGGCAGAACAGGGGACTGTGGGTTAAAAAGTAAAAATCAAGTCCTGTCTTTGAGTTCACAATTGGAGTAGTGGTGGTCAGGTGTGGTGGCTCATTCCTGTAATCCCAGCACATTGGGAAGCCGAGGTGGGAGTATCACCTGAGGTCAGGAGTTCAAGACCAGCCTGGCCAACATGATGAAACCCTCATCTCTACTAAAATACAAAAAAAAAAAAAAAAAAAAAAAAGCGGGGCATGGTGGTGTGCACTTGTAATCCCAGCTACTTAAGAGGCTGAGGCAGGAGAATTGCTTGAACCTGGGAGCTGGAGGTTGCAGTGGGCTGAGACCTTGCTACTGCACTCCAGCCTGGGCAACAGAGCTAGACTCCATCTCAGAAAAAAAAAAGAAAGAAAGAAAGAAAGAAATCTCCACATTGGAGCTGTGGTTAAAAAAAAAAAGGCAGGGAGAGAGACTAATATAGAAGGAAAAAAACAACTGCATCAGGTGATATAAGAAGGGACAGAACACTATGGGAGTGCAAGGCAGTAAGTAATCACAGATTTTGTCTTTCCTTGATGTAAATACATTACATATACTTTAAATCACATATACTTTATTTCAATCAGCATACGCCTAAAATCACAAATGTAATGATAGCTTTTTCCTTTGTTTATTTGAATCTTTGTCATTTTATGAGAATTTATGATGGTCATAAACATTAAAATGGGTTGCAAATATTTTGAGCATTTTTATTTTGGTTAGTCAATAAAATCTGTATATTTTTCCTCTGTCCCACCTTCTAGTGGTGTTAAAAGACATCAAGTCTAGTAAGTATAAATTAAAAACCAGAACTTAAAATTTCTAGGTACTAGTTCACTCTACTTTAAAGAGAAAGATTAATGAAATGTTTTAATTAGAAATAAGAATACTTAAGTTTCTATCAAGGGTATCCTGAAAAAAACTAGTGCTAATATATTCTAATCTATCTCTTTTTTGACAGAATTTTATTTTATGAAAAGCTTTCCAAATGCTCCATGCATGTCCATCTTGGCTTTGCGAGAGATTCTTTAACGTCTCTTAACAGCTAGCTTGGGGGGTACTCCCAATAGCTTCAACCTAGAGCCCTATACTACTTCTTTTCTGTATTCAACTGTGCAATATCCTCTCCTCCTAAAACTTGGCCCTGTTCTGTGTTGTCATCAGATCACTAGCATACATTGGGCATTCATTTTGTTTCCCATGCTGTGAGACACCCCTAAATAACACATAACAGAGTAGAGTAGGGTGAATAGATCTGTGCAGCTGTGTCCTGGTTTCTACTTGAATAGCTTTTGGAATGTCAGTGAACTTCCATGGGCCATGGTTTCCTTATATGGAAAATGTGGCGGTTGGACCAGATCAATGTTATACTCTATGAGTATCTGAGGACTACAGACCCTCTCCTCATAAAAAAAATGCATGTATATGTAATATGTTGCATATAGTTTTAAAATTCCTAATATCCTTGAAAGATCCACAAATGGTATATAATACTGGGACATGTATATTTATGGCTCCTTGCATATAGACATTTATGACACAGAAAATTAGATGATAGCTCTTTGGCTTTTGCTACTGGAAATATAAAATTTACAATGTATGTGTCTTTTATGTCTTAGATATAGTTGTATTTGAGGAATACTATTTATTTGTTGGTCCATTTGTGCAATAGGACCTATACAAAATAAACTTCGGCAAGCCAGAGTGGAAACCATAAGCACTGATGTGTGTAACAGAAAGGATGTATATGATGGCCTGATAACTCCAGGAATGTTATGTGCTGGATTCATGGAAGGAAAAGTAGATGCATGTAAGGTAAGTTTAAAGTCAAGGCCAAAAGTTTACAAGGAAACTTTCCATTAGCTATTTCTGAGTTTGGCATATATTTTACCTAGGAGAGAAAAAAAAGGCATCTCTTTCACTGAGAATGACATTTATTTAATAATCATAACAATAAAAATAATTGTACTGAGAGTTTAATATATGCTAAGCCAAAAATTAAGCACATTTTTACATTATTTTATTTAATATAATGAGATAAAAGCAATATTATACTTATCCATATTCATCCCCCAGCCTCCTAGTCATTTCCCTTCGCCCCTTTCATTCTTTAATGACAGCAACACCTGAAACAGGTTTTCTCTCCACTCTAAGCCCTGCACTATCAGCACCGACCTGTTTAAATGCTGGACTGAGTTCCTAGACCTCCTCTTCTCCACTGATCCTCTACACTCTTCAGCTACCTCAGACCCTCCTCTTTAAAGTCACACTATGGGCCTTGTCCTCAAAAACTGCTCCATCTCCAAAAATGCTAATTTGCATCTTCCTATTTGACTACTACCACCCAGTGTCTCCCCCTTACTTTTTAACTACTGCTTCCTATATTTTACCCTGTTCTACCAACTCTCACTCCCAACATGCACAACCTACATGTACATTCCTTGTGTCCTTTCTCTATTTTTCTCCTTAGCCTTTGTCACCATCCCGTATGGAATATTTTTATGTATCTAGTTTATTGTCTATTTCTCCACTAACTAAAATATAAGTTTCATGAAAGAAGACTATTTTATTTACGGCTTTGTTCTCAGCACCTATAAGTGTGTGGTGAAAATATTTGATGACTGATTGAATGAAAAACAGTCTTTTATCAACTTCATAGACACCTATTGTCCATTGATTTCTCTGTTTTCTCACAGTTCATTAATCTTTTCCTTTCTTCCATCTACTTTTCCAGCTCAGATTTCACTGTCCATTATTTTTTATTGATAAATCATAATTTTATTACATCTGTGGACTACAATGTGACATTTCGATACATGTATACAATGTGGAATGGTTAAGTAAAGCTAACATATCTGTCATCTCACTTAACTTTTTTTGTGATAGACATCTAAAATTTACTCTCTTAGTTATTTTGAAATCTATAATACACTATTTTTAATTATAGTCATCCTGCTGGGCAGTAGATCTGAAAACATATTCCTCTGCACTGAAACTTTCCACCCTCTAACTAGCAACTCCTCCTTCCCTCACTCTCCACCTCCCTAGTCCCACCCAGACTCTGGTAATCATCATTCTACTCTCTACTTCTATGAATTCAACTTTTTAGATTCCACATATAGTTTAAATGACGTAATATATGTCTTTCTGTGCCTGGCTTATTTCACTTAGCATAAAGTCCTCTGGATTCATTATATTGTCACAAATGGACAGAATTTATTCTTTTTATGGCTAAATAGTAGTTCATTTTGTATATATAGCATATTTTCTTTATCTCTTCACACACTGATGAACACTTAGGTTGATTCCATATCTTGGCTATTGTGAATAATGCTACAGTGAACACAGGAGTACAGATATTTCTTTGCCATATTGATTTTAATATTTTTGGATATATTCCCAGAAGTGGGGTTGCTAGATCATATGGTAGTTCTGTTTTTAACTTTATAAGGAGCCTCCCTAGTGTTTTCCATAATATTTATACTAATTTACATTCCCACCAACAGCGTATAAGAGTTCCCTTTTCTCTGCATCCTCATCAATACTTATCTTTATCTTTTTGATAAAAACCATTCTACTAGGAGTAAAGAGATATCTTATTGTGGTTTTAATTCATTTCCCAGATGATTTTTAATACTGAACATTTTTTTTGGTGAACCTGATGGCCATAGTTTAGATATAAAAACTTATCAAATGTGTGGTTTGCAAACGTTTTCCCATTCTGTAGGTTGTCTCTTCTCTTTATTAATTGTTGTTTTGTTTTGTTTTGTTTGCTTGCTGTGCAAAAGCTTTTCAGTTCGATGCAATCTCATTTGCCTATTTTTGCTTTTGTTACCTGAATTTTTGAGGTAATATTCAAAAATCCTTGCCCAAACCAATGTCATGGAGTTTTTCTCTGTTTTTTTTTTTTTTCTTTTTTTTTTTTGTAGTTTTATAGTTTCAGGTCTTAGGTTTAGGTTTTTAACCCACTTTGAGTTTATTTCTGTACATAATATAACGGTAAAGGTCTAATTATATTCTCCTTTTTGTGTGTGTGTGTGTGAGACAGAGTCTCGCTTTGTCACCCAAGCTGGAGGGCAGTGGTACAATATTGGATCACAGCAACCTCTGCCTTCCAGGTTCAAGCTATTCTCCTGTCTCAGCTTCCTGAGAAATTTCCTCATTTTTACTCTTATGCTCCTCTCGTGTATTAGTCAAATAAGACCCAGAATCATTTCTAACAAAATGCTAATCATGTCAAATCTCTCTCTGAAATACTTCAGTGGCTTATCCTTAGTCTTAAGAAACTGAAACTTCTAAACAAGACCTACAAGGCTCCACATGGACTTGTCTTTGCTTATACTCCAGACTCCCCCAGACACTATTTGCCCCCCTTACACTCCTCTCTCCACCCACCTCCGTTTTTAGGCCCTTGAATTTGCCAGGTTCCTTCATGCCATAGAGCATTTGTAATACTGTTCCCTCTGCCCGGAACACACCTAACCCCAACTTCCCTTGTGGTCAGCTCTTCTTCCTTCAGATATCAGCTCTATTACACTCATCAGGGGAACTTTCCTGTTTTTCTTTGATAGTCAAATTTTGGATTTGTTTGTAGGCTTATTTAATATGTATATATATATATATATATTTTTTAACCTAAGCATAGGTTAAAAAATAAGCATAGGGTCTAAATAAGCATAGGCCTATAAGCATAGGGTCCTGTCATTTTTGGTCATCATTTTGTCCCTAATAGACATCAAATTGCCTCAGACATAGAATACGAACTCAGTAAATAATTAAATAAATAGATAAATAAATAAGTGAAGAAGAGGCAAAGAAAGCTTAAGTATCTTACCCAGGGTCACACAGCCAGTAATTAATAGAACTGGGACTGAAACAGGTAGTTCAGCTGCTGAGACCACACTTTTAATGACCACATGTTTGTCTATTTACTTAATATTCTTTGTTCTTCTTTTTGTTTTCCAAAAGAGATTTAAAGGCGCTTATAAAAATTCAGCAGGAAAACTAATTAGAAATAGGTGAGTAAAAGAAAAGGCGACCAGCCGGGCACAGTGGCTCATGCCTATAATCCCACCAATTTAGGAGGCCGAGGTTGGCAGATTGCCTGAGGTCAGGAGTTCAAGACCAGTCTGGCCAACATGGTGAAATCCCATCTCTACTAAAAATACAAAAATTAGCTGGGCGTGGTGGCGCATCTGTACTCCCAGCTACTCAGCACGCTGAGGCAGGAGAATCGCTTGAACCCAGGAGGCGGAGTTTGCAGTGAGCTGAGATCGTGCCACTGCACTCCAGCCTGGTGACGGAATGAAACTCTACTCAAAAAAAAAAAAAAAAAAAAAGGGAAATCAGGAATAGATCTATAAAACACAATCAAGATGACAGCAATTTGGAAGAGATCCTTGAAATTTTCTACCTAGGCTTACAAATGCTTATCTCACATTTAACATTTTATGTACATAGTTACTACATCATGCTAAATGGATCTGGTCAACCTACGAAAAAAAGAAAAACTAAGGCTACTGAAACAGAAATAATGCAACCATTTCCTGTGAATGGGTGTTAGCCTTCCCCACCCCCCCCAAAAAAATGCCCTTTAAAGTTTAGCAGAAATGTTAATTCAGTTAAGAGACCCGTTAAATAGTCTGAAATCTGGCTGTGCTCTGTGTGCCAATTTCCACTTTTTTCTATTAACATCAGATTACAATACTTTCCCATTGAATTAAAGTAGAGTTGACAATTTAAAATGTTTTTATTTCAGGGTGATTCTGGTGGACCTCTGGTTTATGATAATCATGACATCTGGTACATTGTAGGTATAGTAAGTTGGGGACAATCATGTGCTCTTCCCAAAAACCTGGGGTCTACACCAGAGTGACTAAGTATCGAGATTGGATTGCCTCAAAGACTGGTATGTAGTGTGAATTGTCCATGAATTATACACATGGCACGCGGAGCTGAAACTCCTGCATATTTTGTATTATTTATATTTATGTAGTTTGGATTAGTGCTTTTGTTTGCTGTCAAGAAACCCCTAGACCCAGACAAATCTAATATCCTGAGATGGCCTTTACATACGTAAGACCAAACTCTTTCTACCATGAGGGAAGAAGACAGCAAATGACAGATAGCACCTATTCCTTGCTCACAAGGGAAACTGCTTGTGATACTTCCTATAAGATAAATAAGTGGTTTCCCTCAATCGAAGATGGGAACATCATTTTCCACAGGATATGAAGAGCTGCCAGTGCTGCCAAAATTTCACCTCATATAATACCTGGAGCACCTGAGATTCTTCCTTGTGAAAAAAGCAGTCTTCCTTGAAGACTCAGAACTTCAACATTTTAGAACTGATAAGTGGACATTCAGTATGCAAGAATGGAGAAGTATGGGATTTGCAATACGACTTGAACTCTAACCTGGGCTTCTATCTAATAATACAGAGGACTATCATTAACCTCAAGAGTTGGCATTTTAAAAGTATTTAAATGTATCTGAACTAGCTGCTGTTAACACAGTGTTATATACTCAAGCACTAGCTTCGGGAAGTATATTGTGTTGTTAAGAAGCATTTCTGATTTATTCTTTAACGGCATCTTGCCATCCGTATTTTAGTTGCAGTCAGCCCAGAAAGGGGGGGGAAAAAGAACTTGGGAGAGTTCTTCCAAGAGTACAAGGAAGATAATAGAAGCAGATGAAGGCTAGGAGAGTTGGTTTCAAATAATTAGTAACAGGACAAGTACTCTAATTTTTGATGGAATGAGCTATCCAATTATTTACTTAGAAATATTTATATCAGTATATGGCAACTGGTACTTTTGAAAGTCTTCAGCTCTCTGACAAGTCAGACATCCGTCAAAGTATCAGGTCAGCTGTCTATCAGAATATCAGATCTGATTTGTGTAAAGCTTTGTGTAAAGCACTTAGGACAGTGCCTGACATATACTATGCACTAAATAAATCATTGTTACATGGAAATGAATGCCTTGGCAAGCTTTGAGATAAATGAACTCAATTTTTTCAATTAAGTATTACGTACAGCTCAAATCCCAATGATGGTAGTAGTGGTAGAAAGCACGGGCTTTGAACCAGTCTGCTCAAGCTAGAATATTGTCTCTGCTTCATACGAGCCTTGTGTCCTTGCACACGTTACTTAACATCTCTCTTCATTAACTCTTTCACCTCTACAATGGGAATAAAAGTGGCACTACCTCATATAGTTGTTCTGAGAACTAAATGAATTAAAACATGTAAAACACTTGCAATAGTGTCTGCACACAGTAGTCTCTCAATATGGATTAGCTACTATTTATCATTAATAATGTGTTTTAGAATCAATAAAACTTACTATACATTTTAAAAGTTGATCCTTGCTTCTTTAAAGCCATGTAATTGATTTCAAAGTACTTTTAATTACATGGTAAAACAAATTTGCTGAGCTACTAGAATTTTTTCAAAATCACTTTTAGGTCTCATTAATATATTTTGAATTATGTCTGCTTATAGACAGGTAGTCATCGGATATGACAATCATCTGTCACCATGGTTGTGACTACACAGATGCATCCATATTCATCTATAGACCTTAAATGTGAGATTAGATTTGCTACTCTGATTTATTAGAGAAAAATCTAGACTATTCATTTCCCTAGTGTTGGAATGTTTTGTTAGTTTACATGTACATCTGTTTATATGTAATATATGTAAATGAGAGAAATACAACTAAAAATATCTCCCAGTTATTATTTATGTCTCAGTAAGGTATAAACACAAAAAGCTTATTGTGTACATTTCCTCTTTAAAAACAAAATGTCATCAAATTTCTGAGTCGATGACTAGTAATAACTAAATACCACCGGAGAAAGCCGAGGAAAAACTTAAATTCTTATATTTCCTTCACTTAAACTCCTACAGTTTGCGTATAGCACAGAAACATTTAAAGTTTTCAAGAATATTTAGCATATAAAAGATGGGCTTGATTGATGATGAGCATATTTCATATTAAAGCTAAACACTTCTTTAGTAGAAATGGGAAAGCAAATCTGTCTACCAAAAAATCACTTTCCTCTACGTAATTTCTATAACAGTGGATATGTGTTTTGTGTAATTTTATTTATATGTGATAAGACTGTGATACCTTTTTGTGTATAAGTATCTGTGAAACTATGTGTACTGATTTAAATATTTCTGTGCTTAATTCCATTGAGCTCAGTGATAGTTAAGCACAGTTGAGAGAAATAAATACAAAAGGTTAAAAGAAAATCTAAGTAAAGGAAAAGTGGATTTTAAAAAAATGAATTTCTATGTCCTATTTCTAATTAGGTGTCTAACTTTTGAATAATTTTGAATAACTTTATTGAATAATCATGTAATTTTTTTACCTGATGTTTTCCATCTTCCAAATGGGACATTAAGCTGTCTAGCTTATGGCATTGTTGTGAGACTTTTGAGATTACTAATAAAGTTGAAAATTCAATGAATGTTCAAAACTCGCTCAAAAATGCAAAGTATATCATTATAAACATATCATTTCAGATGATGCTGAAAATGTATTAAGATTATAAAGAACTTTGGGCTTTTCTACAGAATTGGCATTTTTATGCTTTGTGAATTTTGAAAATATATTTATGGTTAAAAGCAAACAAACAAAAACACTCTAAAGCATAAAAAAAAACTAGGCTTTGCCTCCTGTGTGGTGATGCTATAGTAATATCCATATCTTTTCATAGAAAAAAACTTGTAATTTGTCTGACTCATTTTAAAACACAGGTCAAATCCATGAAGCTGACAATAAATAAGGCAGCTTCTAATCTCTGTGTAGTCCTGATTGAGTTTTAGAACTACAGTTAGTTTATAATGCTTGAACAATATTAGACCAAAATTGCTGCCAGTAGTTAACCATCTCTCAGTGAAATCCATATGATTCAACAATATGAAGAACAAAAATATTTTAATAGGAATCTACTCTTTCCACTGAATAAACTTATTTCTTTGTTAATGTATTTATTTGACAGAGAAGGGAAGTATGCAAGGCATTTTTTACATGCAATCATGAAAATGAAAAATAAAGCAGAAAGCTAAAATCATAGCTATTAAAGCTGGAAGAGACCTAAGAGATTATCTGCATCTACCTCCTCTTTTGATTGATGTGAAATCAAGGCCAAGAGAATTTCTGCAAGGTTATACAGTGGGTTTTAGCCAATGGAGGAATGGAATATAGGAGCCCTAATATCCAGTCCAATCTTTTCTTTAGTATTCTAACCTGAGTTATGCAGTTTCAGGAACGAGGAACATTGCAGACCTATGAGTCACTAAAGTTAAATGACTACTGCCAAACTAGTTTATCCTAGTATTTATAAATATGTAAACCACACAGCATTTCCAATAATTATTGTAGCTTTAGCAGTGAAACTGGGAATTCCCCCCTTTCACTTCCGAGTTCCAGAAGTAACACAAGGGATTCTCCCCGACATCAGCTGTGATCCTTTTTACCTGACAAAAACTAGCCCCAATTTCTATTATATTCTAAATCTTTTTCTCAATAGACCTAAATGTAATGTTAGCAACTGCAGTTCTATTCATTCTAGCAGGAGGTTGAGGAGGATACCATCAAACGCAACAAAAAATTGTAGCCTATTCATCAATTACCCACGTAGGTTGAATAATCGCAATTTTAATTTACAGCCTCACCCACCATCATTATCAAATCTAATAATTTACCTAATATTAACAATAACCATATTTATACTATTCAGTGCAAATATAAGTAACACAACATTATCACTATCCTATATGTGAAATAAATTACCATTACTAACATTTATAATCCTTGTCACTTTACTATCTCTAGGAGAAATGCCCTGCTAACAGGATTTTTACCCGAAGAGCTATCATTCAAGAAATAACAAAAAATAATAGCCTCATTATACCTACATTCATGGCTATCATAGCTCTTCTCAACCTATACTTTGATATATATCTAATTTATTCCACATCACTAATGATATTCCCAACAGCTAATAACATAAAAATAAAATTGCAATTTTAAAACATAAAACAAACCCTCCTCCTACCACCATTCATTATTACCTCAGCCCTATTCCTGCCAATCTCACCAGTAGTTTTAATATTAAACTAGAAATTTAGGTTAAATCAGACCAAGAATTCTTAAAGCCCTAAGTAAGTAAATTATACTTAATTTCTGTAATTCAATAATAAGAATTGTAAGATCTTATCTCACGTCAATTGGATGCAAAAAAAAAAAGTGAAGTAAGCTAAACCTACATGGTGTTCTGCAAAGTATATTGTTGGATCAAACCAGTTTTATGATTAAGACAACAACCCACTTAAAACTATGTTAAACTATACCTAAGGAAACAAGATGAATTGAGTGTAGGCAGAGGTACTAAGCTAGTTAAATAGGCAGATCATAATACTCCATGAGAAGTTTACCCCCCAAATTCATACCTTAGTCCATCTTTTTCCCTCTCTACATATAATTATGAAGTAATTTTAAAGCCTTAATATGACAAAGATAAAATATCCACACCATATTTTAAAATAAGGCATCAAAAGATTTCAAGCCTTATTAAAACACCAAATACTTGTTTTACTCTTTATTTTTTAAATTCCTCATTAGAATATCTGTTTTATAAAAAAAGTCATAGAAGCCCCCTAAAATGCAAAAAATAAACAAGTTTTTATTAAGCCACTTTTGTAAATGCTTACAGTTAACATTCATTTACAGGTTTCAATATATTCGTTGCTTTAAAGTTTTAACTATAACCAATAAGAAATGAGGAAAACGGCCAGTAATCTCAGTACTTTGGGAGGCTGAGGTGGGCAGATCACTTGAGGCTAGGAGTTTGAGACCAGCCTGGCCAACAGGGTAAAACCCTGTCTTTACAAAATTAGAAAAATTAGTGGGGCATGGTGGTGCACACCTGTAATCCCAGCTACTTGGGAGGCTGAGGCAGGAGAATCACTTGAACCCAGGAGGCGAAGATTGCAGTGAGCTGAGATCACACCATTGTACTCTAGCCCAGGCAACACAGTGAGATTTCATCTGCCCCCCCAAAAAAGAAAAGATATGAGGAAAATGAAATCATGTCACACAATTAAAGAAGAGAAATATGCCTTTGTTTCTACTGCCTTCAAGCTGTCAAACGGAGCATTAACTTACCTGCTTTATGATGTTGTTGTGAGGCTTTTGTGTTGAATAATAAAGTATAAAAGAGAATGTTTAAAACCTTCTTTAAAAGTGTAAAGCATATTATTTTAAACTGATTTCAGCACAGACAATGCCACACATCTGTTACTACTGTAAAGAAGTTTTTATATAGTGTTAGCATTTTTATCATCAATACTGTTATTTTGTTAATTTGCAAATACTGCTGTTCCTTCAAATTATGTTTAGCATTTTCTGATGAGAAACATACCATACAGCTTGTGCAGTTAAAATTAATTTATTGAAAAAAGAAAAATACCAGCTGAATCAAATTAATTATTGTTCCCTTGATAGCTTTAAGAATAAATATAATCCAACTTCATTTTATTTAATGAATAGTATAGCATGTCCAAGAACTCTATAATCAATCTACTTAGAACATTTTTAATGCTATTATGCAGCTCACAATGGAAAATACAAAAAAAAATGCTACTTAGGGTCAGAATTTAACAAAGTAATGTTTTAGTCTATGTCCTAGTCCTTTTTATGTTGCTTTAACAGAATACTTGAGAGTGGGTAATTTACAAAGAAGATAGGTTATTTAGCTCACAGTTCTGCATGCTAGAACATTCAAGGGGCATGACTTCAGCATCTGCTTCACTTCTGGTGAGGGCTTTTGTGCTCAGTCAAAACATGGTAGATAGTCAAAGGGGGAAGATGACAAGCACGAAGAAGGACCAGACAGGAGGAGGAAACTCACATTCTAACAGTCTGCTCTTATGGGAACTATTCCATTCCTGCAAGAACTAATCTAGTTTCTCAAGAGTGAGAACTCCTTTATTACTGAGAGAACACCACTAAGCCATTCCTGAGGAATCAGCCTCCATGACCCAAATGTCTCCCACTAGGACCAATTTCCCAACATTGCTACATTGGGGATCAGATTTCAACATGTGTTTTGGTGGGGATAAAACATCTGAACCATAGTAGTCTATATTCTCTGAATTATTAAGGTTTAAGTCACATAATTATGAAATAGTATGCTAACCCAGTGTGATAGGTTTCCTGTGAAGTTACATTTTTGTATATTTTCTTCCATCATCAGAACCCGTGTCCTCAAATGTTAAAGTGTAGCCTTGGAGATAAGGAGATTATCCTTCTTGATCTGCCTTCTCTTTTGACTCCCAAACCTTGGTACTCTCCATAAAAAATGCTCATATGCCCCTCTTTTAATTATTTCCAGGAGAAATTTTATAAACACATAAGATTGCCATCCTAGTGGTTTTAATAACTACCTTTGTCTGTATTCAAAGCAAGCACCTTCTGCTGAACCTCAAAAATGTATCTTTCTGTTTAGATCCATGAGGTAACTCCTAAATTTTTAAACCCATTAGTGTTTGTCTTATATTGATAATCTTTAGGAAAAGTGGATTTGAAGGTTAAACAAACAGGCTAGAATTCACTATGAGAAAAAGGAGAATTTAAAAGTGGAGAAAAGAAATAAACAGAATCTAAGAATAAAGAAGCTATTGGGAAGACAAATATTAAACCACAGCTACTTGATGAAAAGATTCATAGAAGAAAAAATAGCTGGAATTCAGAACAAAGGTTACTTTTTAAGAAGTAAAGAAAATGGATTATTCACCACCTTTGAAAAAAATTAAAGGACATTATGATACATACTTACTGAAGGGAGAGAGTACACAATTGTACCAACTTACAACTATTTTTACTTTTTATTTTCTAATTCTTGTATGCATAAATGCATATATTTCACAAATTGACATAATAGCATTATAAAATAATGTATTTCTCCAGTTTAAATTATGTATTTTATGATCATGTTTTTGATATAATCATCAGTTTGATGTCTACAATACATCAAATAGTTAAGCCACAGAAACCTAGCCCAGAACATTAGGCTAGTCTGTTGTCAATTAAATTTTATTACAGGATCAGGAACCGTAAGTATGGCATCCTGCCCTTCCCCACTCCATGCACCAATTAACACCCTGTGACCGCGTGTCATTTCCCCTATTTTGCTCCTTGCCAATAATGTGTGTGATTTCTCCCCCTTTACCCCATACCAGTCTCTCCTCCACTGGTTTAATATCTCTTTAGCACCCTCTTTCCCAGCTGGTTTCACTGAGTCCTCCTTGCTCCCTTTCATTAAAATGCTCCTGTACCTTCGGCCTCTTCACAGAATGTTTCTGCATCATCTTGCTGAAGTCTGGATATCACTGTCTAAAACATCACTTTGTTTTAGCTATCTCAAGTGATTCTTCTTCTCCCTGGCTTTAATACTGTCAGAATTCTTCCAACTCCCAACTACAAGCTTTCAAATACTTGTGTATTCTTCCAACAATTTTTGCTACACACTACTATAAAAATGTATTTCCTTAATATTCATGCCTCTAGCTATACCACACATTACCACTCCCAATTACGGTCAGCCTGTTGCTCACTCCCCACATTTGTTGAGGGACTAGGCACCTGAGTCAACACAGACCTCTCCACCCAACTCATCTCTTCATTGTGGTCAATTTCAAAATCAAAGTGGATGACCCACACCTATCCTTAATTCTTTGAGTTCATAAATTCAAATGACTTTAACTTCTGTTTCACTCTAGATAGCTGATGTTCTGATTTATTAAATGTCTCAGAGTCTCCATAGTCTCATAGTATGTCTAACTCTTAAAAACCGCACTTTCATACAAACCTGTGGAACTTCATTTTAGATGTCATAAACTGGTTTTCTATCACTATAATGGTCAGTTTCCTAGTCCTTAGCTTGAAGGCTACCAAACCAACAAACTCTCAGCCCTACTAGGTCTTCTTCTGTGCCTAGACGAAGTGAGCAAAGTTAGAGAAAACGCATTCAACCATACGTATTAACACCGTTAGTAATTTGAACTACGTCATTTCAGTTGTACTGTTGATAACACCCAGTAATTATTTTTCTTTTAAAAACACTTTTTGTCATGTTGTTCCAACAGGGCAACACTCACCCCAGCACTAGTACTTAGCCCACCCACTCTCCACTCACCTTGGTGCTAACCATACTAAGAACAGAAGAGATTATTTGAAATCCCCCAATACAACAACTCACTTTCACACTAGTGTTTGTATTATCTGTTCCTGCATTAATCTTCTAAGGATAATGGCCTCCAGCTCCAGCCACGTTCCCACAAAAGACATGATCTCATTTTTTATGGCTGTGTAATATTCCTTGGTGTATATATACCACATTTTCTTTATGCAGTCTGTCATTGATGGGAATTTAGGTTGATTCTATGTCTTTGCTATTGTGAACAGTTCTGCAGTGAACATTCGTATGCTTGTGTCTTTATCATAGAATGCTTTCTATTCCTCTGGGTATATACCCAGTAGTGGGATTGTCAACACCTCTTATTGCATCCTCACATGATGGATGGGGTAAGACAGAGTTCTAGGGCCTCTTTTATAAGGGGCTCCACCCTCATGATCTATTCATCTCCCAAAGTCCACCTCCCAGTAACATCACTTTTGTGATTTGATTTTCAACATATGAATTTGGGAGCAGGGGGAAGACAAACAACCATCTATAGCAGATATTAATCAGTTGACCTTCAGTTAATCAAAAGGAATATTACCCAGGTGAGCCTAATCTAATACATTAGCATGAAAACCATTTAGAAGTAGATAATTTTCTCTTCCTAGTAGCAGAAAAGTCAGAGATTTGGTGTCCAGCCTCCTCTAGAAGTTGAGAGCAGTCCTGACTCACAGTGACCAAGAAAAAGGGACCTTCATCCTTTCTGCAAGGAATTGAATTCTGTCAACAGCCTGAATGAGCTTGGAAGTACAATTCTTCATCACAGCCTCCAGATTAAAGCCTAGCCGGACACGTCTTATTTTTACTATTTGTGACTCTGAACAGAGAACAAAGTTGAGTTTGCCTGGACTTCTTATCTACAGTATAGAAATGGATAATAAGATGCATTTTAAGTGGTTAAGCTTATGGCAATTTGTTACATAGTAAAGAAAATTGATAAAGGTTTAGAATTATGTAATTATTAGTCATTGGACCATTTTTCTATATGTTCATTTATTAATTGTAATTAAGGTATTTTTTTAATTTACCAAAAACTTTTTTTCAAAATGAAAGGCTGAAAAATAAAAGAGAATGTCAATTGTCACATTGACAAAAAGACTCATTAAGTATTGGATGCCACAGTGTTTACAGAGGTGCTGGTAATTGCATATAAAGACATCACCGTTTTGAACCTCAAATCATTCATATCTAACAGTAGAATTGGGTCTATAAATCTGAAAATAAGCAAAACTAAAACTAGAAGCCTACTTGAGGGGAAAGTGTGGGTATAGGGTTGTTCAGACAGTGTGGGAGCTGGGGAAATTAGTAGAAATAATCCTGCAGGAATTAACCTTTGAGTGTAGGCTTTCAGAGTCCATGGACCCTGTGTAGACAGGTTCTAACTAAATGTTAGAACCTACAGTGAGGGGGATTTTGAATTGAGAATTGTAATACAAAGGAGGGAAAAAACATTTTAGGAACATGGGTTAAAGTCTCATTGGGGGTGAAAAAGCCTAGACTGAGAACAAGAACAACAAAAAACTTGGGTACATCAAAGAAGGCAATGACGGTGTAGCTAATAGGTTGGTGCAAAAGTAATTGCTGTTTTCACCATTAAAAAAAGCATTTCACATTTACTTTTGCACCAACCTAATAAACTGTAAGCACACAGAGGGATGATGATCAGCTGGTGAAGCCCTTTGAAAAGGTAATTGGTACAAAATATATTTTAGTTTTTCTACCTTAAAGCCAACTCCTTCTTAAGAATAGACACAAATGAATTACTGGGCCAGATATGATAAGCACAAGTATCATTGGCTGAAGAAAAGCATATCAAGGGCCATAGAATGTTTCATGAAAACCTCTGGTGCATTTCAGGCTTGCCTCTGAAAGAGATGAATGGCAGGGCCTGAGACCAGACTTGTACTGACTCAGAATGAAGAGCGCTACCTCTTGAAAAATACAAAACTTCTCAAAATACGAGAGGGTGTTGCTTAGGTTTGAAACTTTGATATTGTTTCCCACTTAATTTTAATTAGCCAGAATTAGGAAATTCTTCCTTCCTGCAGTGAAGACTTAACCAAGTGATTCTTCACCTCAATACTGGTTAAAGTTTACTCATCCCAACTTGTTAAACTAGTTTCTTTTAAATCCTGAAGTATTCTTACTTTAGTCAGCTTACAAGTCAGAAAGAATGCCGAAGATACTATTCATTTGACCAGAAATCACAAAGCAGCACGAACGTAGACGAGTTTGCATTCTCAAAAGTGTATGATGAATTGGTAAGTTTAGTTGCATTTCATGTTTGAAAGCTTTGTTTCATATTTGTGGTTTCCCCAATGCAAATTGGAAATTATTCCAATTGGGAATCTGATAATTCTTTCCCCTTTACTTTTGTTGGAAAACATAAAGTAATGTTACTCTTTATTGGGAAACCAGGCTAATAATTTTATATTTAGGATTTGAAAAGTAACACATTGGATTTTAATTGAAAAGTTTAATGTAAGGATGAGATGATCACAGAGAGAGGGAGGAAAAATAGAGAGCCTGAGGTGACCCGTATAAATCAGGAGGAATAGAATGGAGCAAGGAATAGGAAGTATTGTGTTTTAATCCTCATTCTGCAATTGATAAATATAACTAAAACTTCAAAAAATACAAATTTTAATACTCTGAGAAATTATTTGCCTTTTCAAATAAAAAATTTAAAGAATATAAAAATAACATAAATAAAAATATAGAGTCAAAAGCAAATAAAAGATTTTAATTTTTTTTGTATTTTAATATAGATTTGGAAGGAAGTTTGCAGAAAATAAACCTTATTTATTTATTTATTTATTTAAGACAAGGTCTTGCTCTCTTGCCCATGCTGGAGTGCAGTGGCATGATCATGGCTCACTGAAGCCTTGATCTCCCAGGCTCAAACAATGCTACCATCTCAGCCTTCAAGTAATTGGGACGATAGGCATGCGCCACCACACCAGGCTAATTTTTAAATTTTTTGTAGAGATGGGGGTCTCCCTATTTTGCCCAGTCTGGTCTCGAACTCCTGGGCTTAAGTGATACTCCTGCCTCGGCCTTCCAAAGTTTAGGATTACACTTCATTGAACATTAATTTTTCATCTGCAAATATGAGGTCAATTAATACAAATTACTCAAGATAATGTGGGAATTACCAATATCTTTTCTAGTGGTGCTTAACCAGGTTAGCACTTTTTTTCCATTGAGAATAAGATATTTGTATATATAAAATTCAATTAAATGTATGGATCTCTAGATACAGTCCTCCTAACAGTTTTAACTCGGTACGATCATTAAAAATGTTCCCCTTTTCACCTGCTCATCTTAAAGCCACAAATTAAGATTTAAGTTATTAAAAACAACCAAAAAAACACACTTTCCACACTTAACACATTAGGATTTACTTTCAAAATGGACAGTAATAAAAACAATTATTATTATTTATTTATTATTTTTATTTTTACTTAACATGATCTCTAATCTGTAGGGGGAAAGCTGATGATGTCATACTAATAAAAATAAAAAGTAATTTAATCCTTCTTATCTCTTTAATAGCTTTAATAGTCATGCTTTGATTCAAGTTCTATTATGTGCCAGGCACCATTCTTGCCATTGTGGTGACAGGTGGGGGGATGGGCAGGCATAGAAGTGAAAAGCATACAGTTCTTTGAGGGTTATGTGAATGTCAGTTCTGTAGTATAGCTAGTTAAAGGAGAAAGAGACATTCCAGAAAGGTAAAGAAACAAATGAAAGTAACATAAATAGAAAGAGACAGGAAAAGTAGAGTGAAATAAAAATCTGGGAAAAGCAAAATGTCTACATCTAGTTAATAGTTCAAAAATCTGTTTAAGCTTCTACATTTCTGTTACCTTTCAAGATTTTTAAAGTTATCTTCTTCTGGTCCTAAATCTTTTTTAAAACTCTGCAGTCTCATTCTCTATTTAGATAAATCAGTATGACTACTTTATATCTTTTTTTAAAATGCTTGGTTTGGTTTTCTTTGGTTTTGTGGCTCAGAGGAATATGATGAGTGAGAGTGGTGGTATGGGTAGAGGAAACATTGTTGAAAAGCCATCTCTACTCTTACCATTGATAATCAAAGCCTCAGTGTAAATTGCTCTCAGAGGATTTTCTCCATTTGGAATACACAAACATCTTTATTTATTAGTTTTTGTTATCTCTGAGTAATGTGAAAAAGACTTTTATTCTTTGTTGTACATTTCAGTACTTAGTAGAATGCTTGGCCCATATGTGTTAGTTGAAGCATTTAATTGTTTTTCAAATTTATTTGGCACCATCTAATTTCCAGCCAACAACTTACCCGATCCTGGTTGTTTGGGTCTTCTCCACCTGACTTGAATAGTTTTCAATACCATCTTAAACGACTCTTTTTCACACAGAAATATTTTACTTTTCTAATAAGCCACTCTGTATTTAAATATAGTGACATATATAAGTATCAGCACGTTTGTAGTATTTAATCTTTAGTCCTTATTTATATTACACTTAATAGTATTTAGTCATTATATTTTTCTACAAATGAGTAATCATGGAATAGCTTCCTCAGATTAGGTCTTACAATGAGGTCCTAGTAATTTTACATTTCTCTTTGCCTTACACAGAAATATGTTAGAGTCTCTTTTCATGTAGTAATATCTATCAGTGAATTTTAGGTTATTTCCCACATCGACTACTAAAGTCAAATTTTTATTTTATGATAGTGAGAATAAAAGAACTTTGCCAATTAAAAACATATAAATGTGGAAAACAGAGTTTATTGATTGTAATTTAGCAACCAAATTTGTCATTTAAATAAGAGACTACCTTCATCTTCTGTGATTGTGTTCTGAGCTCTAGAAGTTTAGCACTGTTAGTGTAGGACTAGGACTATATGCCAAAGAGAGAGAGAGGAGAGCGAAAAGACAGATTGTCCCAAAACTGAGTAAGAATAATTCGTATCTCTGAAGCAGCACATTCCAAGTTTGAAAACGCAATGAAAGTTTTATCAGAACATATACATATATATATACATATACACATACACATTTAGATTTTCTTTTTTCTTCATACATACTTTTAAATAAGGCCTAACAAAACATAAGCTTATCTGTGTTAATCTAATGTTAAGTATTTTTACAGGAAAATGTTATGATAATCTTTAAACATATTATTTTTAAATTTTTGCATCTTGGTCAAATTGACACACATAGAAGTCAGTATTTCATTCATGAATGTTCTGCAAATATTATTATCTGTAGTAATGGCCACTATCATGTCTAACTTCTGGCTAACTTCTGTGCACATTCAAAATTGTTCCCTTAAGATCAATTTTTTGGCACAAAGACTTTTACAATTCTTGAAATGCCATTCCCTAGCTAACAAAATTCATCCTAAATTTCTTTTTTCACTGACTATTCTCTATACTCCTGGATAATTGGAATAAGGGTTTCTCATTCTTCCATACTTCAAGGTACCTCAGAATTGAAGACTTAGACCTTCTCCTCCATACCATCTTGGATCTTACTCTTCACACCCTTGTAAAACTGCCTTGTTTTGTTGAGGTTCATGCAATTCTCCTACCCACCTTCTTTCTTTCCTCATTGCTGTCCTTATGAACCCCAAAGTTATGCTTTCCATGTATTGAAGACTCTGACACTTGCTTATCTATTTCCTTTTCTACTCCAAGTCCTACACTTACCCTAGGTAGCATCAGTGCTTTTGCGGTTGACGTTCAACATCCTAGTCATTCATTTCCTTGAGCTTCATATCTCCATAATTTTCTCTTCCAATAATACTCTTCAGTGCACACCCTGGACTTTGTGATGATTTGGAATTACTCTATCTGAATCTAAACTTTGGACTTTATCACTATTCTAACCTTCCTTTGTAGCAATCTTAGTTACTTACAATCCATCAAGATTTTTTATTTATTTATTTATTTTACTCATTTACTCTTCTAATCTTTCAATTCTTCCTCTTCATCAGTGGCCACTCTCACTGCACGTGCATGCGTGGGCACACGCATGCGCACACACACACACACACACACATCTTTGCTTTTCTTGTGATCCTTAGGTTAATGATTTAAACAAAAAATTTAACTATGTCTTGAACTCCACTAAATTCTCTTTCCCTGTATCGCTTTTATTGTCCATACTGGTTAAAATATAGGGAAGATATAACTATCTGAAAAAAAGGCTAACCTCCGCCCAGACCACTGAAGAATGCTACGGAAATGTAGCATTTGTGTAGCATTGTGTGGCATATGCTACACACATATTGAGGAGGTGCCTCTTCATCTAAGTCCTCAATTGTGCCCACCATTCCTGCTACATTCTTTTAATCTGTTTTCCACAATGAGTATTCCAGTTTATTCAGTTTCCTCAAATTTCCAGTTCTCATCACCTGACATCTCATCTTTCTACTACTTCAAAGAGATAATGTGATTTATGAATTCGATGACATTTCCTTCAATTTCCTGATATTGAGCCAACAGCCCTACCTGCATCCATTCATGTTGTCAAGAGGAAGCCTACAGTGTGTCCAAGTTTCCAGTCTATTATATTGAACCATATGAAAATGTCAGGGTATGACAACTTTTGACCTATATGAAAGGTAATTTCACTTGGGTGAACCTAATAGTTTAGAATCCACGATTATTCAAATATTATGTGAGTACAGTTCCTCTTCCAATCTCAGGCAATAATAAAATGGTTAGTTTATACCACTTTAAGTATACTTAAAACTGTCCCATCCCCCCAAAATAAAAAATCCTCCATCAACTCCATATACCTTGATGACTTGTCTCTCTCTTCCCATACATAAACTCATGAAAAAATTGTTGATGCTCACTTTTTCCATTCACTCACTTCCAATATTTTCTCCTACCCACATACATGTGATTTTATGACCCCACTACTCTGTTTCTTTTCCTATCATAATCACTGATGACTCCCTATTTCTTAATTCAGTGGATAGTCTACATTTTTATCATATTACTCTTTATCCTTTGTTATTGTATCACACTTCTTCTTCTTATCTTCTCTAATTTTCTCTGTTTTTTCAGCCATTCCTAAAAAACCAATAGGTCAAAAGATTTCTTTTTAAGTGAATTGACCAAAGGGGAACTGATACACATGGTGGGAATGTAAATATCTACAGCCATCATGGAAAATAGTATGAAGATTTCTAAAAAAAATAAAAATAAAAAAAATAAAAAATAGAACTACCATATGATCCATCAATTCCACTACTGGCTATATATGCAAGGGGAGAGCACCATGTTGTAAACAGTAAAAAACATGCAATGTTACTATCAATTTAAAAATAAAGAAATGGACAAATAGGAAAGAGAAATTAATTCTAAATAGGACAGAAAATGAGCACTTCAAATATAGCAATTTGCGCAGTCTTAAAGGTATGTTTTTCATAAGTAGAGAAGTAGAGGGGGGCAATTTTAGATGGGCCCCAAAGTTATGCTTTCCGTTTATTGAAGACTCTGACACTTGCTTCTCTATTTCCGTTTTTACCCCAAGTCCTACACTTACCCTAGTGTAGGTTATCAGACTAACAACTCAGGGGCCCGTCTTCATTAATGCAACAGGTGTTTTGTTTATTTTGTGTTGTACTAGGTTGGCATCCTCAAGAAAAATGCAAATTATAAAGTTTTCATTTTAAAACAAATACTCATTTTAGAAATTTGTTATAGAAGATACATATATATATATATATATATATGCATATCTATCTATATAGATAGATGTATCAGCAGGCTTAAAAATATAGCACAGAAAAATTCTGTGAATGACTTGATTTTTAAGTCTTGTTGTTTTTATAATTATTAGAATTAAATATTACTTTGAGAGTAGCTGCCTGAATTCATTAATCTACTACAATTCTTGTAATTCGGGTTCGCTATTTGACGATAAACTAATAAATTACAATCGTTATTACTGAAATGCTCCCATTAGGAAATAAACAGCAGTTTTCAGCAGATAACATGGAAGAACGCACTGGGTGTGTGGTCAAAACACCTGATTTTGAATCAAGACTTCTCTAGTTGATAGCTATGTGTCATTAGACCAGACCCAAGACTTCTGTGAACCTGTTTCTATCTCTGAATTAGTACCAGGATAAATACCATGAGAACTACAACACAATAAAAGGTTTTCATTGCTAATGGACCCAGTGGAGACACCACTGAAAAGAGAGTTTAGTATATTAATGTAGGGTTTGATCATAACCCTTGTGCCAGAGAAACCTATGGAACAAATGGCCCATTTACTTTTTAGGGGTTTACTGTCCTTTTTTCCCCTTGAATTCCTATTCAGGTACCTGAGAACAGATCTAATAGAATGATTTATTGTGTCTTATTTGTAACCAAATGATTCTTTTCACCAAAGAGTTTTAGGTCTCTCCAAGAGGAATAATTATCTCCTGGTCTCTGCTCTATTGGGTCACAGCCCAGATACTTGGTGGCCTCACTATCTTGAGACATATACCATGTAACTCAGGCATGTCTCTCCCCTCATGATCTGCTGGGTGCCTCCACTACAGGGGGGAGTTTTTCCGTGGCTATTCCCCATAGTACTAGACCTTCCTAATTGCACGGCTATACACTACTTTTATGAGTTTTGACGCTCTTTCAGATTCCTGGATCTTGGATGAAAATAATAAAATTATTTCTTAGTTATTTTCTGCTCAGCAAAATTTACTCTCTGTTTTCAAGCTTCTATTTTTCTCATGTGCCACACCTGTGTTAGAATCCATAATGACTGTACAGAGGAAAATGTTAATTAATAGAAGACAGGAAATTTAGGTGGGCAAAACTAATTACTACTTTTATGTTTGGGAGCAAATCTTTTTAGCCTCAGCTGCCTCAATTGAAAAATGGGCATCATTATATCTACCATATGAACTTTATATAAATGTTGGTGGATCAAGTGTTATAGGATATGTTGAAGACCTCTATAACCGTAAAGTGATGTATAAAAGTTATTAATTAATTATCATCATAATTAGAGTGACATGTACTTCATCTTTATACCTCATCCTTTGTTCTCCGAAGCTTGCTTGGAATAAGGTAGGGCAATTGTAAATAAAGAACCGTGCCCTACCTTCTCAGGGTCCCTACATCTTTCTAACACAACCCTCATAAGACTGCTTACACTGTGCAAATGTATCAGACACAAGCAGAAAGAACTCCAACAATTAAGATAGCTTATCAGACATATGCAAATTCTAATGTGTGTATATATATATATATATATATATATATATATATATAATTTAGCTGAAGCCAGCCTGTGGCAGGTATTTTGTGAGGATGAGTAAAAGAAAAGTGGAGACGAGAACTACCTGGATAGAAATTCCTTCATTATAGTGTTGATAGGAACCTCCACGATAAGCACCACTTCTATGTGGTGGCTCATCCGCTTTGGTCAGAGCAGCTATCAACTGCTTACACTTTCCAAACCATCTAGTTTTGTTCAGTTGGGTCAGTCAGTCACAGCCACTCCTTTAATCAAGTTTGATAAAAGCTAACATTGAATGAGTACTTCCAATCTTTTCTTTCTCATAGTACCACTGTAGATGTCATCTCTATTTTACAGATTAATAAACTCAGGCTCCAGTAAGTGATGCCAGGCCATATAACTTGTGACTGCCAAGCAAGGAATTCTGTCTGAAACAATCCAGGCTTTTTCTACCACACATGCAACCTCTATTCAGAGAGCTGGTGAGGCTGCTGTGACCAAACTCGTAAGAGGTAAATGTGGGAGAAATATTGCTTATTTTCTGTTCAACAATGTGAGATACACAGAATTGGCTGAAAGAGGTGAAATATCATGTAAAAATGCATTTCTTTTCCCCAAATCCTATTGATGCATATAATAATATATCACTGCATTGTCTTCAAACATCTTTCTTATATGTCTGACTCATGATAGTGTTCAATGTACATATGAAGATGCAACCCAGTAAGTATATTTTATTTATTTATTTTTTTGAGATGGACTTTTACTCTTGTTGCCCAGGCTGGAGTGCAGTGGTGTGATCTCAGCTCACTGCAACCTCCACCTCCTGAGTTCAAGTGAGTCTCCCGCCCCAGCCTCCTGAGTAGCTGGGATTACAGGCGTGCACAACCACGCCCTACTAATTTTTGTATTTTTAGTAGTGACAGGGTTTCACCATGTTGGCCAGGCTGGCCTCGAACTCCTGACCTCAGCCTCCCAAAGTGCTGGGATTACAGGCCTGAGCCACTGCACTTGACTTACAACCCAGTAAATCTAATATACAGCATGTTAACTATAGTTAATGATACTTTATTGTATATCTGAAATTTGTTAAGAATGTAGATATTAAATATTCTTACCATACACACACAAAAATGGTAAATATATGAAGTGATTGAAATGTTTGGTGGTAGTAGTAATTTCACAGTGTATACATATATCAATTATCCTGTTAAACACCTTAAATACATACATTTTTTATGAGTCATGGTCTTGTTCTGCCACCCAGGCTGGAATGCAATGATGTAATCATAGCCTACTGTAGCCTCAAACTCCCAGGCTCAAGGGGAACCATCTAAACCTCCAAAGTAGCTAGAACCACAGGCACACACCACTATGCCTGTAGAGTGGGTTTTTGTTTTGTTTTGTTTTGTTTTGTTTTGTTTTTGTAGAGACGTGGTCTCATTGTGTTGCCTAGCTAGTCTCAAACCCCTAGACTCAAGAGATCCTCCTGCCTTGGCCTCCTAAAGTGTTGGGATTACAGGCATGAACCACCACTCCTGGGCTACATTTTTTATTTGTCAATTACACTTTAATAAAGCTCAGGGGGAAAAAGATGCAGACTAGTAAACAGACAGCTCTCAGCCTCATTCTTGCTTGCTAGACAACAGTAACCTAGAGATGTGATAAGTTAAGTACAGACAAAATTGCACGGATCAGTGGAATATCGAGAAAACCATCTTGGCTATTAAGAGAACATGAGAGTTTTTCCTACTAATTATCTAGATAATTGTCTTTACTCTTGTTTTCCCCTATTCAAAGTGATTCTGACCAATGGTAGGAGGAGAAGACTAGAGCCCAGTCTTTTCACTCCCTATCTCATATCCCCTTCACTGACATTGCATGGTCTCTGCAGAAAACAGAATGTATTGCCCACTTTGAGCCAAGCACTGTGCTAAACATTAATGTAGTGAGAAGAGGAAAAGGAGAGAACACTGGCCTGAAATGAGGTGTAAGAACAGCACAACACTGTGGCAGATGTTAGTGAGAGCTTGTGTGTGTTCTGTTCTGGTTGTTTCTATTTTCTCTACGCAATGAAATCAACGTCATCAGTTGAGTATGATGATTACAGAAAAGATATTGCAGCTTAGAGAAGAGAAGATATAAAATAGTTGACTATTTCTCACATTAGGAGAAAGAAAGTAACTAAATGGTATGATGGTCAGGAATCACTGAGGGCAAACTTCAGGATAGCGGTCCTCAATTTAAAATGATTTTATTTTTTCCCTAGTCACATTTGTATAACACAAAATAGGCAGAAAGTTGTATTTAATCAGGGATTGGGTTTTCCTAGATGATTAGGACAAAGTGAGGTAGAGTTACAGGTCTGAGGGTTTATGCCATGGAATGAATATAAAGAGGGATCATAGGCTAAGTAAGGAGAGCAATCAAAGCTGAGGGTGATGGTAGACAGTGAACAAGTGGAAGTATCAGCAGATTATAGGTCCCAGTGGGACTGGAGTCAGGGTACCAAGGAAGTGAGCTGAGAAAATGGGTGGTAGTAGTTAAACAGTTGGGACATCAAAATTTAGATTATGAAGAAATTGCAGCTATTGGTAATAGCAAGATACCGAGCATGACTATGGGATTGGGCAGGAAAAAGTAGGGGAGAGGGCAAGGGTATTGGTACAAAGAGGTAGAACAGAAGATAGAACATGGCCAGTTAAATAAAATAGATAGCAAAAAAACAAAACAAAACAAAACAAAAAAAACTGGATAGGAAATTTCAAGATAGCTGCTAACTGGGTGGGGGTAACTGTGAAAGAAATTAGGGAGGGAAAATGTATAGAGCAGCACATTTAAAGATTTCCAAAAATGGAAACGCTAGCAGCTAGGAAAAGGAATATAGAGAGGATGTTTTAGGTAAAGGAAGTGTGAGCAAAACTCAGGGGTAGGTGAATGTAAGGAACAGAATAGCTTGTGCATAGCGAAGTACTATACCTTCAGAGAACAAAAGTTTGATTCAGTATATGGAAGGCCTTTCTTTTAAAATGTAAATCATATCAGCCAAGTGCAGTGGCTCTTGCCTGGAATCCCAGCATTTTGGGAGGCTGAGGCAGGTGGATCACTTGAGCTCAGGAGTTCCAGACCAGCATGGGCAACATGGCAAAACTCCATTTCTACAAAAACTACAAAAATTAGCCAGGCATGATAGTGCAGGCTGGTAGTCCCAGCTACTAGAGAGGCTGAGGTGGGAGGATGGATTGGGTATGGGAGGTTGAGGCTGCAGTGAGCTGAGATTACAACACTGCACTCCAGCCTGGGTGACAGAGCAAGACACTGTTTCAATTTTAAAGAAAGTAAATTATATCATGTTTTTCGCACATTTAAAATTGTCCAATGGATTCCTATAACCCTTAGATTTAATGACACCTCACCATGGCCTACAGAGATCCCATGATGTAATCCTTGTCTGTCTCTCTGGCTCATCTTCTTCACCCTTCCTGGGACTCACCACAATCCAACCACACTGACCTCAGTTCCTCTAGGGACTCAACAAGTTCACTCTTGTTCCAGTTCTTAGAACTTGCTGCCACCTCATTGCTCTTTCCCCAGGTCTTGAAGTTGTTTCCTTGTGATTCACCTCTCAGCCCAAATAGCTTTTCTTCAATGATAAATCCCTGCTGCTTAATTAAGTAACCATCACCATTGTCCCTCAACCTCCAATCACTCTTTAAAGTGTTTTACTTTAACAGTCGAAATGGATGACAGAATGTTAGAAAATAAGATGACTGCACAAATTTATGAATATACTGAAAAGCATTGAATTGCACACTTTAAATCAGCGACCCGTATGATATGTGAATTATATCTCCATAAAGCTGTTAGAGAAAAAAGGAATAAAATAGAGGAAAGGAAAGAAAAGTAAAGACAGGAAAGAAGAAATCAAAAGGCTCTGGAAACTCAAAAGTATGTCTTCATTCAATATAAAAGCTCCCACAGCTATTATTCACTGAAGTGTCAAAGTCATACTCTATTATTATCCCTCCTCTTTAGCACTTACGTGACTTCAGCAGTGACTTACATGACTTCGTAAACAGTTCTTTAAATAGTTCTTTCTGATTCAAAGAAGACCTTAGTTGATTTTCTTCTCAAACTTCACCTTTTTTTTTTTCTTTCTTTTTTGAGATGGAGTATCACTATATCGCCCAGGCTGGAGTGCAATGGCATGATCTTGGCTCACTGCAACCTCCGCCTCCCAGGTTCAAGCAATTCTCATGCCTCAGCCTCCTGAGTAACTGGGACTACAGGCATGTGCCACCATGCCCAGCTAATTTTTATATTTTTAGTAGAGACAGGGTTTCACCATGTTGGCCAGGCTGGTTTCAAACTCCTGACCTCAGGTGATCTGCTCACCTCAGCCTCCTGAAGTGCTGGGATTACAGGCATGAGCCACCGCACCCAGCCTCATCTTTTATTTTTTAAAGAAAAACTATTTCCGAATGGTCAGATACAGTGACAGTAAGACTTGCTCATTAGAAAGATTTGTAAATAATGCCTTCATGCATATTACAACTTTCAAAACAAGATCTGCTTTCTTGTGGAGGTCAAAATTTGTTGTCAAGTAACAGTAGGAAGAGAGATGACTAAGGAAGAATGATGCTTAAATGAAGACATTAGTAAGAAAGCAGAAAAATGTACCCCCTCCAAATCTGAATCAACATTGGCAAAAGTGGTTGGAAAGTACTGCTCTGGCTAGTCAAATTGTTTTCAATAGCAGAGGTCAATGACCTATGCATTCTTTTTGATTCTTGTGAGGTTTTGTCTCAATTCCTTCAAGAAATAATTTCTCATGGAACGTCACCATGTAAATTTGCATTTCTGAACAGAAGAACTTTGAAGGGTACCGTTCTTGATATGGAACTCTTAGCTACTAAAACATCAGTTATTTTAATAATTTTAATTATGATATCAATTAACTTTCCAGTTATAAAACATTATGTCTTTTCTATTTGTATAATGTGGGATTATGGGAAACAAGACACACAACTTTTCAGAACGTGAAATGTAAAAGAAGGCACAAACCTCATATAATCTTTTACACAACTTTCAGTATTTCTGTCCACATTACCCATTTCATGACGGTCTCATTGTATCTGGTGAGACAATTAAAATGATCATCATCATCATTACTAAGGCATTGTGATTATGAATAATACCACCACTTCCTGGTTTTGCATGACAAAAACTTTATTCCAGAGTTATTGTGTTTTACCTAGGAAATGAAGTAAAATTCTAATTGATGACTCACCCATCTTGGTCTAAAATTTCCCATATTTATTATCTTTGTCCAGTAATTCTTTCCCTGTGGACACTTCAAAATGTGCTCATCATATAATGCCTACTTTTGAAACTGTGGTTTCTCCTGCAGGCTTCCCCCTCCCCCAAGCTTAGAATCTCCTCCCTGCTGGAACACTCTTGAGATAAGACAGGATTTGTTAGGCTACTCAGCTGCTCCCGTCAGTGAGTTGTGTCCAGCGTTGTCACTCAGATTCTGAAGGCCTGGACACCACCTCTGTTTCTTTCAAGAGGAGTGCATTTACCATCTACTAGCTCACTCCACTCCGTCTATTCATAGACTCCTCGGTATCCTTTCTTAGCTGCTTTTGAAAAACTAGATGTTATTTTTAGTATGGCCTGGATACTTATAGTAATAAAATAACCAAAACTCCTAAGTCCTTACCATGTTTCAACTAAGGTTTGAAGTACTCTTATATATACATTAACTCAGTCATTGCAATGATCCCACATAATATGGGTGCTAGGGTTTGGATTTTTGACCCTCCAACTTCATCCTGAAATTTGACACCAATGTTGGAGGTGGGGCCTCATGGGAGGTGTTGGGGTCATCAGGGTAGATCCCTCAAGAATAGATTAATGCCCTTTTCTTTTCTTCTTCTTTTTTTTTTTTTTTTTTGAGACACAGTCTTGCTCTGTTGCCCAGGCAGGAATGCAGTGGTGTGAGCTCAGCTCACTGCAACCTCTGCCTCCCAGGTTCAAGTGATTCTCCTGCCTCAGCCTCCTGAGTAGCTGGGATTACAGGTGTCTGCCATCATGCCCGGCTAGTTTTTGTATTTTTAGTAGAGACAGGGTTTCACCATGTTGGTCAGGCTGGTCTCAAACTCCAGACCTCATGATCCGCCCGCCTCGGCCTCGCAAAGTGCTGGGATTACAGGTGTGAGCCACTGTGCCTGGCCATGCCCTTCTTAAGATGAGTGAGTTTTCACTTTATTAGTTCCCACAAGAGGTAATTGGTTTTTTTTTTGAAAAAAAACCTGGCACCCATCTTCCTCCTCTCTGGTCGTGTGCTGTGTGCACACTCTGGCTCCAGTTTGCCTTCTTTCCTGAGTGGAAGCAGCCTTTAGCCCTCATCAGAAGCTCAGCAGATTCCAGCACCATGTCTCTTGTATAGCCTGCAGAACCGCGAGCCAAATAAACCTTTTTTTCTTGAAAAATAACCCTGCCTCAGGTATTCCTCAAGGGTGAAGTCACTTATGTTTTTATTTGGATTGCAGGTCAGAGGTTTCTCCAAAGCTGGATTTTCCTGCTCTGTAGTGAACTTGTTTGGTAGTCTCTCTGGGATAGTCTTACTAAAGCTAAATTCTTTGATTGGAAGGATTAGGGATAGGGAGAAACCAAGAAGAAAGATGAAGAGAGAATTGTCCGGTAGTGATTATTATTAAGTACAAACTTTGCACAAAATTTTTAATTGCATCTTGATTCCAGGTAAATGCTTAATCTTATTTCCATTCCTGCCATGGAAAAAAACAATGCATGTATAGTAATACTCTTTGCTAAAAACAGTTGTTTGTTTTGCAGATGGTTTAAGCTGTCTACTACTTTATGACATATTCTTTCATTTAGTAGACAAATGTTTACCAAGTACTTGTAAGAAGCAAGCTCCCCATCCGTCTAGACTAGCCATGGAAATTCTTCAATGTTTAAGCTAAAATTAGGTTAGTACTAAAAGAAACAAAGGGAACATTTTAAAAAAAATTGAGGAATAAATATTTCAGGGAATGTCTGGAAGGAAATAAACTGAAACAACTTCTCACTTTGACATATGAGACTTTAATTCAGTCACAATAATGGTTCTGGTGTTAGAAGCAGAGTAATTCAACAGGTAACCACATATTTCTGAAGATGAGAATTCTGTTGCAAAAGAAACTCCCTTTTATGAATTTCTTTCTGTATCTGGCTCAGAGAGGAAAAGAGTGAGAAGATGTGTTCCCCCTCTTTGAGCTTAAAAAAAATCCTTATTTTCAGCCATTGTTTCCTCCAAAGTAGAATCATTAGTCCTTCTTTGAAATTCTCCTTTAAATTTTCTGCAACTCTGATAGCAATTTGTGTACACTGCGTTCCTCCTTTATCAGACTATAAGTTCCTCAAAAGAAAGATCTGTTGAAGAGTCTTTACATTCCCGTTTTGTACATAATACTCCTGAATAAAATACCTGCTGAGTTAACTAATGCATAAACGCATTAATTAAGTTTACCTCTACTCTATTAATATACTGTTGTCTTAAGTATATCCTTGGTTCTCACATTTTCTTGTCTTTGCTTATGGTGTTCTCTGCCTGATGCACACATAATGCTTGCCAATTCCTTCTCAGGCTTTAGGACCTAGTTCTAAGAACAGCTTCTCTGAGGCAAAACCAGTAATACCCACTCATCTCTAATAGCATTTTGAGACTTGCAGCATAGTAGTAACTTTATGTGTCTCTAGATTACACATTTTTTAAGAGAGGAGACTATGGATTAATAATTTTGAATCTCTAGAAGTGTTTCATTGGCACACAGAAGAAACTCGGTGAATGTCGACAATGAGCTCACTATTCTCCATGGTTTTCTATTAGTAAAGGTGATGTATATGTTCATCAGCTCTTGCCCGTGCTCCAACTCCAACTCAGTGATTCTAGAGACACTTCAGATAATTCCAGATTGCAATGCTTTTCTTTACTACCCACCAAAGGAGTAATGTTAGATCCTTCTAGAATCCCAGCTGAACTCAGAATTAGTGCTACTTGAATACTTAACAGAGCTCAGGTTGATGATTCTGGGGTGGAGAAATTGCCTCTACATACTCCTTTGCCCAGACCCAAGAATATCAGGAGAAACCTTAGTCCTTTTAGTTCAGTGATGCCCAAAGAGAAGACTCAACTGTTATCTTCAGTTATAACCTTAGGCCTACTGTCCACTTTACTACTACCAGGTACCAATCTCAGGAAAGGTAATTTCCTCCTTTTCTTTTCCATGTGTAATTTTAACAGACAGGACAATAACTGGCACCTTTAGTTCTCAGAACCATATTTTTGTCCAGTTTCCTTATGGATTAAATCTCTTTGAACAACTCATGTTGGTATTGTCTTAGCCTACCTCAACTCTATAACTGTTCAGATTTTGTCTTTTGACTGTGGCCTCTGGCACTGGGATGAGGAGAGAGCTTTGTCATGTATTCCTGGTTGCACAAGGGTTTCCCAAATGTTATTCATTTGCATACCACTTTTATGCTTTTGCCATATTTGCATACTGGCACTATTATTGCCTTGACATTTTCTTAAAATTGATTTTTAATTTATTCAAATAAATTTGGCCTTACCATAAACAATATCATCTATAAAAATCACAGGTTTGAAATCTTATAACCCTATGAAATATTTATCACATCACAGAGTTCCCGGGTCTAAAGTCCTGAGCTACCACCACTGATTTGTTTGTTCATCATATTAATGATCTCTTCTTGTTTGGCTAATTATTTTTTTCCTTATAGTTCTCTTCTATTTTATTTTTTTCACTCAACCTTATTATAGATGTTCTTCATATGCACTATGAGTTGCATGAACTGTAAATGGTGTAGTAGGTTTAAGTACAGAGGTGTAAAAGGAACCCCAACAACCCAAGTCCTATTTCTGGCTCCCCTAATAACCAACTCTGAGGTTTTGGTAATCTCTGAACCTCTGTCTCTTCATGTTAGAATGAGAAGAGTGACCCAGATACTCTTGTTCTCTTAGGTTCATTGTGATTTGAAACACATGAATCAAATGTATGTTATTAGTTCATTTACAAAGAAAAAAAAATTAGAACAGATAGTGGACCAGGAAGTATATGAAAAGATAGTGAATGGTAAAATACTGCTGACTTTAAAAAAAGAAAATATAATGTTAAATATCAATCATATTTTTATAGCATGTAAAAAAATGTTATGGAAAATATATTTAAGTGTTACCAAATGCAAGATGAGCTAAATGTGAATTCCAGAAAATATTCTACAGAAAACAGAATATTTAGTCTTAAAATCCTACTCATTTTTAATATATAATTCTTTTTCAAAAGGCCGTTGACACTGGGTAGAAGAGTGAGTTCACTGAAACCATGGATGGTTGCCCTATTGTCATAGCCGTTGTGTTGATTCTGGCGATAATGATTGGCCTCCTTGTTTATTTTTTGGCATACGGTAAGTATCCATTCATTGTTTTATTTTGAATATTTGAAGACCCACTTATTTTAAAACTGTAAAATTTTCTAATATTTTAGAATGCAATTTTCATTTGAATAAATTTATATATAGTTGGGAAAAGTAATCATGTATAAAAATTATGTCTAGACTTTAAATTTTGATGTGGTTTGTATAATAATATTTCTTAAACTGCAATAAATATAACCTATGTAATTTTGTGATATAGTTAATATGCTGAGAGTAAAAAATATTTTAGTAGAAATTCTAAATTTGAGGTCAACTTATGGGAATATGTTACATTCTACCATCACTTAATTTACAGCTTACATTTATGAATGATCACTAACAGATGATAATTGTGTTATAACATAGCTGACAATCACGGTGACTATGAAAATGTGTGATCCTAAAAAAGAGTTAGAGGGACGTATTGACTACAGCTATAGAATTTTTGACTCTCAGGAGTTCACCAATTGTATCATTTTTTGTTTTCAACCCCTCTACTTCTCATAATTATAAAACTCAAATTTACAAATCAGAAACCATCCCTGTCTGTTTTCCCTTCCAGAAAAGAAGTTTTACTATTACCAGGCCTCCTTCCAGATCCCCCACTGTTGAATATAATCCTGATTTTTCAGTAGAGCACTCAAAACTTAGGACTGACCTGAAACAAAAAGTCAGTAACTGAGGTAAGCTAAAGCTTTGCTGGCATCATTCCTATCCTGACAATACTACTGTGAAAATTAAGGTAAAAGGTGAGTTGAGAGCATTCCTTTTTGCACCTACATTAGAATTTCCAGGAAAAAAAAGAATGCCCAGTTAAATTTTAATTTCAGATCTTACTGAAAATATTTTAATGTAGTATTTGAAACATGCTTATACTAAAAATCATTCATTGTCTATCTGAAGTTCAAGTTTAACCATATTTTTATTTGCTAATTCTGGAAACTGTAACCAATTATATTAGTCTGTTCTCATACTGCTAATAAAGACATAACTGAGACTGGGCAATTTATAAAGGAAAGATCATTAAGGATTATTAAAGATTATAAAGGGAAGATAATTGACTTACAATTCGACGTGGCTGGGGAGGCCTCACAATCATGGTGGAAGATCAAAGGATATCTTAAATTGATTCTTTAGAGAGGATCTCAGAACTCATTATACTCAACAATTTACAAGCTAAAACCTTTGAAGAGGAATTTATTATATCCTACCTTGCCCAGGCTGGAGTGCAGTGGTGGTTGGCTCACTGCAACCTCCACCTCCCAGGTTCAACCAAATCTCCTGCCTCAGCCTCCCAAGTATTTGGGATTACAGGCACCTGCCACTACATGTGTATTTTTAGTAAAGACAGAGTTTCACCATGTTGGCCAGGCTGGTCTCAAACGCCTGACCTCAGGTGATCTGCCTTCCTCAGCCTCCCAACATACTGGGATAACACGTGTGAGCCACGGTGCCAGCCCCAATAGAAAAATTAAAAAGCAAATTCAAAACGAATTATAAGTTATTTAAAAACATAACTTAATCATTTGGACACAAATAACATTACCACATACCATTTATTAAGTACCTACTCTATGGATGACCCTGATGTATGTCCCATTAGGCTATTCTTGAAAATATACCACAGAAACACACAGACTAACTCTTCCTCTGAGGACTTCAGTGGAAGTCTTCACAGCCACTACTGAGCCCAGCATTAGCTAATTAATCAAAGATGCCAGATCACTCTTACCACGTTCAGACATATTTCTTTAGCCATTTCACAACCCAAACCAGAAGCTGATTAAATGGGTTGAAGAATGCTACTGAGTGGAGTGTGTATGCCTTTTCAAAAATACATCTTAAGGAAATTCTCATTGAAGGAGGAAAAAAAAAAAAACAGGCCAGAGTAAAGAATATTTTGTTACAGGAATTAAGATATTGAATTAGGACCAGCCCAAACTTTGAAGTCATAGACATCTACATGCCACAAAAAAATCCCAGTTTTATCCTTTGTCACTCTAATAACTTCAGAAAAGTTGCTTGACCCCTCAAAGTTTGTACTACAAAATGGAGATAATTTCACCTAACTCCTAGAGTTATTTTAAGGATTACTAGATGTAGTGAATACAAAGTGTTAAGGGTAATATCCTAATAAATGTTAGCATCTATTTCCAGTGCTCTCACAGAACTTTTTATACACCTTTTCTAAAGCACCGATCACATGTTATGAAGACATTACTTTATATGTCTATGCCCCCTTTTAACTTGTGAATTCATTTGTGCTACAGCTAACTACATTTCTTCTTATATTTCTGGTGCCTTTTACAGTGTTTGTACAAGGAAGGGCCATATAAATACTCATCAAGGAAATGACTAGTCAATAAATGATCAACTTACTAATATTGGTCCTGTCACTTAGTGCATAAATGGAGACAACATAAAGAAGGGCAATGCAGTAATTTAGACCAGAGGTAAATGAAAACTTTTTCTGTAAAAGGCAAGATAGTAAATATTTTCAACTTTGCAGGACACACAGTGTCTGTGCAACTACTCACAGCTGTTATTGTAGTGTTAAAGCAGCCACGGACAACACAGAAACAAATTAGTGTGACTATGTTTCGATACAAATGTATTAAGAACACTGAAATTTGAATTTTGTGAAATTTTTGGATGTCAGAAATACCCTTCTTATTCTTTTTTTTTCCAACTATTAAAAAGACCTGAGGACCAGTCTTAGATAATGAGCAATACAAAAACAGGTAGCAGGTTCGATTTTGTGTACAGGCTGTAGTTTGCCAGCCCTTGTAGAGTTCGGTTACACTTATAGCAAATATTTTCCTAGAAGAAAAGGCTAAAACTAGTACCTAAAATGAATTTTACACTTTCTTGAGGAGTTCAATAGTCCAAACTGTTTATGTGCTCAGTTTCCATGGATGATATATAACTCATTAAGCTGTGATTTACCTGTCAAAAAATAAAAAATTATTAAATTGGAAAGACAACGGAAGGAGGCAGGGCAGAAAACATATAGATATTATATAAACATCTACATTTGTATATATAGAGAGAATATATTTATGTATATATAAACATGTAAATATACAATTTGGAAGTAGATAAGCCAAAATATAAACAACAGGTTTTCTAGACAGTGATTTAAAAATGACTCTAATGCTTTCTAATATATTTTTTATATTGTTTACTTTAAAATTTTTTAAACAATCAATATGTGTTAGTTTTGTCATATAAATGTGCATGTGTGTATAAAAATATATTCTTCAAAAACAAATTTCCCTTCATAGTTAATTAGAAGAAAACCACATAGTCATTTGAGTAACTGTTGGTTTATTAATTAACTTGTGCTCACCAGTCTATTCCAAATGATATTACAGGGCATTTCACCAAAGAAAACTTCATAAATCAAGTCAGATGAGTGAAAAGCACTTCTTTGATACACCCAGTTTCACAACTTAGCAGCTCTTCTCTTCCGGTTTGTGAAACTCTGTGCAGACTCAGGTTCACTTAAGGTTCAGTATATAGTCAGTCTTTCCCCTGACAAGCCAGCTTCATGAGTCTATAAACAGACTTGTAAGACCACATATTTTGTAACAAGCTGTGGTTTTATTAAGAAATAATTTGACCTAGGTATTTATACCACAGATAAATTATCCCATGTAGGAAGTCTAAAATGACACACAGTGGCTTTTACAGTCTTACCTTACTCTAAGTAATTCTTTCCTGCATTTTTGTTGGTAAGTATGATGATTCTAGAGAGGTGTTCAATAATATGTATTCTCCTCCTTTCTCCCATTTGCCACAGCATCAAAACCTGGCAATAAACTTTCCTTAGAGCCTAAAAAACTAATCTTTGAATCACATCCATGAGGATGATAACTGAACTGGAATGATATTGAGTGATGAATGAGTGATGAGTCCATATATATCAAACTTTCAAATCTCTGGGCCTCCCATTCCATGTATATTTTATATTAGAGATTGAAATGCCTCGTTAAGTGAACCCTTTAGATCAGTCTTCTTGACCATGTGACAAGTTGTTCAAATATCATCATCCAATTATAGAGATAATATTCTTGATAGTGGGATTATACACAAATAAGGTTTGGCTGAATAACTGTAAATAAACATTGAAGTAAATGTTATTTGCATCACAGCAAGATTTATGCAAGCATTTTTGTGATATATTGACGTGTGAAATTCATATTTAACAAAGCTCTATTTTGTTGTATTTTTTTCTTTTCTCAGATAGATAAGATATTTCAAAGATCCAATTTAAACCATCATTACATCAAGTGTCATGTTATCAACTTTAGGTAATCAAAGTTAATTAATTTGTATGATTATAAAAGGCAATTTTGTATTATCTAGTTATTCTTCAATTATTTGCTTTGTAGACAGGTCTAAAGATCTTAGATATATCAAGAGCAAAAATAGTTGAATATTATTACATTTGTTATTCCTCCTGTATAGAGTTTCTGTAGTGAGAGAGTTTCTTGAGTAGTGATGAAATATATTCTACTGGTTGTCCTTTTGAAGTCTTTTGCATTTCAAATGGAAGAATCTTACAATTATTAACTACTGCTTTCAATTTTACTGACTTTAAAACATAATAAACAGCTATTATGAATTCTTGAATCACAGGAATATATATTCATGTATATAGTATATGATATATATATATATATATACAAAGTTTGTGGACATAACAAGTGCTTTTCACTTCTTTTTTCAGAAAAAAAAAAATTCTAGAACTGTCAAATGCTCTCCCCTCCCTAAATATGATCAAGTTTTACAAGCGGGGAATAATTTAAGTATTAATACCTGTATTACACAAGGGGAAAAATCTTTGACAATAAAACGTATAAAATATTTACATTGTATTTTCTTGAAAATGTAACTAATATCTAAATAATAAAGTATGACATAATAATTACTGTGGCTATGGCCTCATTCAGTCTGGTGATTTTGTTTTTCAGGCCAAGTAATTACAATTTGAAAGCAGATATATTGCTTAAATTTCAGTTTATTCCTAACAATGAGAACACAATAAAAACACAAGCTGATAACATTTTGCATCAGAAGTTGAAATCAAATGAAAGCTTCTTGAAGATAGACACTTCATTACCTTATCTTAGAGGCAAGAAATACTACTTTTCTTTCCTATTATAGTTACTCATTTTAATAATCTTGCCATCTACAAAGAACGCTTGTTTATTTCAACATAAAGAAAAACTACTTTTCATTTTAAGATATTTAAGATATTTCAGAGATCCAGTTTAAGTGTAACTTTACTTGTTTACTTGATAATGAACAAATCACGCAATCTTTTGATTGTGATAAGGAAGATTATCTTCTTTTGTCTAGTATGGAAATAATTATAAAATAAGAATTGTATGATAACCCAAATAAGATAATATTTCTTCCTTTTAAAAAAGATATCAGTGGAATTGTTTATATTAATTAAACATACATATGATAAAAACCAATATTCTGCTATTGATATATAGTAGTAATCTATAGTGTCTGACTCTCTTGAAATACTATTTCCAATCTGAATCCAGAATGTGAAAGTGGTATGGACACATTAACCACAATATGTAGGGCACAAACAAAATATGGGGGAAGGAGGAAAGAGGCCTGGCATTGTAGGATACACTCTCATATCCTTTCTACAACTCATAGGATAGGACTGGCCCAGGACATGGAGTGAGAGAAGGACAAGAAAGACATCAGACTCTGATAGTGTGTGTCTTGGGCATAAAGACACCATCTTATTTGCAACACAGATACAAAGAACTCATTGATAAATGTTCAGGATATGAAATCAAATAAAGTTCATTATAATTCTAAAACTATTAGCTGCCTCTCAGGAATTAGCTTTGAAGTTGTCATGTTTTACCAGAACTTGTTGAACTTTTACAATGAGAGCATAAGGCTGATTGAAAATTACAAATTATCAGTTAATCTTCACTCAGTATCTTTTCCCAGAACTATTCCAGGAGGCTAGAACACATATGTTACGGTATGTTAACAGAAGAGAAAATTATATGATAGATTTGGCCAAAGTCAGAAAGAAGAACAAATAGCTTGAAGATAAGAATGAGTAGTCTCTTTGAGTAATACCCAACACTCAGTTCTACTAGTTATGCAGTCAGGAAAGAACAGACTGTGGATCCAAAGCACTGGACAGATGCAGAGACCTTCCTGAAGGAAACGTTTTGTTGAGGAGATGTAAGTATGTGTCAAGTGTAACTTTACTTTTAAGTCAAATGTTAAAATCTTAAACTTATCATTTCTGGATCTATCCCTCACTCCCAACCCAACATCTGCTTTATGGTGCTAGACGGACTTAGATCCTTTCAGTGTTGCTGGATGAGTGGGGATATTTACCTCTCGTTATTGATTCGTACAGGCATCTGCTGATGATGCATCACCCATCACCAGATACTCAGTTGCTTGTCTAAGCAAGCTATTGTTGAGATGATCCTCATTCCCATCCAAGGCTTCCTTACAGTGGTAATTCCTTATACTTTTGTACTTCACAAGGGTGCTTGGGAGTTGCTTTGATTTGTATATTTTTTATTTCATGTATCTCTTGAAAAGATATGACTTTCTTAACACTGGAGATATGTCTACTGTAGTCACAAGCACATTCCCAACATTAGCATAGAGCTCAACACAGGATAGGAACATGGTATTTGTGAAACGTTTTATCTTTAACTCTATAAAACAACTCAATCTCTTTAAAGTGAGCAGGAAAAAAGAGGGAACTTTTAAAAGTAATAATACAACAGAAAACTGAAGAACTTGAAATCGTTTATCTTTCCACATAGAGTTTCAGAACTATATGGGGGAAAAAAGTGGAGAGGTTGCGTATTTCAAAACTTTTAAAACAAGAGTTGAAATTTATAGGATAAGAAATATCATTTAAATATAAATAATAGAAATTTAAAAATGTATGGAATGCACTCAGAGACACTGCAGATGATGGTAGCCAGAACACTACTCTAGGACTTAGACGACCTGCATTCTAGCAATAATGACAGTAGTCCAGCCTTGCAAGAGTTGCTGAAACTTTGTGTATCAGTTCCTGTTTTGCAAAATGAAGATAATAAAAGTAGAACTTATTCTTTAGGAAGGTGTAAAAATGCTTTCAAAATTACTAAGAATAAATAAATAAATTTAATGTATTATTTTATGGACTTTCTCAGATAACTAGATTATTTTCTATAAGTTTTATAGTTTTATATTTTAAACTTATACTATTCCTACATCTTACATTTTTTTTATGGAATTTTCATAGTGGCATTATACAAAGCAAAATATATAGTATTGAATATTGCTAAGGCATTTACACAAATGAATACTTCAGATTGCATAAAACCTATACAAAGAGCAGTTGGGGGAGCAGACTGCCTCACTGGGAACATTTCAAGCAGAATCAGAGACACAGAGAAGAGAAAATGGTCATACAATGACCCTTTTGAAGATGATGACTGAGGTGGAGATATTCACAAGGCCTTAGAAAATCTTTAATGACTGTGGAGAATCTGGACTTATTTTTTCAATCTATTTATATGCTGTTTTTAGACTGAGTAAATTCTATTGACTTATATTCAAGTTTACTAATTTCATTCTCCATCTTTTCTACTCCACTATTAGCACAATCCATCAGATTGATTCATTATTATTATTATTATTTTGCTTATTGTATTATTCAGTCTTATAATCTTTCATTTGGTCCCTTTTTATAATTTCTATTTCTTTGCTGAGATTTTCTTGCTTTTTTACTTGTTTCAAGATAATTTATACTTTATTTCTAAATTTCTTTTGTGGCACATCTTTAAAATACACATCTGACACATCTAACAACTTATTCATTTCAGGATTGGCATTGGTTGACTGTCTTTTCTCATTCAGATTATAGTTTTCCTGGTTTGGGGTATGGTGAGCAATTTTTATTTGTATTCTGAATATTTCAGTTATGTTAGGAGACTTTTGATTCTATTTAATTATTCTACTTTAACTGATAGGCAACCTGTTTAGGTTTAGGGTACAGATTCTCACTTATCTTTTGTTGTTTCAATGACAATTTAGTTTTCATATCCTTTCAGTACTATTCTTCACCTCCTCTTAATTACTGTTTCCAGTGCCTTTTATGGGAGTAGAACATGCTTCTCTGGGCTGCCTTGAATTAGTGGGCCACTCTTTGTGGAGGGGTGCACTGGATCTGAGTCTCTTTATGTCTCTGAGTAGATACAGGTCTCTGATGCCACTGTCTCTGTGGGTGTATTAGTCTGCCAGTTAGTTTCCTGGTTTTGAAGTTGGGGTGGGGATGGGTTTTCTGTTGTCACTGCTGCTGGCAGAATGGACTGCCAGGCCGTGGCTGTGAAGCAGAGGGTTTGAGTTTCCCATTACCTGTCTGTTGTGTTTTCCCTTTCCCCCGTACTTCAGATAGAAAGAACAGATTTGTTTTGGGATCGTTTTGTCTATTCTGGTTGATGATTGCAGGTCTTTCTGGTCACCAGTTCAGTGCATACGTGAGATAAAAGAAAATCCAGGAAAATGCACCACTTGTTCTTCCTCAAATTCTGAAGTCTCAAGCCATTCTGTCTTCTTTCTTCCAGCTTTCAAAGCTCTGTTATTGTTATCTGATGAATAATTTTTAATTTGTTAGTTATATTTATAGGAGAAGAGCAGGAAAAAGTCAGTTTACACACTCTTGTTCTAGAACTGAAGCTATTCAACCTCTTCTATCCTGCAGGTGGAACACATATATTACATAATGCTCACATATGATATATAGCATCATCATGGAAGTTCATCAATAGTTTCTATATAAATGGAGATGAGTTTAGGATTAAGCTAAACTCAGCTGTGAACTAACTATAGCTCTACTCCTCTCCCACTGCTCCATAAACTACAGAGAATGGCACTAAACTATAATTGATGTTACAGTGAAATGTATGCAGGACAAGCTTTTGTTTCAAAAATTATTAAATTGTGTCCTGGTTGGGCATGGCAGCTTACTCCTATAATCCCAGAACTTCATAAGACCAAGGTAGGAGAATTGCTTGAGGCCAAAAGTGAGCTATGGTTGTACCACTCCACTCCACCCTGGGCAAGAGAGTGAGACCTTGTCTCTAAAAAAATAAAAGTAAATCATTTTCTTACTAAACTTGCCTCACAATATTATTGCGAGGATATAATAAGCAAATAAATGTCACAGAACCTAATATACAAGACTTAGTAAATTATTAGTTATGATTACCATTTATTTATTCACTCAGCAAGTATTTATTGAGAACCTATTTGTGCCAAAAATTAAAATATGTGTCTCACAGAAATAATATTCTATTTGAGATAAGAAAAATAATAACTAGATAAAAAATAAGGTAATATCAGATAATGTGAAACTCCATGCAGAGAACAGAGAGAGTAAAAAGCTACTTTAGATTTGGTTGTAATGAAAGTCCTCTCTGAGGGGGAGGATTTTAAAGCTGAGACCTAAGTGATAAGGGGAAACCAACCACAAAAAGGCCAAGGGAAATAAGCATTCCTGGCAAAACACAGCTAGAACAAAGATTGCAGGCAGGAACTCCTTTGCACAGTTAAGAAACAGGAAGGCCAAGGTGGCCATTGAGTAATGACTAAGAGCAATAGCAGGGCAACTTGCCATCAAAGACATAAATATAAGGACCATATTATATAGGTCCAGGTAGAAAGTTTGGTTTATTCTAGAAGCCAGGGAAGCCATTAGTGGCAAAATTTAATTCTAAGGGATTTACTCTAGTAAACTTCTTAAGCATAGTTTCCTGCAAATGAACTCAATGTACCGCTTTAGAGTCTGACCTAAATTAAAGACTTATCAATTTTCAGGCTCACCAAAACTCCACATTGGCTTTCATCTTAACAAAATGTGGGTCTAGATTGCTCATTATACTAACTAGGATACAGAACAATTCAAATACTTGGGGTAACAGCCACAGATTATGGTTTTCTTTATTTCACATTTTGAAAAAGTGACTAACAAGATAGCGTATTTTAAGGTTTTGTTAGCATACTGGTGAATTTTGAATCCACAGGGAGCATCCATGGACCAATCACAGATTGCCAAGCTTCTAAGATGGATAATCAGGACAGAGGGAAACGCTCTCCTAACACATAGTAGTGCACATGAAAGACTAGTCCTGGACTCCTCTGTTTTAACTTACATTTTAAAAAATTGGTGTGGCATTGATTAACTAGAAGACTACTTTCTTTTTCTTTTTTTTTTTTTTTTTTTTTGAGACAGAGTCTCACTCTGTCACCAGGCGCCAGGCTGGAGTGCAGTGGTGCAACCTCGGCTCACTGCAACCTCCGCCTCCCGGGTTCAAGCAATTCTACTGCCCCAGCCTCCCGAGTAGCTGGGACTACAGGCGCGCCACCACACCCAGCTAATTTTTTTGTATTTTTAGTAGAGACAGGTTTTCACCATATTGGCCAGGATGGTCTCGATCTCTTGACCTCGTGATCCACCCGCCTCAGCCTCCCAAAGTACTGGGATTACAGGCGTGAGCCACCGGAAGACTACTTTTTTTTATAGTAAATGTATCCTTCTCTATGCCAATGATTTTATAACTATAAACCAGGATTTTCCTGGAGTCCACATACAGTCAGTAGAGGTCAGTTTACATCTAGGCTTCTCCTTTATGTAGGATTTTATTTTATTGCCTTTGAATGAAAAATTTCCTGACAAATGCAGTTCCTCTCAACCCGAAAAAGTCACATCATGTAGGCATAGTATTTTAAATTATAATAATTTCATCACTGAGCATCTCTTGGGTTTTTTTCAGATATGAATGCAGCACAAGCAGAACACATTCTGAACAGCTGTAAGTTCAAGAATATCACTGAGATGTTTATAAATCAAAGAACAAAACAACACATTTAGCATTTCTCTTTTCCCATGTTTACTCTTACCCAAAAGTAGATAGTATCTCTAGATGGATATGTGATTTGATTCTCCTTAAAGGAAAAATTACTAATCATAATTGAGAATGTTATATGTACTCCTTGAAAATGTTTGCTCTTCCTCACAGAAAGTTTCACTAATGTTTTCTTTAACAATTTTCTTTTATTTCATTGTATTTATTTTATTTGGCCTTTTTGTTAAAGTAGTAAGTTTTGCTTAGGGTTAAATGACAGCCAAAAACTTTATTATAGAAACTTTGACATTTATGCTATAGTAGTATTTTGATTGTAATATTAGACATATATTTTAAAAGACTACAAATGTTATTTTCTGAAATAAATAGTGTACAGTTAGCATTCAAAAAATATTATTAGGGTAAACTGCTGCACATAAGAACATGACCCAGAAAAATGTGAAAAGCTAAATTTTAAAATAATGTTGTTTTAAATTCACCAGAGAGAGTGTTAAATAATTTTTAAAAAGTTAATTCTTATTTAAACTGTGAATAATCACATTTTATCAATATGAATCACCATTACTTTATTTAATATTAATTTCAATGAAGTTTTTTAAGGTAAGACACATCTGTAGATATTTCTATCCTTAACTATGTGCCAAACATACCTACAGATGTTTATAACTCTGGAATTAGCCATCTTATTCCCTTCTCCACAGGTTGTGGTTTAGGGAAGGAGTTTGCATCCGTGGAAAGAATTGCTGATGGCCAGATTGCAAGAAAAGGTGATTGGCCCTGGCAAACTAGCCTGCAGGTGGAGGGCATCCATTAGTGTGGAGCATCTTTGATCAGTGAAGAGTAGCTCCTGACTGCGGCTCACTGTTTTGACTTGTGAGTTCTCAGTCTATACTCATAGGATCACCAAGTTCTCCTCTTTTTCTCCTCTTCACATCCTATAGTTCTCTCTTTCACATTTCCTTTATAAACATCTTAGACTTCAGCCTGGCCAACATAGTGACACCCCGTCTCTACTAAAAATACAAAAATTAGCCGGACATGGTGGCATGTGCCTGTAGTCCCAGCTATTCGTGAGGCTGAGGCAGGAGAATCGCTTGAACCCGGGAGGCAGAGGTTGCAGTGAGCCGAGATCACATCATTGCACGTCAGCCTGGGTGACAGAGTGAGAATCCTTCTCAAAAAACAGACTCCCAAAAAACAAAACATCTTAGGCCTCCCAGTGTCACTCATGATTGTCTAGCAGGCTTAGGAATAAATGACAATTAACTGAAGAATAGTAGAAAAATTGAGAGAGAATATCTTCAGTTCCAACTGAGAATATACTCTCTAACAATCTCAATTTTAACTAGGAACAGGCCATCACCATCAAAAATTAAACACGCTCACCAGTTCTCCTGAGATGTGTTTTCTATTTTTTTAAGCTATTAATAGTGTATCAAACTACAGGTTATATCTGATATTTGATGATCCCACACAAATATCTTTGGTGCTGTGCTTTTATTCTTTGTATTGTTTTGACAATTTACATATAGAACACTTGGAAATAATAAAGAGATACAGTAACCCTAGTAAAATTTACATAAAATGGGAGAATATTCTGGATTAAATGCTAAATAAAGAGAAAGCATGAGAAAATTTTAACTCTCTCTCTTCCTCTTTATAACTATACAGACATTTATATGATCATGCCTTGATATGAGTGTTTACATGAATCTATGTGTATATATTTGGATATATACATCTACTTTATAATTATTTATATTTTCTTAAATTAATGTGTATTATTCTTATAACCAAAAATGGCAATAATTAGAATAATATACAATAATAGAAAAACACAAGCTTCCCTCAAGGAGAGTAATTTAAGCTATGTTGGATTAAGGGTTTGTTATCAACTAGATGAAAGCAAAGCAGTCTTAGGAGAGAAGCCTCAGATAGGAAGGTCCCAATCATTTACTACCTTTAAAAAATTGCCCTTCTCCCACACTTATGTCCCCTGCCCATCCAGGGTCCTGGGCAAATTTAAATCAGAAATGAACCAACTGTACTCCTTTTACTCTGTGATCAGTGAGAAAAATCCCAAACTGTGGACCGCTAGTTTTGGAATAACCCTCAGTTCCTCACTAATGAGAAGAAAGGTGGAGTCAGTTATCATTCATGAGAACTATGCTGCCCATAAACACGAGGATGATATCGCTGTAGTGAAACTCTCCACCCCCATCATATTTTCCAATGAGGTGCACAGAGTCTGTCTTCCAGAAGCTGCTTTTGAAGCCTTGCCTGAGAGTAAAGTGTTTGTCACTGGATGGGGAGCACTCAAATTACACGGTGAGTATCTCAGTAAAACAACAAAGCAAAAAGTATAAACCTCTCCTTCATTTGAACAGAGATGTGAAATAAAATACAAAATCAAAATAAATTAAAAAGAGATGAAATCAGATGTCCCATGATAAATATGGCAAAAACAAACAAAAAACAGATGTGGTGAATTTCAAAAACTTTAGCACCATTACTATTACACCGTACCTATGTTTATTGTCTTTTTACAGACTATTTTGGAAACAAGATTGAACTTTTTTTTTCTAAATTTATTAAAGCATATTTTTACATCATTTTTTCTCTTTCAAGTGCTGTCTTTCATATGTGTAGATTCTGCTATGGCTCCTTGATTCATAAAGCATATGATTTGCAAGCACTAGTAATGATAGGTTTTTGCAGTGTATCATGCAACTAAACAGAAACAGCCTTAAGTGAACAGACTGAATGACTATTTTTTACCTGACCCTAAATATTAAATGGGGTCCCTCCGATCCATGTATCTATGGAGCTGTTCTTGAACCTGAAACTTTATAAATTTGATAATAAACTACAAACATAGACGTTTAGATCCTGATATGACTTTCCCACTTTTATGTCTCTTAGTTGACTTTTCACATATGAAAGTTTAATCTGCCCCTCGAATTTCTAATTTTTGTTTCAGGCTCTTATTATGAAGTCATGTGAGTCTAATCAGTTAAGTTTTTAGAAGCACTCTGCTTCCCTTCAATATACGCTCTAAAATTCTGATGTTGAATATAGGTTGATACACTATTGTTATAGTCTCAGATTATATAATCTAATTTTCCTTATCTTTAAGGGATCTGCACTGTTCTATAGGAAATAGTGATGAGTATGAGGAGGAATTAAATCCTTTAATGTATAAAGCCACTTCCTGATCAAAGTAGAAAAGGAAAACATCTACTACTTGAGTAACACCATTACACTTCCTTCTATAATCTAACTAAAAACCTCCTACTCTCAGAGTTTGGGAGTGATCTGGTACTTCATCATGAATCATTCAGAGCCCAATAGTGTGCAGATTACTGTGCAATAAGCTATTTACTCTCATAAGCTGAATACACTTCACAATAACATTACAGATTTGTAAGACATCGCACTAAATTAATAGATATTTGATTGTGTTTTTTTTTTTTTACATTTTCCTGCACTTTGAAACGGAGACAAGGACTACTCAGGTTTCCTTCTCCTACCTCCCAGGATTTAGCCAATCATATGTAATTAGAAATCTTGTTAAGCACAGAATAACAGTAATTCATTGCTCAAATCAATAACACTTTCCTCCCTCATCCTCTCAATTGTCTTTGGTCTTGTTGAAACAAAACATCCGTCTTTAAAGATTAGTATAGTCTTTAAAATAGAAGTTGCTTTTATTTTAAAGAAATGAGAAAAATATAATAGTTAAAATAATATTACAAGCAATCAATAAGTGTGTGGTTAATTACTAACACATAAGCGATTTCTTATCTTGGTAAGTGTTACTTATTCTGGTATTTGTTTTGCATAGCAAGTTAAGTTACTATCAGAGTAAATATGGTCTTTCCTTGAAGCAATAGCATTCCACCAGTATTAAAATTACATCTGGTAGTATAGTAGTGTTCTATGCTGCTTTTCCTCAAGGATTAGCTGTATCCTTTGTAAAGTAATGAAGAAGATTTCTGAGTAAGGTTAAGGTACGCTGTAACATATTTTCCCAGGTGGCGAAAAATACTCTGGTTTTAAAAATATCACATCAAGTTAAAAAGCTTCTAACATTATTCTTTAACTGTGTGATCATGACAAGACTCCTAACCAGGTAAGCTTTGGTTTCCTCAACTGAAAGAGAATATTTATGTCTTTCTTTGATGGCTGTTGCAAGGATTACATAAGGTAGCAGGAGTAAACAAGCCAAACATGGTACCTAGCAAATACAAGCCACCCAATAAATGTAACTTCATTCTGAGCACTGTCATTCAGTCCAAAATCTTACAACTTCAAGACTTAGGTTTTATCACTGGTCCATTCCTTGTAAGACACAATTAACTATCATGGCAGCAATGTAGAAGTTTTTCATCTATTTATTTGTCCTGTTTTTAGGTGCCTCTCCCAATACACTGCGAGAGGTTGAAGTAGAGATCATAAGTAATGATATATGTAATCAAATTCATGTATATGGTGGTGCTGTATCATCAGGAATGATATATGCTGGATTCTTGACAGGGAAACAAGATGCCTGTAAGGTAAGAATAGATTCAAATCCACAAAAATGACGGTTTAGTAGGAATGGCCTTACTGACCACAGAACAACATCATTTCACGTGACTGCATGAAATTAACCTGTGGAGGAGAGTGTAAAATGAGGGAGTGGAAGAATCTAAAGACATAATCCTCATTTAACACCCTATTGAGGAGAACTATCCCTAAAACATGGTCATCAGCTGAAAATTATGATTCTCATTAGAGAAGCGCACTGGAAACGGATAGTAGAAAGTAAGTCAGGAAGCCATATAATCATTGCTCGAAGTCACAATCATAACCAACAGTTAGGTATCTAATCCCTACTAATTGCAAGGCACTGTGAGATGGGACCTGCAGCTACATGTACAGCCAGTAAAGCAGCGTCCCACAGGTGCATAAACCATTGACTTTAAACAACATACTTCCAGACATAATTCTGTTATTAGAAACAAAACAAAAAAGTACATATTTATCTACATTTGTTCATAGTGAAGTGTTACCTCACAGATTACATTTGGAAACTAATTAAATAAACAGTATAAGCATTAAACATTTTGGGAGAATATCAGTTTAAAATTCCAGCTATGTAGAGGACTAAAAGTAAGTAAATAAAATAATAAACGTTTTAACTTCTAGCATTTGAAACTGGGTTGAACAGTTGAGCGATTCTTTGAAGAATTAAGAACGGTTTTGAGAATTATATATATATATATATGCACTTTTCTTATATGCAAAAGTGCCGCTGTTGATCTGCTATTGGCTGTCTGTCATGTGATGGTAATAAATATATTCACTTATTCATATTCCACTTTTTGTCAACTGCAAGATACTGCAGCAGTTACTGAAGGAAACATAAGCATTTGTTAAAATCACAATGAATCCACAATGAATTTACAGTCTAATAATATAGCACACAAATAATAAACAAACAAATTAAAGACGAGGGTTCTGCTACAAATTCTAGAATATAGGGTCTCCTTCCACTCACTTTCCTTCATGAGGAGAAGGAGAAGCAACGATGTTGGTCCAAGATTAAACTAGATCACATGGCTTAAAAGAGAAACACAATAAATCTATGTAAAAGCAGATCTCTCTTTCCACTGATTCATATACTCTTGCTTCCTTTCGCTGCTAGCATAGTAAAATACCAAGGACCTAAATTAGGATGCGGAGCCTCCTGAGGAGGAGTTCTTTGATAGACCAAGGTTTTCACACTCTGTCCACCGCCACTGAAGGAGATCAACAAGTATGTGAAGAAAATGGAAGGGAAAGGAGCTAAAGGCACAAGACTCTAGAAGCCGTCTGCTTCAAACGGGATTTTTTCTCTTGTTCAAAGACTCTATAATGGGCTTCCACATAGTGCTTCTTTTGAATGAATAGGTACATTGTTAAAAGATAAATTTAAAGTCATTTGTCTAAACCAAGGATTAAAGTTAAGAGGGAAGTCCTCATGATTCACATACTTTAGACCAGTCCATTAGGGCTAGGAATTCCACCTTAGTTTAGGAGCAAAATCCTTTCAGCAATAAATAGTGCACATTTGCATGGGGTGCCCTTTGCTTATGTTGCTCCTCTCAAACCTACTGCAGCATAGTGATACCATATCGAGGATACCTTCCTGTCAATTAATGTGAGTGGAACAAGATGAGATTCACATTCACAGCCAGAGATTCCTTCTAACTAACAGAAACAGTGATGGAAGACACACTGGGCATGAAACTAGGAAAGGCTTATGGAGGATGTGACTTGTTTGTTGAGTCTTGAGGTTATCGTTTACGTAAGACATAGAACATAGTCCTGTGTCTTAGTTAAGCCTCTCCTAGTTTTATGCCTAGTATCATAGGATTTAGTTTCACTCTGTCTAAAGTAAAACTAAAAATTTAGACAGCAAAACTAAAAATTTTACAAGGATAAAACTGAAACCTTAGCTTTATTCACATTACCTTCTACCTGAAGGCATTAACAGGGAGTAAGTAACCGGCTCAATTATCATATTAATACTAATGGTAAGTAAAATAGAATATTTTACATATTTCAATACAAAGTGTTAGTTTATTAGACATTCAGATGCCAATTAACCCATTTCTGACACTCCTTTATTTATTACATTGACCATATTTTTTTCTTCTTTTCCAGGGTGATTCTGGAGGTCCTCTGGTTATTGTATGTGATAGGAATACCTGGTACCTTGTTGGAATCGTAACCTGGGGAATAGACTGTGGAAAAGAAAACAAGCCGGGAATTTATACCAAAGTGACTCATTATCGGGACTGGATTAAATCTAAAACTAACATCTAGTGCAACAATCATCTCAAATCCAAACTCTAACTGTCAATGTGTGGTCTCTAGAAAATTGTGTTTAGTGTGTGCTGCTATGTGTATTATTATCAAGTTCAAAATGCAAATAAGTGTGATCTGATGACTTTCCCCTTAAACATGAGGAAGGCAGGCTTTCTTTCACATCATCTGAAGTGTTTTGCTACTATGAGCACAGAAGATATTTAAACTACACGAAGATCTACCATTGCTGCTAAGCGTCTCTGATTTGTTCATTTTTCTTTTACTAATAATGCAATATTCCTTTCTAAGACATACAATATTCCTTTCAGAGTGATTCAGCAGTTTAATCAGATCAGTACCAATTGCCTGAGCATTCTCTACTTTTTCGCTGAAACAGCGTGCCTCCGTTACCTGGGTTCCACAGCTTTAGTCTTTCTCGTCAAATATTCCTCATTAAGAACATGTAGGTTCACTGTACTAGATAACTCGAGGTTATTAATTTTCACCAATGTTAACACAAATGATGGAAGGGACACTAGGCGTGAAACTAGGACTTAACAGATGGCACTACTGTGAGTCCATTCTTCTTTGCCCTCAGGTGTGCATTTAACTTCTCTTAAAAACTTGAAAAAGATTGACATTTATATTTACACTCGATGTAGATTTTAGTCTCTTTAAATAATTACTAATGTTTATTTTGGAGCAATCAATAAATCCCTGGATCAGACAGCAAGAAATTGGCAATATTGCTTTGCACAGGATTTTGCTCTGAACTATGTAAAAAATGCCTTTATGTACTCATAAATTAAAGGCAGACTTTCTTGGCATTTTTAAGTTGAAAGGAAAAGAGGCAAGTATTCAGTGAGAAGGAGCTACTTTCAGTTTCATCTTTAAAATGGGAGAAGTTTCAATCTTTGTCTAAACTTTTCACTTTTCAAAATTCTCTCTTAATGTAATATTTAAAATTTTTTCAACAAACTTCAGAACAATTAAGGGATCTCCAGAATGGGAAATCAATATAAATTAGATATTCATAAACAACTTACATGAGAAACCATTATAAAATTAGACATTTACAATCAATTTGATACAAGATTTTGGTAAAGACCTTATTGTGTAATATTTAAATTTACTATTAAAAACTGGCCAGCATTTTTTTTGTGGAATAGTATTTATAGAAAGAAAACATCTTTGGAATTGCTTAATTATTATGTTAAAGTCATCATTTTTATATGTATTTGATTGCATATTTTTTAGTACTGTACTTGACTGTGGACTAGTATTAACAAAACTTTCACTTATTGTGTATGTCTAAACCTTTATTCTCAACTCCCTTTTAAGATTAGTTAATAAGGTAATTGCTGTGCTAACATTTTTTGGGGGAAGGGGTTATACTGAATCTCTCTTGCCCCACATAATAGGATATTGTATATGTTGAAATATATGTATAGCAACAAACTCAAATTCATTCTGTTTGAGTCATCACTACAATGCAGGATTTTTCAATCTTGGTACTATTGACATTTTGTCAGTTAATTCTTTACGGGGGCAGATACTGTCCTGTGCATTGTGATATTATCAGCATTCCTTAAGTCTACATATTAGGTTCCAGTAGTACTCCCCTACCAGCTGTAACAACCAAAAATTAGTGCAGACATTGCCAAATGTAAATTGGGGAGCAAAATCACCCCCAGTTAAGATATACTGCTATGAGATCAATAGTAATGGGGAAAAAAATACACTGTTAAAAATCATGCACTCACAATTTCCTTATAGGAGTTGGAAATTTTTTCTTCTCTCTCTTTATAATACTGATGCATTAAAAATATTAGGAAACAAAGCCTATTATGACTGCACTTATACGTATACCATCCTAGCCAAATTAGGATCATCTGGAAACTGATCTTCCTGATTGGAGAAAGTTAGAGAAAGAAGACTGTTTGAAGGCTGAGCTCCTACAGGAAAATATAGATGAATATATAGTGAGTTATTTGTCAAATGCCTGAATCTTGAATAACTGCACCAAGTATACTCTATTTAATATCTCCAGAATGTGTAGACAGGAACTATTTGAAAAAGGGGTTTCTGTATTCAGCTGAGGCAGAAGGCTCAGCCCATCATCACCTATTAACAGTGGAGAATAGAAAATTGTATAACATCACTAAGCACTAAAAGCTCACTATCTAATATGTGAGCCACTAGCCAGCTGAAGCTATTTAGATTAAAATAAAATAAAATAACAATTTATTTCCTCATATGAATCACATTTAGTCATTACTGTCATACTAATCACACTTTAAGCACAAAATATTCACATGAGCTTAGTGGTTACCATTTTGAGCAGCGCAGATATAGAACACTTCCATCATTTAAAAAACATTCTATTGGACATCACTGACCTAAAATATTCAAGGCACCAACTTTCATAATTACTTATGCATTTAACAAGCATTTCTTAAACCTCTATGTGTCAGGTATCGAGTAGTCTAGCTGTTGAATATACAATAGTATATAAAACTAAGTCTCCATTCTCAAAATCACATAAAGTGTTTTTGATAGCTGCTGTCAAAAGTAACATACTCTTTTGGGGCTGTGGTTGGTCAGACATAGCACTACTTTTACATCCTTCTTTCTCTAGTGGCACCAGTCTACTAGTGGAAAAGGGACCACCAGAGTCTCATGGTTGAGGCCGAAATGGTCAGAAACTGGATTTTCAACTGACCTTAGAAAAAGATGACAGAACTTCTCTACTTAATAGGATGTTAAAGAATCAAAAAGAGTTTTTGTTGTTTTTTAAATCAAGAGAATATTTCTGCTAAGCCAGGAAGATATGCTAATGGCAACCAAGCAAGAGTAACAACTAAGGGAAGAACATCAGTGTGACTTAGTCACACAGATTAAAAACCACACATGATTATTTAAGCAAGCAGCCAACCCAAATACAACAAGAATCAGATTGCATAATCTGTTAATGTCATTTTATTGTAATTAAATCCAGGAAATGTGGAAATAGCAGGTCACTAGGACCCACATTGTTCAGGAAAAGCAATAAAGTTTGAGCAAATTCATTACAGTATGATGCCATCTGCTGGTCCATGCTATTTTAAAAATACAGGTTATTGTGTAGTTCACCCTTGAACAACATGGATTTGAACTGCATGGGACCTGTATTAGTCTGTTCTCATGCTGCCAATAAAGATGTACCCGAGACTGGGTAATTTGTAAAGGAAAGAGGTTTAATGGACTCACAGTTCCACATGTCTGGGGGAGGGCTCGCAATCATGGCGAAGGCAAGGAGGAACAAAGGCATGTCTCACATGATGGCAGGCAAGAGAGCTTGTGCAGGGGAACTGCCCTTTATAAAACCATCAGGTCTCATGAGACTTATTCACTACCATGAGAACAGCATTGGAAAGACCCGCCCCCATGATTCAATTACCTCCCATTGGGTCCCTCCACGGCACGTGGGGATTATGGAAGCAACAATTCAAGATGAGATTTGGGAGGGGGCACCGCCAAACCATATCCATACTTATATGCGGATTTTCTTTCCCCCCTCTGGCACCCCTGAGACAGACCAATACCTTCTCTTCTTCCTCCTCAGCCTGCTCAGTGGGAAGATAATGAGGTTGAAGACCTTTATGATGATCCGCTTCTACATAATGAATAGTAAATATATTGTTCCTTAAGATTTTAATAACATTTTCTTTCTCTTACTGTATTGTAGCCATAATGCACATAACATTAAAAAATATATGTCAATCAACTCTTTATCTTACCAATAAGAATTCCAGTCAACAGTAGGCTATACATAGTTAAGTTTTGGGAGAAACAAAAGTTATACATGAATTTTTGACCATATGGGATCATCAACTGTAACCCCCATGTTGTTGAAGGGTCAACTGTAATTTCATTTCAAGCTACAAAGTTACATGAGCTGTTTCCCAACATAGAGTCATACAAAGAAAGATCTAACAGTCTCTCCCTGATTTTCTCCTAAGCAAATTAAAGTTTAAACTTTTGTATATCCGTTTATGTTATTTCTGTTTATACAAACATAAATAAATATATCTATTCACTAATTAAGGGTTTATTAAATAAATAAATATATCCTCACTAATAAAGGGTTTATATACTTTTTGTTTCAAAAATAAGATCATTTGGTAAGTACACACATATATGTGTGTGTATATGTATGTATATGTATACACATACATGCACACTCACACATAGGCTTTCACTTCTACCAAAATAGTGTGCTAGCACAAGACACTTGTTCCCTCCTCCACATCAGCCCTAGACAAACTATAGAAGAAAGAATAAACCTGGATTCTAGGCCAGAACTAGGAGACTGGAACTATCTTGAACTAGATAGAGTGTGTAGGGAGGGAGGTGGCTGAAGCCTAGAGTAGAATGAGAGGATAGTTAAGAGAAAGGCTTTTCAGTTTTTCTCTTACATCTCCCAACACCATGTGTTGCCCTATATTGCCTTGAGACAATGTTTACCTTCTTATTATACCAGAAACTAGTCTCAGACCACCAATTTTGAAAGCACAGGAGAAAAAGCCTGCTGAGGAGAGGTTTCTGGAAAAGGTAACACTAATCAGCTGCTTTCAGGTATTGTCTTCTCACCTTTACTCCTCAAGATCTCCAGGGCTGTTGCATTAAAATTAAAAGAACCTGTTTCTTCCTAGTGCTGCTTCACTCTTAAGAATTTATCAGTGAAATTCCCACCAGAAAATCAACTGACAGAAGGTCAAGTGAGAATGATCAATAATAGGTATTGTGGCCTCTGGAATTCTCTACCCTAGGATTCATCCCCCAGTCTGTTCCTTAAACTCATTGTGACCATACAAGTAAATACGTGCCCTTTGGCCCTTCCCCTTCCACAGCGCATGCTGCCTGATAAAGCAGCTGATGCTCCTGGGTAAATGTGAAATCATAGTTTAAAATAAGTAAACTTCAAATTGTACAACTTCTTCAGAAGAAAGACAACAGACAAAATAACATTTAGCCTCTGAAGCAGAAGCATTAACATAAACAAGGGATGTAAAATAAATATTATATCAATACCTAAAGATAGAAGGGAAGATATGAGCTATTTGTTATTGCTCATTAATAATCTGAAACAAGGAGAAGCATGCATAAAAAGAGAATGAAAATATTAGACATGGAGAATATAAGAGTTGAAATACAAAAGCGCAGCTGATTAAATAATAGGATAGTTATAACTGAAAAATAAATTGATGAATTGCAAGTTCAAATTGAAGAACTCTCCCAGAAAGATGGAAAGAATAAAAATAGAAAAATGAATTTTAAAAAATTAGAGATATGAAAGATAGAGAAGTAGAAATGACAATATCCCAACTACAAGATTCTCAAATGGAGAACAAAATTTAAAAAACTGAGATGAGAAAATATTTTAAAAACTAATGAAGGTAAGATTTTAATAATAAAAGAAAATTTAAAACTATATATTAAAAAGCTTATAGAGTTCCAAATAGAAGAAATAAGGAAAAACTCATATCTTGATATGTTTCAGTGGATTTTAAATTAAAAGCATTATAAAAGCTACCATAAAGAAAGAGCAGTTCACCTGTAAAGAAACAATAATAATATGACATCAGTTTTCTTAGCAGCAATACTGGAAATGAGATGTCAATGAAGTAATATTTTTAAAGTACTAAGAGAAGGGAACTATATACCTAGAATCTCATATCCAGGACATAACTGGCTCCCATAAATCTCCACACTAACAGGAGCTATAAGGATGCTATGTGTCTCTGGTATCAGTATCAACTCAGATCCTGTTTCTAATAGTTTTTGAAATATCTGGGTATTCCCTTTTCCTTTTGTATAGTCACCCAGTAAGTAAAAGGCTATATGTCCCTTTGGGGAAGCACTTAGGGAATCATCACTGTATATAATTATAATGGTGTAACAGGGTTCTTCCTCCTAGGGACTTAGCCACACCTTCAGCCAATTCTGGATCTGAAAATTGCCTCAGTTGCTTTCTGTTGGGGTGATCACACAGAGCCTCCTGATCTTCCATATTTGCCTTTTTATTTCTTCTTTGGTTGTAGATGTTAATTGGCAACCTGGCTAGCTGTCTATTTTCACCTAAAAATAGCATACTTTTTGAACTGTCTCTACAATTCTTTGTAGGAAAAACTTCCATAGCTGTCCCCTCCAACCTTACTGTTTGTTAAAGCTCACTGTGGGTTCCTGGCTTTGGCAGTTAAGCACTGACACTTGGCCTCTATTACTTCAGGACTTCATCATCCCTAGGACAATCTCAGGACTGTAGGTGCTTCCCTTACTGTAGCCTTCATCTACAACAGAGAGCAATCATTGAACTTCATAGTTATTCTCAAGCTCTTCTCATCAGCCCATTTCTAGTGACTTTCATAAATGGTATGTCCTCTGGGCTTCCCCATGAAACAGATCCCCTGGTGGGTCTTCTGGCCTCACATAATTATCCATTTCAAGACGCCCACTTTCCTCAGCCACTTTCTTTCTTTCTCCACTGTCTTCTAGGGCTACTGGGACATTTAATCTGTATTAAATCCTGGATTTGGGTTCCTCCACGATGCTAAGAGCCACCCTAGCAGGCTTGCTCCTTGAGTTTTTGCCAGGTTGTCAAATTCCATGTCTTGAGAAAGTGCTCCTAAGTCAATGAATTCTTACTTATCCAGTCTTTCATTCAGCCCTCCATGATCAACCACCCTCAAAACCTTATGTCAGGAGCCAATACATACTCACCAATTCTCACAATTATTTTAATATGTAGTCTCTTTTTCTACCTTATCAGGCCCTGTATGTTATTAGCTGAGCCACTGACCTGGTTGTCAGTTGAAGAGGTGAGAATATCTCGTGAGGAGGCACCTGTTGCCTTTTGGGAGAAACAGCTCTATAGCTAGCTGGGCACAGTGGCTCACACCTGTAATCCCAGCCCTTTGGGAGGCCGAGGTAGGCGGATCATGAGATCATGGGTTCAAGACCAGCCTGACCAACATGGAGAAACCCCGTCTCTACTTAAAAATATAAAAATTAGCAGGGTCTGGTGGCGTGCACCTCTAATCCCAGCTACTTGGGAGGCTGAGGCAGGAGAATTGCTTGAACCTGGGAGGCGGAGGTTGCAGTGAGCTGAGAGCACGCCATTGCACTCCAGCCTGGGTAACAGAGCAAGACTCGGTCTCACAAAAAACAAAACAAAACAACACAAAAAACGGCTCTGTAGCATCTTTCAGCAGGAGAGAAGAGCTGGCTCAGGGGGTCTGCAGAACCAGCATCCTCAAAGACATCCATCCCGTTGTCCCATCTTATATTTTAAGTTCCTGGGTTTTTCCAATTAGGACCCTGACCAAAGTATAGCAAATCAGCTTTGACTAAGCATTCAAACTCTGGGAATCTAACTATTAGATATTTAGCCTGCTGCTTGGCTATGTCTACTCTTCCTCTGCAGGAAATAAGAGATTTTTTGTAACTGGTTCTCACACTTAGCCTTTAACATATTTTAAATGACCTTCAGTTTCTCCTTATCCCTATGCAGGATGATGATGCAATTTAACAGTAACCAGCCAACTCCACTATCTTTGTAAGAGGCATTCTTCTCTCCTATCTTTCAGTTGCCTGGACTATCACCTACAATGGTGTCCCCTCTATCAGGAAGCATCAGAAAGTTTTCCCAGGCTACTGCTGGTGAAATATTTAACAATGCACCTGCCACCTTATGCTTGGGATTGTCTCTGCCCTGCAGCCATTCAGCATGGCATCCTCCATCCAACAGTGAGGTGAGCTAATCAGTTCCAAATTTTCTAAGATGACTCTATCAAGCCTCAAGATGAGATCTGAGGTGCAAGATAATTATTAAGGAAAACGTCTGTAAAGAAAATAGTATGCTTGTTGGAAGAGTCATAGAGGCACTTAATGCCATGCAGCTCTGACCCTTGTGTAGTACAGAAGGAAGTAAAAAGAGTTGGATAGAAAAGTTCCACATTGCAGTGCAGTTTTAAGAAGATTTGGCCAAGGCTTTGGGGAGTCCTTAAGTCAAAGTTACTCATCAAAGGAATTCCATATATTTCAGAAATGGGCTTACCTTAAAAACCCTGCTGTGCTTAGTCACAGGCTAGGAGGAGCTCGTGGGAAGTGTGGCCTCAGTATGAGTGCAGCACTGGGCTCACAGCACAGAAGCTGAGCCATGTGTCAACAATATTCTTCAAAGCATAGATCTTAGAGAGCATATTTTCAGGATCACCACAACCATAAAACCTTACCTAAAATGACACAAAGGTAGACTCCAAAAATTGATTAGAGATCTGAGTAAAAACTGATCATATTAATACTAAAAAAGGAAGAATATCTTTGCAACATAGGATAAGGAATAAATTGTTACAGAAATGCTTAGAAAGTATTAAATGTAAGGCAAAAATAAAATACATTTGACTATTGACTATTTCTGTTATGCAACTAATAAACTAACACTATAGATAGAATTGAGGAAGATACTTAAATTATCTAAAATGGACAATGTACTGATATCTACAATATACAGGATAATCCTGCAAATCAACTAGAAAAACAGTAATCTCAGTAGAAACATGGGTAAAGCACATGAAAAAAAAATTTACAAAAACAAAAACCTAGCAAGGATATTTAAAAAGCGCTCACATAACTAGTATTCAGAGATCTACAATTAAAACAAAACTAAGGCACAACTTTACATCTAATAAACAAATGGAATAAGTTGAGTGTAGGCAAGGATGCAGAACCTTCACAGAATGCTGGTAGTAGCAGTAAATTTTAGTTGAATTACATATATGATCCAGGAATTCTGTAACAGCCAATGTCATGTACTAAGTCACTTTCAGGATGTATTCCATTACATTTCCTTCAGATTAGACTAGAATCAATAATCTATCTTTGTATTTAATTGTTGAAGGATGAAGAGCAGTTTCCTCACACTGAATAAAGATCCCAAGGTGGTTAGAATAAGTAGTAAAGAATTACCCTAGCATTCTTTGCAAAATAATCAACATAATTTCATTTCTCAGAGTTGCAGGCAATATAAAGAGAAAGTTTTGGACATTAAACTTCTATGTAACTCTGGTAAATAAATATCATATTTATAACAAATACTTGTAACTAACTGTACTAACTGGCACTCACAGAGACCCAGGAGTTTTGCATACTCCAGACCCAGGAATTATGGCAAGGTAAGAGATCCATCCATGCATTCCCCTAGAAAGGGGTGAATATAGGAACCCAAATGGCATGATTATGCAGGTCCCACTCCCACGACACCACATAAGTTAAGATCCACTGGCTTGGAATTGGAGCTCGCCAGCCGCAGCAGCCTGGAGACTGCCTGAGATAGACAGAGTTCCCGTGCAGATTGTGGCCAGACTGATTCTTTAAGTGGGACTCAGAACCGTCTCAGGACCCAGGACCTCCTTACTGTGTGGGGCCTCCCTGTGGGAATTTCAGCAACTCCAGCAAGGTTTATATGGACAGAACTCTAATGTCTTCCTGAAATGGAGTCCCCAGGGGAAGGGCAACTGTCATTTCTGTGGTTCAGCTGACTTCGCCTTTCCAGGCTGCTGACTCTGGAGAGGCCAGGAAGTTAGTGCTACATACCTGCTCTTCCAAGAGGCAGTCAGACTGTTTCTTTAAGCAGGTCTCTGATCCAGTTACTGCTGACTGGGTAAGATCTCCCAACATGAGTCTCCAGCCACCTCCAACAGGAGTATTCAGCATCAGGTTGGTGCCCCTGGGATGGAGCTGCCAAAGGAAGGAGCAGGCTTCCATCTTTGCTGTTCTGGTGAGATCTTCAGGTATGGGAGGGACCAAGGCAAGTAGGGTCTGAAGTGGATCCCCAGAAAGAACAGAAGCCCTGAGTTGCCTGACTGTTTAAAAAACAAACAAAAAAACAGAAAGCAGCAACAACAAAATCAACAGAAAAGATCTCGCAAAACCCTATTCAAAGGTCAGCAACCACAAAGATTGAAGGTAGATAAGCCCACAAAGATGAGAAAAATATGGTGCAAAAATGCTGAAAACGAAAAAAGCCAGAGTGCTTCTACTCCTCGAGATGACCACAACAAAGGCACAGCAAAGGCACAGAACTGGGCTGTGGCTAAGATGGCTAAACTGACAGACGTAGTCTTCAGAAGGTGGATAATAACAAACTTCACTTAGCTAAAGAAGCATGGTCTAACCCAACACTAAGTAGCTAAGAATCATAATAAAACAATACAGGAGGTGATAACAAAAATAGCCAGTTTAAAAAGGAACATAACTAACCTGATGGAACTGAAAACACAACACAAGAACTACACTGTACAATCACAAGTTTCAGTAGCAAAATAGACCAAGTGGAGGAAAGATACACTTAAATAGTAGCCAAGGGCTGCTATTTCCCCACCCACAACTTCCACAATCAGCTGGTGATGGGGAAAATAAACTATTATTTTTTAGATCTAGATTTGTATCAGGCACCATTCATATAGTAATTCTAATTGATAAAGAGGAGAGCCTTTGGTGTCAGAAAAACCTGGAGGGAAATGCTGGCTCTATGGTTTACGGAAATATGAGACTAATCAAATTATTTCACATTTGTGAGCCTCAGTTTTCATTTCTGTAAAATGAGGTTAATTCTTCCCCGCTGTTGTGAAATATTAAATAAGTTAATGCATTGAGTACTGTTTATTTGCAATAATTATAATTTCATTTTTAAAATTTTCAACTTTTATTTTAGATATAGTGGATACATCTGCTGGTTTGTTACATAGATATATTGCACCCAGGTAGTGGGCATAGCACCCAATAGGTAGTTAATTTCATTTGTTTTTCTATGTTGAATATATATTTGTATTGAGGTATAATTTACATTAGATAAAATTTACCTTTTTAGTGAATAGTACTATGAATTTTGACAAACATATACAGTCTCATAACCAACACCACAAGACATAGAAAATTTTCATCACCCCAAAAATTCCCTTGTCATGAACACCCTCTTTGCCATCACCATAGTGTGGCAACATCTAATTTGTTTTTGTCTTTCTAGCATTGCCTTTTCTAGAATGTCATATGAATGGAATTATGCAATATGTAACCTTTCGAATGTGGCTTCTTTTACTCACCATAATACCTTTGAGCTATTCTCATTTACTTTGTACATATATTACTATTCTTAGAGAGAAAAATTAAGTACAGAAAGTTAAGTCATTTACTCAAATCCGTAATTAGTAGAAGACAGAAATTTGGTTCTGGTTCTATTTCAAAGTTGTATGTTTCTTGTTTGCTATGTCATATTGTTTCCCGTTGGCCTATAGCTTATTAAACTCCCACTGCCAATTCTGGAATTTATGCTCATATTCAGACATTTAGTCTTCTACACTTCTGCTATGAAATACACAGAAAACTGAGAAGCCAGATTGCATTAGGATGCACAGAGAGATTCTGAACAAAATTCTTTCTATGTTCTGCCACACTGACATTCAGAGCAGTCATCATTTTACCTTAATATAGCCCACGATTCCCTTCTTATTTATACCAGATAGCGTGAGGGGCATTTTGCATATATTCTTTCATATAACTCCTACAATAGTCTGGAAAAGTATTATTAATTCCATTTACAGACAAGAAAGCTAAGACACAAAAAGGGCCAACCAGCAGCTACAATAGTAAAGCCAGGATTTGCAGGCAGGTGTATCTCTCTCCAAAGTTAGAGCTCTGTCTATGAGGGCTTCTGCCACTCACAATGGAAGCTGTTGTTTATTGCCATTGTGCTAGACATTTTCACATACATTACACAATTTAATTCTCATAAAGGTCCTGCATATAGATGGTATCAACTCATTCTATATAGGAGAAAATTGATGCTGAAGAGATTTAAGTAACCTGTTCAAATTAACATAACTAGCAGAGACTCAGAATTCCATTCTAAGTCCATGTCCTATTCACTATTCCATGAAGCACTGTGCCAGAAAAAAAAGGGAGGAAACAGAAGGAAAGGAAGGAAAAGGCAGGAAGGAATGTTCTTATGTGTGTTCCTTTTATAGTTCAATAGAATAACTGTCACTAAGGTTTTATCTGTGAAATATTAGGTAAGAAAACATTTGTAAATGAAGTACAGTGCTAATAATAATAGACAATGTTTCTGTTGTGCTACCATTGCATGAGACACTATTTTAAACATTTTACATGTACAGTATTAACTAGCATACATTTCACAAAAACCTCGAAAGATGATCATTAGTATTATTCCTATTTTACGAACATGGAAACTACTGAGATTGTTAGAAGCAATGACTGTGGAGAACCTCTATTTAATAAAGTAGTGTTCCCCTATAAATGGGTACCATTTGGTTATAAGAATATGGTCAAGGCTAAATCCTAAATATTTTTGTCCTTCATGAAACTGGTAAAAAGAATAAGGGAGATCTGTGTTCCCCAAAATAGAATAATCTTCACAATATTAAACAAAACCAAACCGCAACAATAATGTATACAATGTGATACTTTAAATTAAAATGCATAAATTTTTTAATGCATTATAAGCATTTACACCCCTTCTCCTAATACTAGTTGCTTCTGAGGGAGAAGGAAAGGGACCAAGATTAGGACGTGGTCAAACATGGTTTTAGTCTCATTGTTTTACAAAACGCATGTATTCATATGTTGTTTGTCTAATTGAAAATGTTTATTTCTCCTCTTTTTTTCATTCTGATAAATGTCTCTCAGTGTTTATCACATTAAGCCATTTGGGGAAACATAGTTTTACATTAATTTATTTGTATGTACTCTCAGAAGTAGATATTTAAAAAATTATTATGTACTAGTAAATTCACTATTTTCTGTAAGACATGGAGATACCTGCTGTTCAGCAAGAATTTATGGAGTATTTCTTGAGTCATATTTATATTATGTATTTAGGTTTTAAGAAAATCTGAGTGTTTTTATCGAGAGCTTTTATGTGAAAGTTTCTTTAAGATATTTGTATACTTACCAATAATCTTCTTTAAACTCTTAATTCTAGCACATTCCTAAGATATTTTTCATTCAAATCTTTGTAACCAGTTTCTTCTCCTTTAACAAAATTAGTCCAGACCAAAAAAAATATATTGCTTTCTTGTCGAGACTATGCTGGCTCTGGCTTTCTTCAAGGCATTCTATGAATTGAAACTTCTCTGTTCAGACTTGTCCAACTAGTTTCATTTCAACTACTTGTAATTTGTTTCCTTATTTCTTTGAGCCATAGACTTCTTATGCACCTAGAGATGTCATATAGTTGATTAGAAAGTGGAGTTCAGTGGGTGCAGCCCTGTGAGATCATATTCTTCCTCCTGTCCATGATGTATCGGTAAGTTCAGTTCTGTTTTATAGATGGCTTGTTTGCTGTACTGTCTGTCAGTGACCAGATTCCTGATGTGTCAGAGGACTGCTAGTGAGATGTCTTTAGTGGATTCAATCTGCATTGGATTTTTTTAAATTTCTGGAGTTATGATAGCATCCTGGATTAATTAATCTCTGTGTTTGAAATCAATGTTTTTGTATAAAAATTGTTAGTATTATTTCACGTTGCCAAGTTCAATAGTTAAGATTTTAGAAAAGGTTAATTAAAAACTATATTATATTGTGTCCTAATTGGTTTTGATTTTGTGTGTGTGTGGAAGGAGTGTGTTTACCTGTTTTAAAACAAGCCTCCTTTCAGCAATCTTGACAAAATTTAGCCTCTACAGCGTTTTCTATTTTGCTGTGTTTGCTTGTCTCTTATGGTGGGTACTTGTGGAACCAATGCAGATTGAGAGATAAACAGCTGCAGAGACACCTGCCTCCATTGTAGAAGATCCAGGGCTTCCTTGTGGGAGAATAAGAAAACAAGCTCAATATTGGGAAAACATGCCTGTTCCCTATAATTCTTCCTATTGCATTTTGAAGAAAAAATATATGAATAACTTGGATACTGTTTTTCAAAATGGGGTTTTCCATGTGCAAAGAATAGGAATAAATAAGATTCCTTGGCATAACTCTAAATACAGTTAAAATAATGATTTTAAACATCCATGATAATATTATTAAATATATAATATTTGATAATAATATTTCACCATTGTTTAGACTTATACTATTTTCCAAACATCTTTACGTATGTTATTTCCTTTAATAGTCAAGACAGTCTTGTGGCTAAGTAGAACAATAATCGCAAGTATCGTTAACTCCCACTTTAAAGCAAGGAATTTGAGGAAAACAGAAGTTAAGGGATGTCTCTAGGTCTAGAGGGCTTTCAGACGCCAGAACCATGGCTATAATTCCTTGGAGTCCTCAGCTCCTTAGAGTCCAGCCTTCCTTATTAGCTTCTGCAACCTGTCAGGGTGGCACAGATTCCACCCGGTAAATTTCAGAGGTGATAATTTGATACTAGATTGACCACTAAGTTAGTGAACTTCACTAGGCTTCCTTCAACACTCATAAAATGCATGCTTGCATCAGTCCTTCTATATGCACACAGTAATTGACAAAAGGTCTCTGAGACCCTCAGAAAGGGTCTCCAACGATTTAAACATAATCAGCACTCCATAAATATTTGCTGAACAAATTAGTGGTCAAGCAGATGTAAATATCTATCATTAATGTTTTACTATTAATAATTATTTTAAAAATTTAATAACTTACTATTAAATTATTAAAGCATATATTGAATGAGAAAATGCATATCCATGTCTATGGAATTATGATATTGTAAAACAGGTTTCCAGTTTTTCATATTTCATATTCCACAAATTTTTAAAAAATATCAAACTCATAATTATAGGCACCAAATGTGTCCTTTTCTACAAACATTGATATATTTATGGGAGTGTCTGTAGCTAGGGAAGTAAGTTACAGAGGTAGAATCAGTGGGCAATGCCATTGTTCTGGATATCAGTGACACCTATGGATAAAGAAAGGAAACAGGCTGGGCAAGGTTATCCCTGCACTTTAGGAAGCCAAGGCAGGTAGGTCACTTGAGGTCAAAAGTTAGAGAACAGCCTGGCCAACATAGTGAAACCCTATCTCTACTAAGAAGACAACCATTAGCTGGGCATGGTGGCATGCATCTGTAGTCCCAGCTACTTGGGAGGTGGGGGCAAGAAAATAGCTTGAACCCGAGAGTTGGAGGTTGCAGTGAGCTGAGATCACACCACTGCACTTTAGCCTGGGCAACAAAGCGAGAGAAAGAAAGAAAGAAAGAAAGAAGAGAAAGAGAGAAAGACAGAGAGAGAAAGAGAGAAAGACAGAGAGAGAAAGAGAGAAAGAGAAAAGGAAGGAAGGAAGGAAGGAAAAAAAAGAAGGGAAGGAAGGAAGGAAGGAAGCAAGTAATACCACTGATTTGATAATGGAAAGGAAAAAAAATGAAAAATATAAAAAGAGAGAAAGAAAGAAAGATAAAAAGAAAGAAAGAAGAAAGAAAGGAAGGAAAGAGAGAGAGGGAGGGAGGGAGGGAGGAAGGAAGGGGAAAGGAAACAGTAGGAAACATTGAATGGTTATGGTTTTTTAAAGCCAAATTCATACAATATTAATTTAGGATTTGGAGGATTTGCAGGAGGTGTCAGGTCACACCAACAGGTAGGCTTAAGAACTGAGGTAAAGCAGATGCTTAATAATTACTACAATACCCTATGTTTCAACTACACTCATTCCACAATATGTTCTACAGTCATGCTCGCCATTCTTACTTCTCCATTAGCAAGAAACACAACGTGGAAGCCTTGTCAAATAGATTCAATTCGTATATTTGCTCTTTCTGCTATCATGAACCTTGGATCTCTTCTCTGCAGGTTCTGTTACCCTCTTCTCTGTATTGCAGGGATTCTTTCAGTTTCAGTGTGAATCTCTGTTTGAATTTTCCTTTAGGAACAGCCATACACCTACTTTTTCCTATACTTTGTTAATTGAGTGATTCACTCACTTGAACACCTCCATTATCTTTCTTATGAAAGATTGAAATACCGAATGACTTTTTCAGGTGAGATTCTTATCCTATTCCCAGAAGTCTGGCATCTCTCTTTTCACATAGCTCTTTATTTTTCAGTACTGTTTAATAAATGCAAAAAATCGGAATTCTCCTCTTCCTCATCACATTTAGAGAAAAAGATAGTCCTGGGAAGGTCCTTTGTAAGCTTTCATGTTTTATATTTTAATTTCACCTCAGATGATTGTTTCATTCAACTTTAAATTTGCCATGAGCATTTCTTAATATATTCTAAAATTATACCTTCAGAATTAAAACAAAAATAGAAAGTCTCCATGTTAGTTACTAATTACTAAACTTGTTATAAATTATCAATTAAATATTACTTTTGGGTTAGTTTTCAGTAAACTCATAGTGCTTACTATAAATAAGCATTCACAGTATAATATACATATTATATTATGTTAATACATTTAATTATCTCAACAATCCTATACTTAGGTAATATTATCTCCATTTTATAGGTGAAGACAGTAACTAGCCCAATATCACAAGCTAATAAGTGGAGGAGCTGAAATTTCAACCTGGAAAATAGAGGCAGAGCCTGAGTTTACCTAATAGGGTAATTAACTTTCTTTTTAGTAATTTCTAAGAGAAGAATGACATTGTTTTTTTATTTGATTTTTTAAAATTTTCAACTTTTATTTTAGATATAGTGGATACATCTGCTGGTTCGTTACATAGATATATTGCACCCAGGTAGTGGGTATGGCACCCAGTAGGTAGTTTTTCCACCTATGTTCCCCTCCCAACCTTCCCCCCTCTAGTAGTCTGCAGTGTCCATTATTCCCATGTTCATGTCCATGCCTGCTCAATGTTTATTTCCCAGTTGTAAGTGAGAACATGTGGTATTTGCTTTTCTGTTCCTTCATTAGTTTGCTTAGGATTATGGCCTCCAGCTTCATTCATGTTGCTGTAAAGACATAACTTCATTTTTTACAGCTGCATAATAATCCCTGGTGTATATGTGTCATATTTTTAAAATAATCAAATCCACTATTGACAGGCACCTAGGTTGATTACTTGTCTTGCTGTTGTGAATAGCACAGCAATAAACATATGAGTGCATGTATATTTTTGGTATAATAATTTATTTTTCTTTGGGTATGTACCCAGTAATGGGATTGCTGTGTTGAATAGTTATGTCTTAAATTCTTTGAGAAATCTCCAAACTGCTTTCTATCGTGGCTGAACTTGTTTATATTCCCACCAACAGTGTATAAATATTCCCTTTTCTCTACATCCTTGCCAGCATCTGCTGTTTTTTGACTCTTTAATAGTACTCATTCTGATAGATATGAGATAGTATCTCATTGTGTTTTTGATTTGCATTTCTCTGATATTAGTAAGGTTGAGCATTTTTTCATGTTTGTTGGCCACTTGTATTTCTTCTTTTAAGAAGTGTCTGTTCATATCTTTTGCCCATTTTTAATGAGGTAATTTGTTTTTGCTTATTTGTTTAAGTTTTTTATAGATTCTAGGTATTAGACCTTTGTCAGATGCAGAGTTTGTGAATATTTTCTCCCCTTCTGTAGGTCGTCTGTTTATTCTGTTGATAGCTTCTTTTGTTGTGAAGGTACTCTTTAGTTTCATTAGGTCTCACTTGTCAATTTTTGTTTTGTTGCAGTTGCCTTTGGAGACTTCACCAAAAATTATTCACCATGGTTGATGTTAAGAAGGTTATATCCTACGTTTTCTAGAATTTGAGTAATATGTTCACAATGCTAGTCACTCCATAGGGCTCTGCCTAGAGTCAATGAATTGAAATATATGTGCTTATCATTGAGATTTAAAGGCTAATTTGTAGCATCCTCTTCTTGGTTTGTTTCCTTCTTTTTCAAATGTCTGTCTGTATTAGTCCATTTTTATGCTGCTGACAAAGACATACCCGAGACTGGGCAATTTACAAATGAAAAAGGTTTAATGGACTCACAGTTCCATGTGGCTGGGGAGACCTTGCAATCATGGTGGAATGTGAAAGGCATGATTGTCTTTATTACACAGTCACGGACAAGAGAAGAGAACTTGTGTAGGGGAATTCCTTATAAAACCATCAGATCTTGTGAGACTTATTCACTACCATGAAAATAGGATGGGAAAGACCCGTCTTCATGATTCAATTGCCTCCCATCAGGCCCCTCCCATGACACATGGGAATTGTGAGAGCTACAACTCAAGATGAGATTTGAGTGGGGACACAGCCAAGCCATATCATTCCAGCCCTTGCCCAACCCAAATCACATGTCCTAACATTTTAAAACCAATCATGCCTTCCCAACAGTCCTCCAAAGTTTTAACTCATTTCAGCATTAACTCAAAAGTCCAGTCTCATCTGAGACAAGGCAAGTCTCTTCTGCCTATGAGCCTGTAAAATAAAAACAAGTTAGTTACTTCCTAGATACAATGGGGGTACAGGCATCGGATAAATATACCCATTTCAAACTGGAGAAATTGGCCAAAATGAAGGGGCAAAAGGTCCCATACAAGTCTGAAATCCAGCAGAGCAGTCAAATATTAAAGCTTCAGAATGATCGCTTTTGATTCCATGTCTCATATGCAGGTCACACTGAGGTAAGAGGTGTTCTCCCATAGTCTTGGGCAGCTTCAACCCTATGGCTTTGCAGGGTACAGCCTCCCTTCCAGCTGCTTTCATGGGTTGGCGTTGAGTGTCTGCAGCTTTTCCAGGTCCATGGTGCAAGGATCTACCATTCTGAGATTGGAGGACAGTGGCCCTCTTCTTACAGCTCCACCAGGCAGCAGTCCATCAGGGACTCTGTGTGGGAGCTCCGACCCAATATTTCCCTTCTGCACTTCCCTAACAGAGGTTCTCCATGAATGTCCCGCCACTGCAGCAAACTTATTCCTGGACTTCCAGGCATTTCCATACGTCCTCTGAAATCTAGGCAGAGGTTCCCAAACCTCAATCCTTGACTTCTGTGCACCCGCAGGCTCAACCCCACATGGAAGCTGCCAAGGCTTGGGACTTGCACCTTCTGAAGCCATGGCCCAAGTTGTAGCTTGGCCTCTTTTAGTCATAGCTGGAGTGACTGGCACACAGAGCAACAAGTCCCTAGACTGCACACAGCAGAGGGAGCCGGGGCTATGTGCAGTCTAGGGACTTGTCTGGCCCATGAAACCATTTTTTCCTCCTAGGCCTCTGGGCCTGTGAGGGAAGGAGTTGCTGTAAAGACCTCTGACATGCCGTGGAGGCATTTTTCCCATTGTCTTGGTGTTTAACATTCCACTCCTTGTAACTTACGCAAATTTCTGCAGCCAGCTTGAATTCTTCTTCAGAAAATGGGATTTTCTGTTCTATTGCATTGTCAGGCTACAAATTTTCTGAATTTTTATGCTCTGCTTCCCTTATAAAACTGAATCCCTTTAATAACACCCAGGTCACCTTTTGAATGCTTTGCCGCTTAGAAATTTCTTCTGCCAGATACCCTAAATCATCTTTCTCAAAGTTCCACAAATCTCTAGGGCAGGGGCAAAATGCTGCCATTCTCTTTGCTACAACATAACAAAGGTCACCTTTGCTCTGGTTCCCAACAAATTCCTTATCTCCATCTGAAACCATCTCAGCCTGGATTTCATTGTCTATATCGCTATCAAGCTTTTGGTCAAAGCCATTCAACAATTCTCCAGGGAGTTCCAAATGTTCCCAAAATTTCCTGTTTTCTTCTAGCCCTATAAACTGTTCCAACCTGCTGCCTGTTACCCAGTTCAAGTCGCTTCCACATTTTCAGATATCTCTACAGTGGCACCCCACTCTACTGGTACCAATTTACTGTATTAACCCATTTTTACACTGTTAATAAAACATACCTGAGAGTGGGCAATCTACAAAAGAAAGAGGTTTAATGGACTCAAAATTCCATGTGGCTGCCGAGGCTTCATAATCATAGCAGAAGGTGAAAGGCATGTCTTACATAGTGGCAGACAAGAGAAGAGAGCTTGTGCAGGGAAACTCCCCCTTACAAAATCATCAGATCTCATGAGACTTATTCATTATCCTGAGAATAGCATGGGAAAGACCCACTCCGATAATTCAATTACCTCTCATTGGGTCCTTCCCACAGCACAACACATAGGAATTCTGGGAGCTACAATTCCAGATTAGATTTGGGTAGGGACACAGCCAAACCATATCACTGCCATATAGGAAATAATATTTGATGGATAAAAGAATAAGGATGACAGAAATGTGTATAAAGTACTTGGAAGCCTACATTGTAAGAATTTATGATAAGATAAGCATATGATTCCACAGTGGGTGATGATTCAACAGCTACCATTTATTATACACTTATTAAATTTGAATAATTTGTGCACATTATCTCATTTATTCCTTACAATCTTCATATGAGTTAGGCCCTGTGCTTGCCCTATTTTACAGGCACAAAAAGGTGCTCCAGATCACAGAGTTACTGGACATTAAACTGAAGCTATCCACATCTTCCTATTCCCAACAGATGCATAGATATGTTTCTGAAATATCTCTGGCAATGACAAGAAATTTACCCACTGGAGATATGAGAGTAACATAAGCAACATCTGAATATACACTATTAAAGGCTTTTACATCATTATCAAGGTGATCTTGTTACAAACAAAACAGATAGCTTTGAAGTCAGACAGATAAGTCCTTTCCTTACCTTAGCTCTGTGACTTGTGTTGCTTTTCCTCTCTGAACCCGTTTCCTCATTAGTAAAATGGTAATAATAAAGCCTACCACATCAAACTAAAGCAACAATTACATAAGATCACCTATATGACAACTCCTGGCCCAGAATAGGACTTGTGCTGGAGTCCTTCATTTACTCAATTCATGGCTTTACATCTCTAGGCAGTATTTATTATCCCCAATTTACACGTGAGAAAACCGAAATTCAGAGAGGTTTTATAAGCTTCTCAAGATACAAGTTAGAGTCATAAGCAAGGACTGACACCAAAATTTGCTGACTCTAAAAGGTAGTTCCATTATCTGCGATACCAAGATGCCTACAGAAGATCTCTCTTTTTCAAGAAAAAATCTTAAACTCTCATTTTTATTAACTTAATAGAAATTTATTTGTGTTATTTTAAATATTTATAGAAAATAAGTTTACAATGTTTCATGACTTTCAATGTCATAACACAGCTTGAGTAAAAGTACGAAAGATTGTACCATGATTTGCATGAGGATGGAGAAACCATGTCTTATTCATCCCTGCCTCCCTAACCCAAATATGAAGCCTAAAGTATAGTAGAGGCCCACTAAAGCGTTGTGGGAAACAAAAATGGGTTGATGGGTGGATGGATGGATGAACAGTTGAATGAATCCTGAGATAGACAAAAGAAAGGACAATGATGAAATCCTAAATATTGTAATGGCTGATAATTCTTAGAAGTAGTTTGTTAAGGCATATTTATATTAGACAGGACCCTGACGCAGGCACTTGAATACAAACAATTCCTTTTGCACACAGGCATATCATTCCAGCATGAACCTTAACCTCCAACCTGATACATAGCTTATAAGCTTTAGTAGGTGATACTGTATCTAGTGCCAAAACATGTTAAAGCTAAGTGTATGTACACACACATATGTGCACAAACACACACTGCATAATGCTAAGCACTACCTACCTTTTCTAGAAAAGTAGAACATTCTGTAATAAGTTTTATTTTCTGATTCAATCCCTTACTTCCTTTTTAATATTGTATCAATTAAACAGCATCTTCCTTTTACTATGTCATTCTAGGCCACACTGGAGTACACTTTTTGTTGGTTAATGTTGCATTAAAAACATTCTGGTACTTCCTGATACCCCAACCTATCTAAACTCCCTCCTATGAGGCAACTCCAAGATGATCTTAAAATCCAAAATGCTACTGTTATCAAAATTACATACAAAATACATTCTCACACTAAAATGCTCATTTTCTCAGCATGACTGGTTTCTATCAAGTATGTAATAATAATAGCAATAAAAAGAATGATAACATCTCACATTTATATATTATTTACTCTATGTAGGGTACATTTAATATGTATTCATGCATTTAATCCTCATGCAAATCTTTTGAGATATGTAATTTTATTTGCATTTTACAAACGGAAGAACTAAGATACAAAAGGGCCAAATTCTTTGTCTCACATTGAAAAACTAGCAAGTGGCCAGCTAGGATTTGAACTCAAGCAGTCTGGCTCCAGATAGTGGCTCTTATTGTTAATGCTATACCACTCCCAGTTAGAAGTCAGCTCATTCATGTCACATTAATTTAAATGTGATCAACAGTGAGTATGTGTGTGCTTGTTCTGAAGTAGCGGGGGGGGCGGGGGGGCCCCCGGGGGGGCGTGTCGGGACTGGGGGGGGGAATTTTGGGGGGGGGGGGCTTTAGGGAAAGGCACTAAGACTTCCAGAAGTGAGGATTCTATTTAACTTTATTTAAACCAGGGGTCCCCATGTCCGGGGCTGCAGACCAGTACTGATCCACGGCCAGTTAAGAACTAGGCAGCACAGCAGGAGGTGAGCAGTGGGAAAGTGAGCATTACTACCCAAGCTCTGCCTCCTGCTAGATCAGCAGTAGCGTCTCATAGAAGCATGAAACCTATTGTCAACTGTGAACGTGTGGGACCTAGGTTACATGCTCCTTATGCGAATCCAATGCCTGATGATCTGAAGTAGAACAGTTTCATTCCCAAACCACCCCCCAACCCCTGTCCATGAAAACTTGTCTTTCACAAAACCAGTCCCTGGTGCCAAAAAGCTGAGGCCGCTGATTTAAACCATTTTTTCCAAAACTATCTGAATATGTGAAACTTCTCTTTACCCCACTACTCGGAAACATTGTTTGAGAAATGCCCCAATGATGCATATGATTTATTTACCATCTTCAAGATCCTGCACACTTAGGGAGAAGAAGATATGTGTACACATAACATATCAAGAATTGAAACATATAGAGAATATTTGGAAGCATAGAAAAAACTGTCAAATTAAATAAAAGCCTTTGAAGTTTACAAACAACCCCAAATACAGTCACTAATTTTTTCATACACACCTACCTCACAGGCCTCCTTCCAATGACATTACCTTGGCCACCATTTTGGGAACCTCTGTGGGGATGGGGGAGGAAAGGAATTCTACAACTTTTTGAAAGAAAGTGAGAATTTAAAGCCAGTGGAAAGGGAAGAGATATGAAAGTAAAATCAAATTCGAAACATAATCACAACGAAGATTGGTTGAGTTTCCTATCAGTAAAACCACCTCTACACTCATTTTATAAAACCTTTCACTTACCTCTGTGCTACTTGAAGTTCCACAAATTATTCATTTGGGTTAAAAGGAAGCCTGGTCTGAAGAAGGGGGAAAAAAATCTTTCTCTAGGGCAATTTGACATCACAGAGAAAACAGCCTTCTAAGTCATAGCAGCCACACTACGTAGGTTGTAACTCTGCATATTGACTGTGTGAACTGAGTAAATTATCGCTCTCTCAGAGCAAGTTATTCACCTATAAAATGACGACAAATAATTCTACTGACAAGAGTGTTTGGAGAATAAAATGGGATAATAGATCAACAATCCCTACAAAGTCAGCACTTCCTAAATAGCAGTTCTGTATTCTATCATTTTGGGTATTAAATGGTCATTCTAAAAGAGTCATAGAGTACCCAGATAGATACCCATATACCAGAGTATATTAAGTCACCACAAAATGTTGCTTTCCTTGTAGCAAATGACTAAGTTCAGTCCCTGAAAGAGAAACACAATTTCCTTTAGTAACAGGAGAGTTATGCTTTGCTTCTATAAGAACTTTCTTTCAGGAATACGTCCTAGGCAAGGAAAAGCAAAGCAAAGCTTTCTGGGTGAAATGGTTTCACGGAATTTAGTACCTTAGGACCTTTGTTCAGTTACATTAGGAGTTAAGTTGTCTTGTAGCTTGGACTGGAAAGCTGAGCAATAATCCCTTTTAAAATCAGATAATGTATTTTGTACTTCTTTATGAAGACTTGTGGGAAAATGTCCTGTCTGTAAATTGGCATTTGTGTAATAGTCACATGCATCTACATTTATACACTGGTAATATGTATCTGCAAACAAAATAAGTCCCCCAAAAAGAGACTTGGAGCTTAGAGATAAAATGTGGTTGATCTTGGAGTGGCCAAAGTAGCTGCCTTCAGGGAAGGCTTTTCTAGGGAAAGTAAGATCCTTGTGAAGTAAAGAGTTTACAATGTTTTTGTGTTGACTCAAGTTATCTTTGAGCTCACATACACAGAAGTTACCAGCTTAGAGCTTTGTTCCTAAAAAACTGCAAATCCCAGCTCTGATCATTAACAATCTATACTTCTCTTTTTTTTTTTTTCTTTTTTTTTTTTTTTTGTTTTAACAATCTATACTTCTCTATATATTCTTCAGTGAATGTGTCTTTTAGTCTGCAAGATTGCAGAAAGCAAAGTCACAAACTGATTCAAATTATCACCATATTTTCATTGACAACATCTTTAGAAAAAACCTTGCATGACTACATACTTCTAAATACCAAATAATCAAACTGGATGAAGGTCTAACAGATTTGGATTGGTCTAATTGGCTTTCATGGAAATTATAGGTTGTGCTTCTCTGAGTAAGGATAATGTGCTACTGAATAAGGATCATCTGTACTCAGGGGACCCACATCCACTGGGGGTCTCTGTCCCAGAAGGGTCTGCCCTATCTCTTGTTTGGCCAGCTGATCTCCAAAGGTGACACCTGCCTTTGCCTTGGCCCGCCAAGGCTCTTCTACCTCTCCAGGGGCTCCTTCTTGGCCACCTTTACATCCCCAAAGACTGCAGGGTGCCAAATAGTCATAATCAGGGATTACATTTAGCCTTCTTGCCATTTTAATTTTTAAGAGTTTACTTTGTATTTCCAAAATTACTACTTCAGTAAAATATCCCTTAGTTATTTTTAATTCTATGCTTAACATAAAATTCCCTTTTCATCGAATAGTTTTCCCTCACCACCCCTACAAAAATTAAAGAATATTTAAATCTTACATGCTTTCTTTGAAGGCTCTAGGTTTCTTTTTCTTTTCATTTTCCTGAAGGTCATAGTACTTTCACTTTTAGTAGGCAGAATTCAAGAGGGACCCCCAAGATTCCCACCCTTCGGTGTACATACATTTTCTCTCAATTATTCAATCAAACACTAATCTAGGTGCTGCTGTAAGGAGATTTTGCAGATGTAATAAAGGTCCCAAATCAATTGGTTTGAAGATGGTAGAGTATCCTGGATGAGCCTACCCTAATCGGATGACATTTTTACAGAGTCTGGGCTTTCCCAGTAGAGAGATTTGATGTGAGGGAGATTCTCCACTGCTGGCTTTGAAGATGGAGATGGCCAAGTGGGAAGTAATAGATAGCATCTGAGAGCTGAGAGAGGCCTCTGATTCACAGCTAGCAAGAGAACAGAGACCTCAGTTTAGCTTTAAGGAATTGAGTTCTGCCTAAAAGCTAAATGAGCTTGGAAAAGGATCACAAATTTCAGATGAGAAAGGAGCCCCAATCAACCACCTTGATTTCAGCCATGTGAGATCCTGAGCAGAAACCCGTCCATGCCACATACAGAGCTGTGAGCTAATAAATATGTGTTGCTCTGAGCTGCTAAATTTGTGGTAATTTGTTACAAAGCAATAGAAAATTAATACACCTGTGTTTGTTTTATGAGCATAAGCAAAGCACAAAAAAATGCAAAGGAGCCAGATATAGGTGATGGGGAGGAAGGCAGCAAATCACACTGCCATGTGTGTACCTATGCAACAATCTTGCATGTTCTTCACATGTACCCCAAAACCTAAAATGCAATAAAAAAATACAAAAAAATGCAGGAGCAAAATGGTGCATCTTTAATATCTATAAGGTTAGATTCCAAAAGGCTTTACCAAGTGTATTTCTTTTAAAATCTGAAGTAATATTCCACAAATGACTAATATGACCTCTCCAGAATGAGAAGGTGATGATACGTTTTTTTTTTTCTTTTTGAGATGGAGTCTCACTCTGTCACCCAGCCTGGAGTGCAGTGGTGCAATCTCAGCTCACTGTAGCCCCACCTTCCGGGTTCAAGCAATTCTGGTGCCTCAGTCTTCCAAGTAGCTGGGATTATACAAGCACACCACCACACCCAGCTAATTTTTGTATTTTTAGCAGAGACAAGGTTTCACCATGTTGGTCAGGAGAGTCTTGAACTCCTGGCCTCAAGTGATCTGCCCAATTCAGCCTCCCAAAGTGCTGGGATTACAAGCATGAGTCACCACGCCTGGTGGTGATACATTCTTGTTTATATATATTCCTTGTTTATATTCATGAAAGTGGGCAGTAAGTTGAAAATGTACAGATAGGATTTAGTAGCTGTAGCTTTAACCTATGGCTTCTGCAGCTTTTGAAATCTGACAGTGTACATCTGCTTCATTATCTAAATGCTTCCTCAAAAGGAGAAACACTCTAACAACTTATCACCCCAGTCTGTTGGCCACCATTTTCTCTCAGATGCTCAGAGCTTGTTCTGCAGAATTTAAAGATATGACTTCCATGACACTTGATCAGTGTGTCAGTGGGTATGGAATCAATCTTCAGCTCTGATCCCACAGTTCAGTTCCTAGCAGTGTGACATTATGTGTGTCTTGATGGTGGGAGATGTGATTCTTTCATCTACTTTCTCCATTTATCTTACTCAGAGCAACTGTGCTCTAATGGGAAAATAGATTTAAAGCTTATAAATTTCCTTGAGTTTTAACTTTTCTCCTTTGGTCTTTTTTTCTTTTCAAATGACTTGGAGACATATTGATAAGATTCTATGAGAAAATGAAGAGTTGAACAAATTGAACACGTATGAGTGAATGAATAGATTAATATATAAAAAATGATGATAATTTTTTTCAATAATTTGAATGAAATCAATGGAGAGGCACTGAGAATAAATTTGTGTCCTAGAAGTTAGAAGACCTGAGTTTGAGATGACTACTAGTTCTATTATATTGGAGAAATTACTTAATCATCACTGGACTTCATTTTTGTCATTTGGAAACTGATTCAATTACACTAAACAGTCTTTAAGGTCTCCTTCACTTATGAATTTATGTTTTAAGTCATTTAGGAGGTTAAATAATGTCACATTCCATGGGACTTCTGTTTGTTGTTATCTTCTGTTTGTTGTTATATTCAAGCATGTGAGTGCGTGTCTATCAGAGGACCTGCTGCCTTTCCACAGCCAGTTCTCTACATTATTTTTCATCAGTCAGTGCACACATGGTCAATATTTACTCAATAGAATTCAGGTCTTTCAAATTCCACTATATTGCTTGATTAATTTTATTACTTATGCCAAAGCTATTATCTTCTTAACTATTTTATGTCCAAACAGTTTTACCTTTTATCCTGACATTTATATATAACAATACCGTTTTATATTCAAAACAAAAACTTTTTATAAATCAACCAATCCTTTGAAAAAAATATGAAAAATATCCTCTGTTTCCAAAAAAAAAAACTTGGCTATCAATATATACACATAAAGAGATAAACTCTGGTAAAATGTATAAATAAAATTCACTATAATAGCAAGTTTTAGAGAACAAGCACGAGAGTTAGACAACCTGGGCCCTTAACCAGATATCCCCTCTCTCATTCTCTGTTATTTCCTGTGTAATGTTGGTATCATTCCTGCCTGACTCTCATAGATTTATACGATTCCTACTCTGTATCAGGTGCCTTATTGGGTCATAGTGGTAAAAAGAGGAACAAGACTAATGCAGCTCATTGAGAAGTTATCTGTAAGTCAACATGCATGGAAACTAATACTTGATTCAATGTGATAAGTACTGTTGCTGATCATCGGTCCAAAAGAAAAGCAAAGAGTTATTTTTTCCTCCAAGATTGTGGAAATTTTTTTTTATTCCTGGTGTGATGCAATATAAAACACACGGCGCCACCTTTGAAGTATTCTTGCCAAATACATTTAACCAAAATCTAATCAGGGCTTCAGATCTAAGAATATCTAAAGGTAATCCAACTTATAGGAAATGAGGGATATAGAAGAACAAGTTAAATAATACCACAGGAAAGCTTTCAGACAAGTCTAGAATGTAACATGTTCTAAAGGATGATTAGCTTGATCTCTTCAGCAGTCGATGTTATTAAAAACCAAAAAAGAAGCAGGATTCTTTTAGATTAAAAGAGATTAAAAAGGCATAACATCCAAGTGTACTACATGGTCCTGGATTATGTCCTGGCTTTTACAAACCATTTGTAATTATAATGAAACTAATGGAGGGAATTTGAAGATGGACTAGGTTTTGATGATATGGCAGAAATATCATTAAACTTCTCAGGAGTGTTAATAGTATCATGATTATGTTGGATATATCCTAATTGTTTATACTAATGATTTGGTAAAAAGTCATAATGTCTTATTTCACATTAAAATACAGCAGCAGAAGAAAAATGAATGAGCCAAATACAGTAAATTGTTAACAATTGATATAACAATATGATATATATAGAAAGATAGATAGATAGATGTTCATTACACTATTCTTCCTAATTTTTTATGTCTGAACATTTTCATAATAGTTAAAAATAAAAGATAAAAAATACATAAGATACTAGATTTAAAATCACTCTGTGGACTCTAAAAGGATAAACAGATAAAAGAATTAACAAGCTGGAGAAAGGAGGAAAGGTCCTTTTTCAAGCATGTGTGCCACCTTGGACCATGCCACTAAGAGAAACCATTCCTGAGCACTACAAAGAGGTCAGCAAATGCCTCTAGAATAGAAACCAGGAGAAACACTGGGATTCCCAGATCCTGATGTGTTTTTTTTTTAACACATCTTCTCAGGCCAAGATGACCTTGAACAAAATTAAAGACAAATGACTTCTTGCAAGGAAAGGCAACTTGAACTTTTCTAAGGAAAGCAGGAAAACCTGCAAGCATTACAATCTGAAAGTAACCATTGCACCCTTCCTTTTTGCAGGACAGTAGGATTTGGCACCCGAAGTAGAAATCTGAAGCCATGGATGATTGCCCTTCTCATTGTGTTGTCCCTGACAGTGGTGGCAGTGACCATAGGTCTTCTGGTTCACTTCCTAGTATTTGGTAGGTAAAATTAAAGATTTCACTCTATTTGATTTTGTTTTTCTGAAAAGCTTCATTTACTTATATGTTAATGTAATTTCATCTAAAAAATTGCACACTTACCTGCAAATTTCCACAGTCAGAATATTTTTAATTTTTTCAGTCATCTAATCAACAAGTAAGTACTAAATGCTCATTATATGTGAGTGCTTTTCTGGATACTCAGGATACAGCTTTGAGCAAAGTAGACAGATTTCTAATTTCCTTGGAGTCTCAATCCAGAATTCTTTTGAGAATCTACACAAAAAGATCAAAAATTGTCACTGTCTGAAACTTACTAGTAATTATAATAAACAACTAATCACTTATATATTAAAATGAAAAGCTATGATAAATTAGTTATTAAAATTGGCTCTTTTACTCATGAACTATCATTTTCTGTCTGACATTTCTAAGGCAAAAGACAAGCACATGTCTACTAAAATAAGAAATTTCAAAATGATCGAAAACCTTTAAGTATGACATGATATTATCATTTATTTTTCAAGAAAAAAATATTACTCTTTCCAAAACAATATTCAGGGATTGTATTTTTATTGACTAACGTATGTGTAATTACACAAATAATGCACTTCAAGATTCTCTTTTACATTGTGTCTCTTTCTGGGAAGAATACAAGCCATTTACATTTTTTGACAAATCTCTACAATGTCACTGTCACATGGATGTATGTGATAAAACAAACAACTCAGGCTGCTCACTTTAATGGTCTTATCTGTTGTCACCCTCCACAGATTCAATGGGGGAGGAAAGAGTCTATTTGGAGCCTTAAAGGGCTTAAGATCATAGTCACAGGCCTTATATGACAGCCCCAGCTGTAGTTTATACCATTGGCAAAAGATTCTCAGATCAGTTTATTTGGTTGCATAAAAGCCGCTTTACAATGAGAGTAAGGTTTGAAAACTGTGTGGATTATATGGATAAGTAATCAGGACATCTAAAAAGGTATTACAAGGTTCAGAGATTTCCCACTTAAGAAATATGCTACTGAGATCCCTCTTTCTTTCCTTGGTTTGTAGTCTAGAAACCCACAGCCTCTTCCCTGAGCCAGGCTTCTCAAAGATTTAGGTTGTTTTGTGTTTTTTTTTTTTTCCATTCTCTGTCTTTAACTCTGTAGCTTTCTCACCCTCTCTTGGCCTTACTCCTCAGATTACCAAATTCCTCAGGACTCTCAACTGCTTTCTTTTTTTACATTTCCTAGTAGATTTATCCCCTGTTCACACTAGTCTCACCTTCAATCTCAGACAGCTCTTCTCTACACTTTCTTTTCAGGTTTTTCTTAGTGTGCCTGCCTCTCTTGTTACAAATCAAAATTTACAAGATGTTCACTTATGTCTACTTCCACTAGAGTATACGGTGGTACACATTTCAACTCAGCAAGGGGAAATGTAGTAATGAAATATTCAAGCTCTACAGTTAGACTGTCTGGGTTTAAAATTTGGGTAAGCCACATACTAGTTATAGAAAAAGTTACTTAATGCCTCTGTGCCTCACTTTCCTAATCTGTGAAATGAAAGTGATACTGATCTTATAGAGCTGGTTTGAGGATTAAATGATCTAATACATGAAAAGTGCACAGGACAGTGCCTGGCATATAGTAGGAACTCAGCAAATGGCAGCAATTATAATTAATATAAAATATTGTTATTTTTTAAACAAAACTCCATTACAAAGAAGCTCAGTGAAATATTCAAGACTTTATATTAGCCCCGTTATGGTTGGGTTCTGAAATCTTTGTCCAAACCATTTAGTTTCCTATTTTCATTTCCATTGCAGACCAAAAAATGGAGTACTATCGTGGCTCCTTTAAAATTTTAGTTCCACAAATCAATAGCAATTTTGGACAAAGCAACACATACCAACCTAAGGACTTACGAGAGACGACCGAAAATTTGGTGAGTCAGGTAAACTTTTTAACATAAAATAATGCAAGTGGAAGGGATTTGGTGGATCATTTCTCCATTTCTAAAATCATGATTTTCAGACCACCCATATTAGAATCATCTTGCAGATTGCTAGGCCCCATCCCAGACCTGCTTAATCAGAGTCTGAAGAGATGGGTAGGTGATGAGAGGGAAGTAAGGGAATCTGCCTGTCTAACAAATGGATGATTCTGATAAGCCACTCTTTCTAATTCAACCACCTTATTTAAAGGTGAGAGAATTGAGGCCAAGATATCCTAGCCCATTTCTTCCCCAATTCTACCACAATGTTTCCCCAATAGAAAACCCTAATCATACCAAAACTAGTTTTATAAGACCCCATACTTTTTTGTAAGACCACATACTTTTTTGTAAGACCACATTTTAAGATTTCGAGTATTTTCATAATTTATGTTCATTTTGTCTTGCAAATATATGGATAAAGACAAAAACCCAGACTTGTTGTGTAATAATCAAGTCAAATGCTAATACTTTTGTTAAAGCTAAAGTAAAGACTGCCCCCCAAAAGAAAAAAGCACACTCAGTTGTATAATCATTCCACTCAGGATGCCCATGAACTCTCACTCAAAAACTATGTTCACATATTTTTCTAACAAGGAAGCACAGAAGCAGAGATTTATTTTAAAAAGAAAGAAATGACAAATACATTGGTTTTAGTCAAAGAACCATTTTTAAGACATTTTCTTTCTTTCTTTCTCAAATCATTTGCCATTTTTTCATGTCACCATTTGCTCCTTGTCCATAGTAAACTTAATGGGATCATATTTACTGTAATATCATAGAGTTTATAATCTCTATTTTCAGTTAACATTAAATCATGAACAATTTTTAAATTTTATGGTCTCATCCTTCCCAACCAATAACTAATGTCTACAGATTGCTATAGAGTCTTCATTCTTTCACATGCAGAGCATCTTATAAAAGAGCATTTGCAATCAATTCTTGAGTTATGTTAGAATGAACTTGGAGCCTGCACCTATACACCCAAATACCTCCTCTATTCCTCTACTCCTAAGTGACTCCCCCATAACCTCCTCAATGTAAAAAAGGAACACTCTTAACTTGCCTTAGTTAAAAAGATAAACACATTCTTTGAAAGATGGAAAATGTTATAATTTACTGGGAAATTTTGAAATTTGTTTTATTTATGTTTTATGGCCAACATTACTGTTGTTACTGTTACTGCTGTTCTTGTAAGTTAACTAAGAAATTCTGTCTTTACTGAAGCAAATCGACAGGAATGCAATAGGTCTTAAAAGAAGTGAGAGAAATGCGAAGGTGCATGTTGAACAGAAACTGTATTTAAAAGTGGACTTTTAAGTATTAGTTAAGCATGTGTTACTTCAAAGGCTAGAGCTAAGTTAAGTAAGAACATATTATCATCATGGGTACCTGCAAGGCCCTTTTCTGGTTGTCATTATTTGTTTATCCTCCTTTAACCCTATAGCATAAGCCCTTCGCCTCCCCCTTGCAGGCAACCATTTTATGTTTCATGTGGTATTCTTTTGCTTGTATTCATTCTTACAAAAATATGTTTTGTTGTTTTGTATGCACATGCTTTTAACTTACATTTTGTGTTATAAATCACTTTTATTTCATCTCTTTTTACTGAGAACTTTTAAAAATATCTATGTTATTAAATATACCTTTAATTTATTGCTGTTAGCTGCTAATTCATAGTGTGTATCCAGAATAGTTTACCTGCTTTTCATGCCAAGAAGTGCCACACTAAACAGACTCCTACTTATCCCCTTATAGATCTATGCAAGTACTTCTGGAAGCAGAATTACTAGGTCATTGAATTACATATACTTAATTTGACCAATTGGTGCAGGTTTGCTCTTCAAAATGGCTGAATCAGTGTGCACTCCCATCTACAATGCATGAGCATTTCTATGTCCCCCACATCTTACCAACACTTAGTGTCTTAGTATGTTTAAGTGACTACAACAAAAAATACCACAGGCTGGGTATCTTAAACAACAAACACTGATTTCTCAAAGTTGTAGAGGCTGAAGTTTCCAAGATCAAGATGATCAAGGCTCTAGCAAATGTCTGGTGAGGGCCTGCTTCCTGATTCAGGGAACATCACCTTGCTGTGTTCCTCATGGCAGAAGTCATAAGATAACTTTCTTTTGTAAGGACACTAATGACTTTCATGAGAACTCCGCCCTCATGACCTAACTACCCTCCAAAGGCCCCATCTCCTACTATCATCACTTTGGGAGCTAGGATCTCAAAATATAAATTTCAGGGAAACACAAACATTCAGTCCACAGCACTTGGTATTATTTGGCTTTCTAATTTTTGCCACCCTAACAGGTATAAAGTAGTATTGTTTTTGTAATTAAATTTGCATGTTTCTAATTGCTAATGAGTTTGTGCATTGTTACATATAATCGTTAACCTTTTGGACTTTCATTTCTATAAATTGACTATACATATTCTTTGCCTGTTTTTCTGTTAAACTTGCTTTTTTTGCCTTATTTGTATTACTTTGCAGAAGTTCTTTATATTTTCTAGATATTAACAGTGTGTTTGTTGTAGACACTACACTTATTCATTCTGTCTTCTACTAATATTGACCATGTTGTCCTTTATGAAACAGAAATCTATAGCTTGGAAGTAACCATTTTTATCATTGTTTTGCCTATGATTGTATTCTGATGCTTTTCTTTAAAAAGTCCTTCCCTTCTAAGATATAAAAATATTTTACTATGTTTTTTTATTAACTTTATAGTTTTACCTTTTACATTAGGTCTTTAATCCATGTGGAGTCTACCTTTGGATGTGATGTTAGGTAGATTCCGTTTTTATAATTCATATAGTGAGCCAGTTTTTTAATATAACTAGTTAAAATATCTTGGCTATTCCTAATATATGGTATGATTATTGAGTTCATTGCATGCATTTCTTGGCACCTGGGTCTTGCAATAGAGAAAACATGATCTGTCTCCTCAAATTGCTTCCAATCTTTTTGGAGAGATGTGAGTAACACACATGGAATTGAATATCATGACATGATATAATTAAGGGCTAAATTATATGTTGAGAACAATAAGTGCAGAAAAACTTCAAAACCCCACAAGGGTTCCCATGGTCAGAAAAGGCTTTATGTTATTTTACCTCTACTTAAATAAGACAGGTGTTTCTCCTCCCATCCCCCACCAAATTAGCTTTAAAAGAATTACAGGAAGAGTTTTGCATCATCCCGAGCGACTCCTGTTTATTGTTGCTAAATCCCAATGAATACAACGGATTCTTCTGCTTGTCCTATGTGGGTGCTAATTAGACAATCAAGGAAGACAGGTTGCAGTTCCTGTTCTTCCTCACACTGCGGTTTACTGATTTAAAGCAAATGGAGATGCAAAAGTAAAATGAGTTCATATTCATATACTGCTATAATCCATCCCTGTTCCCTGAGATAGTAGAACAGACATATCTCATCTCTCATATCATTCTTCAGAGAGGAGTCCATTAATCAGACATTATTGCTGTCTGATTACTGCAGGCTGCAAGCTGGCCATCCTTCAGGCTGAGAATCATAGCATCCAGCAGAAGCTGAGAACATGAACTTTCAGGGAGGGAAGGATAAGACAGGAACTTATGCTAAGTTAGTTAGCTAAGTATACATGTTCAATAAGTTCTAGGGGTAGTCATGAATATTTATGAAAGGAGAAACATGGCTTTGTGCAATTAAGTTTTAAGCTTCTTTATGTGTTGCATGTTCAAAAAATAGTGGTGTTAGCATGATTCAAGGGTGGAGTTTTCAGCCATTTTATGTTAAAAGGTGAAGCAGAGGGCACAAAACCCTTACTTTGCCATCCTCTGTGAGTCAGCTAAAACCAGTTTGGATTGCTAGCTAGATTAACAAAATTTTATAAACAGAGAGAAGATACAAATAAGCACAATCAGAAATGACAGAGGATCCTACAGAAATACAAAAGATACAACCAATCCCACAAAAATACAAAAGATCCTCTGAGACTATTATGAACACCTCTATGCAGATAAACTAGAAAATCTAGAGGAAATGGGTAAATTCCTGGAAAAAACAACCTTCCAAGATTGAATCAGGAAGAAATTGAAACCCTGAACAGACCGATATTGAGTTCCATATTTAAATCAGTAATTTTAAAAAACCTACCAACCAATAGAAAAAAAGGCCAAAACTAGATGGAGTTATAGCCAAATTCTACCAGAAATACAAGGAATAGCTAGTACCAATTCTAATGAAATGATTCCAAAAAATTAACAGGGAAGAGACTTCTTCCTAAATCATTCTATGAAGTCAACATTACCCTGATACCCAAACCTGACAAAGACACAGTGAAAAAAGAAAATTACAGGCCAATATCCCTGATGAACATAGACATAAAAATCCTCAAGAAAATACCAGCAAACCAAATCCAGCAGCACAATAAAAAAGTTAATTTGCCAAAATCAAGTAGGCTTTATTTCTGTGATGCAAGATTGGTTCAACATATGTAAATCAATAAATTTGATTCTCCACATAAACCTAATTTGTTTTTAATTTAAAACAAAAACCATACAATTGGCTAGGTGTGGTGGCTCACACATGTAATCCCAGCACTTTGGGAGGCTGAGGTGAGCAAACTACCTGAGGTCACAAATTTGAGACCAGCCTGGCCAGCATGGTAAAACCAGAAGGCTGAGGCAGGAGAATCACTTGAACCCAGGAGGTGGAGGTTGCAGTGAGCCAAGATTGTGTCATTGTACTCCAGCCTGGGCAACAGAGCGAAAATCCATTTCAAAAATATTTAAAAATTAAAATCATACAATTATCTCAATAGATGTAGAAAAGCTTGTGATAAAATTAAACATTCCTTCATAATAAAAATCCTTAACAGATTAGGCATTGAAGAAACATACTTCAAAATAATCAGAGCCATCTCTGACAAACCCACAGCCAACATCACACTGAATGAGCAAAAGCTGGAGGCACTCTCCTTAAGAACAGGAACAAGACAAGAATGTTCACTCTCACCACTCCTATTCAACATAATATAAGAAGTCCTAAAAAGAGCAGTCAGGCAAGAGAAAGAAGTAAAAGGCATACAGATAGGAAAAGAAGAAGTCAAATTATCTGTCTTGACTGATAATATAATTCTATGCCTCGAAAACCCTAAAGACTTCACAAAAGCATTCCAGAACTGATAAGCAACCTCAGTAAAGTTTCAGCAAAATTTTGTACAAAATTCAGTAGCATTTCTAAACAATAATGTCCAAGCTCAAGAACACAATCCCATTTACAATAGTTGCACACACAAAAATGAAATACCTAGGAGTACATCTAATAAAGGAGGTAAAAGATTTCTATCAGGAGAATTACAAAACACTGTTGAAAGAAATCAGCGATAACACAAACGAGTGGAAAAACGTTCCATGCTCATGGATTGGAAGAACGTTCCATGCTCATGGATTGGAAGAATCAATATTGTTAAAATGACTCTACTGCCCAGAGCAATCTACAGATTCAATGCTATTCCTATCAAACTACCAACATAATTTTCCACACAGAATTAGAAAAAGGTTTTCTAAACTTCATACAGAACCAAGAAAAGCCTCAATAGCCAAAGCACTCCTAAGCAAAAAGAACAGAGCCAGAGGCATCACATTATCTGACTTCAAACAATACTTTAAGGCTACAGTAATCAAAACAGAATGGTATTGGTACAAAAATGGATATATATAAACCAATGGAACAGAATAGAGAACCCAGAAATAAAGCCACGTATCTACAGCCATTTGATCTTTGATAAAGTAAACAAAAATAAGCAATGGAGAGAGGACTTTCTATTTCAATAAATGGTGCCGGAATACCTGGCTAGTCAGATGCAAAAGAATGAAACTAGACCCCTACTTATCACCATATACGAAAACTAATTCAAGATGGATTAAAGATTTAAATGTAAGACCACAAACAATTAATATAACAATATTAGAAGAAAACATAGGAAACACTATTGTAGACATCAGTCTTGGCACAGAATTTATAACTAAGTCCTCAAAAGCAGTTGCAATAGAAACAAAAAATTGACAAGTTGAACCTAATTAAACTAAAGAACTCCTGCACAGTAAAAGAAACTATCAACAGAGTACACAAACAACCTACAGAATAGGAGAAAATATTTGCAAACTATGCATCTTTAGGTCTAATGTCCAGAATCTGTAAGGCACTTAAACAACTTGACAATCAAAAGAAAACAAATAACCCCATTAAAAAGTAGGCAAAGGGCATGAAAAGACACTTCTCAAAAGAAGACATACAAAGCAATTCAACAAACATATGAACAAATGCTCAACATGACTAAATATCAGAGTAATGCAAATCAAAACTACGATGAGATACTATCTCATACCAGTTAGAATGGCTATTATTAAAGAGTCAAAAAATAACAGATGTGATGAGACTGTGGAGGAAAGAGAATGCTTAAATACTGTTGGAAATATAAATTGGTTAGGCCACTGAGGAAGGTAGTTTGGAGACTTCTCAAAGTACTTAAAATAGAACTACTATTCAACCTAGCAATCCGCTTACTGGGTATATAACCAAAGAAGTATAAACGTTTCTCCCAAAAAGACAACTGCACTCTTAAGTTAATTATAGCAGTATTCACAATAGCAAAGATATGGAATCAACCTAGATGCCCATCAAAGGTGGATTGGACAAAGAAATTGTGGTACATAAATACATATTAATATAATGAAATACTATGTAACCATAAAAAAGAATGAAACCATGTCCTTTGCAGCAACATGGGTGGAGCTGGAGGCCATTACCCTAACTCGAATTAACACAGGAACAAAAAAACAAATACCACATGTTCTCACTTATGAGTAGGAGCTAAGCCTTGGGTACACTTGGACAAATATATGGGACCAACAGATACTAGGGAATCCTAGAACGGGAAAACAGTAGTGGCACAAAGACTGATAAACTCTCCATTGGGTACTATGCTCACTACCCAGGTAACAGGATTATTCATATCCCAAAACTCAGTATCACACAATACAATCATGTAACAAACCTGCATATGTACTCCCAAATCTAAAATAAAAGTTGAAATTATTTTTTAAAATAGTCTGGAGATGTTAGCTAGTATTTAGGAAAGGATCCATTGTGAAACTGGTGGGTTGTCATGTTGAAACTGCAAAGACGGTGGTAAAGCCCAGTGGCAGCCTCTGGATGATTGACGGGTGGGCTAAAGGTGATAAATCAGTCATCTGTTTCCTGTTTCTAGAGCTGGATTCTGCTTACTTCTTAGGAAAGAATTCTGGTTAAAAACGAATTAGGAAGAGAGATACTGAAGTGTGTCCACCCTCCCATTCATTCATGGCTAGGAACTCAGTTTTTAAGGTTTATCTGAGGTCCCCTTGGTGAAGAGGGGACCTATTCAGTCCATTGAGGGGCTTAGAATTTTATTACTATTTCTCAAATGCTTGGCGTCTGGCTATATCTAGAAAGAGAGATTGGAACTGGAAGCTTTAGGAAGAGAAATAAGCAGAGGCTAGCAAGAAACTTCATGTTCAGAGGTTTAAAGTTTTGATCTAGAACATGACTGAGTTGTTATTTGAAAGCTCAGACTTACGCTCATTCTGTCATTGAAGATAAAGCAAGTCTAAAAGAGGAAAATGTGTATCATAACCTCTACCTTCAGTGTCTTTAATTTGAATCCTCAAAGAAAAAACTAATCATTTTATATTTCATATCTAATCTAAAATGTACCACCACAAGGAAGGCACTATGTCTCCTCTTTACAGGTAAGAGAACCAAGCCTCTAAAGTTAAGGCCCATGGCTGGCAAATGATGGAGGGAAGATTTGAAGTCAGCTAGGTAACTCCACACATGTGCTCTTTCCACTAAACTCTTCTACTGTCAGGAAGGGGCTCAGCTAAGATAGAAGATAAAATAATTAAAACCTAAATCAATTCTCCCATTAAATTTTTTAAATCCATTAAGATTATAAATCTTCTATGCTGTGCTAGTTCATGTTTTCTTGATAGATACATTGGGTATACTTATTATAGAGTATTCTCATTCTCATTTCTCTGTATCAGTTTTTGGTGAGGAAGGCAAAGGTAGAAGGAACTGTAATAGAGAAGAGGAAGTTGGCATATTTATGTATATCTAGTGTGAGCAATCTATAGTTGGAGGAAAGATGTTGAGGGGTATGCTTTTTGCAGGAAGGCTTTTGAGAAAAGAAGCAATACAAACTATTTCTAAATTTCCTGATAAAGTTGTAATTATAGCATAGTCTTCACAGGAGAATCTATTTAGTTTATCATTCATCATTCAGCTAATACAGCATGATGTTAGGCACTATAAAAGGCTAAGAAAAATGATTCTCTCTCTCTCCTTCTCTCCCTCTCTCTCTCTCTCTCATAAACTAATCAAATTTAGAGATTTAGAAGACAACAAACCTGGGGGAGGACATGAACCTTCTAAATAATGACCTTCCCTTGCTTTGAGTATTCTGATTTTAAATATCTTTAGTACAACTTTAAATAGATCCAAATTAGATATTTTCCTCCTTTAAAAAAGCAATTCAAAGATCTAGGCTTTTGTGGTAGACTGAAAGTTAATACTTTATTCTTTAAAATCCTTAATTGCAAACTTTTAAATTCTATAAATATTTTGCCTCTTAATCTCAGAAATATAAACAAATTTGGGATAAGGATATCTAAAGCAGTGCTACTTATTACATGTGATTAGTCACAGTTGTCTGTCCATTTCCTTCTGACATTCCACAAAGAAACACTAAAGAAGGACCAGTGCAATCAAAGAAATGACTGATGACATCACAAAATATCACATCCCGTTTGATGATCTGATTACATCTTTGTTTAGAGTGATCAGAAAGTCACAGTCTCATGTCACCCTCCACACCCATACACCTTGTATGACAATGGATGCAACTGCTTTCACCAATAGACACAGTACTTAAAGATGTCGCAGTTAGACCTGACCCCAAGAAGGCCAACGAGCCTCAAAATTCTGTGAGCATCACTCAGTGCTCAGGTTGACTAAGGTCTATTTAGGCTTGAGAGAATGGTTCACAGATGAATTCTTGAATCAAAAAGTCCTCGAGTTTTATATAGATATGATAAGAACATTAAAGGATTGAAATAAAACTACCAAGATTACGGTTCTTATTTTTGGAGAGCAAAGAAAACAGGCTGCCTTTAGAAAGGGGTGCAACAGTTTCTGATCTGCTTACAAACTGCTTGCTGCCCATCAGTGGGTAGGAGGCCTTAGTGAGAACCTACCTGCCTGCTCATCTTGAGGTAGGCACTGTGAAGGCATTAACAGGCTCTGAAGCTACACAGCCCTGGTTTCAGTGAGCTCTGTGGCTCACTGCTGTGTCAACTTGGGAAAGTCACTTCCTCTTCTATGAAATGTGGATGATCATAGCACTCACCTTAGAGGGTTGATTTGAAAGCAAATGAGTTCAAACACAATGACATCTGTGCTTGGTGCATATATGGCAGATAACAGTGATTCCTACTATTATAATTATTATAGACTTACCAAGGAGGAGCTTTTCACAAATAATCGATTACCTGAAAATGTTCACAAACAGGAAAAAAAAAAGTCCTTCCAATAATTCATGTGCAATTCATCTTTCTTCCCTAGAAGCATTGATCTCAACCTGATGTAATGCAAACACTTTAAAAAGTCTTGTAAAATTTTCCTGGTAAATGCAAAACTTTCTGATAAATTCTGATCTTTTTATTCATTTGTTTATTCAACAAATACTGCATACTGACGGTATGCAAAGCACTGTGCTAGATTTTATAGCGTATTAAAAGATAAGTCACCATCTCTCTGCATAAAGAGTTTGCTGGTTAATAAAAGAGACAATATATTTGTGTAAATAACTACATTAAAGAATAGAAGGTGTAAGAGGGATAAGAAAAATTGAGACAGAAGGAAGACAGATTAGTTTGAGATTAAAGAATGTCCCTAAAGAAGATATTATCTGAGATTGGCCTTGAAGGATACTTGTGATTCAGGAACACAAAATGAGAAGGGTGCCACGGACCAAAGAGCGAGCCTGAGAGGGGCGAGTATGCAGGAAAATGAGGGACTTGCCTGAAAGTACTGGTGATGTTGAAGAAGGGGTCGGGCTCAGGGTTGGTCATAGAAGGAGAGTCCCTTGAATGTCCAGCATTGTGAACAGAGGCTCAAAGGCTCACATTTTCTATTTTTACCTTGAGTTCAATCCTAGTAGCAATAAAACTTCAGTGAAGCTTTATTTACTGCTAAAAGTGTCTTTTAAAAAGCCCTCTTATATAATATCCTTTGCATGTTACTATTACTATAATTAGGAAAAGCGAAAAAATCTAAAGTTTTTTCACAGCATGGTTTTGGTTTTTTCATTCTAAGGAGCCCACCTGGTGTTGTGTTGGAAAAAAACAGCTTTTATATATTATTTATATTCCATATGCCAGTCATCAGTGGCATATCAATCTGAGGTTTGTAGTGTTAGCCACAAAACACTCCCTAAGTGAATACATAGACTGCTGTAAGGGGGAGCCGGTCAGGAAGCATCTGCAGAGAAAAGCAAGCAACATGTATAAACAGAGTTAATTCAGGAATGAGAGCTGAATGGCTGGGCGAGTCTGTTTGTTTGAGTTGACAGCCTCTCCCTAACTCTTCCATTAAACACCCAACTAACCTTCAATTGCCCTCTTAGAAATTAATCGCAGTGTAATATACAGCATTTCAAAATCATCAAGCAGAAAGAGATCCTGCCCTGGAAGAGGGTCTTTTGTCAATGCTAGGAGGCTAACTCCAACTACAAAATTCTACAAATGCCCTAAAGAGGGAGGTAGGATAGATTTACAAATTACTAACTCTATTAGGATGTATAGATAATAATAGATCTATAACAAGCTGGCACACAGCTTTAAAAATATAAGTTCCTCTGAATCTTCTGGGAACTTGGAATGCCAGAATTTTGGCCAAAATAATTTTTCTGATGATGTAAGCCATCATCTGTCAGGGAAAGAATTTCAGGGTCTTTAGAAAGCTACTTTATATATAAGATCCATTCAGCAATAAATGTTTTCTCTGATTTTCCTCCTGTTGTAAATTCGTTTTTTAAGAACTCCTTTTACGAGTCCCTCTATCCCATTTCTCAAAGTGTTGTCTTCAGACTACCTGTATCACCTAAAGATTCCGAGGCCTCCTCTGATCTAGTAAACAAGACTTTTCAAAGATAAAATTGATGCTTGGTTTAGATGTTCATAGCAAGCACCTTGACAGATTGATGATGTCACCCAGGGTGAAAAACTAATGCAATGCCTTCACCAAGTTACAAATGGCCAGGAATCAATTGGGGTTGAACTTATTCAGAGGGTAATTACAAACCAAACTTCTTTAAATACCCTACTGCTATTTACTTTTCTTCCTTCTAAAATGTATCATCACTTCTCTCCCTGTTCCATTTTGTTTGCCGCTTTTTTTTTTTTGGACTCCCCCACCTCCATACTGAGTGGTAGAGCTGGCTGTGGGTGACAAAGAGAAATGATTACAATAAAATCACCCTTTTAAAACAGGTCTTCCAAAAGAGTTTCATTTCTAGCATATAAACTCCACACCGCCTCAGTCCATTTAGGCTTTCTTTATTTAAGTACCAATAAAGACATATTTTGGATACTAGCAATTTATTTTCTAAATGCTATCTTTGATCTTAAGTTTAAGGCTATTACCAAGTCTATATCTTTACAAGTTTTATACATTAGGTCAATAAATTATTTGATAACTTATTACTATGTGTTCTGTGAAAGAAATTGAAGTAAAATTTACATCACATTTATCAATTACACAGGGTGACTTTGTGATTAAGTGGGAAGAGGCGGACCCTACAGATAGAAGAGTTGGGTTTCAGTCCCAGCTTATTAGTATCTGCATGATGCCAGAGAAATTCACATAATGCCTCTGAGTCACAGGCTTCTCTTCTAACAGGAATGAAAATACTTCTTATTTCACAGATTTTTCATAAGAGTTAAAGAAGTTAACAAATAATGTGCTTCCTGATGAAGCATTTATGAATTCCTGAGCGTGCTAAGGAAGTTATAACATGCTTCTTGATCCTTGAAGCAGCTTTCTCTATATTTGTATGTATGTGTTTTAGTAATGAGAGCTGGTTTTTCTTCTTATTCCTTGAGGATTTAGTATATATTTTGTGCACATTTGGTTTATCTGTCCAATATGAACTGCAGTACCTTACCCACATTGAGATGACACTATTTCTACTAAGCAAGTACCAGGGGGATACTGCAAGCTAAATGCTAGGTGTGATAGACCACAGCATCACAGTACTGTGGCATTTGATGAAAATTGTGCATATGGACCAAAAGCAGTGGCTTTGCTTCTCCTACCTTTGTGACATAAACTGAGTAACAAATTTGACCTAATACTGCAACACCACCTAATTCTTTTTCCTCCCTGATTTACCCTGGAGTCCACAGTCGACAACAATTTTAAAATCTCTGGCTCTCTCCCAAATCCCTAGTGCCTCCTCCTTATACCTTACAAGAAGACCTGAAGAGCTAAGACCTACAATGCCAGGATGGAGGCTAGAGAACCATCAGCAATTAACTACCAAAACTTACCCAGCATTTTATATGTGTTTAAGCTTCATAGCCTTACGAGTAACAAATCAATATCTTTGTTTTACAGGTTAGAAAACTGAGGCTCAAATGATTCAGTAACTTTGCCAAACTTGCCAATTTGTGAGCAGTAGCATACACTCAAATCCAGGACTGAGACGGGGTTTTCTCTGTCACCACTCAAAGCCTCCCTGAATATCCCATCTCTGCTCTATATTTCTCTGCTACTCCTTCTATGGTTTTAGCAGGATGTCTTCTACTCCAGAGACCTACCATAGCATAGTAGAATTATTGGGGTAGATTTTTTAAAAATATGAGTGTCTAACTCCCCTCTAGACCAATCGAAATCAAAATTCTTGAAGAGAGCCTCTGGCATCCATAATTTTTTTAATTCAGCAAATGATTCTGTTGCACTATGAAAGCTGAGAATCACCAATTTAAATCATAATATTAGTCCTGTGAAAAAATGTATATTGCTTTAACATTTAATCAAGGACATATTCTTATTATAAAATATATTATTAACACATAGTTTCTCTCTTGTTGTATAACAGGTGGATGAGATATTTATAAATTCTGCCTTGAAGAAGCACTATATCAAGAACCAAGTAGTCAGACTGACGTATGTATGTTTGGGCAAAGGTGGATTCACAAGACTGGAGGGAAAAGGAACACAGGAGACAGGGACCCTCATGTATTGTGTGTCTCTATGGACGAGGCTTTTGGCTAGAATTTTTCATAAACATTATCTTTAAAGAAGTCTTGAAATATAGGGCTGATCACCATTTTGTCAACAAAAAGACTAAGATTCAGGGAGGGTAAGTAATGTGTTCAAAATTCCCCCAACTGACAGTTTCCTAAGTGACAGAACCAGGATTCAAACCCAATCAACTTATTGTAAGGCCTGGAACCTACCAGAACTCGTGGCCTTGGGAAAACCCAGCAGCTTGTCATTGCATGCACCAAACTGTATTCTTTTGACAACTATGTCATTTCAAACATGTTAAGAAGGCAAACTTGGCTACAAAATGGGATCCCAAATTTTACCTGTAATGAAGCCTAATGACATGAGGCATGCCGAAGCGAAAAAATATTCCTGTTGTAATAAATTTTCCTTTTGTTGTGGTGGAGGGGGAAAGACTCATATCAGTTGCAGTATTGCTCAGAAGTTTCAATTGTGCTATTTTGAAAATTGCACAGCAGAACATATACATCATATACACAAATCCATGACCCTGTATGGCTCATATTTCTTAAAGATAAAGAAAAATAATATATTCAGAGTTTGATTTATTTAAAGAAAATAATAATCACTTTCTTACCAATAGAATAATAATGCTTTGTTGGCAGATGTACTCCAAGTTATTTGTCTTTCCTGAGTAGTGACAGAACCAGGACTCAAACCCCATCAACTGAGGCATGCCTCATGTCATTAGGATTTTATAACATGAATTGGGTAATTTCTACAATACTTAGGAGATAAAAAGCACATAAATGCTAGAACTTTCTGGATTTCATGTTTTCTGTTTTCAAATTCTGATTTGCTATATTATTGTAGCAACATTATCATACTTTTATGAACTCCTTGGGATGGTAGCCATTATCACTATATAACACTTGGTAAAAATGTTAATTCTTCAGATTTAAGAAGTAAAATTAGTCATCTGTTTGACAATTTGACATAAAATTCGAGTTATTTAGATCTTTATATTCCAGAGCTTAAATGAACGAAAATACATAAATTGTCTCAGAATTGAAATGATTTATTCCTTTTAGCCGAAAGATTAGAAAATGGGCCTCTAGTGTTTTCACAGCTTTTAAAAAAATAGGAGTGATAACAGATCAATATGTATTAGTTTCAGGTTTTTTTAAATCTGTAGTTGGTTTTCCTATTTTAAGAGTATTTAAAAGTTCAACCAAAAGATTCAGGAAGATGGCCCTCTAGTTTTTTTTTACAGCTTTTTATTTTTTTTTTGCAAAAAAAAAAAAAGAGAGAGGATAACAGATTAATATGTATTAGTTTCAGTTGTTGTTGTTGTTTTAAATATGTAGTTGGTTTTCCTATTTTAAGAGTATTTAAAGGTTCAGTTCCTCAGGTAACAGAACTTGAACCTGTTTATATGATAAAAGTTGAAGAAACTGGGCATGTTTAATTTGGAGAAGACTCAGGGACCACAATATTGTTGTCTTCAAATATTTGGGGTAGAAGAGGAAATTATTTTATGTATGTTCCAACTGGTAGACTTAACCCTTACGGAATGGGGGATAAAGGGAGACATATTTTAACTCAAAATGATGAACTCTTAAAAACAGAGCTAACCAAAGAGAAACAATGCTCTTTAGAAAATTAAACTTACTATCTTTTTAATTACTGCACTGTCGTTAGAGGGTCCTGTCATGGACCCTGTAGAGATGATTCAAGAGCTATAAGAGGGAACATATGAAATGACCATGGGTCAGAATGACATGAGAGGATCAGCACTTCACACTGTCAGCGACTGAGGCACCATTAGGGAGGAAGAATACAGAGAAAGACTGAAGGACAATTGCAGATGTATTCTCTGAAAATGTACCTTTCTTTTGTGTGTCATAGTCCAGAGGAAGATGGTGTGAAAGCAGATGTCATTATGGTGTTCCAGTTTCCTTCTACTGAGCAAAGAGCAGTAAAGAGAGATAAAATCCGAAGCATCTTAAACCAGAAGATAAAGAATTTAAGAGCCTTGCCAATAAATGCCTCATCAGTTCATGTTAACGGTAAGGAGGTCCCCTTCTATGTGATATGAAGTTCTCTATTAGGTCCATGGTTTGACTAATCTCAAACTTATTTGTCATTATTTCCATTCCAAATAATAGCTAGAATTCAGATGAAAAAATTCAAGTTAAAGAAGTGACATTTCAAGGTTTATTAGTCTCACGTAAGCATGTCTGAGGTTAGTCATCCAGTGGTTTTCCTGACAGTAATTGATTGGCACTCATCCCAAAATAAAGGCAAACATTTACAACTAACAGAGGGTTAATCTCACCCAGCCACTGCCTCCGTGACTAAGCAAGTGAAAATACTAAGGGTTTAGCAATAATTGTTTTTCTGGGTGGGACCTTCCTAAAACATAAATTCATTTGTTGCCTTACTTTTATTGATAGTTTCTATATATGGTGATAGAAAAGTTTTGTTAGCTTTTTTTCCCATGGGCATTTAGGAAAATGGCAAGCCAACTTTGAAGCTGAGTCATTTTACTATTAATGCTTTAAAAATCATGGTCTAGAAAAACATCACTGAAACTATGTACATATTGTTCCACTTTTCTTTTTTTTTGTTGTTTACTCTTAGTTCATTATACCATTATCACGTCTCTAAATTAAGAAGAAAGAACATTTATCCAAGTCTATCCCTATGGCCTTTACCTGAAGTAACTAATTTCTTTTTATATTCCAGTGAAGTATGCAAGTTCACCTTTATAGAAGTGAAATTCAGGCAAAAGAGATGAGGAATTCGGTAATTACAGGGAGCTAAGATTTAAATTTAGAAATCTAATTTCTTTAAAGGCTCCAATTAAAAAAGGTTTCTATAGTCAAACATATCTTAAAAAATTCTGTCTATGATATACATTTCTTGGAAATTCATCCTTATAGTATCATATTAAAAAATCTGAGGCATCCAGCTAGAGAGAAACTTGTTTACCCTCGTACCCTAAGCTGTTTTCACAGCATCTTCTTCCAACAGACAAGTACAGATTTCCCCTTCAAATTTCAATGGATGCTAGACCTAAGAGAGTTACAGAAGAGAGTTGGGGCAAGCGATTTTTATAAGACATGAAACAGAACACTCTGCCCTGGTAAGGACCTAGCTGACTCTTCAAGAGGAAACCAGATCAGGAAGTGAAAATGTGAGGTAATGGAATGGGCAGATGTTTGCTGATGGGTCGAGTCAGCTACTTAGGGAATAAAGCTGAGGACCTCTCCCCAGCCAGGAGGGAGGAACCTGACAAGTGCTTAATCCATCTTCTTTGTTAGATGGGGAAGCAAATGAATAGAAGTTGTGAAACAACAGACATTCTGATAACTTACATGATGTGTTCTGTGTAATTTCCAATAAATAGTTAATTTGTCAGGAATGTAAAAGCCCGAGCTATCTGAAACCAGAAGTAAAGCATAAATTGTTCATTGGCCACCTGACCTTTTTGTGTTTAAAGGCTCACCTTCTGAACTTCAGCTTATTTTAATAATTGTACTAAATTAAAAGTCAGGACATACTAATGGTCAACCTGATTTGAGAGTTACCTGGGGCCGGGTGCAGTGGCTCATGCCTGTAATCCCAGCACTTCGGGAGGCCGGGGGTGGGCGGATCATCTGAGGTCAGGAGTTCAAGACCAGTCTGGCCAATATGGTGAAGCCCCATCTCTACTAAAAGTACAAAAAATTAGTCAGGCATGGTGGCAGGCACCTGTAATTTCATCTACTTGGGAGCAAGACGAAGAGGAAGTTTACTGAGCAATAGAACAGCTCACAGGATACCCACAGTGGGCAGCTCCTCTTCGTAGCCAGGGTGTCCCAACAAGTGTTCAGCTCCTAGCAGAGAGGAAGTCCTGGAGTTAGAAGCTCCTTTCTGCAGGCAGGTTGTCCCACTGTGTTCAGCTTTCAGCAGAGAATAGGGCCTAGAGTGGTCTAGCTCCTCTATGCAAGCAGGTAGCCCCATGGTCTCTTAGTCACCTCTCCATCTGCAGGGGCCCAGCTCCACCTTTGGCTCCTCTCTGCCCACCCTCCCATGCCCAGCTGCGCTGCTCCCCCCACCAGTGGGCAACTCAGCCCAGCCCCGTTGCGGCAGCTCCCAGGGTGGCAGGCTCTGGGGACTGTTTACCTCCTCTCCGTGCCCTCCCTGCAGCGGCCACGGGCGAGAATGGCAATGTGGGGTTAGTGTCTTGGAGCAGGAGAGGCTCCGGGCCTGGGAGCAGGTCCTGCCTGGTCATGTTAGGTTGCGGGCAGCACAGTTGGCTGCCTCGGGGGATGCCAGGCACAGGGGACCCACCATCATCACTGCTGCTCCTGCAGCCACTCCTGCTACCACTACTCCAGACCGCCTGTAGCTGCCATCACTAGCACTTAAGAAAGGCACATTCAGTGGACAGCTCAGGAGAATTGTTAAGGCAATTCTTACAGGGAAAAACATTGCTTCCTGGGAACACATAACTGTGGGACTTCCAATAAATAGAAAACTGTAGAGATCTAGATCAAATCTAGAAATAACCCTGTAGCCCAAGATTTATTTGTAATTTGTGAAATATCTGTATTTTGTTTTGACAAATAACTGTGTGGTGTGGGCCCTTCAGGAGACACAGTGTGTCTCCTCTCACAGTTTTTAGCAAAGCTAAAATCAGCTTCTTCGGATTGCAAACGCCAAGGCTGTAGTAACGCAGCTCAATACCTACATGTCAAATGACTTTGTTTCATTTTTCATCTTGATACTGGTAGTTTATAGAGCCCTGAATATTAACTAGCTTTCTCCGAACTCAGAACCCTGTTAGGAGATGGTCACTGTCAAAACTAAAGTGTTAGTGTTTATTTCCATGTTTATACCTGGAAAGTAAAAATCTTTGGTCAAAATTAGAAATCTTTAACAACTAGTTACTTGTGTATTGACAGTTTGTTTCCAGGTATAATCATTCTCCCTAAAAATTCGATTATAAAGTTGGTGGAAAGTTTCATGAAAATTGTGATGATCCTGGTATAATTCCTGGAAATGGATAACCTGCATCCTGCTCAGACAAAGCTGACAAAGTTTTAACTTAAGAATTCTAACAGTATGCTATTTTCCACTATTGCATTAGTAAGGACAAAATATATAGTTTTATTAAAAGTGAAATAAATGTACTGCCTTAAACTACATTTGACAGAAAACTGAGTTCCTTCCATAGAGTAAGCACTAGAGCAACTGATGGTCCTGAGGAATTGATTCTTTACCATACAATGAGTTGGGATGTCTTTAACAGAATTCTTGAATTGAATATTTTCAAAAGCTCCCACTTTGTAGAATTTATCATCACCAGTTTCTCCAGGGGAATTTATAGAAAGTTAGTAGAATGAAACATTCTTATTTTGTATAATGGAGAATATAGTGCTGAGAATGTGTCTGAGAAACATGGCACTGGAAGGAAAAAGTAAAACAGTTTATTATCTGCTCAGTAAGCTAAGTCATTTTAACTTGAAAATCATCACAATTTTCATGAAACTTTCTACCAACTTTATTTTTCCCCAGCTTTAGCAAGATATAATTGACAAATAAAAATAAAAATATGTATGCAAGTTTAAATATTTGTTTCCCTAGTCAAATTCCTCACTTTTTTGGAAGTTGACAGAACTTAATCTTGGATTATGTCCAAAAACTAACTTTTACCAATATTCAGTAGATTTTGGATAAGAATACATAATAGTTTATTCTTATAAAAAGCAATTTTATTATTTAGGAACTGTGTTTAGAAAGCATTTAAAATATCATTTATGTGAGAGTTTTCAAAGTTTTTCATCCTAAACCCTTTAACCAAAAAAAGGTTTATGTGAAGTTCAAAATAAATAAAAGAGATCAAAGCAGATCTGTTCTGGCTGATGCTGAGTTTGAGACCTGTAAAACAATCTACTTTCAATATGATTTGGCTGTGTCCGCACCCAAATCTCATCTCGAATTGTAGCTCCCATAATTCCCACATGTTGTGGGAGGGATCTGGTGAGAGATAATTAATCATGGGTGTGTTTTCCCCCATACTGTTCTCATGGTAGTGAATAAGTCTCATGAGATCTGATGGTTTATTAAGAGGCTTCCCCTTTCACTTGGCTCTCATTCTCTCTCTTTGCCTGCCACCATGTAAGATGTGCCTTTGCCTTCTTCCATGATTGTGAGGCCTCCCCAGCCACATGGAATTCTGAGTCCATTAAACTTCTTTTTCCTTATAAATTACCTGGTCTCAGGTATGTCTTTATCAGGTATGACTTTATCAGTTTGTTTGAAAACAAATACAACTTGTTTCCTCTGCCCCATTTACCCATCTTCTGAAGTGGAATGCAAAGAAGCTTTACGCTGAACTGCTGGAAAACCATAGTTCCCTCTTAATACAAACTATTTGTAGGCTTGAATCATCCACTATTTGTGCCTTACTCACCTGTTGCTTGTAATAGTATACACCTAATTAGAGGTTGCCTATAAGTCTCTACAAAAAATGGTGCACAGATGTTGGTATAAAAGAAAGCCATTCTCCTAATTGATCTATGTGTTCAACTTTCTAGAATCCATATATGGTCAGTATCCTCTGATTATTCCTGATCATTGAGACCAACCAGGAAAGTATCAAATTATCATTATTTATTTTATTTTGTTTTTCAGCAATGAGCTCATCAGCAGGGGGAGTCAACTGTCCAAGCAAGTAAGTTGAGTTAGCTGATGTTAAACAAGTTCAATTTCCACATCAGAAAGGACATCTTCAAATATTTGCTCATACTTGCCCATCTGTGCTCCAAATTTTCTTTGAGTCTTAATAACTGTTTGTACAATGGATTTAAATATTTTTTTTCTAACTCTAGGACTAATCTTTTAGTCATGCTCAAGAAAAAATTTTCTATGATAACCTTCTGGGGCAATTTGAAGAAAGTATATATTTCTGATTGGAATACTGGACTTGTTTTTCTAATTTTTTAAAATGCCATAAAATGTACTTTCTGCTACAAAATAAAATAATGAGAAAATAATTCGTGGAGAGGAGATAAAACCCATTGTTCGTGATTGATAGATTATCTATGAAATATGCTGAGGTCAGGAGTTCAAGACCAGCCTGACCAACAAGGTGAAACCCCAGCTCTGCTAAAAATACAAAAATTACCCAGGCATGGTAGTGGGCACCTGTAATCCCAGCTACTCAGGAGGCTGAGGCAGGAAAATCACTTGAACACAGGAGGCGGAGGTTGCAGTGAGCCGAGATCACATCACCATACTCCCTCCTGGGCAACAGAGCGAGACTCTGTCTCAAAAAAAAAAAAAAAAAAAAAAAGATGCTTAATATATTTATCTTCATAGCTAACAGTGGCTTCATTAAATCACTTCAAATCACTGTGGCCTATGTTTTGAAAGATTTTACAAAAGCAGTGATGAATTTGAGCAGTGATGTTCATGCATTTGCCTCTGTGTCTTGCAAACACCCTAAGTATTATTATTCATGTATTTATTCATTCAAAAAATATCTTTTAACATCTACAAAGTGCCAGAAATCAGATCAGGAGTTGGTGATACTGCTATGAATAAAACATGATCCCTGCCCTAAAATTAGAGTTCCAAAGTAGAGAAAGACATAAATTAATTGGGAAGTATGAAAATAGTGTGATAAATGCTAGACAGAGGAAGTGCACAGTGCTATGAGAGTCAATTGGAGAGTTACCTAACCTGGTCTCACGGAGTAAGAAAGTGAACCCTGAAATGAGAGAGAGAAGAGGCCATGAATCCAGTGACAGGTGGGGTGAGTGTCCTGGGCAGGAGGAGTAATATACAAAAATGTCTTCAGGCAAGTGAGAATGGGGTCATTTCTTATAATTACAAGATGTTTCTTATAACTTAATGATCTCATCTTTTTCAGGTTGTGGTAAACGAGTTGCTCCATTAAAAGTCAACAGAATAGCATCTGGAGACGTTGCACCCAAGGCAGCCTGGCCTTGGCAAGCTTCTCTTCAGTATGATAACATCCATCAGTGTGGGGCCACCTTGATTAGTAATACATGGCTTGTCACTGCAGCACACTGCTTCCAGAAGTAAGTTATTGACCTTAAGTTAGAACTCACTGCTGCTAAGAAGCCCTGAGTTTTGTCACATTCTTGGTAACAATTAATGTCCCAAATATTACTGAAGTAAAATAAGAAAAAGTTATTTCAAGATCTTTTCTAAAATAATGTTACACTTGCATACTTAATCAGATAGTTTGATGGGAATAAAGCAAGTAACAGTCATTATTCTAGTATTCATCAATCAGTTCTCCAAAGTTTTTAATAAGGAAACTGTAAGGAATCAGAACTATTTTGTGACAACCTAACACAAAATATTCACTAATAACATACAACATTAATCTTTTGTCAAACAATACTCTCCACTTAATACTAATGTCTCTTTCTGTCAAACACTTGGGCCAGTCTCATGCTGATCATAAATGATCAAACTAATTCCAAAGTAAAATGGAAATTTTCAGTAAGTACAGGAAGTTGGTAATGTGATGATGGAGAACCACAGGTCAAATTTAAAGCATTGACATCTGAAGATCTGTGGGATTAGAACAGTTTACAACCGAAATGAGAAATTGCTAGCATGATAAAGACAGGCACTTCAAAAGAGATTCCTGGGAGTATCAGAGGATTCAGAGAGGCCCTTGGGCTACTCAATGTGGCCTTCATATAATAAAACAAAAGCTGAAGTGAAGAATAGCAAATTATGCTCTCATAAATTGCCTTCAAATGCATACATTTTATTAAATACAAGATAAAATGACTTTTTAAATAACTTTTAATTTTACTTTTCAAGATTATAACCAGTTATTTTTATTACATTTAAAATTTTAGAATTTTTTCTAAGTAGATTAACTGTATCACCTTTCTTCTTCATTACCAATTATTATGGTGATAACAAAGGCTTTTTGAGTATTTCTGTATAATAGGTGGTGGCAGGATATAGTGGGAATAATATATCCCAGGCAGGTGGAGAGCTGGATCAAATGTCTGTGACCCTGGGCAAGTTATTGAACCTTAGTGTATTAGGAAATAGATAGACTAGATCCTCTCGCATTCTTTTTGGCCTGTAAAATTCTAACTTTGGTTACCATAATAAACTTCATCTGCCTAAGAGCATAAATCTTTATAGAGACTCTTAATATTCTAAAGAATATACATATTAAGAATCTAGGCCGGGCATGGTGGCTCATGCCTGTAATCCCAGCATTTTTGGAGGCCAAGGCAAAAGGACCACGTGAGCCCAGGAGTTCAAGACCAGCCAGGGCAAGATAGTGAAACTCCATTCCACATGGTGGTGCGTGCCTGTCATCCCAGCTACTTTAGAGGCTCAGGAAGGAGAATCCCTTATGCCCAGGAGTTTGAGGCTACAGCGAGCTATAATCGCACCACTGCACTCCAGCCTGGGTGACAATGCAAGACCCCATCTCTAAAAAATAATATATTTTTTTAAAAAAGAATCTACATAAATTCTTAGTGTTTGAAAGATGTGAGAGCTCAATAAGCTGATACATTAGAAAACCAGAAATCCCCTATGCTGGTGTCTGGGTTTTCAAAGTAATGGGGATTTACTTTGCCAAAGTTAGCCATTTTTGTGGTGGATAGTTTTATTTTTGCAAATATCTTCATAGCATTAAACACCGAATCTGTACTCTATTAATGTCCACCATTAATATTTGTTTTTTTCATCTGGAACAACAGCAACCAATTTTATTTCTTCACTCATATAACAGTTATTATTTAGTTTCCTTTTTCAAATCAAATATGAAAGGAGAGAGAATCTTCAAAAGTGAAAATAAATATCATTACTGTGTGCCTTAGTTTGCTAAGGATAATGACCTCTAGCTCTATCCATGTTCCTGCAAAGGACATGATCTTGTTCTTTTTTATGGCTGCATGTATTCCATGGTGTACATATACCACATTTTCTTTATCCAGTCTATCACTGATGGACATTTAGGTTGATTCCATGTCTTTGCTATTGTGAAAAATGCTAGAAAGAGAGGATCAGAAAAAAATAACTAATGGGTACTAGGCTTAATACCTGGGTAATGAAATAATATGTACAACAAAACCCCATGACACAAGTTTACTTGTGTAACAAACCTGCACATGTACTCCTGAATTTAAAAGTTCATATATATGTGTATATGTGTGTGTGTGTGTGTGTGTGTGTATTTATATATATATAAAACTTCATTTCACAGCACCAACTTCCAGATGCCCTACCATATTGGTTCTTATTCTGTGAACAATCTAGTCAGTGTCTCACTTAAAATATGCTTCCAATAACTAAATACACCAAGACAGATGTGTGACTAGTGTCAGACATGACAAAGCAAAGCAAGAAGACTTCCGAAAAATACAAATAATATAAATTGGTGAGAGACAGTGTTCTATAAAGGAAGAGCAGAGAAAGAGGCAGGCAGACATATGATGTGAATCAAATAGTTTAACCTATCCAGACTTTATTTTCCTTAAGTAAAAACACAGTCTTCACTAGATGATCTTTCATTGCTACTAAATGAATTTTCTGATTTCTGCATGTACCCCAATCCACCCATTGTCCAAGCCCACAAGCTAGAAGTCAACCATGTTTGATCATCTCTCAAAGGACTATGCAGTCATCTGATAGTCTTTATCACATCTATTTTTGATCTTCAACAATCCACTCACCAGAAAGAACCAACATGATTTTTAAAAATGTAAATGAGACTATACCACTCTCTGGCTTAATTATCCAGTGAATTTCTGTATCACTTGAGTAAAATTTAAGCACTTTACCATTACAATAAAACACTCCAAAATCTAGTCCCTGTTTACCTCCCCAAGCTCACCCCTAACCATTCTTTCCCTTGTGTTGTGACTGCAGCCCATCTGGCCCAAAACCTTGGGATTTTTGCCTGGAAACTTGTTTCCCTTATCTCCTTACACTGACCCTCATTTACTATGCCTTAGTCCAAATGCATTCTTAAAATAGTCATAATGACCCATTAGTACTCTCTCCTGTTACCCTATTTTATTTTGTCCATAGCCTTTTTCACTGTTTAAAGTTATTTATCTACTTGTTTGTTGCTTTGATCTTTTTCCTTCTCTGGAATGTTATACTCCTGTGAGCAGGCACCTTATTTCTTGTTCATCACTTTATCCTCAGCAGTTCAGATAAGGCTCAGCACATAGATTCTCAGTAAATATTTGTTAAAGTGATAAATGAATAATATTTTATGTACATTACAGTTCTAAAATTCAATAGTTTTACATTAAATGTCAGTTCTAACATGCTGTTTATATATGTTATAAACATATTTTATCTTTCAAAATATTAGCAATAGACTATATTTAAATGATCAAGAGAAAACTATAGCTTCAGCCAAGTATTCTCAGGATCATATTTGTCTTATAATAGCCTACATGCAATTAATGTAGTTCATATACTTTGGGCAGCTTATATATATTCTGTTCATTTCTAACCTTTTCCAGGTATAAAAATCCATATCAATGGACTGTTAGTTTTGGAACAAAAATCAACCCTCCCTTAATAAAAAGAAATGTCAAAAGATTTATTATCCATGAGAAGTATCACTCCGCAGCAAGAGAGTACGACATTGCTGTTGTGCAGATTTCTTCCAGAGTCACCTTTTCAGATGACATACGCCGGATTTGTTTGCCAGAAGCCTCTGCATACTTCCAACCAAATTTGACTGTCTACATCACAGGATTTGGAGCACTTTACTATGGTGGTGGGTATCTCAGGATAGCTAACAGAGCACAAAGCCCTGTCTAGGGCAATGTGATTTCATCCCCGTCAATATTATCCTGACAGCCATTTCCACACGGTCTGGTTGGATTAGTTAGGGTTCTTATTTGGCAAGTGACAGAAATTCAATTCAAATTAACCAATGCAGAATAAAACACAAAGAAATAAAAAACTTCAACAAATTTGGCTCATGTAATTTGGAAGTCAAAAAAGTGTAGTAAGTTTCACTTCAGACACAGGAGTTCATATGATGTCATCTAGCTCTGCGTCTCTGAATCTGAATTTTTTGGCCCTGCTTTTCTCTATGTTGGCTTCCTTCAGAAGGATGCTAGCTTCACCTAGTGTCAGAGGTGGCTAACAACACCTCAACCGTTACATCATCCTCAACCAAGAAAAAAATACATGGAAAAGAACATTTATTTATTTTCTTTGCCAGAATTCATATTAATTTCTATTCTTCCAGTTTGTGTCTAGGAGTACTCAGATTGACCAGCTACTCAAATACCCTTTATGCCTATGTAGCAAAATATGCTTCTAAAGAGGCTAATTTAAGTGTGATGGTGAATAAGAATAGTGTAGAGATAAATTGTCAAATTATTTGTCCTCTATAAAAAGATTCAACTTGATATACAAACTTAGTCTTATAAGAAATAATGATGGCTGGGTGTGGTGGCTCATGCCTGTAATCCCAGCACTTTGGGAGGCCGAGGCAGGCGGATCACAAGATCAGGAGTTCGAGACCAGCCTGGCCAACATGGTCAAACCCCATCTCTACTAAAAATACAAAAATTAGGTGGGCATGGTGGCATGTGCCTGTAATCCCAGCTACTCGGGAGGCTCAGGCAAGAGAATTGCTTGAACCAGGACCCTGGAGGTGGAGGTTGAAGTGAGCCAAGATTGCACCACTCCACTCCAGCCTGGGCTACAGAGTGAGACTCTGTCTCAGAAAGAAAAGAAATGAAATAATAATGATTTAGCTATTGAACGTTTAGGCATTATTAGTGAAACATGCTCTAGATTCTACCATGTGATGCAAGTACATATGCGTAACAATAATTAGAGAGTTTCTTTAACCCTAGGCTTGAGAAAAAGGAAAAGAGCTTTCTGAGAATGAGTAAATCTATTTGCAGGATTCTATACAATTTATTTACATACAAGAAATTATAAAGAATAAGCTTTTGATTCTCAGTCACCCTTTAATGAACTAGGAATAACCTTTCACTCACTTAGGCATGAATAGGTTTTAGGGTCTCTAGATTTTCTCCAGTTGTCCCATATAGTTTTGTTTCATCTTATACAGACTGAGACATGCTTTTCTTTCTTTAAGGTCATATTACCAATTACAGAAAATATTACCTATAGTTTATTAATTCCAGTAGATTAGTGCTGCTGTAAGCCTGACACTTCCCTAGGTCTGCACCCTCTTGGATGGATATTCTCTGAAGATAGGGCTTGCATTCTTTGCTTCATGATAATGAGAAAGACATTACAAATCCTCCTTGGCTTGGTGGGAAAAATCATTTTCTTTCAGGAGTTTGAGGTTGGTACAGAAACATACCTGTCATAATGCTTTGTGAGTGACAACAGAATCTGACACTTACAGAGCACTCCATTCAATCTATTACATAGACTAAATTAATCTATCATTCTTAATCTATTAGGTACATTAATAGATTAAAAGAACCTCTCAGTCACTTACCAAAAGAGGCCATCTTCAAGTCCATAAAGAAAACCTTAAGAGACTTTTAAAAATTGAAATTGTGCAAAGTATATTCTCTGATCATAATGGAATCTAACTAGACATCAGTAGCAGAAAGATAACATAAAAATCTCAAATCCTTAGAAATTAAAAAACAGAGGTAAATAAACAGAAAACCTCAAAAAAATTGTAAAAACACATAAAACTAAATGAAAACAAAAATATATAAATATATGCCAGATGTAGCTAAAATGGTGTATAAGGGAAAGCCATAGAAAATGAATATTATAAGAAAAGATCTGAAGTCAATAATTAAGTTCTCACTTCAAAAAACTAGAAAAAGAGAAAAATAAACCTAAAACAAACATATGGAAGGAAATAGTAAGGATAATAATAGAAATCATTAAAATTAAAAATAAGAAACAATAGAGAAAATTAATAAATAAAAAGTTGATTACTTGATAAAATCAATATTTTGCAAGAAATGTCATTAAGCATTACTACAGAAGATGAGATATAGTTTAGGGATGTCCAGAATTCATGGGCTATGCTTTTCATAGCTTGGAATACATTTTACCAACTAGTTTGCTGAAAAAGTGGATATGCACTGTCACCTACTTACAATATATAGATTGTAAATTTCACCTTACTCTTCTCAGCATTGGACATGAATTTTTGTAATTGATAATATAGTAGGCAATATATATATGTGTGTGTGTGTATATCTATATATGTATATATAAACCAATTATATTCAAAGAACAGAATAATTCAAAAAATCCCTTAGCATATTTCTGAGTTTCACACTTAAATCTTCTGAGCACTTTAAAAAATCTGTTTACAAACATATCTTCAGAAATAAATATTGGATATGATCTACTAAAGAAATGGGTGTTTATATTAGGGGTTTTTCAAATGTACTTATTTATTTTTTTAAATTGATGTATAAAATAGCATGTACTTACCATGTACAACATGATGTTTTGAAGTATAGTATATATACATTGTGAGTGTTAAATCTAGTTATTAACAAATGTCTTATTTTACATAATTATCATTTTTGTGGCAAAAACACTTAATATCTACTCTCTTAGCATTTTTCAAGAATCATCAATCAGTTACCAGAAGCTGGGAGTCTTTAGAGGGTGAGGACTGGGGAGATGCCAGCCAACAAATTCATATTTGCAGTTAGATAGGATAAGTTCAAGAGATCTAATATACATCATGGGGACTATAGCTGATGATATATTGTATTCTTGTGTTAGTTTTTCTTACTGTGTAACAAATTACCACAAACAGTTTAAAACAGCACTCATTTATTTTTATCTCACTGTTTTCATGAGTCAGAAGTTCAGACACAGCTTAGTTGGGTCCTTGCTTGAAGGTGTCACCAAATTGTAATCAAAATGTCAGCTGGGGTTGTGGTCACATCTGTGGCTCCTTTGAGGGTTTCCTGAAGATTTGTTGGCAGAATTCCATTACTTGCAGCTGTAGAACTCATGACAGCTTGCTGCTTTAACTCTTTAGGAAAGCTCATCCTTTTAGAAATGGCTCAGCTGGAGAGAGAGATCCAAGATGGCCAATTAGCAGCAGCTCGGGATTGTAGCTCCCACTGAAAGCGCAGAGAGTGAGTGGACGCCACATTCTCAGACGAATTTTCATTTACCACAGACCAGGAGATTGCCGGCGGAGGAGCCCCACGGGTCGCCAGCGCGACTCTTTTGGCCGGCGCGGCCGTTTTGCAGGCGCCCCGGCGCGGTGGTTCGCAGTCTGGCGTATACGGGACTGAGTGCCCTTTTGGTTGGCGTTTGGAGCTCCGGGAAGGCAGAGTCTCCCATTCAGCTGATTGAAAAGCAGACTGAAGTGGGGAACCAGACCAGGAGATTCCCGGGCAGAAGAGCGCCACGAATCTTAACGCCGCTGTTTCAGCTGGCGTAGTGGGTCGCCGCAGGGGAAGGCTGGTACCCCCCTCCCACAAAAAAAATAAATAAATAAAACCAGCAGTTGGAACTGCTGAGGATTGAGTTTCACAGCAAGTACAGCTGAACCCGGGAAGGTCCAGCTCTGTGGGGGGAATGGCGTCCGCCGAAGGAAAATTAAGAAATAGAAAAAACTTTACCACCAACAAGCTGGTTGTCCACTCAGAGACCTAATCTGAAAGTCAGCAATTACACAGACGACAGGTGGATAAATCCACAAAGATGGGAAGAACCAGCGCAAAAAGGCTGAAAACACCCAAAATCAGAATGCTTTTCCTCCTGCAGAGGATTGCAGTGCCTCATCACCAATTGAACAAGACCTGATAGAAAATGAATGTGAGCAATCAACTGAATCAGGCTTCAGAAGGTGGATAATGAGAAACTTCTGTGAGCTAAAATAACATGTTCTAGCCTAATGCAAGGAAACTAAGAACGTTGAAAAAAGGTTTCACGAAATGTTCATGAGAATGGACAATTTAAAGAGGAATATAAGTGAATTAATGGAGCTGAAAAACAAATACGAGAACTTCGAGAAGTATGCACAAGTTTTAACAGTCGAATTGATCAAGCAGAAGAAAGGATCTCAGAGGTCGAAGACCAACTTAACGAAATAAACGAGAAGACAAGATTAGAGAAAAAAGGGTAAAAAGGAATGAGCAAAGTCTCCAAGAAATATGGGACTATGTGAAAAGACCTAATCTGCGTTTGATAGGTGTACCTGAATGTGACGAAGAGAATGAATCCAAGTTGGAAAATATTTTTCAGGATATTATCCAGGAAAACTTTCCTAACCTAGCAAGGCAAGACAATACCCAACTCCAGGTGATACAGAGAACACCACAAAGATATTCCTCAAAAAGAGCAACCCCAAGGCACATAATCATTAGATTCATCAGGGTTGAAACAAAGGAGAAAATACTACGGGCGGCCAGAGAGAAAGGTCAGGTTACCCACAAGGGGAAGCCTATCAGACTCACAGCTCATCTCTCAGCAGAAACCCTACAAGCCAGAAGAGAGTGGGGGCCAATATTCAACATCCTTAAAGAAAAGAACTTTCAACCCAGAATTTCATATCCAGCCAAACTAAGTTTCATAAGTGAAGGAAAAATAAAATTTTTTACGAACAAGCAAGTACTCAGAGATTTCATTACCACCAGGCCTGCTTTACAAGAGCTTCTGAAAGAGGCATTATATATAGAAAGGAACAACCAGTATCAGCCACTTCAAAAAACCCATCAGTAAGCTGCATCCAGACCCATCTCACATGCAGGGATATACAGAGACTCAAAACAAAGGGATGGAGGAAGATTTGCCAACCAAATGGAGAGCAAAAATAAAAAGCAGTAGTTGCAATTCTCATCTCTGATAAAATAGACTTTAAAGAAATAGAAACCGAAAGAGATAAGAAGGACATTGTATAATGGTAGAGGGATCAATGTAACAGGAAGAGCTAACGACCCTAAGTCTATGCGCACCCAATATAGGAACACCCAGATACATAGGGCAACTTCTTGGTGACTTACAAAGAGACTTGGACTCCCACACAATAATAGTGGGGAGACTTTAACATTACATTGTCAATATTGGACAAATTAATGAAACAGAAGGTTAAGAAGGATACCCGGGACCTGAACTTAAACCTCGAACAAGTAAACTTAATAAACATTTACAGAACTCTCTACTCCAAATCCACAAAACATACATTTTTTTTTCAGTAACACATCACATTTATTTTAAAAGTGACCACATGGTTGGGAGTAAATCACTCCCTAGCAATTGCATAGCATTTCATAGGTTTAAATGAAATATTGGTTGGCTGTTTGTTATTTTCCTCCCTTATTCCTTCCTGTCTCCATTGTATAACACAATTATTAGTATAAAAGAGCTTTTAATATCGATTTGTAGACTGCATTCTAGCCTGGGCAATAGAGCAAGATTCCCGTTCTCTCTCCCTTTTTATTTTCTTCTTTTTCTCTTTATTTCATTCTTTTTTCTTCCTTCTTTCTCTTTTTTTTCTCTTAAAAAAAATAAATAAAATAAATAAAAATAAAACTTCCACTAAAAAAAAAAAAAATGGCTCAGCTGATTAGGTCAGGCCCACCTTTGATAATCTTCTTTTGATTAATTCAAAGTCAAATTCATTAGAGGTCTTAATTGCATCTGTAAAATTCCCTCACCTTTGCCCTACAACATAACCTGATCATGAGAGTTGCATCCATCACATTTGCAGATCCTGCTCATACTTGGGAAGAGAGGAATCACACGGGAATCTTGGGGACCATCCTAGAATTCTGCCAACCATGGGGTCATGGTTTTACAACCAATATATGGTTTGGTATAAAGAATCCCTGAATGCTTGTGTTATTTTCAGTTTTCTATGTAGTCTGCCATAATACTGGTTTCTAAAACTCAGAATGTAGCTTACAGTCTGCAGCCACCAACTTGTAAAACATTAGAAGTGAAATCATTGCCATTTAATTCATTTCATATATATGTATGATATATAAATTTCACATATTTTTATATATGTGAAAGCTTATCATAAACTTTAAATAATAAAATAAATGTGCATGGTATTATAGGCATTTTATCAAGCCAATGGAGAAAAACTATCTAGGCATGCAAAGTTTCTGAGAACAATCTGGAACCCACAAATATAAGCTTTTCAAAGGATGAAATGCCTTCCTGAAATAGATAAGCTGATTATTTTTAAGGTTAGATTTTCCAGAAAAAGAAACCAAATGGCTTTATGGCTTTGACAAGTCTTTATAAATACGTGATTAGACAATAATTATCTTTAGATGTTCCAGATTTAACCAGAAATTCTTTTCTCTAGAAATTGCTTATTCCGTATTGACAATTTTACTGCCAAAAAAAAAAAAATTAAGAAAGTCTGCTCACTTCACTTTAGCCAAAGATGCTGATTGTAAATATTAAAATAACTTTATTTTTTCTTAAGGGCAATCCCAAAATGATCTTCGAGAAGCCAAAGTGAAAATCATAGGTGATGATGTCTGTAAGCAACCACAGGTGTATGGCAATGATATAAAACCTGGAATGTTCTGTGCTGGATACATGGAAGGAATTTATGATGCCTGCAGGGTAGGTTGGAGTGGAAGATTTTTTTTATATTATTAATGTGAAACTTTTTATTTGGCTTAGGAAATATTATATGTTCTTTACATAGGGACAAAATATCGACACCATGTCAACTCAAAAAAGTTATAAACGCAAATTTCACAACACAAAATATTTTTAAATGTTTTCTTAAGATAAATGAAATAAGAGTTTCTCTGATGCTATCAAACAAACAAAATCAGAATTTCTTAATCTGGAATCCAAAGACTAATAAAGCAGTTTATTTCCTCAAGGGGCTCACATTCAAGAAAGAAAATAATCATAAACGAAGAAGTATAAAGTGATGTTATAAATAACATAATGAAAAGCAAATATTTTTTCTTGAAGGAAACATTTTGGAGCGAGTATCAGACAGATGAGATGTAAATAAGGCCTGAGGAATAAATAATACTTATCCAATTTCAGAATAAGAAAATAATGTTATAGAAAAGACAAAAAACATAGCCAAAATTATGAAGATATGAAATTACAATTCATATCTGAGGGGAACTCCCAGTGATCTGTTGAGTCTCAGCAGAGAATGAGAGGAGAATGAGAGGAGAAACAAGTTCATAACCATGAGAAGGTGCTGTGAATCCATGGGCCCTCTCCAGCTGGCCTCCTCTGCCTTCTAACATGTATGTCTTCCAATGAAGGTATGAGTGTGTTTCCTCCTGGAGACACTTGCTATTTAACATGAGATTCTTTAAAACCCCAAAGAGGACACTCTACATGGAAATGATGGAATGGTATTGATGTCAGGTGGCAGAAAGCCCTGTCCACAAGCTATCCCACATGGGCAACCTCTATCAGAAAAAGAGCAGGGAGCTATGTAGCATAGAGGCTGAGCAAAAGCTGGATCTGGTCCATAGCTAGTTGCAGTTGTTGAGAATGTGGAGGCGGGCAGCCAGAATTTGGGGACTCCAACAAAAGGTCCATACCAAGGGAAACAGGTGGAAGGTGGTAACAGGAGCCTTGGAGCAGACAGGACAGGGGAATTCAGGTGAACCCTGAGATTACTGAAAAGACTTAGGAGGGATTGGTGGTCATAGAAAGACTTCACTGGACTGGGGAGCAGAGGTAAGCTAACTGACTAACTGTGCAAAGTAAGTGATAAAACAAAGCTCTAGTCATAGAAAAATAGGGGAAGTTATCAGGGCAGTGATTCAGGTACAAGGATCTGAGACAGGAAGTCAGTGATTGTAATTGGGGCACATGCTGAGGGGCCTAGTCTGATACAACAGAAGTGCAAGCACCACCATCAGCTTGCCTTTCTCCCAGTTTACCAAGTGTTGATATATAACTCAATAAATCCCATCCTGCATATGCATGACTGATCCTAAAGCCTGCTTTAGGGGGAAAGGAGAGAGAAAGAGCCCCTAGTTTTTCAACCAGAGGTCTAGCCAGGCAAGACCTAAACACAACTGAGAAAAGGATCAGAATTGCTTATAGGAAAGCTGTAAATGAAAGACTTTGACAACTTGATCCAGATTTGTGATTCTGCTGTTGTTTCCAGTTCAGTTAAGCGTTACAAAAGGATCCCCAGTTGTAGTTACCACATAGGCAGCTGCTACACATATTAGAGAACTCTGTCAAGACGGCACTGAAAATCATTTCAGAAAATGATAGGTGGATGTTGGCAACATTTTTCTGAAGGCCCTATAATTTAAAATCAGGTAGTTGGGAACCTTCTGTATAGGAAAATTAGTCAAGAACTGTCCCTGGTCATTTTTCCATTTATTCTAACTCTCTTCACTTGTTCATTAAGAAAAAAATGTTTAAGTGCCCTCCTCTGTACCATACACTGTACATATACTGAAGGTAGTCTCACAGCCAAAAACCTTCCTGGAACCTGCTTTCAGGGAAACTACTGTCTAATGGACCAGATATGAATGAATCAAAAAATTATGCCAATAAAAAAGAAAACTTGGAAGGAGAAGGTCATGTTTCTATGAGTATATTTGTAAGAAATGAATATAACTACCTACGGTGGTGAAGCTAAGCAGTGAATGGAGAGAGCTAGTATCTAGGAGAGGAGTAGGAGTTAACTAGGAAGATTGCAAATGATGTGGGGCAGGGAGAATTCTAGGAACTGAAACATCACACGGTGGAACAGACGCACGCGACCCAGTGGTACAGGAAGAGGTAGAAGAGTTTGTTTGAAGCCAGATTCTGCAGGGCCTTGTGAGCCACATTGTTTTCCCCTGTTTTGTAAGGACAATGGAAAGTCACTTAAAAGTTTTAATCGAGAGATTTATATTAAATTAGTTAATATGTGTAAAGCTCCCCCAAACACTGCCTGATTTATTGTGAGTACTATTTAGACATTTGTTAAATTAAAAGGGTGGAATAATCAAATTTGAGTATTGTGAAAATTGTTCTGGTCACAGTAAGGAAAAAATCTGGAGAAGGGTAATTGAGGATCAGTAAACAGGTATTGCAAAAACCCAGGTGAGATATGTTAGTTTGAACCAATAAGGTAACATTAAGACAAAGATATTTAGAGGTAACAGGGGCAAACGAAGTAACGGAATTCATATGGTTGGAGAGAAGGGATGAAGCAAAGAATGATATATAAATTGATGGCTAAAAAATAAAAATAAACTTCCGACTTGAATGGCTGCAAGGATTGTGCCAATAATGAGTTAGGAAGGAGACACAAAAGTCCGAATCTAGAGAGACAGCATGGGTCCAGCATCAGCCACGTGGTGTTGGAGGTGCTTTTGAGACACGCCAAGTAAGGAAGTGAGGACCTCTACCATGCCACTCCCCTATCTAGAAGAACGTCCTCTGTCCTCCTACCAATTTATAGTCCAAGTTTTAGCTTAATTCTCTTTTTGTGTGTGCAAGTCTGTTACTGTATCCACTGTCCTTTTGTGTTAGCAGCTGGCACTCAATTCACATGGCACTCACTATGGCTTCTTGCTGCCTTTGTGCCCTGCCTCGATAGTAAGGACCATGGATGCTCCTTGCTAATTAACTTTTTCCTGAGTGATTGATTATTTAAGGAAAAGGAAATGAGAATTCGTGAAAGGAAAGAGAGAAAGAAGGAGAAGAGTAATATTATTTGAACTATCATTTGTCTAAATTTACAATTTAAAAGTATACTGCAGCTGGCTGAAACCAAATCACTGGGGGATGCTTGTTAAAAGTACAGGTCTAGGATCCCACCCTGGGCCAACATAATCTTTATAGGTGAGCATTAGAGATCTGCATTTAAGAACTTCCCTTCATAACTTTTATTCAGAATGAAATCTGAGAAACACTGATAAACTGATGTCAGTTATAAATCCCAAGATGCTCATGGTAATGTAACTATCTTTTCTCATCTACAGCTAACCCAATGCCTTTTAAATGTTCTGTATAGGATTCTGAATAATTCCACCTGTCTGTTTCCATACCCTTCATAGTGCATAGAATGTTTCTTGTTATATTTAATACATTCTGTTATATCTTATCTCAGTTGATCTCATTTTGAGAGTTTTTTTTAAAAACCCTATACTTTCTAACTTAAGGAAATGAAGAAAATATCATTATACTTGTTTTTTAAACTGATCTAATCCATATCATGTCAACTAAAAAACTCTATTAAACAATACTCTGAAGGGGAGGCAGAAGTTGCCCATCTGTGAATGTCAAGAAACTATACTGTTATTAGATGACACTTAAGAAAAGTTCATTTCTAGAACATAGACCAAGTCCATGATAGCTTTAAAAAATGTTCATGTACAGTACTGTAATCATGGATGTTCTTGATGAAAGCCCAAAGGAACATTTGAATGGATAAACATTAAATTATATTTGGCATTTTATTACTCTTAGGTAGGTTTTAATTTATCCTCATTTGGACACTAGACAAGAAGTTGGACTTCCTATTTTTTTTTCTCTATCCCACTGCATCCTTAGCTATGATTTTGTATTAGCCAGATTTTCTAGGTTTCTTCTTTACTCATCTTTAAAATGTATAGATTGAAATATCTAAACATGGAGATTTTACATTCAGATTCATCTCTGTTCTTCCCAAAAAACCATCAAAATGACAACAAAGGAAGATAAGGCCAGGTGTGGTGGCTCACACTTGTAATCCTAGCACTTTGGAAGGACAAGGATAGAGGATTACTTGAGCCTAGGTCTTCAAGTCTAGCCTGGACAACAAAGTGAGACCTAATCTCTACAAAAAAATTTAAAAATTAGCTGGACATGATGGTGCATGCCTGTAGTCCCAGCTACTCAGAAGGCTAAGGTGGGAGGATTGCTGGAGCCCAAGAGTTTGAGACTACAGTGAGCTATGATTACGCCAGTACACTCCAGCCTGGGAGACAAAGAGCACCCCCAAAAAAACAAAACAAAAACCTCATAACAATCATTTTGAAAAATTATTTGGCATCATATTCAAAACATAATTTTCTATGTATCTACAAATTATACTTTTTAAAAAAGCTATCAACCAATAAAATCCAAAAGAGAGAAAGCTGAAAAAGTTCCAACAAAATTTTGAAAGAGAAAGAGAAAATGGAGGAGTTTTAACTGACTTAGTAAAGAAGTTAAAACATAAATGTCTTAGGTGGACAGAGGAGTGGAATATACCATTTTAAGTAAAACCGATATTTTGGGAGAGCATCTAAAGCTGAAGTTTGGGGTCAGGCATGAGCTAGAAAATGGGTGTGGAAATGTTTAAAGACTTCACAGAGAGTACTTGGAATTCCCCATTTCTCCCTATCCTGAATAATCAGTCTAATCCATATAACATCTCTACTTTCCCCACCTCTACCACCTCTTCCCAAACATATGAACTCCAGAGATGAGAAGTTTGTACTCAGGACACTAAACATAGTAGAAAGCAGAGGGGCCATAAAAAGGTGGGATTGTGTGAAAGCAGGCCTCAACCTCTTCCCATGCTTTCTCTCAAAATGTTTCAGGCAGATGTACACAATCTCTCCAACTTTCTCCCAGTGAACAAGATTGCAGGATTATTTTCTAGAGAAGCCCACCATCTAGATTAAAAAAAAAAATACCTCCACATACTGATATTTGAGAGACCCCTACCAGAATAAAGAGTATCAGTCTAGAAGCCCTCCTACCTACGTGTCTTAGTTCATTTTGTGATGCTGTAACAGAATGCCCAAGACCAAGTTCATATAAGGAACAGAGATGTATTTCTTAGAGTTCTAGGAGCTGGATAGTCCAAGGTTGAGGGCCCCACATCTGGTCTTCTTGCCTCCTCAACCCATGCAGAAAGGTGGAAGGGCAAAGAAAGCACACAAGTTGGATGGAGGGAGAGAAGGCCAAACTCATTCTTCTATCAGGAACTTACTCCTGTGATAACAAATCCACCCCCTCTATGATAATAATATTAATTCACTCATGAGAGCAGAGCCCTCATGACCTAATCACCTCTTCTTGGGTCCCATCTCTCAACACTGTTGCATTGGGGATTAAGTTTCCCCAACACATAAACTCTTGGGCACACATTCAAACCATAGTACCACCCATCATAAAAGCACAGAGCTTCCAATCTGGTTTCTAGCAAAATGCCCTAGAATTAAACAGTAAGAATCATCTCTGGAAATGTAGCAATAATATAATTATAATTTTAAAAATCCAGTGGAAAGATTGGAAGATAAAATCAAGACAATCTCTCAGAAAGAACAAAAAAGACAAAGAGGAGAAAAATAACAGGAAAAAATAAGAAAAATGGAGGATAAGCTCAGGAGGTCCAACATCAAATGAATAGGAGTTATGAAAACATAAAGCATGAGTGTACAATATCAAAAAAATAGTAAGGAATGCTCCTTGTTCTGAAGCTTACATGTATCCTATTGAAGAAAAGGTCCAAGTAGTGCTGGGCACAATAAATGAAGTGGTTCTTTCTAAGACATACCATCATAACGGGTCAGAAACCAGGGATAAGGAGAACAATCTTAACACTTTGAAGGAAGAAGTGTCATAACTATGTAGAACTCCTCCACAGTAACTCTAGAAGGTAGAAGATGGTGGAAAATGCATTCAAATTTCAAAGGGAAGATTATTTCAACCGGGATTCCTGCCCATGCTAATTAAATATCAATTGTGAGGGTGGAATTAAGAATTTTAGACAAGCAAAGACTAAAAAAAAATGTATTTCTGATACCCTCTTTCTTTATTATTATTATTTGTTTTTTATTATACTTTAAGTTCTGGGGTACATGTGCAGATCATGCAGAACTGTTACATAGGTATATACATGCCATGGTGGTTTGCTACATCCATCCCCCCCATCATCTACATTAGATATTTCTCTTAATGTTATCTTTCCCCAATCCCCCCACCCCCTGCTATCCCTCCCCTAGCCTCCCAACCCTCCCAACAGGCCCTGGTGTGTGATGTTCCCCTCCCTGTATCCATGTGTTCTCATTGTTCACTACCCACTTATGAGTGGGAATATGTGGTGTTTGGTTTTCTGTTCCTGTGTCAGTTTACTGAAAAAAATAGTTTCCAGCCTCATTCATGTCCCTGCAAAGGACATGAACTCATCCTTTTTATGGCTGCACAGTATTCCATGGTGTATATGTGCCACATTTTCTTTATCCAGTCTGTTATTGATGGGCATTTGGGTTGGTTCCAAGTCTTTGCTATTGTAAACTGTGCCGTAATGAACACATATGTGCATGTGTCTTTATAAAAGAACGATTTATAATCCGTTGGGTATATACCCAGTAATGAGATTGCTGGGTCAAATGGTATTTCTATTTCTAAATCCTTGAGGAATCGCTACACTGTCTTTCACAATGGTTGAACTAATTTACAGTCCCACCAACAGTGTAAAAGCCTTCCTATTTCTCCACATCCTCTGATACTGTCTTTCTTCAGAAACTACTTGAGAGGGAAACTCAGCAAAATGAGGGAATAAATCAAGAGAGTGGAAGACATAAGACCTGAAACTGTGAATCCAGCACTAAAAAGTGGTGTCAGATAAACCCAGCACCATAGGTCTGCACAGGCGTAAAGTAACCAGCCCAAATTCAAGTGGAAGAAATTTTAAAAAGTGTGTGTGTGTGTGTGTGTGTGTGTGTGTGTGTGTGTGAGAGAGAGAGAGAGAGAGAGAGAGAGAGAGAGTATGGTGGAACATCTTCAGAGGAAGCAAAAGAACTAATAAGCTATCTGATGTCCTTGAACATTAGTAAACATTATTGTGAGATGTTGGTAGATCTTTTGGAACATTCAGCATTTACTAGGTATATAGAATACTAGCCACATTAAAAAAAAAAAAGAGTTATTAATTCTAAGAAAGCCAAAAAATTTCTGTGATTCAAATAGGTTACTTGACTTTTCAGTTAATAAAATTTACAAACTCCATTAAACATAGGCTGTTAATTTAACCAAAAATAGAGATGCTATAATGTAAAGATGTGGTATGGAAAAGTTGCAAAGAGGTTGTAAAACAACTAAATCCCTAACTACACAAGAGAAAATCAATATTTACTGTTGAAGTCTAGGCACTGCAATTTCAGTATAATAATCTAGTGATAAGAAGTTAGATACCGTAAGAAATTATTAAACAGTCATGAAGTGGCTACCTCCTGGAGAACAGCCTGCGTGAGGAAACATGGGACATAATTCCTTTTCAAGCCTCTTCATGTTCTTTCATTTTTGTCTTTTTTAATTAAGTGCTGTTTACTCTAACAAGATAAACTTAAATTTTTAAATGTGAAAGTTAAACCTTAAGGCTCTTCGTTGTTTTAAAATCCATGTCTCAATTAAGTATTCTGTGTTGATAGTCTATACATGTATTGTCCAGCAACAAAATATGTGATTCATCAAAATATCTTAAAGGAGCTTTATCTTAATGAGCTTTAGGTTTAGCTAATTTTCTTTCTCTTTTCTCACCTTTTTATTTTTAGGGTGATTCTGGGGGACCTTTTAGTCACAAGAGATCTGAAAGATACCTGGTATCTTATTGGAATTGTGAGCTGGGGAGATAACTGTGGTCAAAAGGACAAGCCAGGAGTCTACACACAAGTGACTTATTACCGAAACTGGATTGCTTCAAAAACAGGCCTCTAATTCACCATAAACGTTAAAACAAAGAGAGCTGTATGCAGGTCATATATGCATGAGAATCCAACTATTTAGTGTGTGTAGTACAACAAAGAGATATTAAATTACTGGATCTAGCAACATGAAACACAACATAACTTATTTAGAATCACTTTAATCAACCAATAATCCTCAGCCAATTTATAAGGAACTTTTATTTGTAAAGTAATGGATCTGTTTAGCCTGGGTTGAAAAATACAGTAGAGATACTTAGCTCTTTAAATCACAAATGTTGAAGTACAGATGAGACTCAATACAAATTTTTGAAGATAGTCCATGAGATATTTAGAATGTCTTTGTCAAGGGTCTCCTTTTAACTGAGAAACTTTTTGAACTGACAAAGAGTTCGAGAAACCCTTGCATAATTTTCTAGATTTCACTAGACCTCACAAATACTTTTTTTTTCCTTATTCAATCAGATTTTCCAAAGCACTTTTCCATCATAAGAAATGAATTTTCTACATCTAAACCCATTTGAGGGACACCAATAAAAGAAAGTCATATGTAGGAAACGAAGTCTGATTGTAAAACAAGCCAGAGATCCTCTAACCTTTTTTTAGTTATAAAACCTCTAATTTTTTGGTGACTTTTCCACACATATATGCACACACACGTGCGCACACACACACACACATAGATATTCCTATCCTACAGATATAACCAGAAAAATCCTGATTAATAAATAATATATATAGTGATTAGTTAATCAAAACTATATGTTTGTTAAAAATTTGGGGGGAAGGTGATGATAATTTCATGAGTCGTCCCAAAACACTACTCAATGAATTAGCCATTTCACTGATGCACTTACATATTTTGACCACAAGGGGGGAAATTTTGTACATTATTATTGTATGGTTAAATACCTGAAAAAATTGAGAATTTACTAATACCTTGAAAAAAAATCAAAGAACATTGCCTTCCTCTGTAGCAAGAAAAATTTTATGCCCTTGCATTGCTACAGCCAAATAGTTTATAAAGCTTATGGCAATGTCCCAACTATTGCAACCATAAAACACTAGTTTTCGAAAAATTTAAAAATAAATATAAAATTTGAGCACCTACTGCATATAACACATGAACAAAGTGGTCCAAAGAGAAAACATACTCCATAAGCAATGTGTCTCATGAAGTAATTAGGAGAGTAAGGCTCATGTATTTTGTAATACAATTAAATTAAGGTTTTGTGGAAGCAGCTATTCTGCTTCCACAGAATATGGAATGTCTGTGAAACATTATGGTCTGCAGGCTGGGGAGTCATTTACTCATGTTGTCCAAATATAAGACAAATCATTGGAACAATGAACTTACTTTATAATAATTTCCCTCATGCACTATTGAGGCATGAAAATAATCCTAAAATATCTAAAAGAGATATGCAGTTCATTCATAAAACATTTGATTTATAATTTAGACTCATAGAATTTTAGAGCTTAGAAGAGATTGTGTGTCACATAGGCTAATACACTTGCTATGTTTATGAGAACTGAAGGCAGAAAACATAAATGACTCAGTAAAACAGTAGGTAGTCTTGCATCGCCAATGGACCTAGAACACAGGTACCAATTTCACCTTCCCTTTTTCTTACAAAATATCTTTATTATCCCCTATATTTATTGAATCATCAGATCTACAAAATTTTAAGTGAGAGCTATAAAATCTGTCTTAAGGTAGAAAACTCTTAAGATAAGAATTTTAAATAATGAGATTCATTTAGGCAGCTGGCTGCCGATTCTCTGAATTCACTTCAAGACAAAGTTTCTTCTTCATATATGAATATACATAAGCATATAAATTATTCTATATTATGGTGGTAAAATTTAATGCTGACTTTAGGTGTTCAGATTCAGGAAATGATCTCAGAATTATAAATATTGCATTTTTAAACTATTTGGTGCAGCATTTCATTTTGGGTCACATGTAAGCAGATACTGATATGTCATTTTTAATCTAATAAAGTTGGTGATCAGAGCATTCTACAAACAATATCACCGAGTTTGTTTTAGGCCAATATCATGAATCTTTCAACTGTCGTTAAAAATCACATTTCTTTTAAATATAGTTTGGATCACTCTGAAGCTGAGTTCACAAACTTGGCACTATTAATATTTTGGTCTGGATACTGTTTTATTGTAAGGGGCTATCCTGGTCATTGTAGAATACTTAGCAGTATCCCACTAGATGCCCGTAGCATACCCCTTTTCCCAAATTATTATATCCAAAAATATCTCCAGACATTGGCCAATGTCCCCTAAGGTATAAAATTGTCCCCTATTGAGAACCACTATTCTGGATTCATTGATCATTTTTAGAAATGTGAGAGACTCCTCAAAGTTATGACACTAAATATTAAGAAACTATAGTTTTCTGATCAAACTGAATATTCACCATCATGTTCCAAAATGAAATAACAGAATACCATGACTGGGTGCTTCAGTCTGTGGCTGTTTCAAATACAGACTGATCTCCCCACACATAATGTGCTCAAAGAATGCCAATAAAATGTTCTCAAATAATCATTCACTATTATATTTTTTATTTGTATAAATTTAAGGGATACAAAATGCAGTTCTGTTACATGGATACATTGTACAGTGGTAAAGTCTGGGCATTTAGTATATTATTAACATCCATTTGGGGGAGGAGTGGAACAGGATAACAGAATGGAAGCCTTCACCAATTGTCCCTCTCCCCAAAAGACACCAATTTAACACTATCTACACAAAATGATCACCTTCATAAGAACCAAAATAAGGTGAGAACTCACAGTATCTGATTTTAACTTTATATCACTGAAAGAGGCACTGAAAAGGTAGGAAAAATAGTCCTGAATCACTGACACCATGCCTTTCCCATGCCCTGGAAGCAGCAGTGTGGTGCAAAGATTATTTTGGTGAGCTGGGTAAAGAGAATGGCAGCATTTTTGAGGCACTGAACTCAGTGCTGCCCTATTATAACAGAAAACAAACACAGACTCAACTCAGCTGACACCTACCCATGGAGGGAGCATGTAAACCAGCCCTAACCAGAGGAGAATCATTTATCCCAGTGGTCCAACTTTGTGTTCCTGTGAGCCTCAACACCATGGGCTAAAGTGTTCTGGGGCTCCAAATAAACTTGACAGGTAAGCCAGGCAACAAGGATTGAAACCCGTGAGTCCCAGTGCTGAACTGGGTCCAGAAAGAGTGGATGGGAGACAACATGTAACCTACTGAGACACCAGCTGAGACAGCGCTTGCATCACCTCTCCCCCTAATCCCAGGCTGCACAACTCATGGCCCCAAGAGACCCATTCCCTCCATTTGAAAAGAGAGGGCAGAATAGTAGGGAGGACTTTGTCTTGCATCTTGGATACAAGCTCAGCCACTGCAGGATAGGGCACTGGTCAGAGTCATGAGATCCCCTTTCCAGGTCCTAGCTCCTGGATGACATTTCTAAACACACCCTTGGCCAGAAGGGACCCTGGTGCCTTGAAGGGAAGGACCCAGTTTTGGCAGGATTCATCCCCCTGTTAACGGAAGAGCCCTTGGGACCTGAAGAAACAGCAGTAATACCTAGGTACTATGTTGAAGGCCTTGGGTGAGACTCTAAGATGTGCTGGGCTCAGATGAGACTCAGAATATTCCCGGCTGTGGTGGGCAAGGGGTGAGATTCCTTCCCACTAAGAAAAGCAGAGGGAAAAGCAAAGGGGACTTTATCCTGCACTTTAGGTACTAGCTTGGCCACAGGGAGATAGAGCACCAAGTGGGCTCTTGGGGTCTCCAACTAGGACTTGACCTTTGGTTGGTATCTCTGGACGTTCCCTGGGCCAGAAGGGAGCCTATTGCCCTAAAGGGTGAGTCTCAGGCCAGGCAGAATTCACCACATGCTGACAAAAGAGCCATTTGGCCTTACGGAAACATCACTGGTAGTCTGGCAGTACTCCTATGGGCCTGTGGTGGTGATGGCCATGGGGTGAGTCTCCTCTGCCTTTGGAAAAAGAAGAACTGCATCTTGTGTTTTGAGTGCCAGCTCAGCCACAGTACAATAGAACATCAGGTAGACTTCTAAAATTTTTGACTCTAGTCCCTGGCTCCCAGAAAGCACCCTGGATATGCCCAGCAGTGGGGGGGGATCTCACCACCCTGAAGGGAAGGATACAGGCCTGGCTGGCTTTGCCAACTGCTGACAGTAGAATCTCAGGGCCTTAAATGAACATAGATCATAGCCAGGGAATGGTTACAGCAGGCCATGGGTGTGAGACCCAGGGCTGTGCTGGCTTTGGGTCTGACACAGCACAGTTCTAGTGGTGTTGGCCATAGAGATGCTTGTGTTACACGATCCCCAGTTCCAGGTGTCTTAGAACAGAGAGAGAGAGAGAAACTTCATTCACTTTGGAGAAAGTAAGGAAAGATAACAATAGTCTGTGCCTGGTAATCCAGAGACTCTTCCAGATCTTGTCCAAGACCATCGAGGCAGTACTCTATGAGTCTGCAAGAATCACAGTGGTACTAAGCCTGGGGTACCCCTTAAAGCTGATAGGGCTTAGATAACAATACCCAAGGCCTTTTGAATATGTGGAAAGCCTTCTCAAGAAGGATGGCTGCAAATAAGCCCAGACTGAGAAAACTACAATAAATACCTAGCTCTTCAAAGCACAGACACTGAAGAACATCTACAAGCAATAACAACATCCAGGAAAAAATGTGACCTCATCAAATGAACAAAATAAGGCACCAGAGACCAATCCTGGAGAAAAAAAAAGATACATGAACTTTAAAACAGATCATTCAAAATAGCCATGTTGAAGAAAATCAAAGAAATTCAAGACAAGACAGAGAAGGAATACAGAATGCAATCAGGTAAATTTAACAAACAGATTGAAATAATTAGAAAGAATTACACAGAAATTCTGGAGTTGAAAAATGCAATTGGCATACTGAACAATGCATCAGAGTTTTTTAATAGCAGAAGTGATCAAACAGAAGAAAAAATTAGTGAGCCTGAAGATAGGGTATTTAAAAATACTCAGATGAAATAAAAGAAGAAAGAATTTTAAAAATGAAGCATACCTACAAGATTTAGAAAATAGCCTAAAAAGGGAAAAGTAAGAGTTTTGGGCCTTAAAGATAAAACAGAGAAAGAGACAGAGGTAGAAAGTTTTATTCAAAGGGTAATAATGGAGAACTTTGCAAACCTAGAGAAAGATATCAATATCCAAGTACAAGAAGGTGAGAGAACACCAAGCCAATTTAACCCAAAGAAACTACCTCAAGGCATTTGATAATCAAACTTCCAAAGGTAAGAATCCTAAAAGCAACAAGAGAAAAGAAACAAATTACATACAATGGAGCTCCAATACATCTGACAGCAGACTTTTCAATGAAAACCTTACTGGTCAGGAAAGAGTAGCATGACATATTTAAAGTACTCAAAGAAAAAATATTTACCCCAGATTAGTATATCCAGCAAATATATATTTCAAACATGAAGGAGAAATAAAGACTTTCCCAGACAAACAAAAGCTGAGAGATTTCATCAACACCAGTCCTATCCTAAAAGAAATGCTAAAGGGAGTACTTCAATCAGGAAAAAAAAGGATGTTAATAAAATAACAAATAAGAAGGTACAAAACTCACTGATAATAGGAAATACATAGAAAAACACAGAATATTATAACACAGTAAATGTGGTGTGTAAACTGTTCTTAAGTAAAAAGACTAAATAATGAACCAATCAAAAACAGTAACTACAATAACTATTCACGACAAAGACAGTACAATAAAATATAAATAGAAACAATAAAAAGTTAAAAAGCAGGGAAACAAAGTTAAGGCATAAAAGTCTTTGTTAGTTTTTTGTTTGCTAGTCTGTTTGTTTACACAAACAGTGTTGTTAGAAGCTTAAAATAATGGGGTATAAGATAGTATTTGCAAGCTTCGTGGTAACCTAAAACCGAAGAAAACATACAACAGATACACAAAAAATAAAAAGGAAGACACTAAATTGTATCACCAGAGAAATCACCTTCACTAAAAGTAAGAAAGGAGAAAAAGAAATAAGGAAGAGAAGACCACAAAACCATCAGAAAACAAATAACGAAATGGATGAAATATGTCCCCCACTTATCAATAATAACATTGAATGTAAATGGACTAAGTTCTTCAATCAAAAGACATAGAGTGGCTGAATAGATTTTTTTTTTTCAAAAAAAGACCCAATGATCTGTTGTCTACAAGAAGCATAACTTCAACTATAAAAACACAGGAATGGAAAAAGGTATTCCATGCCAATGGAAACCAAAAAAGAGAAAGACTAGCTAAACTTAACATTAGACAAAATATGTTTCAAGACAAAAACTGCATGAAGAGACAAAGAAGGTCACTATATTAATATAAAGGGGTCAAGTAAGCAAGTGATATGACAATTTCAAATGTATATGTACCCAACACTGGAGCATCCAGATATATAAGGAAAATATAATCAGATCTAAAAGAGAGATAAGCCCAATACAATAATAGCTGGAGACTTCAACATCTGACTTTCAGCAAAGGACAGATCTTCTAGACAGAAAATCAATAAAGAAACATCAGACTTAATCTTTACCATACACCAAATGGATCTAATAGATATTTACAGAACATTTAATCCCATAGCTGCAGAATACACGTTCTTTCTTCAGCACATGGATCATTCCCAAGGATAGACCATATGTTACATCACAAAACGAGACTTAAAACATTTTTAAAAATTGATATAGTATTCAGCATCTTGTCTGACCACAATATAATGGAATTAAAAATCAATAACAAGAAGAATTTGGGAAACTATACAAATACTTGTAAACTAAATAATATGCTCCTGAATGACCAGGGGTTCATTGAAGAAATTAAAAAAGGAAATTTAAAAATTCTTGAAACAAATGATAACAGAAACACCACACACTAAAACCTATAAAATACAGCAAAAGCAGTACTAAGAGAGAAGTTTATAGGTGTAAGTGTCTACATTAAAAAAGAAAAGAAAACTTCATTTAAGCAACCTAATGATGCATCTTAAAGAACTAGAAAGCAAGAGCAAATGAAACCCAAAATTCGTAGATGAAAATAAATAAAAAAGATCAGAGCAGAAAAAAATGAAATTTAAATGAAAAAAATACAAAAAAAATCAATGAAACAAAAAGTTGGTTTTTTGAAAAGATAAAATTGACAAACCATTAGCTGGACTAACTAAGAAAAAAAGAGAGAAGATACAAATAAATAAAATCAAAAATGAAAAAGGAGACATTACAACTAATACCACAGAAATTCAAAGGATCATTAGCAGCTTCAATAAACAACCATATGTCAATAAGTTGGAAAATCTAGAAGAAATGAACAAATTCCTAGACATATACAACCTACAAAGATTGAACCATGAAGAAATCTAAAACCTTAACAGACAAATAACAAAGAATGACATTGAAGCTATAATAAAACATCGCCCAGTAACTAAAAGCCTGGGACCCGATGGCTTCACTGCTGAATTCTACCAAACATTTAAAGGAAAACCAATACCAATACTACTCAAAATATTACAAACAATAGAGGAGAAGGAAATACTTCCAAACTCATTCTACAAGGGCAGAATTACCTTCATACCAAAAACTAGACAAAGACTAGCCGAAAAAAGGAAACTACAGGTCAATATTTCTGATGAATATTGATGCAAATATCCTCCAAAAATACTGGCAAACCAAATTCAAGAATACATTAAAAAGACTATTCATCATAATCAAATGGGATTTATCCCCCGGGGTGTAATGATGGTTCAACATATGCAATCAATTAATTTGATCCATTATATCAACAGAATGAAGAATAAAAACCATATGATCTTTTCAATTGATGCTAAGAAAGCATTTGATAAAATTTAACATCCCATCATAATAAAAATCAGCTAAAATCTGGGTATAGAGGGAACATACCTCAATATAATAAAATCCACATCTGATAGACCCATAGCTAGTATGATACTGAGAGGAGAAAAACTGAAAGTCTATTTTCTAAGATCAGGAACATGAGAAGGATGTGCATTTTCACCATTGTTATTTGAAATGGTACTGGAAGTCCTGGCTAGAGCAATGAGATAGGAGAATAAAATAAAGGGCATTTGAATTAGAAGAGAAGAAGCCAAATTACTCTTGTTGGCAGATAATAAGATCTTATACATGGAAAAACCTAGAGACTCCACCAAAAAACTATGAGAACTGATCAACAAAATCAGTAAAGTTGCAGGATACAAAAATCAACATAAAAATATTAGTAGCATTTCTATGTGACAACAATAAACAATATGAAAAATAAATTAAAAACATAATTCCATTTACAGTAGCCACAAATAAAATTAAGTAACTAGGAATTAACTGAACTGAAGAAGTGAAAGATCTCTTTAATGAAATCTATAAAACACTTATAAAAGAAATTGAAGAGGTCACCAAGAAATGGAAAGATATTCCATGTTCATGGATTGGAAGGATCAATATTGTTAAAATGTTCATACTATCCAAAGTAATCTATAGATTCAATGGAATCCCTATCAGAAGAGCAATGACATTCTTCAAAGAAATAGAAAAAACAATTCTAAAATTTATATGGAATTCCAAAATACCTGGAATAGTCAAAGCTACCCTAAGCAATAAGAACAAACCTGGAGGAATCACATTACTTGACTTGAAATTATGCTACAAAGCCACTGTAACCAAAACAGCATGGTACTGACATAGAAAGACACACAAAACAATGGAGCAGAATAGAGAATCCAGAAACAAATCTGCACACCCAAAGTGAACTCATTTTTTACAAAGGCCCCAAGAACAAACACTGGGGAAAAGGCAGTCTCTTCAATAAATGATGCTAGGAAACCTGAATATCCATATACAGAAGAATAAAATTAGACCCCTATCTCTCACCATACAAAAAAAATCAAATCAAAATGGATTAAAGACTTAAATTTAAGACTCTAAACTATGAAACTACTACAAAAAAATATTGTGAAACTCCCCAGGACATTGGTCAGGACAAAAAGTTCTTTTTTTTTTTTTTTTTTTTTGAGACAGAATCTTGCTCTGTCATCCAGGCTGGAGTGCAGTGGCATGATCTCAGCTCACTGCAACCTGCATCCCGGGTTCAAGTAATTCTCCTGTCTCAACTTCTCGAGTAGCTGAGACTACAGTTGCATGCCACCATGCCCCAGCTAATTTTTGTGTTTTTAGTAGAGATGGGGTTTCACCATATTGTTCAGGCTGGTCTCAAAATCCTGACCTCAGGTGATCCATCCTCCTTAGCCTCCCAAAGTGTTGGGATTACAGGCGTGAGCCACTGCACCTGGCAACAAAAAATTCTTAAGCAATAATACCATGCAACTATAGTAACCAAAGCAAAAAACGGACAAATGGGATCACATCAAGTTGAAAAGCTTCTGCACAGTAAAGGAAACAATCAAAAAAAAGAGGAGACAAGCCACAGTATGGGAGAAAATATCTGCAAACTGCCCATCTGACAAGGGATTCATAACTAGAATACATAAGGAGCTCAAACCACTCTACAGGAAAAAAAAAAGTCTAATAATCTGATTTAAAAATGGGCAAAAGATCTGAATAGATCTTTCTCAAAGAAGACATTCAAGTGGCAAACAAGCATACGAAAAGATGTTCAATGTTGGTGATCATCAGAGAAATGCAAATCAAAAGTAAAATGAGGTATCATCTTATCCCAGTTAAAATGGCTTATATCCAAAGGCAGGCAATAACAAATGCTGGTGAGGATGTAGAGAAAAGGGAACCCTTGTGCACTGTGGAAATGTAAAATTAATACAACCTCTATGGAGATCAGTTTGAGGGTCCTCAAAAAACTAAAAATAGAGCTACCATGTAATCCAGCAATCCTACTGCTAGGTATATGCCCTACCTCCAAAAAAAATTAAAAAAAGGAAATTAGTATATCAAAGAGATATCTGTACTCCCATGTTTGTTGCAGCACTCTTCATGACAGCCAAAATTTGGAAGCAACCTAAGTGTCTATCAACAGATAAATGGATAAAGAAAATGTGGTACTCATATAGGGAATTCTAACTGATTAACTTTTCTTCAAAAAACCTTTATATAAGAATATTGCAAATCCGTAGGTATATTTGGAAATAAGGCCAAAAGCAAATCTCAGCTATGCAGCACTTCACATTCTTTTTTTGTTTTTAGTTGATTTACCAGTGTTGTTTTTCTTCCTCTTTCTCTTACGGATTTCACAAATCTGAGTACTTCCAAATGACCATGATAAATATTCACAATTATATGCCTCTGATTGAGGCCCTTCCTTGCTGAATTTGTCTAATGGGAGACAACAGATATAAAACTAAAAATCACATACGATATCTATTTTTAAAAGCTCATCGAAATAGGTATTTTTAAATTGATTTTAAAATTGATACTTTGCACATAAATTTTGGTTATCTGTATAACACATTGTTCTTTTATTTCCATTAATAATGAAGATTTAATTGGTAAACTAACTTTTTAAACTGTTTTAATATTTTCTAAGCTCAGGAGACTCTTCCTACACCAGAAGTCACTAAATGAATAAAGGGGAAAAATAGTAAATGTCACACTGTAATCCAAAAAATATGCCAATGGAAGTGATCTAGGGCTCATGAGCTAACAAAGGACTGAATAACAATGAGTGAGAGCATCAACACTCTCCATATAAGGAGGTGCCTGAAGCATCCAAACTTAGAGAATGACTCAGTAACTAAAACACTTCATGTATATTGGTATAAGCAACATTGTATTTCTAGTACATTTCTTTCTACCAGTTATTTCTTATATTTTTTTGAGAACTTCCTAATCATCTATATTTTATTCCTTCAATACACACCCATCCCCAGAGCAACTGAGACCTTAGTAAATATTTTCAGGTACTTCCCTCCCTTGGTGGGAGACTTACTACTATTTATCATTTGCTGTTATTATGTGTTATAGTCTAACCACTCTGTTTTAAACAGATAAATGTTGTTTCCTTTAAAGCATCTAAAAACAAAAATCAACAGAACAGTTTTTATGTCAAAACTTAATGTAATTTTATTTTCCATAAGACTTCTACTTGTTAATCCTCTTCAGTGAAGCTACATCTTTGCCAGAGGCCTGGTTTGTGTTTTTGCAGAGGCCCGGTTTGTGTTCCTAGTAGGTTATTAAAAAGAGCACTCACCACAGGAATTCATACCATGAGTTCTAAGGTCTTTAAATTACAACACTGCACAGCTATAGATATATTTTTCCAAAATATCTACTTTAAAATATTACCATATATTTACATCAATACATAAGACAATGTCTCTGACTTTTAAAGATTATAATTAATTTTCTTCTACTATATTATATAGTATTATTACTGCCCAAGAATTTCTTTAAGATGAAAAGATAGATATAAATGTCAAGACATTGGAAAAAAAAACAAATCAACTCTATGTCACACTCAAATTGTACTTAGTCATAACCTGAAAAGAACGTATTTCATAGCAGAAAGCAAAGCAAAACAAAACAAAAAACCTGTGACTTCTCTGGAATTTGTCTCTACATGTTTAAAAAAAAGTGAAAATAATTTGTTATTTATTCCACTTCCAAATGAACAGGACAATATAAGGTATTTTTAATGATTTATAACAATTACAATGAAATTAATTATTAAAAAAAAATCTCTGGGAGACAGGAGAGGCTCCCTTCAATTGTAAGGTGTCTACCCAATTAGAATGTTTACAACAACCCAAATAGTGCTGTTGACTAAGGCCCTCTAGGTAGACAAGACAAATCCATATCTGGAATAGATTTCTATTCCTGTGAGAAGAAATGGCTGGTATGGAAGGTATTCAGTATAGCTATCTTGCCACTGACTACCCAATTTGCCTCCTTGAGTAACAGATCTATCCAGTGGGTATAGTGTTTATCTATGTTGATGGCAGTTTGGCATTCTGAGGAGGTGAAAGTGCACAGTTGCTACTTAGTTGCTTCTATGCCCAACAGGTAGATAATGAAAAGTTGAGGACAATGAACATAATTGAAAAAGCTGAATATGTGATCCAGAGACTCCTGTTGGTAGATTATTAAGAAGCTCTAACTTTATTAGTTGATGAGCAGGAAAGGAGGAATACCAAGCATAGAATTGGATAGAGTTGCTGAATTCCAGTGATGGTTAAATGCTCAATTAAAATAGATCTGCTCTTGCAAAGTCAAGGCTCTAGTTAAGAAAACCAGGGACTTGTGGTGCCTAAGAGGCAAGTTAGCTACATTGAATGCATTCATTAAATCTTCCCACCTTGGCCTCCCTAGTAGCTGGGACTACAGGTGTGCACAACCATGCTCAGCTAATATTTTAATTTTTTGTAGAGATGGGGTCTTGCTAGATTGAATGCACCTCTACTTGCATGCTGACCTAGCTCACTACTAGTGAAAATTTCAACAGACTACCACCTCTTGTTAGAGGTTGCCAGATTGCCACCTACAAAAAGTTCTCATTACCAGCTGTGTAGTGAAGAATCCAGTCCCTAAATCTCATCTTGATGCCTGTTTTCCTGAAGCTGTCTTGGTATCAGCTATTACAAGTTGGGCTTTCTGCACATCATATACTTACACAAGGTAAAGTACAAAAGTTTATTGAAAAGTAACACCTGTTAAAGGAGAAGGAAAGAAGCAGGACTGGGCAGGAGTAGCTGTCAGCAGTGACAATCTGACAAAATTTCTGCCAGACCAACAGGGAACTCTGAAATAAAGATTACTTGTTAGAGAAATCCACATTGAGTGGAAATAGCTAGACTCTTGTATCATCACCTTGCTCAATCATTGGCTTGGGGGCCACTGGGAGAAGAACATGTTCTTGGCTTGAAACCTGAGGCAGGCCCTGACAAACCTATCAGACGGTCAGGTTGTACTAAGCATGTCCTTTTTTTTCTGATGCTTTCACATCTGCAGCCTTGCTGACCCTGGAGGGACTGCCCCACCCAGGGCTAACTAATTCCTAAACATAGCAAATGACTCCTTAGGACCAGCCTTTCATAGGCAAGCCAACCTTTCCCACCTGCCTTATGGAGCTCTTATACCCCAAGCCACTATTAGAGCCCTGCCCTAATTACCCCAGGGCTAGGTATCATGCAACTAATGACATACCCTACACCTGAGAGCCCCTGAAATTATTCAGACTAGCCAATCCTAAGCCTGCTTACCTTGTCCCACCTGTTCCTTACCACCGAAACTATAATAAAGGCTCTTCCTTACAGTACCTGTTTCACCCCTTTCCTCCTAAGTGACCCTGGTGCTTTGCTGAGTGGCATGATGTGCACCCTCCTCTTGGGAACTGTGGGTAACTATCTTTTCAGTGACAATCGTCTCCTGATCGGTTAGCCTTACCATACCTAAATAAAAACCAAATCTACAATTAAAAGACAGATACTCATACTTTTTGCAGCTAAGCACCAAGCTTTGTTTTGAAGAAGAATCTGAAGGATATTTTCACGTCTGCTATAAGAGTGAATTTTGTAACAGCTGAAACATAGTTGCAGTACTGCAGAAAGCAGGGAAGTTTTATTCAGTCACTCAATAATTCAAAAATTATTCAAATAAATTATTTGAGTAATTTGTATAAATTATTTAAATTATTAAATGAATGATTAACCCCATGCCAGGTAGGGTGACAGTTTCTGAGAACATAGCAATCCTTTCTTTTGTGGACTACTCTATTGTCTACTGTGTAGACAAATTTCAAAAAAGTATGCTGAGGCCAGGCTCAGGGATCACTCTTATAATCCCAGCACTTTGGGAGGCCAAGGCAGGAGGATCGCTTCAGGCCAAAAGTTTAAGACCAACCTGGGCAATCTACCAAGACCCCATCTCTACAAAAACTTAAAATATTAGCTAAGCATGGTTGTGCACACCTGTGGTCCCAGCTACTAAAAAGGCCAATGTGGGAAGATTGCTTGAGCCCAGGAGTTCAAGGCTCCAGTGAGCCACAATCATGCCAATGCACTCCAGCACAGGCAAAGGAGTAAGACCCTGTCTCAAAATAAAATAAAACAAAAAAGTATACTGAGTGTTGTAATAAGTATAAGAGGAGAAGTAAACTGATGTTGGATCACCCTGCAGTGGAGAACCAACTTACCCAAAAGAAAAAGCCTGATTTGGGAACTAAGAAAAAAATTGTTGAAAGAGATAGGAAAATATATTTCAAGATAAAGGAACAGAAATGGAAGAGATAAAGAGACAGCATATTCAAATAACTGAAAGAAATTCAATGGATAGAGTGTAGAGTATTAGAGGTATGGTGGGAATGAGCATGGAAGGTTGGCAAGGGCCAGATACTACAGGACATTCCCACCCATGTTAAGGAGAACAGATTCTATTCTATCTTAAGTGTATGGGAAGCTACTGAAGAGTTTTTAAAAGAATAGTGACATAATTCAATTTGTAATCATCATTCTTGTAGCTGAGTAAACCAGAGTGGGAAAAGGATTAGAGGCAGCAGGGCTAATCAGGCTGTGACATTATTCAAGCTGATGATTACAGTGGCCTGTAATCATGTGGTGGCAGTGGTGATGAGAGGGAAAGAAATTTGTTCAGTAAATATTTATGTACATAGGGCACCAAGAAAGAGATGGAGTGAAGGATGGCACCTTAGTCTGTTAGGTTTTTGGGGTTCAAAACTGGATGAATGAGAGTGAACTTGCGGAAACAGGGAATACTGGAGAAGCAGGTTTAGAAAAAGAAAAGAAGATGTGAATACAGAGCACAATGGAAAGATTAGCCTCCCAAAGGATGAGGCAACCTCTTCTGCTATAACAGGAAGAATACGAGCAGATGGGTACGGATCTGTAGACAAGATAACAGGAAGTGCAGGGAGTGTCCATCTGAAGGCTTCTCTTTTGTTTCTCCAGTAGTAGAAAGATAATTCATCTGTTGAAAGCAAGTGCACTGATTAAGGGATGGAAAATACATGCTGGGGGAAGAGTAAAAAGATTTGAAATGGCTTTAATAAATCCTGTGCTTGACACTGACCAGGGAAACCCAGCTGCATTCCTAGGCAGTATTGAAGGGCCAGCTAAGACAAATAGTCATAAATTTATAATACAGTCACTGTTAAAATAGATACTATATGTGATAGTCTTCTGTATTCATACTGTTCTGGTTATCAACCAAATAAAAGATTACTTAAAAGCCTTTGTGAATATACTAAATACTATAATAACAGAGTTTATCAGCCAGACCCTCCAGTAGGTGAAATGATGTATGACGTTGCATATTACCTGTATTATATTTATTTGCTCTGAATGCTTCTCTCAATGTGGAGAAAAATTACAAGAGTAAAATTTGTGAATGCATGCAGGAAAGTGAAAATTACTCTCCATATGAGAAAACAACTCTATGCAGCTCAAAGGGAATTGAGGCAGAGAACTTAGGAGATGGGTAAAGGGTGCACACCTCTTTCTTAACAAGATTAAAGAATGCCTATAGTCAAGATGTTTCTTTGGCCTCCTATGGTTAAGTGCAGGTAAAAAAATAACCTGTGGAAAACAAGAAAATAACTGACTGTCAACGTGAAAGCCATCACAGTTTGTAAGGAGTGTTGGATTTCTTAAACCATGTTTGTATGAGTGCTTTAAGAATAAGACTGATTTGTGGAAGCAAAGTAACATGCCAATCTAAGTAGGGGGCAGTATTTTGGAAACATCCAGGGCCAGTTTCAAATTGTATGAGTTCTCCACCCCTTAGCAATAATAACCCCCCCCCACACACACACACACACACACACACACACACACACACACACACTGCCTTGAGAACAAGTATACTGCAAACTACTGAACATGACATGTGCTTTATATTTATTAGTTCATTTGATTTGATTTGACCAAATTTAGTTTTCACAATTCTATGAGAATAGTATTTTAACTCAATTTTTACATGTAAAAAAAACTCTGAGGCTCACAGAGATAAGTAACTTTTCCGGACCTTGCTGAGTAGTAAGAGAGAGAGTCAAGATTTTATTTAAAGTGTATTCTAACTCCAAAGAGAACACTGTTTTCACTACATCATCCCTTCTGAATAGACAAATGCCTTTGAAACATGGTAGAATCTACTGGTACGTTTACCTCCAACTTCCTGTAAGTCATAAGCCACAAAATTACCCTTAGCCACACTTGCAAAATCCAATTATTACCCAATTTTAAAATTTACATTTATAATAAATATAAATACTTGTATTTAAATAACATTTATAGCTTTCACATGGTGAGCACATCCATTACCTTTCTTTTTCTATTTTTACAATAACTCTGTGAGGAGGGTCATGACAAACATATTGCCTAACATAGCCATATGACCGTACTCTCCTGGACTTGATGACTAAACAAACTCCAAATTCAAAAAAACAGTACTGGCCCACACCTTCTTAGGTCGTCTGCTTTTTGGTTGTTGTTTTTTTCTGCTAATGTTATGACTGTTCCATTGAATGATTCATACTTCCTTCTAAACCAAGTGCATTAATACACATTTGCAGAGAAATATATCCGGAGTTAAGATTTCATGAGCCTCTTAACCACACTCTCTCCCCCTCAGCAGGAAAATGAACCAATCTTAATAGTTCTTACATTGCATACAGAAATATAAATGATCTCTGCTATGTCCCTGCAGACTGTTCCTGTCATTGCTTCTCAGTCTTGCTGCCTTGGTTTTGTGACTGTTCAACCAGAAGAATAAAATCAGCCTGTAACAGGAAGGCAGAGGGACTCATATTTTTTGTATAATGTGATTCTACATTTCTCATTCATACAACTTCTTAAAAAGAGAATAGGTCAAGGCCTATCCTGCCACTCCCTGAGGATGTAAAGATGAAGAGTCAACATCTTTAAACTGGTCCCTGTTATGAACAATTCCTTTGCCTCACAAACCATAATTTCCTGCCCCACCTCCCTTTCTGTGTTGAGCTCATGATGAGCATGCAGGAAGTCACTTTCAGACTGAATTCAATTTTCCCCATGCCTTTCCCCTAACTCATCTGCATAGTAATAGGGCACTAGGATCTGCACTAATACATTAATTACTGGACATCTACATGACATACATTGAGTAACCTACGTGGTAAAAAGGCCTTTGCTGCTGAGTATTCCAGGAAATAAAAAGACATACAAGAAAGAATATGCATAATTAGAGAAAAGTTTCATAAACAAAAAACCAGAAAATAACACTTTAAATACTAGTTAGAATTATTAAAAGTAAAATTTTATAAGCCTTTAAAATATTTTAATTACTTGGTTCAATAAGCCTCTTCAGTTTAGTCTGAAGAAAATTTCAACTGTAGAATGACAAGGAAAGACTATATTTGTGAAGGTGGTCATTGAAAGAATCATCTACAATAAAAAAATAAAAAATATCTAAATATTTCACATTAGATGATAACTTTGGTATTTTATAAGTCCATTCAATGTAATATGATTTACCTTTTAAAATGCAGCCACTAAAACTGCTAATAATTGATGAATTTTGGTACCATATTTGTGACTTTTAAATTATATAAAAAATGCAAAGTTATAAATATGTAGCTACTAAAAATAAAAATTAGTAATAGTGATATATTTGTGAAATAACATTAAGTATAAAAAGCATAATGTGAAGTTATATACCATGATATGACTAACTATATTTAAAGGTACTTGAAGTTAACATGTTAAAATTAAAATTGGTTTGTTAAGGTAACTTTATTTTTTTTAAACTTTTAAATATATATATATATATATATGTATATATATATATATTTTTTTTTTTTCCTAAAAAAAAACCCAATGGCAGAATGTCAGGCATGAGATACAGTGTGTAAAGATATATTTTGGAAGGGTAGAAAATAACCATTTATTCTTGTCTCTGTTGTCTGGCTTGCACATTATATGAAAAACGTACAAGTAATTGAACATATCTGAAATTGCAGTACTGGAGTAAATTTATTAACCATTAGTTGTCAGTGCTGTACAAGATAAAGTCATCGAATTTTAGAATTGAAAGAGTCCTCTAAGACCTCCTGATTCAGTTTCCCATTTTCGTAGTAGGTACATGTGACTCATGCCGAAATAAGTAAATTTTTTCCCTTAAGCTACACAATTAGTTGGTAAAAAAAGCTAAGACTAGCATTCATATTTTAATACCCAATATTATTCTATTACAAGTTCCAATTCTTTAGCATTCATTATTTCTCGCAAAATAATCCCAGCATAACCTTCCAAATTTATATCCTGTTTCTTTGCAATGTTAGACAGGAATGTCCCCTTTCCCCCTCCACGGTAGTCCTGCCTGCTTTCTTGAGCTCTCCATCCTTACCCTAACCTCCCACACACTCACACTGCTGTCTTCTGTCTGCTCCTCCTCCAGTAGTAGTGTGTTAGCATACTTTTTCAAGTGATCATATTTGGAAAAAGACAAAGTGGATTTTAGTTCCAACTATTCTGTTTGCTTGTCTTACTTTGTGCACCTACTCAATTACTGCTCTATATCTCTGTTTCATATATTATGAAAAAAGCAGTATTTAATCATAGGGATGAGGAAATTCAGAGGTAGTGCCCATTAATGTATGGAAAGTATATTCTGATAGTTCTTGCCTGGATGTGGTAAGGAATGAGATATATGACAATATAATAACATGAGCAAAAAATGTCAAATCCTCTTGAACTAAAAGTCACTCTACAATTGTGAAGTAGTCATAGGCTTTCACAAAATACCTGTCAACTGTAATTGTGTTTAATCTCAATTTACCAGAATAAATAAATTTCTTACTAATTTGTGAAATTCCCTGTTTGTTTCTAATTATGTTCCACAAGTCATACTATTGGTTTAAGTTGATTCTCTCAAACTTGTTTAACAAGTTAGATTCTAATTACATGAGATTTCCTCCTTTGTCCTCAACTATAGATCACACGTAATACATGACAGTCACTCGAGTGGGAATCTCAAAGCAGTTGAGTAGGCAGAAAAAAGAACCTCTTCACTAAGGATTAAAATGTATAGGTAAGTCCTGTTTTTGTCTTTGTAGCTTTAAAAGTTTTATTATATCTTACAGTATGTGAAAAATATGAAGAAGCTTAGGAAATTTTGACTATGTCTAGCAAACCTCTAGCTACTTCTCTGAAAACTTCACTGAAACTCTTAGATATTGTTTAGATAATATGCTTGATGTTATTTCCATAAGGTATGTAGTTGCTTAACTGAATTTTTAATAAAACTAATAACCCCCAAAATACTGCTTAGCATTGTAACAACATATCTTTAAATAAGGAAGTGGTTTTGTTTCTCAAGTGTAACATTTCAAAAAGTGGTATGAGGATTTTAAAAGTGTAACTAGGAAGTAATTCTTCCACTGTTTAGAACTTTTTGAGGGTTCTGTATTTTGACTTCCATTAGAGTTTTATTGCTAGCTATTAAATAAATATGCCATTAATCCTAAAGTACACTTTTTAGAAAGTAGGGATGGTATTTTTCTACTTTTTATATAGTTGTGGAATTATTTTCAAGAAAGTTCTTGCTAGTATTTAAAAAAAAAATATCTCTGGTTTTTTTTTTTTTAGTTAATGAATAATTGTTTTCATATAATTTCACATAAAAAAGCAAAAAGTTGTGGGCTAATCAAGTCACATGTTAAAATCGTAAAACAATGAAAAAATTATATAACTTCATGTGTTTATGTGTACCCTTGAGTGTATATGTTATGCATATTATTTTTCTATGAAAACAGAAAAACATGATACTGATTAGTCATATTGAAAGGCTCAACAAAAGCATGAACAATGTGTTGGCTATGATAAGAGCAGTTGTATTTATTTTAAATCTCTTGAACATTGGAAAATCCCATCAAAATCAAACCGTTTTAAATAATAAAAATAGACAATTATGTGCACTTGAATATGAGTAAAAAGTGGATAGCTATCTAAGCTTCCAATGACAGAATAAATAAAACTATTTCATATTCATATAATAGATACAAGAAATTTATTTAAGTAGGTTAAAAACCTATGAACTAATTTACATACTGACATTGTTCTCATTTTATGTAAAACAAGATCACAAAACCGTATTTACTCATCAACTACTACTTGGTAAAGCTATATATGGGAGAAAGTCTAATAAAGAACATAGAACATTAATCAGGTTTATTGTATTAAAGCAGTGCATTTATGCATTATATTTTTTATTATTCTTTAACTATAACAGTGTAATATTGTGTGGGTAATATAGTGCATTTTAAAATGTATATTTCTGAAACATTTTAATTTTAAACAAATTGCTGTGATTTTAAAATGTTGCCCTTATAAGCAGCCAAATGTATATCAAAACATCATTCAATTGAAAATAATAAAAGAAGACATGTAAATAATATAAATATTGAAAGAATTGTACAATTTTAGAATGTTTGAATCAATCAAATTTCTAAGTTGATCCATCATTGTACAGGAAATTTGACAATCAGAGCCAACCTTGCCGATTACAAAGAACTCTTCTGTGGAATTTTGGTTTCTAAGTATCACACTTTTTGGAGTATTTTGTCTCCTAAATAGTTTATATCTACTACTAATATATAGTAGCTGGGTATCCATATCCTGTAACAGAAGGGAAATTAAATTGTACAATATATTGTTTTTAGGTAATTCTAGGTAATTTTGACATAATTTTAGATAAATCTTCAGGTAAATTCTGAAATACTTTGGTTGAAAATGGGCTGTCTTGGACGGCTGGATTGCTTTTTTTATAAAAATTAAACTCCCAGCTCTCTTCCAAGCTGCTGCAAGATGCAATGCTCCTTTCTTTATCTACCTCGTTTTCCCCTTCCCTGAAGAAGGAAATTCTACCATAGAGCGCAAGAATATGAACAGCTGTGTTAACTCATTTCAGATTCTTGGTCATTCTCAGGTTCACCAAGGGAATATCTGTGACAACGAGATTACATAAAAAGTATGAGATGAGGTTTGGAAAATAGGATGAAGATTTATAAACTGGAATTCAGAATGTGGTTTATGGAAAGATTTAAGGTAAATGAGCATATCTCAGCTCAGGGACAGACAAGTCTTAGCAGGACTCCTCCTACCAAACAAATCTTATTTCCATTTTCTTTACTTTTGTCTGTGCTCAAGACATGATTAGCTGACTGCAGAGACATGCCAAAGACAATTAGATGTCCTGCTTCCCAACAGCCCAAAAGAACTTGAGACAAAAGTCGGGGGGGGGGGGAAAGCCATCGCTGTCAAAAATGCATTCCAAATTATGCCTGTTGTTTTAATCCTGGTTTTTGAACTGCTACGGCAACTTAGAAAAACATGCTTAAAATTGTAAATCATTAGGCAAAAGATATATTTCTTTATAGAAATTAGGCAGGTGGACACAGTTTGTCTTTACAGTCATGAAACCCAAAATAGTGCATTCAAAGTACAAGTTTTTGCCTACAGAATCTTGGGCCACATGCTAAAACAGCTGCTGCATTGTTAAAAATGTTTTTCTAATGACGGTGTGGGATCAATCCACATAGAGGCAGATCAGCTGTAGTCAGTCATCTGAGATTATATATTTTCTAGAAAATTATCCCATGCCACTGCCAATTTGTCCTCCAGAAGGCACCCCCAATCTATTTCCTCAGAAATTCATAACTTACCTAATTCTTACACTACTGCAACTCCCAAATAGCTATGGCACCCCTACAATAAGTCATGAGAAAGGAAGTCAATATCTACTGTTATAAGAGAAGCTGAAGTTATCCAATCCCATTTCTTAAAAGGTATTGCTTCATCTTGAAGGATTCCCATTCCTTTGAGTAAAGAAGACTTGGTATGATTTCACAGTTTTGGAGAGTATTCTTTGTCTAACTTTAGTATATGCTCATGACATGTAAAATTAAAGCAGCATCCCAAGTCTAAAGTCATTAATTGGATAACTGCCTACTATAGTTGTAAATAAAAGGGACTTTAGAAAAGTTTATACTGATGAGTCATTCAGCAGAAACACAAAGCAGATTCTATGAAATATTTACAGTATCTGTTTGCCAGAGGTTTGAACAAGTGTATCAATGATTAATAAAATAATATATGCACTCAGGGTTCAAGGTAGCAGCGTAAAAACGTCATTGATGGGCATGGTGGTGCATGCCTGTATTCTCTGAAGCCTGAGACAGGAGGATCACTTGCGTCCAGAAGTTCAGTGTTGCAGGGAGCTATGATTGTGCCACTGCACTCCAGCTGGGTAACAGAGCAAAAACTTGTCTCAAAAAAAGATTAAAAATTATAAATAAATAAATAAAAGCCACCAAGTCTATTTTTTCTAAACTAGACAAGTTTTTATTCTGATAAGCTTACTTCTTAGCCAAGATATCCACGAGTTTAATAGTGTAAGAATAAATTAAGATGTAGCGTTTCCTTCTCTGCTGAATATTTCTGTCAGCATAAAGACATGCCACACTATCTCCAGTTAAAAAAAATCCCTCCCTTGACTCATATCCCCTGTCCAGCTATTGCCTCATTTCTCATCTTCTGCTCTTAAAAGCAAAACTATTTTAAAGATCTATCTAGACTTATTGCTTCTATTTTTATTTTCTTCCTCCATTAACTTTGTTTTGCTTTTTCATTATTAAGCACATCACATATAAAGTCTAATTTTAAAAAATGAACCTATAGCATCACCAGTACCTTAGAAGACCCTGTGGGCACCTCTTTAATATGTCCTGTCCACTAACTGACCTTTCCCCACTTTTCACAGTGCAACTGTTATGTGGCATTGTATCTTCACTTCTTCATTTTCTTCATGGTTTTACCATTCATGGATATATTCCTAAAAAAACATACAGTTTAATTTTACCTGCCTTTGAAATGTATATAAATGAGATCAATATTATATATGTTATAGACAATAAAGTATGCATAGCTTATTCATGTTCTCTGCTATATAATATTTCATAGTAAGACTGTCCCATAACTTATATATCCACTTTTCTAGTATATTACCACTACAGAGGATGTAGCACTGAGTTTCTCTTGGGTATGTTCCTAGAAACAGATTTTCTGAGTCACATGGTGTATGCATTTTTATCTTTTTTTTTTTTTTTTTTTTTTCCCCCCCCCCCCCCCCCCCCCCCCCCCCCCCCCCCCCCCCCCCCCCCCCCGGCCGGGCGCCCCCCGCCCCCGGGGGGGCCCCCCCCCGGCGCCCGGCCCCCCCCCCCGGGCCCCCCCCCCCCCCCCCCGGCGCCCGGGCGGCCGGGCCGCCCCCGGGGATGCCCGCCCCCCCCCCGGGTTATCTTTAATCTATTCTCTCTTTTCCAAGTGCAAACAGTTTCTGCTCTTCACAGCTCTGAAATAGCTCTTGTCTTGCTCCACATCGCAAAATCCAGGAGTCAGATCTCAGTGGGTTTACATAGTCACTCTACCAAAGACCATTCTTTTCTTGAAATATGATCTTCACAAAGCTTCCAAAACGTGATTCCTTCCTGTTTTTTTGCCTACTCCATGGGTCAAACTTTCTGAGTTTCTGTAACTAGATTCTACTCATTTTCCTGTCCCCCAGATTTTGAGTGCTTTTCTTCTGTAGCCCCACTTACATTCTGTGTGATTCCATCAATCTCATGGTTTTCAATATTACATAAGCTAATGATTTCCTAGGACAGATAATGATCCCTCAAGTCCACTGTCGCTCACTGGAAAACACAAAATGCTCTTACTCCAAAGCAACTTTTAATATCATATGGTAAAATAAACCATTTTGAATCCTACATACCCTAGTGCTTTATTTATACTTATACATCTTTTATGATATATATAATTACTCCTTATATTATACTTTATTCATTCATTCATCTATTGAGTGTCTAATTTGAGTGAAGAGCTGTTACGTGCTAGTTATACAGAACTGGAACAAAAAAGCCCAGACCTTGTTCTCATGGTACTTACTGGGAAGACAGACACCAAAAAGCATTAAACAAGCAAATACCTATCTAATTAAAGTTGCAGTGGTGCTATGAAGAAAAGTTTAAGAACTTTGGGTGATTAAGATAAATGGAAACCGTCATTGAAAACATTTACTCTGTTGAAATCTCAGCAGAGCAAACCGAAGTCTTTACTTAAAACCACAAACCTTCCTATCCAAAAAAACAACTGTTCTAGTGATTAACATGAGACTATGTAATTTCATTGTGATTTATTTAATACGATGACACTGAAATAAGTATTATAATAGTGAAAACTAAACCAGTCTAAAAGCTCATGGAAGACTTCTCTGAAGAAGCATTGTTTAAGCAGAAACTTAATGGCAGGCAAGAAGCAGATCATGCTTGTTCTTGAAGAGCATATTAAAGATTTGGGATTATATCCTTAGAGAAACACAAAATTGTTAAAGATGAAACAGGGCAGAGATGTTATTACATTATAATTTTTAGGCTGGGTATAGTGGCTCACGCCTATAATCCCAGCACTTTGGGAGGCTGAATCACAAGGTCAAGAGATCAAGACCATCCTGGTCAACATGGTGAAACCCTGTCTCTAATAAGAATACAAAAATTAGCTGGGCATAGCGGCATGTGCCTGTAATCCCAGCTACTTGGGAGGCTAAGACAGGGGAATGCCTTGAACCTGGGAGTAGGAGGTTGCAGTGAGCTGAGATCACACTATTGCACTCCAGCTTGGTAACAGAGCGAGACTCCGTCTAAAAAAAAAAAAAAAAAAAAAGAATATTTAAAAGATGATTCTAGCTTCATATAGAAAACAATCTCTGTGGAGACAGGAGTTATCTATTGGTGAAGGGAGACTAGTTGGAGTTTAGTTCAGTATTTCAGAAAATGGATAAACGTGGCTTGGATAAAGTGGTGGGAGTGGCAGTACAACTTGAGACATGTCTAAGAAGCCTAAAGAACCAGATTTGACATTCAATTGGATGTGAGGGGTGAGAGAGGTATCAAGTATGATTTTCAGGTTTTTCCATGAGTAACTTGGTGAATTTTGGTGTCATTTACTGAGAAAGAAAATGTCAGAAAAGGGCCTATTTGATGAGGCAAAGGAAGGTTGTGAGAATTAGAAAGAAGATGATCAATTCAGCTTTGGAAATGCTGAATTCTAAGCACTGAATAGAGATATGTGAAAGATGCAGCTGGTTATTACAGTCTGGAAATCATATACAGATCAGGGTTTCTCAGGTGTAGTTTTTAGTTTATCTCTGTCTGGATTCCCCAGGCTACTTGTTTAAAATGCAGAACTCTGAGATGCAAAACCAGACCTACTTAGATAGTATGGGTGGGTACTGGATTCAGCATAGGAATTTGCACTTTTCCAAGTCTTCAAGTAATTCTTTTCTTTTTTTTTTTTTTTTTTTTTTTAGATAGAGTCTCACTGTGTTGCCCAGGCTGGAGTGCAGGGATATGATCTTGGCTCACTGCAACCTCCTACTCTCAGGTTGAAGTCATTCCCCTGCCTCAGCCTCCCAAGTAGTTGGGACTACAGTCATGCCTGGCTAGTTTTTGTATTTTTAGTAGTAATTTTGTATTTTAGTTGGCCAGGCTTTAGTAATTTTGTATTTTAGTTGGCCAGGCTGGACTCAAACCCCTTACCTCAGGTGATTTACCCACCTCGGCCTCCCAAAGTGCTGGGATTACAGGCATGAGCCACCACACCTGTCTGTCTTCAAGTAATTCTTATGCACACAAACATTTGAGAACTATTGGCTCAGATGGTAATTGAAACTGACAGAATGAGATCAACTAGAGAGAAAGGAGAACACCCAGGACAGAGCATAGAACAACACCAGACACTTAAGGTTGAATAGAGGAGAAGCAACTCGCCAAAGATATTTAAAGAGGAGATGGGACCAGAAAGAAAAAGAGTATGGAATCATGGAAATCAAAAGAAAAAGAGTGTTTCAATAGGAAGAGACATTCAAGGGTGGGAAAGGCTGCTAAGGGTACTATGTAATATCCTTCTTCAGTAAGACATGAGTACTTTAAGGCAAGGACAATTCTCTGGCCATCTTTAAAAAAGTTTCCTAAGTGCCTGGCAGAATATTATAATAAGTACTCAATAGCTATTAGTCTTTCCAACACTTATTCAATAAGCACTGTATATACAGAGTGCCTATCATGTCTTGGGTTGCAAAAAACAATAAAGCTTCAGAAAAAAAGCACAGACAAAAAAGTCAAGGGGTGTAAATGCTGACCCCTCCGTGGTGCCACTTAATCAAACTGAAGATCAGTTTATCTATCTGCATAACAGGAAAGTCGGAGTGAATATTTTGGAAGCTCTCTTCCATTGCCAGCATTCTATGATTCCACAGAATGCTATCAATCTTATAAAATGTTATTATAAAAATGTATCCTGTTGTACACCTTGAATATATAAAATTATGTTTTTCAATTAAATATTTTAAAATAAAAATAAAGTGTATATATTCTATTGCATGTTTTTAAAAATTATATTATTTTTAGCCATAGCTAGGTTCTGCATATAGAAAGACTACCAAATTTACAATTTATTGAACATACACCAGAATCTAAGGACTTTATGAACAGCATCTTACGTAATCTTCACAACTCTCTGAGGCATGTGATTATCTCCATTTTATGAATGAGGAAACTAAGACTCAGGTTTTGTTACTTCCCAGTGATCCCATGGGTCTGTCTGATTGTAAAACTCACGGTTATCACTACTGTAATATATTACTTTTCTGCATTGCCTGTGTAGTAATTAAAAACACAGGCCTCTGAACAGGACTAGTATTTCATAGTAGTCTTTGTATAAAAAAGAGAAGAAAGAGAGTAAACAAGTACATTTGTTCAACAGACAGAAAGACAAGTTTGTTCAGGACACAGAAAGAAATCCCTTTTTTATGTGGCTTTTTGTGTCAGTATTAGATTCCATAGCAAGATTCACAAAGTAGACACAGCCTGCTTTCCATCATCTAACCTATCCTTTTACTGCACAGATTCACTTAATAAATAGATCATTGAATACTTTGGGAGATGCAGCAGAAAACAAATCACAGTTGGTGCCTGCTTTCATTTTATTTGATTTACCAAGCACTGACATAAGTAAGGCCAAATGCCAGACATTCAGTTGTGTTAACAAATTTTTAATTCATTATACTCATAACAACAAGGAGGTAGGTACTATTGTCACTTTCGTTTTGCAGACAGGGAAACTGAGGAGTTAGGTGGCTTCCTAAGTTCACACAGCAAATAGATGGCAGAAGTGAGATTTGAACCCAATTAGTCCAGTCTCTGGGTCTGTGCTCTCCACTGCTGTCTTCTGCTGTCTCTCTCATGGAGCAGTTTATTTGTTGGGACAGGTTGTGGATGAGGAGACAGGTAATAAATATATAAGCAGACAGATCATCTAAGGGGAATAAAGTTTGCAAGACTGAGAGTATTTAGGAGTGGTGGGAGGAGCTATCCATGAGCTAGTCATGGAAGGAAGAGGAGCCTTCTTGTTAAGAAGGGAGGAGGAAGAGAACAGTGTGAAGGTTGATGAGGAAACTTGCTGATTCTTCACTCAATGACAAGGAAGAAAACTAAAATCCAAAGAAGGGATTTGCCTCCTGTCAAGCAGCTTTTTCTAATTACAACAGCTTTTCCCTCTCACCCCTCCCCCTACCATGCATACTGCCTCCCTGGATAAGAGAATCTACGTACAGCATTTTTCATGAGCTCTGAGGAACACATTGCATAGGCATCAAAAGTATGCTTTTCATAGACCTTGAAACTTTGTTCATTTCATTATAACACCAAATCATCCTGGGAAAATAAAACTGAGAAGCTCAATTCTTTCCTCTGCTTCTGAAGACAATCTAGGCAAGAAGCCAGTAGGATTAAATTCGGAAAGGATTGAATACAAGATGTTGTTTTTAAAAATATATTGATGCAACTAAATATTACTCAAGCACATTTCAAAGAACTAATCTTGGGTTTGGTCTATGATTCACTAAAAGCCACCTTTTTTTCTGTGAGAACAATTATGATTTAGTAGATACAGTTAAATAGAATGAACCATGATGAATACAAATGAGGCTCTGATTTCAGTATCCACTCCTCTACTAAGTGACCCTCAACCAGTTGCTGTGAGAAAATAATTTCAGGAAATTTCTGGATTCTCTATTCTATTATGTCATCTGACTTATTTCACCCAATATGTGCTGAAATTTATTTATTTAACCTGTGCATTTAATGAAATATTTCTTTCTTATTTATCCTACTCCATCATTCATGGTGCCTCCCTTCTTATCTCCTCACTCCCATCCCCAAAATGTTTAACATTGTAACTAATGTTATGGTTTAGGTCTGCCTATAAAAAATCAAATCAAACATTGGAGGATGCACACACATTTGAAGCAAAAAACACTGCCATGCACTCCTTTAGCATGTGATATGCCAAATTTCTCACCTCTTTGGGACATATTTTGTAGAGATAATGATGAGTGGAGAATATCTTGACACTTTCTATTGGGCAATACAAATCAGATCACACTGAGTTGTATATAGGAGCTTCTAAATCTTTCATTCATTTATATCCTACAGAAAGTTAACATGGATCATGTGTTACCTGACAGGGAAACACTCTGAGAAATGCATCATTAGGCAATTTTGTCCTTGTGCAGACATCACAGAGTATACATACACCTAGATGATATAACCTACTACACACCTAGGCCATGTAGCTTATTACTCCTTGGCTACAGACCTGCAGAGCATGTTACTATACTGAATACTGTCGGTAATGGTAACACAGTAGTAAATATTTGTGTATCTACATATATCTAAACATAAAAAAGGTACAGTAAAAATGTACATAACAATCATATGGGACTATATCATACATGTGATCTGTGATTGACAAAGATATTTTTACATGTTTCATGATTTTAGTTATATGATAGAGTCAGTATATTTTGATGAAGTAATAAGTTAAAGCTTCAAACATTTCATAATAATCTAGCAAAGAGGATTGGAAACAGAAGAATCTATTATGCCTTCAGTACAATCACTCCACTTTGTCTCTGATCTTTTCTAATCTAATTGTATCTGAGACCCTTGCTACACAAAACATAGTCCTTGAACCAATAGAACTGACATCACCTGGGAGATGGTTGGAAATGCAGACTCAGGTCCAACCCAGATTCACTAATATAAAATTTGCATTTTAATAGGCAATTCACATAGCCACTAAAAATTAAGAAGTACTGGACTGAACAACTGCTATATACAGTTATAAGCTTAGTCTCCCAGATTTCCAAAATAGAGGAGAGGCACACAGCAAGATATTTCCTTGTGTGTTGAAATATGAATAAACATGTTCTCTAACCTATGTGTGCAATAGATTTCCCCATTCCTCTCCTGCAGAAATACTGAATGCCTTGGCATTAGAACTCACAGAGCAGCATATTCCTGAATTCTGAGAACACTGTGCTCCTCAAAATGCTAGGCATTTCAGAAATAAAATGTTTCTGTGCTTCAATAAGTTTGGGAAACAATGCTGTTTCATCAGTTCAGGCTACAAAAGGAAAAGAAGAAGTAGAATTGTGAATGTGCAAAGAGCAATTGGCTTTTTGTCATTTGGCATCTTGAGGATAAACATGAATTTTTCTTTAGGCTTTTTCAGTCCTTTTTCCACTCTGACACATGACAGTTGATGGAAATGTGTGACACATCTCCATGGGTCCAACCAGGTTTAAATTAATTTCCAATGCACTATTTGTAATTCCACCCAGAAAATAAGAAGACGCAAGTGAGTGGGAGGAACATTATCCTAGAATTAAGTACTTGAAATTGTATAAGAAGTAAATCATTTCAAAACTCTGATGTGTTTTAACCATTATGTGTAACAAATTACTTGACATCAATAGTAGCACACTCCCGTATTCCAGTATCTCACTAACAACTGCTGCCTAGGAAATAGCACTGAAACCTGAACTGAATGGGCTATTGAGTCTTTTTCTGTTCTAAAAGTTTAAGTCCACCATCACTGTTAATTACTCACAGGAAACTTGGTAATTTTGTTATTCCAGTAAGTTAACAATCATTGAAAGGTAAATTTAATTTTAACCACTTTATTGAAATAAAATTACAAACCAGAAACCAGAAAGTTCACCTGTTTAAGGTGCACAATTCAGATTGCTAGTGTATATATAGAGATGTGCAACCATCACCAAAATTTAATTTCAAAATATTTTCATCATCCCAAAAGATATTCAGGTGCACATGATATTCAAGTACTCATTTCCCAAAGAGCATTTTTACAATAAAATTTCACATATTTAAACTGTCATGAGTGTTTCTTTATAATTTGCAGTAGCTGGCAAAATTATGTCATGCCAATAAAGGTTAGAAAACATCTTTAGTTAAAAATAAAGGGAGAAAAAAGGAAAGAAAAGGAAAAGAATGAATGAATGAAAGGAGGAAGAAAACCTATCTATTTGGAAACTAAATCCAGATAGGAAAAAATATTATTTTGGCCATTTTGGGGGAAATAGGCAAGGAAACAAGCAAGTCTTTAACTAAGTAGGTTTTTCTTGTTTTGAAACTAGTATGGGCTTCATGGCTCTGTCAATGACTACACTTTCTAGAACTCAGAAAAAAAATATTAACATTAAACAGCAGTGCCCTCTACAGTACATATTGGGCTATCCCTAACTAACATTAATCAGTAAGAGATAGCTAACTTGTCAGGGCTCTCTCTGTTATGGTTCTTGGTAACAGGATGCCAACACTCCATACATGTCTTTAAACACCAGTAGAGTCAATAAAATATTGTGCCCATCACTTTGCAAATCTGGTGACTCCGAGAGAAATGTATTTAAAAATCTTAGCATCATCAAATTCCAGAAAAAACGTATTTCCATTTGTTCTGTTTTCAAATAATTTAGGCAGACTCACCTTTGTAGATAGTGCCACCCCTACCATAATACCACCATGCTCATTTGCAGACAGAAAATCCTTCATAATCTGAATTATGGAGGCAAGAATCCACACTTTTGGCAGATTTAAAATGCCAGAAAAGACTATTCCTTAACAAAGTAAGTGTATACTAAATGTAAGAGAGCAGTAGCCAGAATATGTCTTCAACTGATTCTTCACAAAAATGGCAAGTAGTCTTCAGACCTCTATTGATAATTATGCAAGACTGACTCTATTATTAAATATGGGGATATATGCTGAGTGAAAGAAAACCTGGCAAACTTTACTTACTTGTGTCAGCAGCATTCTTAAAACCCTACTCAGCAGTCTACATCATCCTACTAGCCAGACCATTGCTTGAGGAAGATAAGGTATGAGAGTGACAATACAGATATGCCACCTCCTTCCTCAGTTTAAAATAAGATATATATCATATGAAGATCAGAAACAGCATCTGAAATTTCTTGCCTTGAAAATTATGAATGCAGAGCTGTATAAGAGCTCTGACTCGAAAGGGAAACACTTCAAGTTTCTTTAAATAAGTCTTCTGCAGTCAAGAAGTGCTTTCCCTGAAAAGGCTACAGAATCAGCCTGCCTAATGAATAAAAGACTCTTGGCTTTAGTAAAAGCCACATTCCTTTATAGGCTTTTCAATACTGAATCAGTTTCTGCTCTTAGCCAATGCCTTTCTAGGAACAGTTCTTGAATGTATTAAATATACAGAAGCCAGAGTAATGAGATCACTGTCTTTTAAAATAAAGGCATTATTAAAGAGTTGGTAGGAAGGAAGAAAGGAAGGAAAATAAAAATCCTCACCTTTATGGAGCTTCTTAACTGGTGGAGGCAGACAGATAACAAACAAAATAAGTAAATTGTAGGGCATATTAGAAAGTTATAAGTGTGCTGTAAAATAACAAAGCAAATAATAATAAAGCAGAGAGAGGAGGTGCAATTTTTAATAGGGTAGTTAGCAAGGTCTCACTAAGAAGATGTTGACTGAGTGAAGACATCCAGGAGGTGAGGGAGCAAGCCCTGTGAAAACCGTAGGTAAGAGTGTTCCAGGCAGAGGAAAGAGCAAGCACAAAGTCCCAGAGGTAGAGAGGGCCTATTGTGCTTGAGGAGCAGCAGAGAGGCCAGGATGTCTGGAGCAGGATATGGAAATAGAGTGAAGTAAAAGATAAAGTCAGAGACCTAAGGAGATACTGAACCATATTAGAAATTCCTGGAAGAAGTGTCTTGATGCAGCACCAAGAAATTAAGAGGCAAAATATTACAAGATAAATATCCATGGTTGTTCTGGATGTCTAATAAACATGTTCACTATGACAATTTTATTTTAAATATTCTAGAAAATCTTAAAATATATAAAGACAATGTTGCCACACACAAGAAAAACATATGACACTCAGCATGAATTCCTAGTGGGTGATTAGTGTAGCACTACAGGTAGTGTAGTTTGTGCCAAGATCATTTTTAAATTAGAGATTTCCTTCCCTTTTTGGTGGGGGAGGATGTTTGCTTTAAAAAGTAGCACAACTTTGCAAAATAGCAAATAAGAATAAGGGTTGAGCCTATATCTGTGAACTAAGAGGGAAAATCTATATGAATTTAAACCTTTGACCTTGGTCTCATTATACCGTGCCTTAAGTACCTAAAATAAACAGCTACTGATTGATGGCTTAATGCAGTAGGTGTGGTCCTTCTATCAAATTTTTAAATAACCACACACCCATGCACCCAGCATGAGTAATTATTTATGTTGTTTTCATCATTACCAAGAATTAGCATAGGCTGGTAATTAGCATAGGCTGGTAAATGAAGTACACACAAAATTTCATATTTCTTTCTCTTCTATTTGTAAGCCACAGTAAAGTTTCATTTTCCCTGGGTCATAAATCACTCACTGTGTTTTTAGTCTCATATGTAAAATGATTTCACTTAGGGCAATTGTATGATCATATGATTATAAATATTAATTGATAGCTACCTAAATTATATACATGTAATATTGCATATATGAGTTACATATATTAAAAATTTTATTATATATATATAATCATAATTACCAATTGTTTTCTCCTATTACTAGATACCTAAGGCTATAGTAATGGGAAATTCTTTATTATATCAAATTCATGTGTGTCTATATATATGTCTAGAGATTTATATTGTAGGTCTGTTTTTTTAATCCAAAGGTGGCAAAATGAGTGATTTCACATACTCTTTTTCAGAGCTTCAAATATTACCTCTAAGATAATGAATTCATAAAGAACACTTCCAGTCCCAAGACCTTTGCTCAGCCTAGACCCATCTTACCAGCTGACTGCTGGGAATTAACACAAAAATACTAACAGTTACTAAAGTTAAAATTATTATTAGAATATCTCAATAAAACTCAAATTGTCTAGTCATGTGACTAGTATAACTAACTCCCCCAGTCACACAAGATCAATCTTCAAACTTCCCCTGAATTCTTTACCAGGGAATGGTCCTAATTTTTCATCTTCCATATTTTCCTCAACCATTTCTTTTCCACCCACACAGCCCCTAAATGGTTCTTGGCACTTCATATCCCATTAATGGACCAATAAGTTTGTCTGCGCAATGAGATCTTCTGCCTCATAACTCCTGCCTCTTGCAGCCCAACCAGGCCACCAGATTAACCTTTCTAAAACACTGCTGTTTTTCTATAACTCCTCATTTCAAAAAGCCCAGGGATACTCTAAAGCCAAGAAAGAGTCCAAAACCATTACTGAAAAAGTCTTCCATAATCTTGACCAGCCTTATTTTTCTAGATTATTTTCCACCTGCTTGCATATAAGAACAACACTGGGCCAATTACTGTTTGCCAAACAAACTGTGCACTTCTACCTCTTCTGTTCCTATTTCTTCATTTACCCAGAAGGCCTACCCATCTTTCATGGCATAGCTCACATGTTACATGTTCTACGAAGATTGATTACATTTCCTCCTCCCTCCTCTGAGTGAAGGATTTTTATAATAGTTTTAAGGGGTGGAAGTGCAGTTTTGTTACGTAAATGTATTGCATTGTCATAAAGTCTGGGCTTTTAGTGTAGCCATCACCTGAATAGGGTACACTGTATACATTAAGTAATTTCTCTCCCACATTCCCCTCCCAGCCTTCCACATCTCCATTATTCTACTCATTCTATCCATGTGTATGCATTATTTAGCTCCTGTGTATAAGTGAGAATATGCAATATTTGACTTTTTGTTCCTGAGTTGTTTCGCTTAGATAATAGCCTACAGTTCCATCCATATTGCTGTAAAAGACATGATTTTTTCCTTTTATAGTTGAGTAGCATTTTGCTATATATATATATATATATATATTATGTATACATACATACATACATATATACCACATTTTCTCTATCTAGTCATCTGTTGATAGGTTTAATCCATATCTGCAATAAACATATGAGTACATGTATTGTTTTGATATAATTTATTTTCCTTTGGGTAGACACCCAATAGTTGGATTACTGGATGAAATGGTAGTTCTATTTTTAATTATTTCAGAAGTCTCCATATTGTTTTTCATAGAGGATATACTAATTTACTTTTCCACCAAAAGTGTGTAAGTGTTCTCTTTTCTCTGAATCCTCACCAACATCTGTTATATTTTGACCTTCTAATGATAAATATTCTGATTGGTGTAATGGGATATCTCATTGTGGTTCTAATTTACATCTCTGACAATTAGTGTTATTGAGCACTTTTTTCATTTGTTTTTGACCTTTTGTATGTCTTATTTTGAGAAATGTCTATTCATGTCCTTAGCCCACTCTTTAATGGGGTTATTGTGTCTTTTTGCTGTTGTTGTTATTTGAGTTCCTTATAGATTCCAGACATTAGTCTTTTGTAAGATGCATAGCTTGCAAATATTTTCTCCCATTTTTCAGGTTGTCTGTTCACTCTATTGATTATTTCTTTTGCTGTGCAGAGCTTTTTAGCTTAAGTAAGTACCATTTGTTTATTTTTGTTTTGTTGCATTTGCTTTTGAGAACTTAGTCATAAATTATTTGCTTAGGTTAATGTCCAGAAGTTTTCCCTTCATTTTCTTCTAGCATTTTAATAGTTTCAGATCTTAAATTTACATCTTTAATCCATCTTGACTTGATTTTTGTATATGGTGAGAGACAGAGGTCCAATATTATTCTTTGATATAGAGCGATCCAATTTTACCACCACCATTTATTAAATGATGTGTCCTTTCCCCAGTGTATGTTTTTGTAAATTTTGTCAAAGATCAGTTGGCTGTAGGTATGTGGCTTTATTCTTGGGTTCTCTATTCTGTTACATTGATCTGTGTGTCTATTTTTATACAGGCACCATCCTCTTTTGGTTACTATAGTTTTGTAGTATAATTTGAAGTCAGATCATGTGATACCTCCAGCTTTGCTCTTTTTGCTTAGAATTTCTTTGGCAATTTGTTGATTTTTTTGTTGTTGTTTCATATGAATTTTAGGATTTTTTTTCTAATTCTGTAAAAAATAACATTGGTATTTTGATAGGTATTTAACTGAATTTGTAGATTGCTTTGAGTATTATGGTCATTTTAATGATATTGGATTTTCCAATGCATGAGCATGGGGTGGTTTTCCATTTGTTTGTATAATCTCCAATTCTTTTATCAGTGTTTGGTAGTTTTCCTTGCAGAGATCTTTTACCTTCTTAGTTAAATATATTCCTAGGTATTTTATTTTTTAATCTATTGTAAATAGGATTGGCTTCTTGATTTGGTTCTCCACTTGGTAATTATTGATGTATAAAAATGCTACTGATTTTAGTACATTGATTTTGTATCCTGAGACATTCCTGAATTCATTTATCAAACCTAGGAGCCTTTTGGAGTAGTTTTAAGGATTTTCTAGGTATAAGATTATATTGTCAACAAGCAGATAATTTGACTCCCTCTTTTCCAAGTTGGATGTCTTTTACTTTTTTCTCTCACCTGATAGCTCCTCTATGACTTCATATAATGTGTTTAATGGAAGTGATGAAAGTGGGCATCCTTGCCTTGTTCCAATTTTTAGGTGGAATGCTTTCAACTTTTCCCTGTACAGTATGTTACCTGTGAGTTTGTCATATATGGCTTTTATCATTTTGAGCTATGCTCCCTGTATGCCTAGTTTGTGAGGGTTTTTATCATGAAGGGATGCTAAATTTTATCAAATAGTTTTTCTGTATCTATTGAGATGATAATATGGTTTTTAATTCTGTTTACATGGTGAATAACATTTATCAATTTGTGTATGTTGAATCATACTTGCATCCCTGGAATAAACTCAGTTGACCATGGCATGTTATCATTTTGATGTGTTGTTGGATTCAGTTTTCTATTATTTTGTTGAAGAATTTTATATAATGTTCATCAGGGATATTGGCCTACAGTTTTCCCTTTGTGTGTGTGTGTGTGTGTGTGTGTGTGTGTGTGTGTGTGTGTGTGTGTGTGTGTGTGTGTCCTTGCCTGGTTTTGGTATCTGTGTAATACTGGTGTTATAGAATGAGTTAGGAAAGATTCCCTCCTCCTCAATATTTTGGAACAATTTCATTAGAATTGGTATCAGTTTCTTTTATACATCTGGTGGAATTTGGCTATGAATGCATCTGGTCCTGGGATTTTTGTTGTTGTTGTTGAAACATATTTTTTTCTTATTAAATTGTTTTACTCATTATTGGTCTGTTCAGGATTTCTATTTTTGCCTGGTTTAATCTGTAGATTAAACCTGGGAGATTTCTACCTGGTTATATGTTTTCAGGATTTATTGATTTCCTCTAGGTTTTCTAGTTTGTGAGCATAGAGTTGTTCATAGTAGTGCTTAATGGTCTTTACATTGGTAGCATTGGTCTCCTTTTTCATTTCTGATTTTATTTGAATCTGCTTTTTTTTTTCCCCTTGGCTAGTCTAGCTAGCAGTCTATCAATTTTCTTCATATTTTCAAGTACCCAACTTTTTCTTTCATTGATCCTTTGTAACTTTTTGGTCTAAATTTTATTTAGTTCTGCTCTAATCATTGTTATTTCTTTTCTTCTGCTAGTTTTGAGTTCAGTTTGCTCTTGTTTTTCTAGTTCCTTAAGATGCATTATTAGATTGTTAATATGCGACCTTTTAATTTTTTTGACATTGGCATTTAATGCTATAAAATTCCCTCTTAGCACTGCTTTTGATATATTTTAGAGGGTTTGGTATGTTTTGTCCCCATTTTCATCCATCTCAGATTTTTAAAATAATTTCCTCTTAATTTTGTTATTGACCCAAAGATCATTCAGGAGCATAATGGTTTTTGTTTTTTGTTTTTTCTGTGTATTTGTATAGTTTTAAGAGTTCCTCCTGGTATTGATTTCTAGTTTTAGTCCATTGTAATTTGAGAAGATACTTGATATGATTTTGATTCTTAAAAAATTTCTTGAGACTTATTTTGTGGCCTAATATATGATCTATCTTGGAGAATGTTTTATGTACTGATGAAAATAATATATATTCTGTGATAGCTGGGCAGAATTTTCTGTAAATGTCTGTTAAGTCCATTTGGTTTAAGTCCAATTTAAGTCCAGTGTTTCTTTGTTGATTTTCTGTATTGATGATCTGTCTAGTACTGTCAATAGGGGTGTTGAAGTTCTCCATCATTATTGTATTCCTGTCTATCTCTTTTCTTACATATAGTAATATTTGTTTTATGAATATGGGTGCTTTGGTGTTGGATACGTATATATTTAGGACTGTTATATCTTCTTATTGAGACAACTCTGTTATCATTATATAATAATTTTCTTTGGGTTTTTTTTACTGTTGTTGTTAAAGCCTGTTTTATCTGATATAAATATAGTTACTTCTACTCTCCTTTGGTTTCTATTTGTGTGGAATACATTTTTCTATACCTTTGCCTGTAGTGTATAAGTGTCTTTTTCAGTAAGGTAAGTTTTTTGTAAGCAGCATATAGTTGGAGTTCTGTCATGCAGCCATTTGATTTCTTTCTCTTTGTCATTTCTGTAATTGTTTTATAAGCCTCATGGTTTGGTGGAGTTCTGTTGTGTTGCCATTTTATGTCTTTCTCTTTCTCATTTGTGTAATTGTTTTATAAGACATGTGAGTTTTATACTTTCATTTGCTTTTATGATAGTTGAGTAATGACCTTTCATTCCCATGTTAAGAATTCCTTTGAGCATTTCTTGCAGAGCCAGTCTAGAGAGTTAAGAAATTAGTTACTACAGAAGAGTAGAAAACTAGTATTGACACTTCTACTCCAAAAGTACCTCAATGGAGGTAGGTGTCGACACATTCCTCTTCTTTACTATCAAGTTATCTGTGTGATAAGAATGATATAGAGCAAGATAAAAATTGTGGAGAAAAGGTGAAATAGGTAAATCAGTAAACAGGTAAAACTGAATATTTTAAAGAAACGCAGTTTTTTCTCTTGATAGTATAAGTTAAAATATAAACAGATAGTAATAAATAAATTAAACTAATTAAAAATTTATTTTTCTCAAAAGTTTTTTATGGTTATTTAGCCCTTTGTAGTTTATACAGCATGCATGTCATCTGTTCTAATTCCCACAAAATATATTGTACAATAACTGTTGTTATCACCAACATGTCACCAGAGACTAAGATTCCACAATATTAAAAGGACTCATCCAAGTTCACACAACAGTTACTGGCAGAAAAATCTTCCGTTCTAGAGATCTTGCTGTTATACTTCAGTTTCCTCTATAACAATATCTTAAATTCCAGTGAACTATAGTTTACACATCATTGGCATATACATTGTTTCATATGATTTTTAAAAATCAAATTATAAGGAAGGTATTGTCTTTACCATTTAAAATTTTTTTTTGAAAACTGAAGCTTAAAATAGTTATGATTAATGTGAGATCACATAGCTTATACCTGACAGAAGGAGTACTTGAATCCACATCTCCTATCTCTAGTCCAGCTCCCTTTTCACATCCCCTTAGAAGTGCTTTATGATGTAAGAATTAAACACTGTGCTTAGAAGATTAAAATCAATTAAAGAAATCTTTTGTATCTCAGGTTCTTTATTTGAAAGATATGGCTGATATAACAAAGGAAACTTCAAAAAAAAAAAAGAAATGATTACGTTTTAGTTGGAAAAAATGTCTTGTAGAAAAATTGTTTCATACAACCCTGGGCATACCATCAATGGCAGAAAAAATACCAAGCTCAGTTTTGAACTTTTCTATTTAAGGTGGTTGTAAAGCATCCATAACACTTTCAATTAGTACTTGGAAATAATGATGTGAAGCTCAAAGAGAGAAGTCTGGGCTGAAGATATATCTTAAGAAATATTATTAATAGATGTTGATTCCCTTTGCTTCCCCCAGATGAGGTCAGGAGAGGCGTGAAACCCAAAGTTGTTCCATTCCCTGGAGTGTGAAGTAAAATACTCAGGGAAGTATATGTGTGCGGAAGTTCATGTCTCTTTATTCAAATCCACCTAGTTTCTGTTTCCAGCTCTGTCACTCCTGAATAAACATAAGTTTATTCACTCTCTGAGCCTCACTTTCCCTATATTTAAAATGCAATCATAACACAGAATTGACAAGGCTATGAAAAGATTGTGAAGATTGACAATGTACATGTACAATGCCTGACAGCTAAGCTATAACAATAAAAGTATAAAAAGATAAATTTTCCAATCTCATGCAATTTTTTCAAGTCAATAAAATAGAGAAAGAGAGGGAAACTGGTTAAATGGGTCACAACTGAATATTTGCTTTGCTGTTTAAATGCAAGCACTAAAAATCTCACTGACCAGGATGCTGCTTTAAAAGTAAAACATTTTCTTGTACAGGTTTCCATTGCATTATGAATAAACATTCACTGTTTACAAACATATTTAGAGTAAATATTATGCACAATTTAGTTTGTGTTAGCAGCAACATTCAGAGGTTCAACTATAAGTTGCACTGCTAACAAGAGAGCAGCTATTTCTTCAGTTGTTTCTACAGGGTGGAACAATTCCTTCTTAGGTAATTAATTATGGCTTGTGAGATTAAGGTAATTTGGGCTCCACACCCTTTCTTTGTTGCGTCATATGTCTCATAGTGCTTTTCAGTTATTGAGTTCAAGATGTTTATCATGAACTAAAAGCAAGATTGGATGTAATGTCATTCCCATGGGAGCCTCATTCAAGTTAATGCATATATAGTCTCTAGCCTTTTGATTTTATTTTTTGGGGGATTTTAGCCCTCAACTTAATCCTTGTTTACAGTTCTTCTCACTCCACACTTACAGATCCTGACATGTCAGTTTATCTCTGGAAACATAATCAGTCCCTAATTGTTGCAGAATGGAACAATTTGAGATTTATTTAGCCTTTGGTGTTACATTTGCCTCCAACTCTGTCTCTCTTTGACTCTTTCACTACTCAGCAGCCATTAATAATTACTGAAATCACAAATACCAAACACTATGCATTTGTGACTGCATGTAACAGGCACAATAACCCCATAAGATAACAAGTGGGTAAACTGAAACTCAAATAGCTAGTAAATGTCAAACTAACAATTTTCTCCAACTATTGCTGAATACTGGACTCTCAACCCATGTCAGTGAAAGTCACTTTTCATTAGTGCAGCAAAATGAACAAATAAGACAAATGTAGCAAAAAGACATCATAAAGTTACAGCATTTAATTATTCTGAGGTTATTTTCTTCCTATGTTATATGTTTAAATGCTCTTTTTTTTTAAGTGATAATGTTTGAACAGGGTCAATTTTTATAAAGTGTCCTATAAATTATTCAACAAAATGGAAAATTGGCAAATCTATTTCTGCTTCCAACAATCTTCTGAAATGTTACTAGTTCCAGCAACGCAGCATACAATGTGCAGGTGCCACAATGCAAAATATCAAGAGGTGCCCTTTTATAGGCCTGTGAGTTGGGTAAAGCCCAAACAATACCAAGCAACACTGCAGTGAAATGTGTATCTCACAGCACAGAGCCTCAGAATATTCCCTTCTCACTTATATCAGAATGTTGGCAAAACAAAACAGAAAAATATAAAAATAAGAATATGCCTAAATATAACTGCTTCTCAGCTCTACTAAGGCTTTTAAATCTGAAACATGTCAAGAATTAACAGAGGCAATAAATATTTATAAATATCATAAATATTTACAAAACACCTATATAACCCAAGCATTCTACAAAGTGTTAAACACTTTGCCTATGTTAAACATAGGCATGAAAATTATGTTTACCTTTAAGGTGTTCACAGCCAAGTGGATAACCTATTGAACTAGAAAGATATACTTTATAACATATAACATGACCCACTTAATCTTCAAAATAGCCTTTTGAGGTAGGTATTATTATTCCTATTTTTCAGATAAAGAAAATCTCAGATAAATGACAATATGACCTCCAAGCAAACAAAGGGTAAAACTGGAATTCACACCCAGCTCCTCTGGTGACTTCCCCAGTGTGAGTGTGTGTGACTTTGTATTAGTACAAATTCATGGGTAAAATATGATAAATCACATAAATCATTGGCTGTTGGAGCAGTTCTAATTCATTTCAGGTGCTTGCTATTCTCCCTGATCCTGGTTCTCTGCCTCTGCATATTTTCAATAATAGGGGAGATATGGTAATGAGAAATGCTACCGTTCTGACCCCCCTTACCACCCACCACCCCACCCCCTGCTTCTTTATCTTCCTCCACACTTCTTCCCACCCAAATGATCTCTCTTCAGTACAAACTTGGGGATGGTGCCCAAGCAAAGAAGGTTACTACAGTAGTGTCCAGCACAGCATTTTGGAAGGCATTGCAGTACAACAGAGAATGATTTGTTGTTATCCTTGAAAACTTTTATCAGTTGACAGAAGGGAAAGCAATTCCAAACCATAAGTCAGCTTTCCTTATTCTTCCATCAGACTACTTGAATTTCAATCGATTTGTGCTGAAAAAAAAAAAAAAACTTGAAAGAAAAACCACTAAGGACAACACTGTTAAGTTCAGTTTCATTTCTAGGAATATATTTCTATGGCTAGAACCGTGTGCAAGATAAGAGACTGAGAAGAAGAATATCATGAGCACTAAAATGATGGGTGAAATGAATGACCTTTTTGATCTCTTTCTCTTGCAAGGCCAGCACGTGTACCATCGACTTCCAGATTTCTGAATCCGTATGTAGTATGTTTCATTGTTGTCGCAGGGGTAGTGATCCTTGCAGTGACCATAGCTCTACTCGTTTACTTTTTAGCTTTTGGTAAGTACCAGAACATTATTACTCTTCAGATTTAATAACTACATACAATATCAGATTTAGTTTGGCGTTATTTCATTTATTACTGCTTTTATTACTTAACATAATGTGATTATATATCTTACTTGTAATTCTTCCCTAAATATAATTCATGTCAGTATTTTTCCTCAATCAGTATTTTTTCTTTTTCCTATTTTGGCCATTTTTAGTGCCCCAAACATACCTTTTGAGTAAACCAAACATCGTTATTCAGAAAAGAATTATTCTATCCAAAGGAAACAAAAACTCTCAATAATTTTCTGATGCTAAAATTTACTCATTTTGTTTTTCAGTAATACTATGATTTCCTTCATTGATAACCAGATAAAATTATAAAAGTGAAATATTGCAATGAACTTTAAATTTCAACACCTACAATTTGGATGTTCCTAAGTATTTGTACATTCTTATTAACAAATAATGCTCTGTCTTCTGAAAACAGTGTCTTACAAGCCTAACCATTATGATGGTTAGGAGATAAAATTTCAGTTGAGAAGTAAAAAGGGGTAAAGTCAAACTTTATAAAGCATTATGTTCTTTAGTTGTCTCTTTTATTTTGTTTAATTTTTATTATTATATCACTAAAAAATAGACAACCTGGACAAGAAAAAAATAATGTAAAGAATACATATACCATGCTCATTCATAAACAACTTTCCTTAAAAATCTCTGTGAAGGCTCTTTCAGATGCTTTACCATAGATATGTAAAATGTGTTGAGTTTTACTCAATAATATCATACATTAGAATCTTTTCTTCACTTAAAATTCACTTTGAGGTTATTTTTATTTCAAATATAATTCTATTAAATCACTTAAATCATGTGTATGGGTATACAGGTATGTACATGGGTATGTGTGAGTGTGAAGAGAAAAGAACATAACTTGTAGTATGTCCAATTATAAACAGGCAAAAATTCTTAACTATGCAAAGGTTGAAATACTTCCAATTGTGCACTAAAATTACCAACATTAGAAATACCAATAATGATATACAATTATTTCAGCCAATCAAATGTAAAGGTTGTGGCTAAATTTTGCTTTCGACTGCATTTTGCTATCAAATCACCTGAATTCACCTATCCCTCATGTGAACTACAGAAGTAGAAAAAAAGACATGGAGTTTCATATTAAATTAATGAATTTTTACTTTTAATGATGCTGCATTGTCATGCTTAAAAGTAGGCCCCTTGGTAAGTAATCTGCAAACTGTGTTCCAGTGATCATTTGAGGCCCCCAAGTGACTTTATCTTCCACTACAAACAACCACCCTTTCCCCCAGGATCTCCAACACTTGCCCCTTACCAAGGTATTTGTCTGTGTAAGTAATGCATATGAAGGATCAAAAGAAAGTAGAAATTTTTATTCTGAGAGAGATTCCATTAGGTTATGAACATTTTCATAATGTTTCTGAGTTGTGTACAGATAGGATTTAGAGATTTTTATATCCACACAACTGAATAGGTCCCCTGGAAGACCCTTGTTGTTATTGTTGTTGTTATTGTTGCTTTACCGATGCATAACATTTTACATATTTATGGGATACATATGATATTTTGTTACATGCATAGAATGTGTAATGATCAAGCCAGGGTATTTCAGGAATACATCACTTTGGGTATTTATCATTTCTATACATTGGAACAACTCAAGTTCTCTTTTTCTAGCTGCTTTGAAAAACATCCTATATTGTTAACTGTTGTCACTCTGCTCTGCTGTTAAACAACACAACTTACACTGTTTATCTAACTGTATGTTTATACCTCTTAGCCAACCTCTCTTCAATCCTCCTCATACCCTTCTACCTTCCCCAGTCTCTAGTATCTGTCATTCTGCTCTCTACACTGATGAGATCAACATTTTAGCCCCCACATATGAGTTAGAACATATTTGTCTTTCTTTTTATTCTTTTTTTTTTTAGTAGTAGAGATGGGGTCACACTTTGCTGCCCAGGCTGGCTTCAAATTCCTGGATTCAAGTGACTTTCTCATCTCTGCCTCCCCCAAGTACTGGGATTACAGGCATGAGCCACCTTGCCTGGCTAATTTTGTCTTTCTGTGCCTGGCTTATTTCACTTGACACAATCATATCCAGTTCCATTCATGTTGCTGCAATGGCAGGATTTCATTCTTTTTATGGCCAAATAGTATTCCACTGTGTGCACTGTGTGTGTGTGTGTGTGTGTGTGTGTGTGTGTGTGTGTATATATATATATATATAATATTTTCTTTATCCATTCATTTTTTGATGGACATGTAGGTTGATTTCACATCTTGGCTATTGTGAACAGTGCTGAGATAAACACACAAGTACAAGTATCTCTTTGACATGCTGATTTCTTTTCTTTTGGATAAGTACCCAGTAGTGGGACTGCTGGATCATATGGCAACTCTATTTTAGTTTTATGAGAAATCACCATACCATTTTCCATAATGGCTGCACTAATTTAGATTTCCACCAGCAGTATATAATAATTTTTTTCTCTCTCCATTCTCACCAGCATCTGTTATTTTCTGTCTTTTTGGTAATAGTAATCTTAACTAAGGCAAGATGATATCTCATTGTGGTTTTGATTTGCATTTCTCTGATGATTAGTAATGTTGAGCACTTTTCATATGCCTGTTGACACTTTGTATGTCTTATTTTGAGAAATGTTCATCATGTTCTTTGCCCACTTCTTAATGGAATTTTTATTTTTTTTAATGTTGAGTTGTTTGAGTCCTTGTATATTCTAGGTATTAGTCTCTTGTCAGAAAAACAGTTGGCAAATATTTTTTACAATTCAACATGTTGTCTTTCCACTCTATTGGTTGTTTCCTTTGCTGTGCAGAAGCTTTTTAGTTTAATTAATTCCCATTTGTCTAGTTTTGTTTTTGTTGTCTGTACTTTTCAGGTCATAGCCATAAGTCATTTTCTCAGACTAAAGACATGAAGTGTTTCCCCCTATGTTTTTTTCTAATAGTTCTCATAGTTTTAGATCTTACATTGAAGTATTTAATTATCTTGTGTGGATTTTTGTATATAGTGAGAGATAAGGGTCCAATTTCATTCTTCTGCAGATGGATATCCAATTTTCCTAGTACTATTTATTGAAAAGAGTGTGTTTTCCCCATTGTATGTTCTTAATACCTTTGTTGAAACTCAGTTGGCTGTATGTAAATTTCCTTCTGGGCTCTCTATTCTATTTTATTGGTCTATGTCTCTGTTTTTATACCAATACCATGCTGTTTTGGTTACTATAGACTTGGAGTATAGTTTGATATCAGGTAGTGCGATTTCTCTGGATTTGTTCTTTCTTATCAGGTTTGATTTGACTATTTGGGCTCTTTTTTTTTGTTTCATCCACATTTTAGGATGGTTTCTTTCTATTTCTGTGAAAAATGATGTTGGTATTTTCATAGGGATTGCATTGAATGTATAGATTGCATTTGAAGAGTATAGTCATTTAAATGATATCAGTTCTTTCAAGCCATGAGCAAGGAATATCTTTTCATTTGTGTCCTCTTCCATTTCTTTTATTAGTGTTTTGTAGTTTTCCTTGTAGAAGGTGGAATTGCCTTCTTGATTTATTTCTTAGCTACTTCATTGTTGATGTATAGAAATGCTGAAAACTTTTGTAGGTTGATTTTGTATCCTGCAACTTTATTGAAATTGTATATCAGATCTAAGAGTTTTTTGGTGGAGTCTTTAGGTTTTTCTGGTTATAAAATTATATAATCTGCAAAAAGGAACAATCTGAATATGTAATTTATTTTCCAATCTGAACGCCTTTTTATTTCTCTCTATCATCTGATTGCTCTGGTTAGGACTTCCAGTACTATGTTGAATAAGTGATGAAAGTGGACATCCTTGTCTTGTTTCAGTTCTTAGAGGAAAAGCTTTTAGCTTTTCCCCCATTTGGTAAAATGTTAGTTGTGGGTTGGTCAGCCTTTATATTGTTGAGGTATGCCTCTTCTATGCCTAGTTTTTTGAGACTTTTTGTCATGACGGGATATTGAATATATTGAACATCTATTGAGATGATCACATGGTTTTTGTCTTCATTCTGTTAATGTGACATATTAAGTTTATTGATTTGCATATGTTGAACCGTTCTTGTATCTCTGAGATAAACCCCAGTTGGCTGTGGTATATTATCTTTTTGATATGCTGTTGGATTCAGTTTGATAGTACTTTGTTGAGGATTTTTGCCTCTGTGTTCATCAGTAATATTGACCTGTAGTTTTTTTGTATGTTTTTTTGTTTTGTTTTGTTTTTTTGTTTTTTTCTGAGATGGAGTCTTGCTCTGTTACCCACGCTGGCATGCAGTGGCACAATCTTGGCTCACTGCAGGCTCCGCCTCCTGGGTTCTAGCAATTCTTCTGTCTCAGGCTCCTGAGTAGCTGGGATTACAGGTGCCCACCACCACACCTGGCTAATTTTTGTATTTTTAGTAGAGATGAGGTTTCACTATGTTGGCCAGGCTGGTCTCAAACTCCTGACCTTATGATCCACACGCCTTGGCCTCCCAAAGTGCTGGGATTACAGGTGTGAGCCACTACACCTAGCCTGTAGTATTTTTTTATTGTGTCCTTGTCTGGTTTTCTATCAGAGTAATACTGGCTTCATAGAATGAGTTGGGGAGAACTCCCCCCTGTTTGATGTTTTTGAATAGTTTGAAGAGAAATTGGTGTTAGTTCTTCTTTAAACGTTTGGTAGAATGGTAATAAAGCCATTGGTCCTGGATATTTCTTTACTAGGAGACATTTTATTACTGACTCAGTCTTATAACTTGTTACTGGTCTGTTCTAGCTTTTTATTTTGCAAGGTTCCTTCTGATGAAAATAATTTACATTGAATTACTAGATTAGATATCTTGTCAGAAGACTTATTTTCTAGCTTACTCCAGAAAAACTAATAGCAAATCACTAACTCCTCTATAAAGAATATTATTTGAAATAATTTTTTAAAATTTCATACTCTGGGTTCTTTCTTAATGATAAATCAATAATAGTATATTACAAACATTCCTTAATATTTTCTGAATGAATACACCACAAATCTCCCTTAAAATATAGCAAGAATAAAAATTACAGTATTTCTGACAATTTTTAATTTCTCAAATAACAATTCCACTCTGATTTTTAAACATCTACACCACTCTGGCTTTGCCAATCTTTTAAAAAATTGAAAAAAATAATAATTTTATCATAATTACACTTACATTAAGCGTAGAACTTTTTCTTTCTTTCAAGGAAAGCAAATTTTTGTAATTCTGTAATATAACCTCCCATAATCCTGAATAAATTAAAGATTCAACTACTTAGTAAAGTAAGACTAAACCTGCCTTTTAATTTCTTTTCCAGATCAAAAATCTTATTTTTACAGAAGCAGTTTTGAACTCCTAAATGTTGAATATAATAGTCAGTTAGATTCACCAGCTACACCAGAATACAGGACTTTGAGTGGAAGAATTGAATCTCTGGTAAGTTAATATTTATCTTTGCTCTTTGTTCCATTATAAAATGAATATAATAATAAATCTAATATTTTGTAAAATATTTTCAGTTGCTAGGTGCTCTACATATTTTACTTCCTTGCATGGTGAAACGTGTGTTTCTCTCTGCTTTTTTCAATTTAGTTTACTAGGGTACTGGTTCTTATTGACATCTTTGTCATAAGTAAAATGTGTTAGAAAGGCCATGAGCAAATATGCATTTTATTTCCTTATGACTTCAAATACTGAAAGTTTTCTGTTTGTGTAACTAAGCATTGACATTGTCTTTTTAAATTCTTTTCATTTTGCCCTCTTCCCTCTTCCTTATTCAATTAAAGACACAAGGCAGGAGGTGTTAAAAGATAGGTTTACCATATCAGTAATAACATAGTTTGGACAACATTGCACCTTGGTTCAATGATAGACATAGAAGTTTGAACAGAAATATGCAAAGCAATTTTGGGCTCTAACTTGAAGAGGCCCTCTGGCTACCTGCCAGGAAACCTCACAAGGGAACTTTTAACATTCATGTATCACCACACACCAGGGGCTGCCCTTTAGCTTTACAGAATCAGAGCTGACCAATCTCAGTGTCGCTCACTTACTCTTGCCTTTTCAAAAAATGTCCTAAGGATATAAAGGAATTCAATGGTTCTAAAATTTTAGCACGTAATCAAGTCATCTGGCAGGGTTGGCTTTGGTGAGCTCAAGATAAAGTTTTATCAGCATTTCTGCGTCTTCTAGAATATTCCTTAATCCAGGTTTTTAATCCCTTGGTGCTTTCTGAACCACTGCAATGAGCTTCTAACTGTTCTCACTATGTGCAGGCTCTTTTCTTTCTAATCTAATTTACACGCTTCTGAACATAAATCTCTCACAGCCTGTTTCCTTCATGTTACCTCCAGCTTAAGACTTTTTGCCTACAAAGTATAATTCAAACTTGTTAGCTAAGCACCTTCTCATGTCTATGCTTTGGCTCATATTTCAGTCATTGTGTGCCCTATTTATTTATAGCCAACCTGAAAAGCCATCTTTTACAAGAAACTCCCTCTGATCTCTATGATTGGATATAATTAATCCTCCTTCCACATCACCTCACCACAAAATCATATCTATGTTGATCTCATGCCACATACCTCTATATATTTTATATTATAAATATTTGTAGACTGGTTTAATTTTTCATGTTAGCCTAAGCTCCATGAGGACGGCTCCATATCCATTCCATTTTTGTATATCCACATTTGGCAGGACTGATGCTTACGTCTGGTTCCTGCCCCTAGATTCTCCTTCCAAATCATTCTGATTCAACTGTTCATTCGCATCTCATTAAACATTTAAATGACATATCTAACTTCCCTTGCTTTAGTCTGTGCTCACCCTGCAGTCTTCTCATAACTTGGTTTTCAGTGATGCTTGCTTTTAGAGAAAAAATGTGTTAAATAAGCTTATGATTCAGTCCTCCAGCTGTAATGGTTCTCATTGAAGATTAACTTAGTGGTTTTTGAAGTATCGTCTCTAGCATCACCTAGAAATTGTTAGAAATGCAAATTCTTGGGTTTACCAAGACCTACTAAATCAGAAATCTGATGTTGGGGCCTAGAAATACATGTTTTAATGAGCCTGCCAGTGCAGCCTGGTCCTTTTGCTCCTTGGAGCCCCACTCAAAGCTTTCAGTGCTCATCTCCCACCAATGACAGGCTCCTCTATTGAAACTGCAGGAGGGTTTCCAATTCTAACTACATTTTAGTTTGCTTCCAAGGACTATCCAGGCACCAAGTATTATAGGTTAGGTTCCTAGGGAAGAAGGCTCTGAGACTTGCATGCAGGGAGTGTCTCTTTCAACCAATACCTTCAGGAAGAGAAGGAAGCAGCACTGTGCAGAGACAGAGTCAAACTGCAGCTGTTGCCACGAAGACTGAAGGGAGCCCAAGGCAGGGGGCAGGAGGTGGGCCCTAAGCATCCATCCTCCACCACTGGGTATGAGTTGCCCCACCTCCTTGTTGGTGTGAGTGGTAGTAAAGTCCAAAGGGGGCCAGAGTGCAGCAGAGCAGCACCCACAAGGGCCAAACCAGAGACACACCAGGCACTAGGAGTGCTGCCATGGAATAGAGAGGAGAGGATGGGTTTAAGGTAGGATCCACAGAACCTGGCAATGGACTACAAGACAGGATGAGAGGTGACAGGTTAACACGGACACAAATGTCTAACTTGGGTAGATGATGGTGCCATTGGCTGGAAGAGGAAACCAAAATGAAAGCAGGTTGTTCAGGGAGACAAAAGTTCACTGTGGACATCTCAGCAGAGTGATTCAGTAGGCAGAGGAATGGATGCCTGGACCACCTCAGAGAAAGATCTAGGCTGGAGCCAGCAATAAAGATACAAAATGAACAATCTCTAACGAACCACTCCTCAGCGATGTTCCCAGCCCAACCACTTCAGATTTACAGTCTAGGCAAGGCTAGGAGGTGCTCCGCCCTCAGTGGAGGACAGCAAATCACCAGTGGCTCTGGGAAGATGAGATCTTTTGATATTTTTTGTCCTAGCATCTCTCTGCAGAGCTGTCTCTCTGCCATTTCCTGCCTTTACACACAAGTGCAGTCCAGAATTGGGAGATGTGTGAAATGTATTATTCCTAGAGATCAGGATCTCCAGTTGTTTGGGAGTGTATTTTCTGAACCACTTGTTGGTTTAAGTAATGCAGCTTTATTGATGCCACTTATCTTGAATCCGTGACGCTGGACCTGCTACCTAAGTGAATATGAAGAGAGGTTGGAATGGCTGCAGTGGATCTCCATTAAAACCAGTGCATCTTCCCAGACACATACAATAGCAGGGAACAGAGTCAATGCCAGGACAGCCCCAGCTCCCTCTGCAATACATTTCCAAAGCCCTCAACCTGTGTATTAATGTTTGCTCTGAGGCAGCAGAAATGGCCCTGGGCAAGTAGTCAAAGGCCTGGTTTTATTTCCTCCACTCCCAGGCAAGTCACTCGAAGGGTCACAGGCTTTTTCTTTACCTGCCACATGGGTACAGTAAGATCTACTGAGCTGTAAATAATGAATGAGTGTGTGTGCAGCCATCTGTAAGCTGTAAAGTACTACAAAATGGTGAAACTTTGGGGTTTGAGCTTTCTAAGGCTGAATGCTAAAAATGTCAGGCACGGTGGAGAAAGGGAGTGAAATATAAGATTGATTGATTGGGATTTAAAGACTAATGAAGGCACACATGCAAGTGCACACACACACACTGACACTGCACAAGTCCCCTTGGAGGCAGATCCTAACCATGTAGACCTGGGGCTCCGCCTCTCCAAGTGCACAGAAACCCTTCTTCTCTTCTGGACTGTCACCCCACCAGAGCTGGCACTGAGCCCCTGCTGCTGCACTTCCCTGGGGTGTCAGCTTCTGGCAGGGGCCTTCCTCCCTCTGCAGGAGTCTTAGCATCCCTGGGGACTTCCTTGCACCCCCTGGAGTTTATATCTATTCCTAACTCAGGACCCTTTTTCTCCCCACACAAAGTTTATTGTCAGTTGCTGTCTTCATCTGTTCAGGCTGTTACAACAAAATACCATAGACTGGTGGCATGTGAACAACAGAAATTTAGAGAAGCCAAAGTTAATGCACCAGCAGATTTGGTATCTGAGAGGCCACCTTCTAAACACCTATTTAACACACAATTAAACACTACGTGTGTTAAATAGTGCAGTTGATTTGTCATGCCACCTTTATCATACAGTAAATTTTTCCTTGTATTTTTTTCTGTACTCCAGTCTGTTTCTGTAATTAATCTTTGCCTGCACCAGTACCAGGATATTTAGAGTACTGTAGCTTGACAATATATTTAGTATTTCAAGATTTCCTCAAAATTCTTCTGATGTATGACTTCCCTAGTTAATCTTACATATGTATCCTTTTGTAGAAACAGTTTGAACATTTAAAATGTTATATAAATAGTAGTCTAGTACAGTGCTGTATAGTTTGCAAAGCATTTTCACATACATTATCTGACCTTTATTTCACAGCAACCATAAAAATTAATAAATCATGTGTATAGACTGGTAAGTAAAGACTGTGAGATTAAGAAAAACATCAAAGGCCATTGAGCTGAAAAGTGGTATAACCAGAATTCAAACCAGGGTCTCTTGACTCAAAATCCAAGGATCATACCATTTTTCATGATAACATGAGTAATATTATTATCATTATCCCATAGACAAAGTGATAACACTGAATGAGCATTGGAATAGTCTCAGAATCTTCTATTTCATTTAGCAATTCACTTGTCATTCATAAGTAAAATAAAATAATTGGACTAGATAATTTGCATAGTACATTCTTATACAAAAAGTCTATGATTGTGTGATTTTAATGAGAGATACTCATGCCACTCATTCACCTCTTTTTCTCAGACTGCCTCACTGGTCATTACTTCTCCGTGTTCTTTACAGGCTCACCCTCCTCTACACTGCCATTATGTTGAAATACCTCAAGGCTTTGGCTTATGCCCACCTCTCCTATGACCCCATACATGCTCATTATTTCAACCTCTACTTATACACCAATGATTCACTATATTTCCAGCCCAGGCTGTTCTTCTGCACTCTAGTTGCCAGCTCGAAATCCTTAAATGGCTGTTTCAAAACAACTCAAATATATTACCTCTCAAAATCAAACTCATGGTATCCTGATATCCCTACACCATCCTAGCTTTCTACCAACAATACCTATCCCTATTAATAACAATACCATTTATTAACTATCCAAATCAGAAACCTATAATTCACCCTTAAAATTCTACTATCATTCCAAATATCCAATCCATCACCAGCCGCTGTTCATTTTATCCCCTGTCTTTCCTTCAAATTTATTCACTTCTCTCCATATTCATTGCTGCCATGACTATCCAAGCCATCACCTCTACCCCAGGGTACCAAAATAGCAACAAAACTAATCTGTTCATTTGCATTACTTTTTCTCTAAAACTGATTATCTATATGCAGCAAGAGAGATTGTTCTCATATTGCAAATCTGACTATATTATCCTCTTGTTTAAAACACTTTTGTGGCTTCCCAGTGTTTATGATAAAGACGAAATGCTTCCAGTGCAAAGACCGGCATGCTGTGGACTTCCCCTGTCACCCTAGTCTGCTTGCTCTCCATAGCACAGTTGCGCTGACCTTCTTTCATTACTTAAGCACAACCTGTTTCTTCCCACCTCAGAACTGTGCATGTGCCATTCATTCCACCAAGCATTTTTTTCCTTCCTCTTTAACCAGCTAAGTCTGATTCTTCCTGAAAATCTCAGCTCAACAAGCATTTCCTTTGAGAAATCTCTATAATATCATTAATGGGCTCAGGTCCCTCTACTGTATTGTTGTACTTTTCACAGTTATAGTTTTACTTAATTGTGAATGATGATTTGATTAGTTCCCATTTCCCTCCATTAGATGTAAGCTCATGATGGCCAGATTACTGTTTTCTATCAATCATTGTATTCCAATATCTGACAGAAAGCAGGTGGCACACAAGAGATGCTCAAAAACAGTTGTTGAATAAGTAAATGAATGAGGCCATTTAGAAATAAGTACATATATCAAAACTATGAATGCATTCTACTTAAAGGGTTTTCTCCAAATAAAACAAAAGACTTCAATCAGGACTCATACCTGGGATCAACTGAGTCATTAAAACTCTCCTTTGCCATCAGGAGTAACATTGCAACAAATACACACAACCTTTTTCTTCAAGGTCTATGTATCAGAAAATCACTTTTTAAGGCTGGGTATGGTGGCTCAAGCCTGTAATCCCAGCACTTTGGGAGGCTAAGGTGGGCGGATCACCTGAGGTCAGGAGTTCAAGGCCAGCCTGGCCAACATGGTGAAACCCCATCTCTACAAAAATTAACCAGACATGATGATGGGTGCCTATAATCCCAGCTACTTGGGAGGCTGAGGCAAGAAAATTGCTTGAACCCAGGAGACAGAGGTCGCAGTGAGCCAAGATCACCCATTGCGCTCCAGCCTGGGTGACAGAGAGAGACTCTGACTCAAAAAAAAAAAAAAAAAATCACTTCTTAGATAAAAGTCATGCTATAGAGAGAAGACTGAAAATATGTTTAGCAATATGTCCATCATTAGGTGATTGGGTTTTCTTTTGTTTTGTCTTGCTGAAAATCATATAAAGTATATTATCTGTAAAAGTTCTCCAACATGAACACATAAAAATTTGGGAGAAAAAATTAACTATAATGTTTAATAGATTTTGTACACATTTCTTTAAAAAATATATAAAACACAACACCTTTCAATTGGTTTGCAAGGACAATCAATTGACATCATGGAAAATGGAAATTCATTTGCTGAATTTTAACAAATATTTGCATGATGAGTGAGACTCACAACTTAGTGTCATGAAATAATGAATTCTGTCAATGATAAACTTCATGCATGTGGGGCCAGGCAATTATGTCAAAAGTTTTTCAGTTCTTAAAATCAAGTATTGAAATTAAACTTAGAATCAGACCTTTGAACCATTTTATGACGATGTTCAAAACTTATAAATTCCATCTAGTCATACAGTAATACCAAAAATATTATTATTAAAAAATAAAATACCTAAGTATTTATTTTATAACTCAGTCTTTTTAATTTCTAATTTTATAAATATTTTATAATGTATTTGTTAATAATGCAGTATTATTACATGCATACAATTTATAATTAGCCAGATGTGGTGGTGGGTACCTGTAGTCCCAGCTACTCAGGAGGCTGAGGCAGGAGTATCGCTTGAACCTGGTCAACATGGTGAGACTCAATTTCTACAAAAATAAAAAAAGAAATTACCAACTGACACTTTAAAAAGTCTCTGATGCTTAGGTATGAATCAGAAAAAAAATGACAAAAAAAAAAAAGACTGCCCTTTGCTTTCTTCTCCTGTTCTCTTCAAGTTTTCCATTGCTACTCATTTTAGTCTAGTTTAATCAGGTTTCATCCATTAAAAAGCAATTTTTGGGGATCACACATTTTGAGTTGTGTCATTGGACTTCCCTCATGCTGGCATAACTCCTGCCCCAAGCCCTTAGTAACAACCACCAAGTCATATAATATAACCCCTCAGAGTAAAACATTTGATGTGTTTAAAATGATTTCTAGCAAAAACACATCCTGTCCAGCATCATCTCTGTGTAACAGATACAGGAATAGGCACTGCATTGAAAGCTTACAGAACCTGCCCAAATCATCCCATGTGTTTTGCGATGGAATTGGGTTGAACTAAAGTGAAAATTTAGTTTTCTAGTCTTCATTAACATGTCTCAGTTGCAAGGTTGAGAGGAAGGAGAAGAAGAACTTTAATTACAGAGAGTTTCCCCCATTTTCTTTCTACAGATTACTAAAACATTCAAAGAATCAAATTTAAGAAATCAGTTCATCAGAGCTCATGTTGTCAAAATGAGGTGAGTGGAACTATATAAAAAATATTTAAGTATAGATACAATGTGGCATATTTGATTTTTTGTCACAGAATGAATAGTAAATTATATGTTCAGATAAGTTGTTGCAATGTTATGAAAACAGTATTTTAGTCAGCTTAAAAAACAATGCCAAAAAAGTCAAACATATGATTTATTTAGCTACTAATGTAAATAACCATATTACATCTATTCTTAGTGGGAGGAGGAAGAAAGGGTGGAGAAAGAGTTTGGCGTGAAGGTACAGTAACAAGGCCATCCTATTGTAAAGCTCCAGTGGATATCACTCACAGTGCAGTTTATGTAAACAGTCCCTCCTTGAGTTGTACAATGCTGTGGTTTGGGCATATCCATCTAAGACAAAAACACCATGACCAACATTAAAAGTGGCTTTTTAAAAAATCTGCCCAATGTGTTATAATAAAAGGGTATTATGGCCATATTCAAGGCATGCCTATCATGAATTAATACTAGGAGGAGTAGCAGCATGCATGCTAGTTATTTGCCATTCCTGCCTTAGTTAAATATGATGCGATTAAACCAGCCTTTCCACCTGAAATAGTCACTTTAACTGACTCTCCTTCAAATGTCTCAAATGACCACATTGCTCCATCCTTCAAATAATTTGCAAAAGTTCTTTGGTAGATGAGGAATTATACTAATTCCTTCTCCAATACTAGCATCACAAGAAAATTAATTATTCTTCTCTTGAGAGTTACCTAGTAAGTATCCAGAGCACAGAGGCCTGGTCAGGTAAGTTTTGAAGAGCTAAAGGGATAAGAAGAGTCCATGGGAAGGGTATTTTCCAAAACAACTTTCAGTCAATTCAGTGCACATTCACTTAGTACTTTCTCGTGAGTATCTATATCAGCCACTAATGCTCAAAAGTGAGTAAGCTCTGAAAACCCGTAGGACTACATGAGCCTTCTGCATTTTCTCTCCTTTGTCCACTTCCCATTTATCACTCAATCCTCTGCAACCTGGCTTCAATACCACCACAAAATATAAACTGCTCTTGTCAATTCAACCATGACATCCAAATAACAAAATCTAAAGAAACCACATCAGTCCCATTCTTGGACCTCTCAAGAGTATTTGGTACTGTTGGCCTGTCACTCCTTGAAATGTGACTATCCCTTGGTTTGTATGGCCATGTACACCCTGATTCTCCCCCTTACCTCCCTAGCTACTCCTTCTTGGTTTCCTTTACTAGCTCCTACTTCTCTGTTCCTCAAATGTTGCTGAACATCAGGCTGTGCTTTAGGCCTCTCGTCTTCTCAGGTCACATTTTCTTTTTCACTGGACTTCATTGCAACCCATATGCTGAGTGCTCTCAAAGTTGTAACTCTAGGGCAGTCCTCTTTTGTCTCTAGAAATGAATATATGCAGCCATCTACTTGATACCATCGCATGGATAATTCTCATGATCTCTTCCAGTATAACTGCTTCTTTATTTTTTGGGGGGGCTCCTTTTTAGCATTGCCTTAGGTATACAAGGAACTTTATCATGTCTCTCAACTTCTGTTTTATCTTTTATCTGTGTTAGATTCTGTATAATTTCTTCATCTCTTTCAGATAACTAATTTCCCTTCAGCTTCGACTTGTATTCTGTGTAATCCATTTATTGCATTTTCAATTTCAATGAGTCTGTTTTCCTATCTGCAAATTCTATTTTTTTTCTTTTGAGAATCTGCCCTGGTCTTTTAAATTAATTATTTTAATTTTTGTGGGTACACAGTAGTTGTATGGATCTATGGGGTACATGAGATGTTTTGATACAAGCATACAATGCATAATAATTCCACTGTGTAAAATGGAGTATCCATCCTCTCAGACAGTCCTTTATCCTTTGTGTTACAAGCAGTTCAATTATATTCTTTTAGTTATTTTTAAATGTACAATTAAGTTATCATTGACCATAGTCACTCTGTTGTGCTATCAGATACTAGGTGATCTTTTAAAAATAATGTTTTCTGGCCGGGCACGGTGGCTCACGCCTGTAATCCCAGCAGTTTGGGAGGCCAAGGCTGGCAGATCATGAGGTCAAGAGAGTGAGACCATCCTGGTCAACATGGTGAAACCCCATCTTTACTAAAAAATACAAAAATTAGCTGGCCGTGGTGGCGCAGGCCTGTAGTCCCAGCTACTAGGGAGGCTGAGGCAGGAGAAGTGCTTGAACCCGGGAGGCAGAGGTTGCAGTGAGCCAAGATTGTGCCACTGCACTCCAGCCTGGCACCTGGTGACAGAACGAGACACTGTCTCAAAATAAATAAATAAGGAAAACATAATATTTTCTACTTAATCTCATTTCTATGATTTCCTTTTTTATGTCATTTATCATTTCAAATATACTTACTTGTTTGTTAATTCTATTATGTGAAATTTTGAAGAATGATCTTTTGTTACTTTGATTCTACCTTGGTATGTTTGACTGTGCCCCCGCCAAAATCTCATCTTGAATTCTGGTTCCCAAATCCCCACATGTCATGAGAGGGACCTTGTGTGAGGTGATTAGATTATAGGGGCTTTCCCCGCTTCGCTCTTGTTCTTCTTATTCCTGCCACCATGTACGAAAGATGTGTTTGCTTCCCCTTCTGCCATGATGATATATTTCCTGAGGCCTCCCCAGCCATGCAGACCGCTTTTCTTTATGAATTGCCTGGTCTCGCACAGTTCTTTATAGCACCTTGAGAACGAACTAATACATACCTCATGATGTATTGTCTACCATTGAAATTGTATGCTTAAATTTAATATCATTTGGGACCTTGTGCAACCTAGACTTAACACATCTACCTCCAGAGCAGTCGCATCTGTCAGACATTCTAGAAGAATCAGCAGCACATGGATTTTTTTTTTGTTGTTGTTATTTCCTTAGTTTAAAGGTTCTGGGAGTATTCAGGTAGTATTAATGAAGATTCAGACTTCATATAGCTAGACCCATGATTATGAATTCTTAGGTGATACTTGTTTCTTTTTCTTAATTTAAAGCTGGATCTTGGAAACAGATAAATTTATTTTTTATGAGATGACGAGCATATTTTTTTCATTCTAGTTCATGCTGTTATTGGGGTTTAGTTCTTTGAGACTCCTGGCCTTATTCTAAAACCTCAAGTTCAGCTTCCAATTTTTCACTAGCCCAAGGTCCCATCTCTAGTCTCTATGTAAATGCTAAACGTAAGCCTGTGGAATATTCTAGTCTTACTACATACTATTCACATTCTTCTTTATTTTTGGTCTTCCAGGATTTTCCTTACTTTTCTATGAGCCCAGCCTTGCATTTGAAATGGAATTTATTGTATATTATCTAGCATTTCTACTTGTTTTGTATGGAAAATGTTTTCTAAAATTATTTAGGCTTCCATGTTGCTAGATATGGAAGTCGTAATTATTTGTTCAGTGCCTGTTTCTGCATCTAAACTGCAAGACCTGTATGGTAACTCTGAATCTTAGTCACAGCTAATTTCTGAAGCTTATAATAGTGCCTAGCACAAGAAGGTGCTTATCTAAAATATTTTAAAATAAATGTTAAATTAGTTTCTGGAATGAATATTAAGTTAGAGCTGGTCATTGAGGTGAGAGCAAAAAGCCAAGAGGGAATATGAGAGCCTCAAAACCAAATATGTTTAAAGTACTTTTTTAGAAAAGAAGACAGCCAATGTCAGCTGGAGGAAGTGGTTTATGAGGTAATTTTCATGGAAGAAAATGGAAATTACGGAGATTTTAGATAATCAGAATATTTAATCAAGTCATCAGGGTTTATTGTGACAAATATTTATGATTAATTAAAATGAGTGATCAAATCTTAATACACAACAAAAGCTAAAATTTGCTGTTGTAGCCAGATGAATAGTTTAGGTATCAAGAAATTAAGTTGAATCTCTAACTCACATAAATTTGGAACCTCATCACTTTATGAATTTGTTTAAGGAGATTATTTTTAATAACATTGGTGAAGTCTAAGAATAGCTAATATTTATAGCACACTTACTGTATGGTATTCACTCTTCTTTGAAGTTTTGCATATAGTAATTCGTCTAGTCTTTATAACAACCCATTTTACGTGTGAGGAGACTTAGATACAGAAACATTAAGAAACTTACATAACTTATCCAAAATTACACTGTAAAACTCTGGCATTATAACTTCAAAATCAGTTGTACTATATCGAGTACAGTGTTCTGTGCATTGCAATCAAATTTGTGAGATAACATTGTGATATAATATTATGTATGCAACACGACTACAGAGATCTGTCTAAAGTTAAATTCTGCAAATAAAATCTTTAAAAAAGTTTAATCAAGAAGAGTATATAAATAGGATGGTGAAAAATTATCATGTTATTCATTTTTTAAAATATCTTTATGATTTACAGGCAAGATGGCAGTGGTGTGAAAGCAGATGTTATTATGAAATTTCGATTCACTAGAAATAACAATGGAGCATCACTGAAAAGCAGAATTCAGTCTGTTTTACAACGAATGCTGAATAACTCTGGAAACTTGGAAATAAACCCTTCAACTGATATAACAGGTAAGTATAATTTTTCATAAACAATTTTATTTCAATAGATTCCTCAAGTTTACCAATTCAAATTCACATTTTAATTGAGAGGCTGACTTTCTTTCTTTGAAACTAAGCAATGAAAACAATCCATTAAAAAGCTAAATATAACATATAACTCTCTAATGTAAAACATTCTAAGATTTAAGGAATCATTTGGAATTTATATAGTAAATTTTATTTGCTAAAAATTTTCATTAATTTTCCCTCCAACACTCCTTATGAGTGATGTTACTGTCAGATGTCACTTGTGGATATGCCATAGAAAGGGTACATAGATGCTCCAAGACACGGAAAAATTTAATTAATGATCCCTCTCAGAGGCTTCTTCACTTTTCTTTGTAACATTTATCACAATTGAAATTACAAAGTTATTTGTGTAATTTTTGTATTGCTTGGCTTCATCCTACACTGTAATCTTCCTAAAAGCAAGAATCAGTCTACCTTGTTCATCCTACCACCCTCCTGCCACACAGTCTCCATCATATAACACATATTCAATAAATAATTCTTGTATGACTGAAAGAAAAATATAGGCATAGAATTAAGGACATTTCTCCAAGTTTGTCATGTTCTGCTAGTTTAATAAGCCATGATTTGTTCATGATGAGCTCAGGATTAAAAGGATTTTGATGATTCCCACACTAGACTGGTAGGTACCAGTTATAGATGGACTAACTATTAAATATTGAAATGCTTTGTTATTTGTTGGTAAATAATTACTGCATTAGGCCCACAAAGTTGTCTTCCAAGATGCTTCAAATCCAGCCACCCCACCCCCTGAAGCTAAAGAGTTATGCTTAGGAAAGCAAGGAACTCTAAGACACTGCTCCAACTTCATGACCTGATTGCATCTTTTATGACTAGCCAATGCTCACACACTGCAGTTTGTTAGGTAGTTGAATATTACCTCTGCTTCCACATATTAAGGATTCTCCCAAAAGCACTTCCCAACTGTTTATTTGTTTAGCATTCTACTAGACAATGTGGTGATACAATGGTAACATCAGAGCAGTTTCCACCTCCAGAGCTCATAATCTAGTTGAAGGGAAAGATATTCTAACACAAGAGTGTTGAAATCAAGATAGAATATGATCAAATGCCCAATGTGAAGCCCAAGAAGTAACCACTTCAGGAATCCAGGAAAGAAAGAGACCAGCTTGCTTGGGATATCTAGCAAAAGCTTCATGAAGGAGAATGGACTTTGAAATATGGGTAGGATTTCCATATTTTAAGATGAGAAAGCAATTTGCAAGAAATGGAAAGCATGAAAAAAGGAAAATAAGTCTGTATCGGATGCTTTGACAGAACAATGAAGAAAGGGGCCTGCTAGAATGATTGATTAGTGTTCCTCATTCACATCATCATCATCAAAACACTTATTTAATGAGCACTTACTATTTTTTAGGCATGGCTTTAATGACTTATATGAATTTTTTTCTTGATTAATCCTTACAACCATATCCCATAGATAGTTTTATTGTCCCTCTTAGAAAAGATAAATTGCCCAGGCTGACACAATCAGTATGTGGGGCAGTTAGGATTCAAACTTTCAGTCTGTCTTGTTCAAAAAATTAAGAATGGCCAGCTTTTTAAAATTTTCTGTCTCCAAAAGTATGATTTGTTTCTACTGAGGCTTGCAAAACAAATGTGAAACTTTTAGTGGGAAATAACTTTGCATAAATTGTTTTGAGAGACCATAAAAACCTGTCTTGAGAAGTTTTAATTTATCTTGCAGGAAATAAAAAAGACTAATTTTCTTAATTAAAAATTTCAATCAAGGAAGGATATGATCCAACATAACATTTAAAACAAACAAAAAAACATCAGTTTGGTAAGGTAGAGGTGGATAAACTGAAAAGGAGCAAAAGTGGTGGCAAGGAATTCAGTTAGAAAGTTATTGTAATTGTACTGATGTCAAATGCTGAAAGTATGAACTAAAGTAGTAGCAACAGGAATGAGGAGGATGGGGCTAATTCAAAAGACAGAAGACAGAAGTACAGAACCTGGAGATTATAAGATGCGGAAATGACTAGAAAGGAGGAGTTTGACACAATTTCACATTTCTAGATGGAATTGCTGTCATTTTACTAAAGGAAGTATAAGTAGGAAATTTGGGATAAAATCAGGTCACATTGAGTTTGAGATGGCTGTTGGACATGCAGAGAAAATTGTCTTGTATAATGATCTTCAATTGAAATAGACAGACCCTTACCATCTGATACTGACATATTTTCCTTTCCAGGCTCACCCTCCATTTCCCTAAACGCAACACATGCACTAGCTTTCCTTACTTTATTGCTCCACAACTGTCTCGCACCTCCCCTCCAAGCATTTGTGCCCACTGTATCTTCCATCTGGAATCTCTTTTCTCCTCTTGTGTGCCTGAAAAATTCCTTTCAGATCTTCCAAACACAGTACAAATGCTATTTCCTCTAGCTCAAATGTTATCTTCTCCATATAATTGACATTACTTACTCCCTTTTGTCTTCTCTTTACTTGGCACTTACATTTATTTGAATGATTGCTTGATTAATTTCTATCTGTAAATTATGTGAGGGCAGGTCCTTTACATTTTGCTCACAGTTAAATCTGTAGCTCTTATTATAGAATGGTATCATTAGAGTAATATACATATATTTGAGTACATGATAAATTAACTTCCCTTAGAACATTTATCACATTGCATCTCAATGACTTGCTTATGTTTTTGTTTTCTCATCTAAATTGAATAACTTGAAAGAAGAGATATCTACTAAGTATTTCATGAGAAATTAAAGTGCAAACTTTAGTATGCATAGCAACAAATCGGAAAAGGTTGTAAACAAAGAGATTTGTAGGGCCGATGAGTTAGAGATTGTTTCAGCAGATCTGAAATGGAGCCTAGGAATCTGCATTTTAGAGAATTCCCCTCACTCCCCCAAGTAATTCTGCTCCTTTGTGTCTGAGTACTGAACTTTAAGAAATCATGGTGAAATGATATACAACTTTTATTGTATTTATCTTATTCTCATTCTTTTTTTTTAATACTAGCAATTACTAGTGACGCTACAGCAGATCTAGTTATTAGAGGTAAGTTTTTAAACTATTTTTAATTATAATTTGCCAAAACATAAAGAGTAAAAGCACAAGTCTTTTGTGTACTTTTGGCCAAGGCAGCACCTATCAAGTTGATATCTTTGTTCTTAGTTCACTCAGGTGGATTCTTACTGAAACAAGACAGTGCTGATCCCAACTGGTCCATGGAGTGGATTTTAGGTTTCCCCCTTTCCTTTTTGAAAAAGGAAGAGTTGCAGCGGAGTACTAACCACTCTGTACTCAGAATTGGCCTCATGAAAATTTCCTTTGCAGCTTTGAGAAGCTTTTACTGCCCTGTTTCTGAGGTGGTATTTCTGTAGACTTACAAATTATGTTTGATGACACCATTTATGTAGCTTCTCCTAACCACCAGAGTAGCTTGCTTTGTTGTGGATTCAGGTTAATCACAAAGCATAACAGAAAGAATTATCAAAAGTCTTCCCAGCTTTGGGTCTATAACCTGAAGGAAAAGTCACTACTTTTCAACATCATCCTATGGTATTCTCAGGCTAGGACAGCAGAAATGCAGTCCCTAGAAAACAGCAACTTACTCCTCTGGCCAAAAGAATGTAGTTAAAAATCAGTCCAATGTACCTGGTACCTGGCCTGTCGCAGGCACTTAAGTGATTTTACAAAGTGATGCTAGTCTTATGGGTGTTTTTCAGCTTCACTACATATTTAATTCATGCCTATTGTTTATGAAAGTGTGACTAGTAATTTAATAGGGTATTTGTGAGATCCCACAAAAGAACATAAATATATTTTAATGGAAACCTTTTCCTCCTTTATCCAGGAATTTTGCTAGGGAAAAACAAAGCCTTTGGTTGGTTGTGCTATTAAAGCAGGGCACTACTTAAAAGCCAGCTTAGCAATAGTTGTGGGATTTATCTTTAATTTCTTAGTAATAGATCACACAAGATAAGCAAATCATGGGAATGGGAGTTGAGAGGAATTGGGTAATCAGCCTACCCCAGCCCATTTCAGCTCTGGCCAGTAGAGAGCTCATGGACTCTCTGAAGACATTTAAATAAACTTTATCTAGATACTAGAAACATTCTGTCACCCTCAAGAATATTCTGTGGACCTATAGCAACTCCTTTTTGAGGGCATGTTTGGTAATACAGCATCAGTCTTGGAGGTGGACTGGATTCTACAAGATGAACTGCAGTATTACCGGGGAATCTTTTGGCTGAGACCCGTTTACCTCCAACTTCAATGTGTGCATGAACCTCACATCAAAATGCAGCTCGAGATTTGTCCCATGATGTGAGTCTGAGAAACATCACTTCTAATAAGCTTCCAGGGGATGTCCATACTGCAGGCCCACAGACCACATTGTGCATAGCAAAACTTGAGAAAAAGGAAATTTCCCAGGAGTCTATGGCCTGAGCTGGCACATCCAATAATGACCTATCTTAACTTCAACTCACGGGGAATTGCAGAGAACTCTGAAGCTGCTCAAAATTTGAAGCCCATATGCCAAGTAAATTCAGAAACATTCTCTAAAATGTCATCTATAGGCAATAGTAGTCACATATGAAGTGTAAAAATATGTTGATCATACTTTTTGGAAAGTCCAGCGTGTCCTGAGGAAGAATGTGTAAGGCATAAAAGTCATAAATTATGGAAAAACTCCACAGCTTATTCCAAATGTAAAGGAATCATGATCTTCCCAGCACATTAATACCCTTTTCTCATTAGAATGTGGGGCCGGTCCAGACCTACTAACATTGTCTGAGCAGAGAATCATTGGAGGCACTGAGGCTGAGGAGGGAGGCTGGCCGTGGCAAGTCAGTCTACAGCTCAATAATGCCCATCACTGTGGAGGGAGCCTGATCAGTAACATGTGGATCCTGACAGCAGCTCACTGCTTCAGAAGGTGAGGCCACTGCTACCTACCCATCTGGGAACGATTAGAATAGACAGGTCACGAGCCTCCACCCACTACCCTAGGATTGAGTTGAGCCAGAAATAATTCAATGCAAAAAAATCAATAGGAATGTTCTTACTATTCATGAGGGGAAAAGTGTTTTTTCCCCTTTAGCATGCTAATTTAGTGCTGTTTCTCTGTTTCAGGTAATAGCGTATTATCACAGAAAAGAACAAAGATTTATATGTCAGAATGTTTTTTAAATCGTAGCTATAAAAGCTTAAGCAATTTACTAAACCTCCATAAGCCTTATTTTTTTCCAAATTAAGGGACAATACTATTATCTGTGTCTTAGTGTTATTGGTAGCATTGAGTACACTAACGTAAACATATGTTAAATGTTAGTTTAATGTTATGGAAGATTTGCACATTATATCATGGAAGCTGATGGCTAACCTAGAAACTGTCCCATTAATTTATTCATTCTTAAAGATTATTGAGCATCTGGATGAGCACAGTGTTAGATATTGTAGAAGCTACTATTATAAACAAAGTATTGCCCCTGCCTTCAAAGAGCTTACACTCTAATGTTGGAATTAGATAACACTGTTATCTAATCATAAATAACACAGTTAATATGTGGCATAGCCAAGATTTAAATATAAATGTGACTGGTTCCAAAACCATGCTCTAATTCACTTGCTGGAAAAAAGGAAAGGAAGAAAATAAGAGAGAAGAGAGAAAAGGAAGGAAAAAAAGAAGATCTCTTCGTAATCTTCACTGTAAAGATGCCGAGCAAAAGAAGTTGAATATAAAAACAATCAGGGGTCTGTTTTGCTTGCTTGTTTGTTCGTTTGAGACAGAGTCTCGCTCTGTTGCCCAGGCTGGAGTGCAGTAGCGTGATCTCAGCTCACTGCAACCTCCACCTCCCAGGTTCAAGCAATTCTCCTGCCTCAGCCTCTGGAGCCGCTGGGACTACAGGCGCGTGCCACCACACCCAGTTAATTTTTGAATTTTTAGTAAGACGGGGTTTCACCATATTAGTCAGACTGGTCTCAAACTCCTGACCTCATGATCCATCCGCCTCATGATCCAGCTGTCTCGGCCTCCCACAGTGTTGGCATACAGGCATGAGCCACCGCACCCAACCTGTTTTTTAGAGTTTTTTCTTCAAAATTTTTAACTCAGATTCACTCTTACACAAACTACTGTGCCTTATAAAAGTATTTTCAGACATACAATTTTTATTTTCTGTATTAACTTTAGTATCCAAACTCCATAAAACTCCTAAATTGGTATTATTTGGTTATATTTTGTTTTTACTCAACCCTTAGGAGAAATGTTAAATTAATCAGGCCTCCAGTTCACAGATCCTTATTTTCATCAGTTTGTATAAGGCATTTCTCTCATTTTATTTTTTTTCCCCTTCTGTCATCCCTGGATTTCACTTTCACTGCCCTCCTTCTGCACACATGCCTCATACTAATATATTTGAAATATACATGTCTTTTAATATGCACATACCTGCAAAACCTATAGTGTTGGTTTTTTGCATTTATATGTCTTAAATTTTAATACATAGCATTGTGTAAATGTCTAATATTGTTTCTTACTGTTTTCACCCAATCCTGGGTATTTTCATCTGATGCACTGCTGCATAGCACCCCATGGTATGCAGCCACCATATATCCTTCATCCAATTAGGTTGGATGACCGAACTTCCCATTGCCACAAAGAGCACACACAAAATATTCACACTTATCTTTTTGTAAACCTTCAGGAACCTCTGAAGCACACGTGCAGACTGCTAAATATACCAGAATGCTTTCCAGACACTTAAATCTTTACCAGTAATGGAAAACAGGTCCAATTTCCCTCCACATCAGCATTTAGTATTATTGTTTTGTTTTTTTTTTTTTTGAGACAGAGTCTCACTCCGTCACCAGGTGCCAGGCTGGAGTGCAGTGGCGCGACCTCGGCTCACTGCAACCTCCGCCACCTGGGTTTAGTATTATTCTTTTATCAGTCAGTCTTTTAAATGTACATCAGATGCTCATTTTTATAATTTCAATTTCTCAGATTATTAGTTTGAGTATTTTTTCATAAATCTAAGAGCTGTTTTGAACTGCCATTAATATTTTTTGTCCATTTTATAATGGTTTTTCTGCTTATTTATTTCTGGTTTACAGACTTTTAAAATATATTCTATAAAAATTTTAGATATTAAATGTTGTCATATTTTCCCATGGTTTCTCATCCATCTGATAAATTTGTCTATAGTATATCGAATTTTGATTTAATAAAATTCATTCATTTTTTACCTTTTAGTTTGTGTTTTTGTTGTTTAGCCAAAAAGTCTCACTTTTTAGGTCACAAAAGTAATGTCCTATTTTTAAATCTTATTTATTTATTTTTGAGATGGAGTCTTGCTCTGTCACCAGGCTGGAGTGCTGTTGTGCAACCTCAGCTCACTGCAACCTCCACCTCACAGGTTAAGCAATCCTCCTGCTCAGCCTCCCTAGTAGCTGGGACTACAGTCACACACCACCAGGTTCAGCTAATTTTTTTATTTTTAGTAAAGATAAGATTTCACCATGTTAGCCAGGATGGTCTCAATCTCTTGACCTCATGATCTACCTGCCTTGGTTTCCCCAAAGTGCTGGGATTACAGGTGTCCTCCTTTTTTTTTTAGACTACTGTTCTCTCTCTCTCTTTCTCCTATGTATATAGACACATACATACTTGTACACACATGCATATACATATATATATGAGGTCACTTCAACAAGTTCATGGAAAATAAAATTAAAAGATAAAATAAAAAATATAAACTTTATTTGTCAACATAAGCTCCATCAAGTTCAAGACACTTTTGTAAGCAATAATGCCACCCATATAGTACATATCTAAAGAATTGAGGGTCCTGAGAATTTATGTTAATGCAGCCTTTTTTATGTTATTAACTAAATAAAAATGGGTGACCTTTAAGTATTTTTTTTATTAAGATTAGGAAACAAAAATAAGTCAGAAGGAGTCAAATCAGGGCTGAAAGTTGGATGCCTAATGATCTCTTATGGAAACTCTCATAAAACTAACCTTATTTGATGAGAGGAATGAGCACGAGCATGATTGTGGTGAAGAAGAACTCTGGTAGAGCTTTCCTGGACATTTTTATCTGCTAAGCTTTGGCTAATTTTCTCAAACATTCTCACAAGAAGAAGATGTTATTGTTCATTGACGCTCTAGAAAGTCAACAAGGAAAATGCCTTCAGCATCCCAGAAAACTGTTGTCATGGGTTTTATTCTTGACTAGTCTGGTTTTGCTTTGACTGGACCACTTCTACCTCTTTGTAGCCATTGCTTGGATGGTGCTTTGTCTTCAAGATTGTATTGGTAAAGTCATATTTCATCTTCTGTTATAATTCTTCAGAGAAATAATTCAGAATCTTGATCTCACATGTTTAAAATTTCCATTCAAGTTCTGACCTTGTGTGCAGCTGACCTGGAAACAACAATTTTGGCACCCATCAAGGAGAAAGTTTCCTCAACTTTAAATTTTCAGTCAGAATTGTGTAAGCTGAACCAGTTCAGATGTCTATTGTGTTGTCTATTTTTTTCTCAATGTTAATTGTTGGTCCTCTTTAATTAAGACATCAACAAGATACCTTTTTTTCCTAGCAAATTGATGTGGATGATCTGTTGCTGCAGACTTCACCCTCAACAACACCTCTTTCCTTCTAAAAATGAATTATCCATTCATAAACTGGTGATTTTGGTGGCAGGGGAATATTGTCCCCATAAGCTTTTTGTAAAACATAAATAATTTCATCATTCTTCCAAGTTCACAAAATATTTTATTTTTTGCTTCAATTTTAGCAGGATTCATGTTGCTTTGATAAGAGCACTTTTCAAATTCGTGTCTTATTTCTCTTAGTACCTCAAACTAGTTCCTGTTCAGTATGTTACCACAAGTTAGTATGAGTTTATTTGCATGCAAAAAATTTTGAAATCCATGCAGTTTGTTTATAATATACATTTTCCATGAACTTTTGAAGACCCCATACATACATATGTATATATATGTATACACACACACATCTTTAACCATTATCAGAATTAGTGCAGAAAAATTATTCATCCATTAATAAGATAAGAATGCCCCTTATCATCACTACTATTTAAATGGAGCTCCTGGCTAAAGAAAAGATAGGAGTTGAAAGAAATTAGTTAAATCAAAAATGTTTATTATTTCAGGTTTCTTAGTTGCTTAAATAGGAAGGGTGTATAGGCAAAAGAGAAATAAAAAATATTTGTGTTATGCTACTTATCATCAAAGTATCAGAATAACTTCATTGGAATAGAAAAACACCAAGATCACCCCAATATATGTTTTCTAAAATCTTCTCCATTTCTTTAGACAAGTGACCATTTGTTCTGCCATGAAAAACTCACTTGCTAGCTTATAGTGCAGGAATATACAGCAAAGAGATGCAGACCCAATAGTTTCTAGACAGTGGTATGGGATGGCTAAGACAAATTTATATATCTGAAATGTTCACAAATTCTCTACTTATATAGCATGTTTTCATGCTGTTTTAGCAACTCTAATCCTCGTCAATGGATTGCCACCTTTGGTATTTCCACAAGAGATCCTAAACTGAAAATGGGAGTAAGAAATATTTTAATCCATAACGATTATAAATCTGCAACTCATGAAAATGACATTGCACTTGTGAGACTTCAGAGCAGTGTCACCTTTACCAAAGATATCCATAGTGTGTGTCTCCCAGCCACTACCCAGAATAGTCCACCTGGCTCTACTGCTTATGTAACAGGATGGGGAGCTCGAGAATATTCTGGTAAGTGTCTCAGAAAAAAATTAACAATAGAAATATCTTATTATTTGCTATTATGTAAATTTTTAAATTAGAAAACACCTGAAATAGGAGTTTCTGTTCTTCTACAGACAGAACCATTCCATATTCTGCTCAGCCCAAGTTCTGGCTATCCCTGAGTTTCCTTAGCAAAGCAAAGCAATGCCCCAGGAACTATGGGGGAATTCTCAAATACAGGAAAATGTAAAAGAAAGTGATGAAAAAAATGAGTTCTTTAATAATCCAGAGATTCTGTAAGATTCAAATGGCTTCCCTATAAACAACAAAAAAGAGATTTTGTTTGTTTGCTTTTTAGAGGCAAAGACTGTTGCTCAGACTGGAGTGCAGTGGTATGTGCAGTCATGGCTCACTGCAGCCTCAAATTCCTGGCCTTAAGTAATCCTCTTGCCTCAGCCTCCCAAGTAGCTAGGACTATAAATAAGTGTGCACCACCATACACAGTTTTTTTTTTTTTTTTTTTTTTGTAGAGACAGGTTCTTGCTATGTTGCCAGGGCTGGTCTTGAATTCCTGCCCTCAAGCCATCCTCCTGCCTTGGCCTCCCAAAGCAATGGGAGGGTTTATATTAGACATTCTATGAGGCCTTAATAACCTTTAAGGTATTAACTACCCTTGAAAGTATTCTGCGATAAAATAAATCCTGCCCCTATAGCAAAGATTCGATGTGCACATAAGCACTGATCATATTTGTTTCTTGAATCAATAAAATGGAAACTAAAATGAGGACAATGCTCAAGAGCTATTAGAACCAAATGGAAAGTAAGAGTATCAGTGAAGGAGTGAAAGTGTAGCATTGACAATTTCCCTGAGCTTTTACCCATGTTGTAGATAGTCTCGTCAAGAAATCATACAAAGCCTTAATTGTCCTAGAAAATGTTCTGTTGTTTTCCTGTGGTCCAAAGTAATTTGGTGTAATAGACAAAATTTGTGCCAGTCATGAAAAACTAGTGGTGCCATTCTGAGAGTACATCAATATAAAATAGACTAGTTATTTAGCCTTGAAACTAGACTGGTTTCTCTTTTGCTGCTAGGTTAAAGGTTATTCAATATGTAATCTTCCAATCCAGAATCTGTCAGTGAATGATGTAAATGGTTTTAGTCAATTTTAAGATAGCAAATTTGTTTTCTCTAAAGGTTTAAGGGGCACTGTGTCACAAAGCTAAAGCAAAAAAGAAAAAAAAAAACACTGATCTGTGAAAGGGGTTATCCTCATTTACTTGGGGAATTTTTGCTGGGAATAAACTCCAAAGTAAATCTTTAAAAGCCTTCATTGCTGAATATGAAATAATGTTTGGAGTACATTTATTTCTTCTCAAATGTATCATAGGGTCAATAATGTGCATAACTTGAAGTTCATTTTTTTCACACTTTTATACCAAACAGGCCCCACAGTAACAGAGCTAAGGCAAGGACAGGTCAGAATAATAAGTAATGATGTATGTAATGCACCATATAGTTATAATGGAGCCATCTTGCCTGGAATGCTGTGTGCTGGAGTACCTCAAGGTGGAGTGGATGCATGCCAGGTAAGCTCAAGACAATCTCATCCATGTCATTATTCAAGAAGTGTATTAAGATAATGTGATAGACATAAAGATAACATATACAACAACTCTGATCCTCTAAAATTTATGACCTAGATTTTAGAAATAAAAATTTTTATGAAATTTATCTATCATGAAAACATTAACTCTGAGAGACCAAATTACAGAGTAGTTAACCATCCAAAGTGCAAGAATAAGAAAGCCCCTTGATTTGAATTCCTTAACCTCCATTACCAAGTCTCTTTATCTAAAAGCTGGGGGTAATCATAATAGCACCTAACTTTTTAGGTACTAAGAAAAATTAAATGAAGACTAACTATATCAGGCACATATTAAGCAACAAAGAAATCTCATCTATTTTACAATTGTTAATGTAGACCATGGTCACTGGTGCCAACAACTTAACCTCAACCTTTTAACTGCTATGAAGGATTAAATAAAAAGTTAATCACTATATTATAAAAATTAATCGATATATAATGATTGAATTTTAAGAGAGAATAATTCTTGGATCACCTTGAAGACAGAAAATTTATACAAAAAGCTCCTACAATAATGAAACAGTACAAATGAAAAAGAAAAGAAATAACTATTATATTTGGATCTAGCCCATAATTTTTAACGAATGTACAAAAACAAATAATAAATATAAAATTCCCACTTTCAAGTAATTAGAATAAAATTTTAATTCTAAAATTTTAAATTAAATTATCTAAATGTAATTGATGTGGTTATATCTTTTAATTGGTTTTTCTAAGTACCTAAAAAGTTAGGTGCCATTATGATTATCCCCAGCTTTTAGATAAAGAGATTTGGTAATGGAGGTTAAAGAAATCCAGAAGCACACAGTAACAGGAACAGCGAGTGCCAGAAATTAAATATTCTTTTAGCCTGGAGTTTTAAAAAATCATTCAATTTTCTTGAGTAATTTGTTGCTGTTTTTGTGTCTGAATTGTATACAGAAAGGTAAGAATTATTCTTTGCATCAAAAGGTCACTAACTTTTATATTTAGTGTTCCTGGTCTTTAAAAAGTAGATAAAAAGTAATTTTCACAATTTATGCAAAGCCCCTAATCCATGAGCACTTTTCCCAAAATGAAACATTTTTATCAGTTGCAAGTTGTGTGTAGGTGGAGATTTGTTTTTCAATTGTCAAGATACTGTTAATTACCCTGTCCTTTATCTCATTTTTGTGGAGATGTCTCTGTGGTAGGAAACCCTTCTTGCTCTTTTTCCTGTTTCTCTTTTACTGCTAGCCCTGAAACAACAAATTCTCAAGTTTAATGATAGCTTTCCAAAGATTCTGTCAATCAAATAAGCAACACACCTCCACACTGACAATTCCAGATCTAGTAAGAGTATTAATTAAGACTTAAAAATAAACATGAGGTTTAAAAGCGTGTTATTCATTATTTTCCCATTTATAATGCCCCTTACCTTCTGTCCTTCTGTGTATACAAATTATTTTCTTCCTTCAAGCCCAGTTCAAGCCATAACTCATCATTATACTGTCCGTGTGTATTCCACTCTAGGCATCACTGATTTTTTTTTTTAATTGTACTTTAGGTTCTGGGGTACATGTGCAGATCATGTGGGATTGTTGCAGAGGTACACACATGGCAAGGTGGTTTGCTGCCTCCATTCCCCCATCACCTATATCTGGTGTTTCTCCCCATGTTATGCCTCCCCCACCCTTCCCACCCCCCTGCTGTCCCTCCCATAGCCCCCCCCACCAACTGAGCCCAGTGTGTGATGCTCCCGTCCCTGTATCCACATGTTCTCATTGGGCATCACTGATATTTAACTGAAATATTATAATGCATAGTTTACACCTCAAGAAAAAAAAACAGCACTTTACATAGGAGTTTACAAGATCCTATTTGTTTCTATCCATTCTTTTGTTCATTTGTGCATTCATTAATTCAAAGGAATTACATTAATTACTTTCTATGCACTAGACATTGTGTTAGCACAATACTATCCCTGGACTCAGCAAATTTACGGTCTAGAAGAGAAGACACAAATTCAAATGTCTGCAGTCAGGCAGTGAAGCTGGCCAGATATGGAAAAATTACAAGTCCCTTTTGGTTTAACATTTGCTTGCCCACATTTGCTCAGACATCATGCAAAATAATTTCTCACCATAGAAAAAATCACTACAAAAACAATAATAGAAAGTACTGAGAACTGGTTAACTGAAGGATATATATGTCATCTAAAAGAAGCAGGTGACAAGGGTGACAACCAGCTTCATGAAGTACTTGCCATGTATATTGATGCTTCACACACTGACCCTTCTCCCCATCTAGACCAGTAATTAAACAGTTATGGATGAGCTAACTACTAACAGCAGCCAAATAAATAGCAAACTAATTTAGAAGCACACTTGGTAATAATAGCTGACTTTTTTTAGTACCGACTATACTATATGCTAAGCTGTACTCAAACTGCTTTGAGTTTTAAACTTGTACAAACATTATTTACAAATGAGGAAACTGAGGTAAAGAGAGCTATTCACTAACTTACCAAAGGTCACATAGCTGGTAAGTGGAGGACTTAAACCCAGACTATCTAGTTCCAGAACCCACAGACTTAATTCATTGTGCAGAATGTAAGATATACTCAATCTGTCTCTCCAACTAGATTATTATGTGCACAGATATTTATTGGTTGGTTGGTTCATTATTATGACTGGGTGGTAAGTATCTCATAAGGAGTGTTTTGCTTATGACTGTATAAAATTTTTCACCAAAAGACTTTTTGATGATATTCTATGCATCAGACATCATGCAGGATGCTAAGGATAGGAGGATAAGTGAGACTTCTAGAAACTCATTCATTCAACAAATATCTCCTAAGGATGAGAAGCTTAGGTTTCGGCAGGGTGCAGAATAGGTATGTCCTCTTTCCTGTTGGACTTTACAGTATATCTTGGAAATCAGACATTGAACAAATATCATAAATGCAAGTGAGTGTTTCAGAGACATGCAGCTGCTACATCAAAACGAAGTGGGACTAAGTGTAAATAGGCACACAAATGTGCTTTTATAAAATAGTGAAGCAATGACAGAGACACACACAAGATGTAAGGACACGGTGGAGAACAATTGAGCCCAAAGCTGGGAAGGGTGAGAGTGGGAAGGAAAAGGTTTGCTCAGAGAAGGTTTCCTGAAGGAGAGAAAGCCTGAATGAGTAGGAAACAACCATGCAGTGACTGAGGGAAATCTGAGAAATGTACTTCCCATCTTCTCAGACTTGCTGAAGGAATAACTTGGGTACTTTGAGGATTTCAGTAATTTTTCCACCACTTGGTATAATATTTCAAAAGGAAATAGTCTGGCTTTATTCATATAATGGATGTGACTGCTTCCTTGACTGCCATAGAAACTCCTTAATATTTTGGGTTTGTCTCTGCACTTAAGTAATCAGTCATTTTGTTTTTTACAGGGTGACTCTGGTGGCCCGCTAGTACAAGAAGACTCACGACGGCTTTGGTTTCTTGTGGGGATAGTAAGCTGGGGAGAGGAGTGTGGCCTGCCAGATAAGCCAGGAGTGTATACTCGAGTGACCACCTACCTTGACTGGATCAGGCAACAAACTGGGATCTAATGCAACAAGTGCATCCCTGTTGCAAAGTCTGTATGCAGATGTGCCTGTCCTAATTCCAAAGCGTTACTTTTCAGCTGATAAAGAAACTAGAAATGTCCTAATTTAATATCTTATTACATAAGTATGGTTGAACAAATACTGTTGAATCTTTCTTTATTATTAAAGGTTCTATATTTTCTCAAGATAACCATATCAATGTTATATAGTACAGTGGCTGTGCAACAGAAGAAACACACTAAACTAATTACAAAGTTAACAATTTCATTACAATTGTGCTAAATACTAGTAGTGAGAAAAACAGGCAACTTGAGCATGTATAGTAAAGGAACCTGCACAGGTCTAATGGGTCAGAGGGGTCTTCTTGAGGGTTTCACTGGGGCTGATACGTAAGCAAAGTGTGGAAATATGCAAAGGAAAAAAGTGATGGAATAATATTCAAGATAAAAAGAACAGTATGAGGCAAAAGAAATAATATGTTTTTAAAATTTTCAGTTACTCAATATCTTATAGTTACTATGAGTCCTAAAATTGAAAATGTGAAACCGTTGTACTATATGTATAACCTAATCTTAATTATTCCCTAAGAGCATGCTCCCACAGGAAATAGCTGACGCTTCTCAGCTGTTTAAGGCAAAAGCTAAAATAGTTCACTCCTCAACTGAGACCAAAAGAATTAGAGATATTTTTCATCATGAAAAATATCCTTCATCTACATAAAGGAGAGACTATATCTACTTTATAGAGAAGCTAATCAATATACCTATGCCACCTTCTCAGGTGCTTTACAACTGTGTAGTACTTTCTAACAACAAAATAATAATAATTTTTAAAATGAAAGATTTAATCATCAGGAAGAATTTCCCACTACAAACTTCCCATCACTGGCAGTTACATTTTTGAGAGGAAAAGGGTTTTCAATCCCTAAATCGAAGTAATGAGTTGAACGTTTAAAGAGGGAGAAGAGTTGGTTTGCAAAGGAAAAGGTTAAATAGCTTAATTTCAATAGAATGATCTCGAAGACAGAAAAATCTTTTTCACTCTTTCTCTCTCATTTTCTCTCTCTCTCCCTGTCTTATATACACGCCACACCCACCAAAGAACATAATGTAAATTAAACCCACTAAAATGTAATGGCTTGGAAATCTATATAATCTGAATCATGAACATTCCTCAGTTTTTATGAGCTCCCAGTGAAGCTAAAGTTTGCCTATGCATGATCACCTATGCGTCAGGGCTTCCTCCTTCTAGAAGCTAACTCCCTACCTCTAGGCATCAGGACTGCTCCATACATTTGCTGAAAACTTCTTGCATTTTTCCTGATGCAAAATTGTGAAAATGCCTACATTAAAGCCATCTACTTTTAAGGAAAGGGAGTTGAAAATGCAACCAATTCTTGGCGAAATGTACAAACAAATCTTTGCTATACTTTATTTCAAATAAAGTCTTTCAAAATAATTTCCCTGCCTAATTATTTATGGAAGTTATGACTTTTGAAGGACAATTCAAAACAATTTATTTAATTGGTCCTGCAATGAAAGTACCACCACTTAAACTCTAGTAAAGCCTTGGCACTTTCTGCTGCCTTTTAATCAAGTGCTGTAATTGAGACAAGCTTCCAGCTTGACACTCCTCGGCTGCACCCTATGAAGACAATATTAAACTGGTAATTTAGAGTAAGCCACAAGGGGAGGGAGTCTTTGTGCTTGGGTGTGTTTGTGTATTTGTGTGTGCAGGTACCCTCATACGATAGCAGACATATTTGTGTTTATTCTTATATATTGAAAGCTATGTAAAAGAATACAATTATTTAGCAGAAAATAGGGCAAGTTCAATTATTTATTTAAAACAATAAAAAGTTATTTAACAAAATATGCATATTTTGTTAAAAGATATTTGAAAACTAGGGGAACATTTATTTTAAGAGCTTCTTTTTTTATGTACTAATGAATCCATTTTCCTGACACCTACGTGTGGCTTTATGAAAGTAATTTTTAATAGTTATGGAGGAATGGTAATTTATAAATGGTTTCAGTCCTTACAAAATGATTTTGGGAGCTCTGGAAGAAACTTTCTAGCACCCTAATTCAGTCGTAGAAAGTTACTGAAGAAGGAAAATCCTGTTCAGCATACATACTAACCAATTTTAAAAAGCACACGTACTAATCAATTTAAAAATGTGGCAAACAAAGTGAATATTTAGCACTAAAACTGAATCCTCCTGAGTTTAAAATAGTGAACTAAGAGAATTTTTCAAGAAAGTTTAGAGCAAACAGTTGACTACAATCAAATATGCAAAAACATCTTTCCACCAAATCCTTATGCAGATTTAACATTTCAATAAATTAAAATGTAGCTGACTTTCATCTTGAATCCCTATCATGATTCGTGGCACATGATAGATATCCAATGAATTCTTGTCAAGTGAGTGAATGTATGTTCTTTAAAAAAAAAAAAGTCAATAGCATTAAAAGGAAATTTTAATTTGTTTTCACTTTGGATAGAGATTGTAGCCACAGGAAAATTTATCTTCTGAGCAACCATTTTTTATTATGGATTTTGACACCAAAATACATTTGGAGAAAAGTCTAGGATGCACTTATTTTAAACTTCAGTAAATAATCTTTCAAAAGCTTTTCCTGTTTTGGTGTGGTGGCTCACCCTTGTAATCTCAGCACTTTGGGAGGATGAGGCAGGCAGATGGCTTCAGTCCCAAGGGTTTGAGCACAACATGGTTAACCCCCTTTCTACAAAAATACAAAAATTAGTAGGACATGGTGGTGTGCACCTATAGATCCCAGCTATGCAGGAGGCTGAGGTGGGAGGATCATTGGATCCCAGGGAGGTAGAGGCTGCAGTGAGCCATGATGGCACCACTTAATTCCAGGCACTTTTCTTAGTATAGAATCTGAGTTATTAAATGTTAAAATACTAATGGAATATATATCTGGTAGACTAGATAATACTTTCTTTTATTTCTTTTTTTTTAATTTATTTTATTTCAAGTTCCAGGATACAAGTGCAGAATGTGTGGGTTTGTTGTGTAGGTATATGTGTACCATGGTGGTTTGCTGCACCTATCAACCCATTATCTAGGTTTTAAGCCCTGCATGCATTAGCTATTTGTCCTAATGCTCTCCCCTCCCATTGCCCCCCACCCCCTAACTGGCCCCTGTGTGTGATGTTCCCCTCTCTATGTCCATGTGTTCTCATTGTTCAACTCTCACTTATGAGTGAGAACATGCAGTGTTTGGTTCTGTTCCTGTGTTAGTTTGCTGAGGATGATGGCTTCAGCTTCATCCATGTCCCTGTAAAAGACATGATCTCATTCCTTTGAATGGCTGCATAGTATTCCACGGTGTATATGTGCCACATTTTCTTTATCCAGTCTATTACTGATGGGCATTTGGGTTGGTTTCAAGTCTTTGGCTATTGTGAATAGTGCTGCAGTAAACATACGTGTTCCTGTGACTTTATAGTAGAATAAGTTATATTACTTTGGGTATATATCTAGTAATAGGATTGCTGGATCAACGGTATTTCAGGATCTAGATCCTTGAGGAATCACCACACTGTCTTGCATAATGGTTGAACTAACTTACATGCCCACCAACAATGTAAAAGTGTTCCTGTTTCTTCACACCCTCATCAGCATCTACTGTTTCTTGACTTTTTAAGAATTGCCATTGTGATTGGCGTGAGATGGTATCTCATTGTGGTTTTGATTTGCATTTCTCTAATGATCAGTGATGTTGAGCTTTTTTTCATATTTTTTTGGCCACATAGATGTCTTCTTTTGAGAAATGTCTGTTATATCCTTTGCCCACTTTTAATGGGTTTTTTTTCCTTGTAAATTTGGTTAAGTTCCTTGTAGATTCTTGATATTAGATCTTTGTCAGGTGGATACATTGCAAAAACTTTCTCCCATTCTGCAGGTTGCCTGTTCATTGTGATGCTAATTTTTGTTTGTTTGTTTGTTTTGTTTTGTTTTGTTTCTCTGCAGAAGCTCATTAGTTTAATTATATCCCATTTGTAAATTTTGGCTTTTGTTGCAATTGTTTCTGGTGTTTTTGTCACGAAGTCTTTGCCCATGCCTATGTCCTGAATGGTATTGCCTAGGTTTTCTTCTAGGGTTTTTATAGTTTTGGGATTTACATTTAGGTCTTTAATCAATCTTGAGTTAATTTTTGTATAAGGTGTAAGAAAGGGGCCCAGTTTCAGTTGTATGCATATGGCTAGCAGTTTTCTCAGCACCACTTATTAACTAGGGAATCCTTTCTCTATGGCATGTTTTTGTCAGGTTTGTCAAAGATCAGATGGTTGTAGATGTGTGATGTTATTTCTGAGTTATCTGTTCTGTTCCTTTGGTCTATGTGTCTGTTTGGTACCAGTACCATGCTGTTTTGGTCACTGCAGCCTTGTAGTATAGTATGAAGTCAGGTAGCCTCCAAATTTGTTCTTTTTGCTTAGGATTGTCTTGGCTATATGGGCTCTTTTTTGTTTCCATATGAAATTTAAAGTGTTTTTTTCTAATTTTGTGAAGAATATCAACGGTAATTTGATGGGAATAGCATTGAATCTATAAATTACTTTGGGCAGTAAGGCCATTTTCACAATATTGATTCTTCCTGAGAATCGATATGAGGATGGAATGTTTTTCCATTTGTCTGTGTCATCTCTGATTTCCTTGAGAAGTGGTTTGTAGTTCTCCTTGAAGAGGTCCTTCATATCCCTTGTTAGCTGTATTCCTAGGAATTTTATTCTCTTTGTAGCAATTGTGAATGGGCGTTCACTCATGATTTGGCTCTCTGTGTGTCTATTGTTAGTGTATAGGAATGCTTGTGATTTTTGCACATTGATTTTTGTATCCTGAGACTTTTCTGAAGTTGCTTATCAGCTTAAGGAGTTTTTGGCCTGAGACAATGGGATTTTCTACATTTCTAAATATAGAATCATGTCATCTGCAAACAGAGACAATGTGACTTTCTCTCTTTCTGTTTAAATAGTCTTTATGTCTTTTTCTTGCCTGACTGCTCTGGCTAGAACTTCCAATACTATGTTGAATAGGAGTGATGAGAGAGAGCAAACTTGCCTTGTGCCAGTTTTCAAAGGGGATGCTTTCAGCTTTTGCCCATTCAGTATGATATCGGCTGTGGGTTTGTCATAAATAGCTCTTGTTATTTTTAGATATGTTCCATCAATACCTAGTTTATTGTGAGTTTCTAACATGAAGGGATGTTGAATTTTATCAAAGACCTTTTCTGCATCTATTGAGATAATCATGTGGTTTTTGTCATTGGTTCTGTTTACATGAGGCATTACATTTATTGATTTATATATGTTGAACCAGCCTTGCATCTCAGGGATGAATCCCACTTGACAGTGGTGGCTAGGCTTTGTGATGTGCTGCTGGATTTGTCCTATTTCATTGAGGATTTTCACATCAATGTTCATCAGAGATGTTGGCCTGAAGTTTTCTTTTTTATTGTGTCTCTGCCAGGTTTTGGTATCATGATGATGCTGGCCTCATAAAGTGAGTTAGGGGAGAAGTCCCTTCTTTTCAATTGTTTGAAATAGCTTCAGAAGGAATGGTACCAGCTCCTCTTTGTACTTCTGATAGAATTTGGCTGTAAATCCATCTAGTCCTGAGCTTTTTTTTTTTTTTGGTTGGTAGGCTATTAATAACTGCCTCAATTTCAGAACTTGTTATTGGTCTATTCCAGGATATGACTTCTTCCTGGTTTAGTCTTGGGAGAGTGTATTTGTCCAGGAATTTATCCATTTCTTTTAGATTTTTCTAGTTTATTTGCACAGAGGTGTTTATAGTATTCTCTGATGGTAGTTTGTATTTCTGTATGGTCAGTGGTGATAGCCCCTTTATCATTTTTTATTGGATCTATTTGATTCTTCTCTCTTTCTTCTTTATTAATCTAGCTGGGAGTCTATCTATTTCGGTAATTTTTTCAAAAAACCAGCTCCTGGATTCATTGATTTTTGTAAGGGTTTTTCATGTCTTATCTCCTGCAGTTCTGCTCTGATCTTAGATATTTCTTGTCTTCTACTAGTTTTGGATTTATTTGCTCTTGCTTCTCTAGCTCTTTTAATTGTGATAGTAGGGTATTGATTTGGTATCTTTCTAGCTTTCTGATGTTGGCATTTAGTGCTATAAATTTCCCTATTAACACTGCCTTAGTTGTGCCCCAGAGATTCTGGTAGATTGTCTTTTTGTTCTCATTTTACTTTTTAATATGTTCTAATGTACATGATCACAAATGTTAGGTATGTAGAGAAGACGCTTTCAAACACATGATATTAGGGAATTATAACTTCCATAAACAACTTCCTATGGCATTCTTCTTCCATAGAATCTCTTAAGGGTATCATCCTATCTTTTAATACTTTTAAACATCTCATTGCTTGAAAACTAAAACATTTTGAAAGCCCCTTTTTCTCAAGCCAAAAAAATGAATATATGCTTTAAAAGCTGCCTCTTTTTAAGCTCATATCAAACTTTCTATTCCATCTGGCATATTTTCTTTCTATAAACTCAATTAAGGCCTCCAGAAAGTAATTTTGTTAATTATATCTCTCAGCCTCCATTCTGCCTAAGTACAGCAAATATACTCTATTTTTGGTAGATTTTGCCAATTCAGGGTTTTCTTAGACAGGAATGAGGTCTCTCAGTTAAGTTACCATATCCCTTATCCTTCTCTTAAGTTCCAAGTGACCCAGCTTATCTATTGCCAAGGCACTGGGCTGAGGGGCTGATCTTCAGTTTTCATCTGTTCTCACTGTATCTCCTGGGATGTACATTGTGCTGTCTGATCTTCAAGCATTATCAACCCTCCATACCTATTCTCTTAGAAGTCTGAGTTCTCATCACGTCTCCGACTCAGAGATCATATTGCTAACTACTGGCACATTCTCCAAACTGGTCTGCCAGCTCTCTCTTTAACTCATTTAGAAGAATATAACACATGGGCTATTAACCACCACTATTCTCAATCACCATCAAACTCAGCAAGGCTATTTCGGGGTCTCTGCCTCAATTCACTTAGAGGCCCTGTCTACTCAAGGACTTAGGCACCATCGGTGTACAAGGAACTCTGCAAGTTTGTCACTTTTCAGCTCCAAATGTGAAAGGGGACATAAGACCTCTCTACTTTCATCTCCCTTCATGTTCATCTGAGTTTTATTATCCCTAATCTCCAACACTAACTCTGAGTTAGGAGAGAAGTATGGGAAGGGTTGAAAGGTCATAGACTTTTTCTCACTCTAGTGCTTTCCTTTCTGAAACTCTACTCCCTCTTCCAGTCCATGAAAATCTATCTAGTCTGGTCAGATAGGGAGAAAATTTGCTCTGAACAAGAAAGTATTTTTCAATTCTCTAGTATACAATGGGTTTTAGCTTGAAATACAAGTATATACATTTCATATGTAGTGAAACAATGCATATACCAAAAGCATATTATATTGATATATAGTTAGAAAAATTTTTTAAAGCAGCACAAATGTTCTATAAGAAACAGAACATTTTCTATATTCAAAGGTTTACAAATCATTCTATTATAAGGACACATGTTCATTGCAGCACAGTTTACGATAGCAAAGACTTGGAGCCAACCCAAATGCCCATCGAAGATAGACTGAACAGGGAAAATGTGGCACATATACACCATGGAATACTATGCAGCCATAAAAATCGATGAGTTCGTGTCCTTTGTAGGGACATGGATGAACCTAGAAACCATCATTCTCAGCAAACCGACACAAGAACAGAAAATCAAACACCGCACGTTCTCACTCATAGGCAGGTGTTGAACAATGAGAACACATTGACACAGAGAACACTTTGACAAACCAGTGGGGGTTGGGAGTTGGGGAGGGATAACATGGGGAGAAATGCCAGATATAGGTGATGGGGAGGAAGGCAGCAAACCACACTGCCATGTATGTACCTATGCAACAATCTTGCATGTTCTTCACATGTACCCTAAAACCTAAAACACAATAAAATATATTTTTAAAAAAAGAAACAGAACATTTTCTTTTTTCTATTTTTTATTTTTATTTTTTTATTATATATATATTTTTTATTGCATTTTAGGTTTTGGGGTACATGTGAAGAACATGGAAGATTGTTGCATAGGTACACACATGGCAGTGTGATTTGCTGCCTTCCTCCCCCATCACCTATATCTGGCATTTCTCCCCATGCTGTCTCTCCCCAAATCCCCACCCCCTGCTGTCCCTCCCCTATTTCCCCCCCAACAGACCACAATGTGTGATGCTCCCCTCCCTGTGTCCATGTGTTCTCATTGTTCAACATCCGCCTATGAGTGAGAGCATGTGGTGTCTGATTTTCTGGTCTTGTGAGTTTGCTGAGAATGATGGCTTCCAGGTTCATCCATGTCCCTACAAAGGACACAAACTCATCGTTTTTGATGGCTGCATAATATTCCATGGTGTATATGTGCCACATTTTCCCTGTCCAGTCTATCAACGATGGGCATTTTCAGTAGCCTTGAATCCCCTATATAGAAGCTCAGTTTTTGATAATTAGAACAGCAAGCCTCTTTTGACTAAAAATAAACAAATTTTTCTTTTAAGATACTGATTCTGTGATAGGCTTAAAGAGCATGTTTAAAATTGTCTGCTATGACAAGCCTTAACCAATGACAATGAACTGAGAATGCTACATCTACAACATGAATTGAGGGGGAAGAGTGTTCCCCTTCTTATCTTAAATGTATTAAAGTATTAAGTGTTCCCCTTAATACCTTAGAGTATTCTTTCTTTCTTTCTCTTTCTTTTTCTTTCTTTCTTTCTCTTTCTTTCCTTCTTTTTCTCTCTCTCTCTCTCTTTCCTTCCTTCTTTTCTTTTCTTTTTTCTTTTTTTGTCAGAGTCTCACTTTGTCACCCAGATGGAGTACAGTGGGGTGATCTCAGCTCACTACAACCTCCCCTGCCTGGGTTCAAGGGATTCTCGTGCCTCTGCCTTCTGAGTAGCTGGGATTACAGGTAGCATGGGATTACACCATGCCCAGCTAATTTTTGTATTTTTAGTAGAGATGGGGTTTCGCCATGTTTGCCAGGCTGGTCTCAAATTCCTGACCTCAGGTGATCTGCCCACCCCCGCCTCCAGAAGCGCTGGGATTACAGGCATTTAGCCACTGTGTCCAGCCGTTAGAGTATTATTTCTAATTCTATATCTAATTCTATAATTAACATTGTGCCAATGCCATATCAGGTGTGCAATATATATATATATATATATATATATATATATATAGTATTTTTTTTTTGGTTAAGGAAGAAGATAACCCATGTCAGGATCTTTGATCTCCAGAAATCATTTTAGGACAATAATTAGAGAAGCTTCTCACCTGGTCCCTTATCTAATATACTAATAGGAACTAATAGGATCAAATGAAATTACCAGAGATGGGCAGTCATGGTGGCTCACACCTGTAATCCCTGCACTTTGGGAGTCTGAGGTGGGAGGATAACTTGACTCTAGGAGTTGGAGACCAGCCTGGCCAACATGGCAAAACCTGTTCTCTATTAAAATGACAAAAATTAGCTGAGCATGGTGGCATATGCCTGTAATCCCAGCTATTTGTGAGGCTGAGGCATGAGAATAACTTGAACCTGGAAGGTAGAGGTTGCAGTGAGCTGAGATGGCATCACTACATTCCAGCCTGGGCAACAGAGCAAGACCCTGTCTTCAAAAAAAAAAAAAAAAAAAAAGGAAATCACCAAAAATGGAAAAACACAAAAGATAACATTTCAAAATGTTATTCTGAACACTTGTTTTGTTTCTATAAAAGGAAAAATCCACAAAATAAGTCACATGGTGGTGTCTCAAATATTTTATCTCAGGTATCATGTCTCCTTTTAGTCTCAGCCTTGTATATTATCATATTAGTTATTACTACCTAAATAATTTTAGGAGGCATCATGCTACCTGACTTCAAACAATGCTACGAGGCTACAGTAATCAAAATAGTATGGTACTGGTATCAAAACAGAGATATAGACCAATGGAACAGAACAGAGGCCTTGGAAGTAAAGCCACAAATCTACAACTATCTGATCTTTGACAAACCAGACAAAAACAAGCAATGGGGAAAGGATTCCCTGTTTAATAAATGGTGTTGGGAAAACTGGCTAGCCATGTGCAGAAAGCTCAAACTGGACCCTTTCCTTAAACCTTGTACAAAAATTAACTCCAGATGGATTAAAGATTTAAACATAAGACCTAACAACATAAAAACCCTAGAAGAAAACCAAGGCAATACCATTCAGCACAGAGGCACAGGCAAGGACTTCATGACTAAAATACCAAAAGCAATGGCAACAAAAGCCAAAATAGATAAATGGGATCTAATTAAACTTAGAGCTTCTGCACAGCAAAAGAAACAATCATTAGAGTGAACCGGCAACCAACAGAATGGGAAAAAATTTTTGCAAGCTACCCATCTGACAAAGGGCTAATATCCAGAATCCACAAAGAACTAAAACAAATATACAAGAAAAAAAAAAAAAACATCAAAAAGTGGGCCAAAGATATGAACAGACACTTTTCTAAAGAAGACATCTATGCAGCCAACAAACATGAAAAAATGCTCATCATCACTGGTCATTAGAGAAATGCAAATCAAAACTACATTGAGATAGCATCTCATACCAGTTAGAATGGTGATCATGAAAAAATCTGGAGACAACTGATGCTGGAGAGGATGTGGAGAAACAGGAATGCTTTTACACTGTTGGTGGCAGTGTACATTAGTTCAACCATTGTGAAAGACTGTGTGGCGATTTCTCAATGATCTAGAAATAGAAAAACCATTTGACCCAGCAATCCCATTACTGGGTATATATCCAAAGGATTATAAATCAATCTGTTATGAAGACACATGCATACTTATGTTCATTGCGGTACTGTTTACAATAGCAAAGACTTGGAACCAACCCAAATGCCCAACAATGATAAACTGGATAAGGAAAATGTGGCACATATACACCATGGAATACTATGCAGCCATAAAAAAGGATGAGTTCATGTCCTTTGCAGGGACATGGATGAATCTGGAAACCATCATTCTCAGCAAACTGACACAAGAACAGAAAAGCAAACACTGCATGTTCTCACTCATAAGTGGGTGTTGAACATGTCCTTTATTTTTTAAAAGATAATTATATAATGAAATGAAATATAATTAAGAGGACACAAGAAATGAAAATTAAGAGGACACAGATATCTATTTCTAATGATGTATGTTGATATAGAAACACTAATAGATATGTTTGCACTATGCTATTTTACCTATAGAAAGTGGTAAGCCAAAATTTAAGTCTTAATTTTTAATTATTGGAGCACTGCAGTGCTTCACTGCTCTACATTGTTAGTGGTATGATTTAACATTGTGGTTGGAAACAAGAACAGCAAAAACTAGGGTGTATTTAGTTCCTTCCCATTAGCAATGCCATACGCTTAAATAGCAGTTGGCGTGAAAGTCAAACAAACTGTTGACTGGTTCTATGGAACACAGGTAAACAAATAATTTTTACACTTTGATTCTAAAGCTAATGAAATTAATGCAAAGACAAATGTTCACATACACATTATGGTCTTTCTGGCACTTCAAAAAAAATGTATGCCTTGATAAACTTATTGAAACTGATTCATATTTTTAATAAAAGTTTTAGACAGTTTTTTGGTTTTGGTATCTTGCCATCATCTAGATTGCAGCTGCAGTATAATATTTGGCAGAGTGTTATTTCCTGATAAACAGCTTTAAAAATCAGTCACTTCATACATTCACATTAATGTTGAACTTAATTACCTTTAAGAGACACCTTGAAATATTTTCCATTAAATTAAGTTACTGTTAATCCTTTTAATTAACAAAACTAGCCAAATGTTTCTTCTCAGCTTCTAAGTAATATGTTTTACGTCTTTCATGTTAGCTTACTCAGCTCCTTCTGCTTCATAAACTATGTATGAGAAAGAATGTGAAGACAGATCCTGGTTTCATCCTTTCAAGGAATGGATAACTATTTTAAGTACAACTCACTAGCAACTCAAGGTTTCTGAAATATCTAAATAATCCTTTATATCATTAGCACTTTACCATCATCTGAACGGCTTCAGAATGTACTTGGTGAATAAAAACTAAGGCATGTTGCTAAAACTAAAGCTGGATTTTTATTCTTCATTTCAACTCCCACCCAAGACCCAATTTGTGTTAAATGATAAGTAGTCTATTTTTCAACTGACATTCCACGTAATAACAATACTTTGGGAAAATAGAATTTATTTGTGGTACATTGTTTTTACAGAATGCTTTGAAGAAAAAATCTGGATGTTGACAAAGTTTAATTTTCATGTGCATGTATTCATAAATTTTGTATGTATTTTATACTGTGTATACATGCATTTTGTGTGTGTGTATACATAAATATTGAATTCATGTATATACACACACATGCACACATACTGGATAACTACTTTCTAATTCAATAAAACCTTTTGCAAGTAGGCAGAACAACTGAATCTTAGAAAATGCAGACTGAAAGGACAGCAATAAACAGTTAATCTACCTTTACAATTAATTTTTATTCTTTAACCCTAATTTCACATTTTCTAGTCAAGATAAATAGGTCACTGTAGTGATCTTAGATTTGGGCTGTAAGATAAGTGAGAATTGCAAATTGAAGTGGCTATATGGTTTAATTTTCCTTCTGGAGATCAGGAAAGAAGAACTTTAATCACAACTCTAACCCCAACTTGAACTATGCTGATAATAACTAAAGGAGAAATTTCTACCTCAAATGCTAATCTTCTATAGATTTGAAATGTTGTAAAGTGAAAATATTGTCCCACAGTTTCCCTTATTTAAAATTAGAAAACTGGAATGGGTGATTTGCAAAGTTTCTTCCAGCTCCCAAAGGCTATGAGTCTCTTACTCTAGGACATTTATGTTAGATGAGAGTTTGAAGGCAAACCATTGCTCCCTCTTAGACAAGTTATTCCACACAAGAATCACTTTTATATCATCTTGTACACAAAATCAAAGGTGAAAAAAATAAATGAAGAATATCTATGTATCTATAGATTGAATTATTATATATTTATCATTCAATTTTTCATCTACAAAGCAGCAATTTTTAAATAGTTCAATCTAATAGAAGGACACAGTTAAGAAGAATAGAAAAATACAGCCCAAATACTTGCCACATAAAATTTCACACTTATTTATTACATTATCATTGGGGCTTATCCCATGGCAAGCTCCATTGAGTAAACTATGCAAACATATACCAATGTGTATAGAGGAGGACGTTTTACAACACCTACTCACTAAGAAATTGATTTACTAGGGTTTACCATATCATTTAGCCAATCTTTTTTCCAAAAATTTTAAGCACTATCCTAGACTCAATAAGTGAGTTGATAAGAGATTGAAAAAGTGCTTTCCTCTATGTTCTTACATAGTGAAAGTTTTTAGGTTATTTTTTCCAATGGGCCAAACATTTCATGGGTATAATATATCCATGGAAATATTGAGATATTAATTTTTGTGCACAACGAGCAAACATAATTTGAACAAAATACTTTAAAATGTTGGGAGTGCTTTTTAAGTAAAATTAAGTTTCCAAAATATTAAGACTTTGCCTACATTGGAGATCTAGTTAATACTATCTATTCAGAGAATATCATCTGTTCAGACACTGACTGCTAGAAAAACTAAAAAACAAATTTTCTGCTAAATATTTGATTGGAAGTAAAAATAGTACAGGTATTAATATGTCTCTAATATTTAGTATAGTCATTTCATGTATATTAATTTTTCTTCATATAGATTAGAAACACCTCACACACACATACATACATGCATACAAGCATATCCAAAGTGTTACATATGGGTATTTAGTATATAAAATATTAAAATATGGTTTTATTATATTAATATAAAATATATTTTATGGGGTGAATTGAGTTTTCTCAAATTCTTATATTTAAATTTAACCCCTAGTACCTCAGAATGTAACTATTTGAAGATAGGTAAATAGAAGTAAGTTAAAATGTGCTTATTAGTGTAGGCCATAACCCAAGATGACTGTTGTCCTTAAAACAGGAGGAAATTAGGAAACAGATATGTGCAGAGGAAAGATCATGTGAAAATACAGGGAAAAGACTATCTAAAAGCCCAGAAGAGAAGCCTCAGGAAAAATCAAGCCTGCTAACACCTTACCTTCAGACTTCTATCTTTTAGAATTGTGAGAAAATAAATTTCTATTGTTGAAGCCCCTCAGTCTGTAGTACTTTGTTATGGCATCCCTAGCAAGCTAATATAAAGTGCAATATGGTATAAAGCATATAAAACAAAATAAATTTTTTATAGTTCTTGCATTTTTACATTTATTAGTAATCTTGTTCATCATTGTACTCCCCTTCACTGGAATAATAATTTTCACATAGAAAATGTTCAACGTGAGTACAATAAATTATTTAATTAGCCTCTTAAGAAACATTTCTTCCAAATCTGTGTAGGCCAAAGTAAAACATTATTTAAAAATATTAAAACATAAATTTATTGGGATAAAGGGATAAAGTTGTCTCTCAATTCATAAATAATATGGCAGACAATTTATTCTAAACACTTTTAATATTATTATCCTCTTCCTCTGTCTGATTACTATTTCCAAGTTGTACATATAACTTAATATAAATAACAGTCATATCAATCTGTGAGTAGTGATGAATAGATCCCTAGAGCATCTGAAGACTGTTTTAATTAAGGCATTAAAATAGCACACTTGAACCCTAATATCAATAAGAACTCTAAATGTAAATAATCTAAATACCTGAAAGCTATTGACAGAGTAGATTAAAAAAATACCACCAATCATATGTTGTCTAAAAAAACTCACTTGAAATACAATAATATAAGTTAGTTAAAAGTAAAAGAATGGAAAAAGATCTCTCATGTAACATTAATCCAAGGAAAAGAGAAATACCTATATTAATATCAAATAGACTTTAGAGCAAAGAAAATTACCAGAGACAGAGAGGGATATTGTATAATAATAAAAGGATCAATCTACTGTGAAGGCACACCAATTCTAAAAATGTATGAACCAAACAACAGAGCAGAAAAATATGTAAAATAAAATTTGATAGAACACAAAGGACAAACAGAAAGATTTAGAATTATAATTGTAGACTTCAACATTCCTTTCTCAATAACTGTTGGAACTATACAGAAAAACAACAAGAATGTGGAAGAATTCAACAACACCATTAACCAACAGGATCTAATCAACCTTTATAGAAAACTCCACCCGAACAACAGCAAACACATTCTGTTTAAGTGCTTGAAGAACATATATCAAGATAGATCATATCCAGAGCCGTAAAACAAACCTCAAAAAATTTAAAAGAATTGAAACCATACATAGTGCATTTTCCAACCACAGTGAAATCACAAGAGATCAATTCTAAAATGACAAATATTCTTGTTAGTATATCTCAAAACACTTAGAAATGAAACAACACATTTATAAATAATCCATGGCTCAAGGAGGCATTCTTAAGGAAAATCTTAAAAATACATTGAACTAAATAAAAATAACATCAAAACATATCAAATTTGGGGCACATAGTCAAACAGTATTGAAAATGGAATTTTATACACCAAAAGCATGCATTAGAAAAGAGAAAAAAATCTTAAATCAGTAATCTGAGCTCCTACTGCAAGAACCTGGAAAAAGAAGGGCAAAACAAACCTAAAACAAGAAAATGGATAGAAATAATGAAGATCAAAAATCAATGAAATTCAAATAAAAAACAATAGAGACAAATCAAGAAAATTAAACAATGGTTTTTGGAAAAAGACTAATAAAGTCAGCAAACCACTAAGAAGAATGACAAGGATGAAAAGAAAAAAGACACAAATTACCAACATCAATAATTTAACAGGAGATATTACTATATACCTGTTCACATTAAAAGGATAATAAGGGAATACTCCAAACAACTCTAAACACATACATTTGACAACTTAGACAAAATAGACCAATACTGAAAAACTAAAATTACTTCAAGTGAAATAGATTATTTGAATAGACATAAGGAAATTGAAATTGTAATTTTAAAACTCTCAAAAAGAAATATCCAGTGTAGTGTATGTCAGGTATTCAATGGTGGTTCAATATTCAAAAATCAATCAATATAATCCAGCACATTAAGAGGTTAAAGAAAAAAAGTACATAATTATATTATTTGATGCAAAAAAGCATTTGACAAAATTAGCATCATTTCATGATTTAAGAAAAAAGCTTTTAGGAAAACAAAAATAGAGAAACTTCCTCAATTAAAAAACAAATATTACAACAGTCACAGGTGGACACCGAATAAACAATGAACACCAAAATTAAAAATACAATATCACTTAAATTTGCTCAAAATTTTAAAAAAGAGATACTTAAGTATAAATCTAACAACAACGTACTTACAGGACTTGTATGCTGAAAACTATACAACCGTGATGTAAGAAATTAAACATCTGAATAAATGAAGAGACACTGTGTCTATGAGTTGGAAGATTCAACAAGGTAAAGATATCAATTCTCTCCAAATTGATAGACAGTATTACTATTTCTATAAAAATCCAAGCAACATTTTTATGCTAATATAGACAAAATTACTCTAAAGTTTATGTGTGAAAGTAAAGCATTACAATAGCTCAAAATAATTTTGACAAAGAAAATAGCCCGGGCATGGTGGTTCATGCCCATGATCCCAGCACTGTAGGAGGCCGAGGCAGGCAGATCACCTGAGGTCAGAAGTTCAAGGCCAGCCTTACCTACATGGTCCAGCCTGACCTACGTGGCGAAACCTCATCACTACTAAAAATTAAAAAAAAACTAGCCAGGCGTGGTGGTGGGCACCTATAATCCCAGCTACTTGGGAGGCTGAGGTAGGGGAAACGTTTGAAATACTATTTGACCCAGCAATCCCATTACTGGGTATATACCCAAGGAATTATAGATCAATCTATTATAAAGATGCATGCACACGTATGTTCATTGCAGCACTGTTTACAACAGCAAAGACTTGGAATTAACCCAAATGCCCATCAAAGATAGACTTGATAAAGAAAATGCAGCACATATACACCATGGAATACTATGCAACCATAAAAAAGGATGAGTTCATGTCCTTTGCAGGGACATGGATGATTCTGGAAACCATCACTCTCAGCAAACACAAGAACAGAACACAAGAACTGACAAGAAACAGAACACAGGAAACTGACACAAGAACAGAAAACCAAACACCACATGTTCTCACTCATAAGTGGGTGTTGAACAATGAAAACACAAGGACACAGGGAGGGAAACATCACACACTGGGGTCTGTTTCGGAATGGGGGGGATATAGGAGGGATAGCAGGGAGTAGGGGGGACTGGGGAGGGGGTAACATTAGGAGAAATACCTAATGTAGGTGACTGGGGGATGGAGGTAGCAAACCACCATGGCACGTGTATACCTATGTAACAAATCTGCACAATCTGCACATGTACCCCAGAACTTAAAATAAAAAATAAATAAATAAAACAAAAAAAATAAAATTTTATTAAAAAGTCAGGTATGCCTACTATTTCCACTTTTTTATCTCCTGTTTTCATCTTAATCCAGCTAGGATCCCCCTCCTCCTCACCCTATTAAATTACTTTTATAGAGGTCACCAATGGTCTCACCATTGCCAAATCTGATGGTCATTACTTCCTGGAAATTCTCACCATTATTTTTCTTCCTTCCTGAAATTTTTTATTTCTTGGTTTCCATAAAACATCTTTCTCAATATTTTCTTCCTGTTCACTAGTTGCTTTTCCAAGTTGCCCTTGCTTTTTCCTTGTCATCTGCATATGTCTAATCATAGAAGGCCTCCACTGCACCGACCAGAGCCAAGCCTACCTCCCCAGCTCTCCTCACCCCTTCTCTCATCTCCTGTCTTCTCAAGCTACACTCCTCTATGCTTACTTCATCCAAACTCACTATTTAAAAACAATCTACACTGATGACCTCAAAAAGACAATTCTTGATCTTTGCCCCAAAAATCTATTTCTTCTCTGTCTTATCCCTCTCCATAAATAAAACCAAATTAACCCAAACTCTTATTTTTTCTAATTAACCTGAAAATTTTTCTAATTAACCTAAAAATCTAACAAAGGAATATGCCTCACAAGGAACACATAAGAACATTCTATCAATTCCACTACCAAAGTATAACTTTGGTCTATCCACTTCTTTCCTTAACTGCAGCCACTTATCATCTCTTTATCAAATTTCTACAATTACCTTCTAACTTCTTTCTTTGCTTTCACCTCATCTCTCTGTAATCTGTTCTCACATAGTAGTTAATGTGGTCTTTTAAAAATGAGAATCAAATCACATTATTCACCAGCTTAAAAACCCTCCAAAGACTTTCAGTTTCACTCACACTTATATAAAGATATAAATATTTTAAAAGAAAAAAAATAAAGCTTACATAAATGGAGGATTATGATCTAATCATATAAAATGATTTTTTTTTAAGTACAGACATTTTTTTCTTATTTGCTTGCCAGGCACCAACTAAAATGGTCACCCATTTATCCAGTCTATCATTGATGGGCATTTGGGTTGGTTCCAGGTCTTTGCTATTGTAAACAGTGCTGCAACGAACATACGTGTGCATGTGTCTTTATAATAGAACTATTTATAATTGTTTGGGTATATACCCAGTAATGGGTATATATGTGCAGTAATGGGTCACCCAGTTTTGCGCTGGAAACCCACAGAACCAGCTAAAACAGCTGCTCAGTTTTGTGCTGGAAACCCACTGCGCTGGTGCCAGCACCAGCAGGAATCTCCTGGTCTCTGGGCTGTAAAGACCATGGGAAAGGTACAGTATCTGAGCTGGAGTGCCAGAGTGCCTGGAAATGTTCCCAATGGCCTCCCTTGGGTAGGAGGGGAGTTCTCTGGTCTCTTGTACTTCCTGGGTGAGGGAACACACCACCCTGCCTCGGTTTGCCCTCCTTGGGCTACACCCACTGTCCAACCAGTCCCAGTGAGATGAACCTGGTACCTCAGTTGGAAATGCAGAGATCACTTGCCTTCTGAGTCACACTCACCAGGAACTGTGCTCCAGAGCTGTTCCTATTCAGTCATCTTGGCAGAAGTCTGCAGAGTTTTAATATAAAGAAAACACTATTTCTACTCTCACGAATTATTTAGAAATCTACCAGATAATGAAATTGGCTACTGATACCTATAGCTAACATACCTAAGAATAAGACTTATAAAGCAGATAACCTAGATACCAGGGACCTATAGTTTCTAAATCAGAGCAGAACTCAGCTACCGATATCTTAACCCAGCAAACTAACACAGACCTTTTATCCCAATAAATGGCTGTCAGAATCTGACTGTGGGTGACTCTGTGAGCCTCAGTTAGAAGCATGCACTGGTGGGAAACTAAGCAGGCCATTACATAGCTCTGCCAGGGCAGCAAGAGTCCCTGAAGTAGGTTCATTAGCTTTTTGTTTTTTTGTTTTTTGTAAATAAGTTCAGTGAAATAGACTATTACACCCTTTTGTGCATTACACACTCCATGTTGCCTCTTGCTATTTATCATCAATATCTTTAGCTATTAAAATGTTATGATCAAAGTTCTGACCTTATAAGATATACATGACCCTGCATGATCTGGCCCCTGCCCCTCTCTCTCTCGACTTCATCTCATACACTCATCCTCACTCAGAACTTTATGTCCACATTGACCTGCTGCCATTCTTCCAATAAACATGCTACACCCAGAGCTGTGAAAACAGGCATTGCACCTAACTAGTTAAACAGACAAGAAAGACTTTATTCAAGGCTATGGCAATAGAGGAGAGAGGCTGGAACTAAGTCTTACCTCCACTGAAACAAAAAGCAATGGGTTTTTAAAGGCTAGAGTCAGTGGGGAAATCTTGGGTCATCTGTGTGATCTAATTAGTTTCACCTGAAGGTAAAGGAAACCTCTCATATCTTTATGACAGGAGGTAGTTTTACAACTTGAAGCAAGGTGCCCACTGAAGTTAGTCTCCCACTCCCACAAAAACTAGGAGAGAGAGATACTATCTCCTTTGTGGGTTACATTTCAAGGAGATAACTTTCAGGTCTTTAAGAAAGAGATTTCCTGGGTCATAAAACTGGCAAGAGGCTTTTAAAAGATTTGCATACACTTCAAAAGGGCAGAGAAAGAATTTACCATTACATGCTTTCTAAAGTCAGTGAATTAACTAAAAAGAGATCAGGACCTAGAGTCAGCAAGAAGCCTGTCAAAAGTTTAACAAAGCTGAGGAGTGCAAATTAGTGCAACCATTGTGAAAGACAGTGTGGCGATTCCTCAAGGACCTAGAAATAGAAATTCCATTTGACCCAGCAATCCTATTACTGGGTATATACCCGAAGAATTATAAATTGTTCTATTATAAAGACACATGCACACGTATGTTCATTGTGGCACTGTTTACAATAGCAAAGACCTGGAACCAACGCAAGTGTCCATCAATGATAGACTGGATAAAGAAAATGTGGCACATACACATCATGGAATACTATGCAGCCACAAAAAACAATGAGTTCACATCCTTCATAGGGATATGGATGAATCTGGAAACCATCATTCTCAGCAAACTGACACAAGAACAGAAAACCAAATACCAAATGTTCTCACTCATAGGCAGGTGTTGAACAATTAGAACACAAGGACAAAGGGAGGGGAGAATTACACTCTGCGGTCAGCTTGGATGGGGCTAGGGGAGTGACAGTGGGGGGTGGGGAGGGTGGGGAGGGATAACAAGGGGAGAAATACCAGACAGAGGAGATGGGGGGAATGAAGGCAGCAAACCACCTTGCCATGTATGTGACTATGCAACAATTCTGCATGATTTGCACAGGTACCCCAGAACCTAAAGGTACAATAAATAAATAAATAAATAAAAAGACTAATTGCCCTTGAAGAACTAGATGAACAATAAATAAATAAATAAATAAAATAAAGCTGAGAAAAACATGAGGGCCGTCTTGGTCAGGGCCTTCATGCTTGTTCTTCTTCCTGGAATGCTCCTCCTGCAGATCTTAGCATGACTCACTCCAGGTTGACATTAGGGTCTTACTTCAAACAGGCCTTTCCTGAACTGGGTATGATATTCCCACCTCTACCCTCAGTCATTCTGTATCTTCTTCAGCCACTTACCTTGAAGATTATCTCCTTTGCTTTCTTTTTTATCTTGTAGTGTTGTTTATCTCCCTTATTCATCTGTTTCTCCTACTACAATATAAGCTACGTGAGAGCGGGGAAACTTGTGGCCGTGTATGTTGATATAGCTCTGATACCTAGAACTCTGTCTGGCATTAACTAAACTAATACACGTTTGTTAAATGAATGAAAAATTAGTAATGGAAACGAAAACTGCCTGTGAAAAAGAATCACAGACTTTTGCAATATAAAACTAAAGATTTTTTTTTCCTGAAAGACAAGTTTCAGAAAATCTTAGAAGAGGGTTGGGTGCATGTCTTAATGTTGGAAAGCAGTAATTTGGGGATTCAATTTATTTGAATGGATTAAAAATCACACTGTTACGGAACTAGAAAAAAATATGTATGAAAAATGATAATAGCCTTACAGAGTACAAATAATGCTTAAAAGCAAGTGAAATGTGACAATTTGTGATGTTACTTCTAAAAAAAGTATATACACATTTTTTGAAGTGCTGAAAGGAAAATAGAACTTTATATTCTTTATTATATCACTTTTCATAAGTGTTGAATATATTCCTATTTATTTCTCTATGTTCTGTTTTATAGCCTTAATAAATGTCTCAAACATATCTGAATGCATAAAATCGAGAGCAAATACCCTACAAGGTGTGATGCTGCTTTATATATAAAACTGTGTGCATATATTTTAAAAATAAATTAATTAAAAATGAAGATTATTTTGTGAATCAAGAAAAGGTAAAAATAGCATAACTTTCAGTTCATGTTTTAAATGATAAAGAAGATCCTACGACCCTAATGACAGACTAAGAATCCTTCCATCTATGTTTAGTTTGGTTTGAGGTTATTTGACCTAGGACAAAAGTTCAGACTGACATCTGTGGTTTGACAAAATCTTTAAAATAAACAGGGAAATATAATATGTCCTTGTCTATTCACTAAGGAACAAAAGTTTTGTTCCTACAAATCAGACAAGAAAAGATTAGCATTGCACCTATGAGACACATAAGTGGAGAATGAGGATACTTAATAAATTGACATGTAATTATTAATGGCTAAATACTCTAAAAAGAAAATAAAAATAATACATTTGTAACTCCAAAATAAAGGGCTTCTGGTACACAAACACCTTAAAATGTACAATGATGAGTTGATATAGAAATCAGGTAATTCATTTATTTAAAATTATTATAGAAAAAATAATTAATAAGACATTATAATTACTCAGAAAATTTTGGATTTGGACCATGGTTTCTATTTTTGTTTGTGAGTGTTATAAAGGATTGGAGATGGCTACATGGAGCTCTGTGAACTGAACAACTGCCTTCTTCAGTTATGTAGCGCTCTAGGGTTGTTGTGGATTTTCAGATGTACAAATACAGAGAAATGCCTAGAAAGAAGTGAGGAGGCACAGAAACAGTAGAGTAGAATGGGTATGCTGTACTGATGGATCCATCAATCCCTTTAAAATCTTCGGGCTTGGCAGGGCACGGTGGCTCACGTCTGTAATCTTAGCACTTTGGGAGGCTGAGGTGGGCGAATCATGAGGTCAGGAGTTCAAGACCAGCTTGGCCAACATAGTGAAACCCCGTCTCTACTAAAAATACAAAAAAATTAGCTGGGCATGGTGGCACGCACCTGTAATCCCAGCTACTTGGGAGGCTGAGGCAGGAGAATCGCTTGAACCCAGGAGGCAGAGGTTGCAGTGAGCCGAGATCACGCCATTGCAATCTAGCCTAGGCAACAGTGCGAAACTCCATCTAAAAAACAAACAAATAAAAGAAAACTTCTGACTTATGAGATCGCGCCACTGCACTCCAGCCTGGGCAACAGAGCAAGACTCCATCCCAAAAAAAAAAAAAAAAAAAAAAAAAAATTCTGGCTTATGCAGTTGCATCTTCAAGTCAGAACATTTTTGCTCTGTCATGATTTCCAGCAGGTGAGAGACAGTTGGCCCACTATTGCTAATCATGCCTCCATTAAAATAAACCCAAGAAAGTAAATGATTTTCATTTTATCCATTACTTTCATTTTGTTATTTTCTATTAATCCTTCCTACAGAGTTTATAATGAATTTTATAATGTATAAATACATTTATATTAATAAATAATTTGGGGGCAGCATTTGGAGATTTTCAAAATACCATCAATATTCATTATCTATAACATGCTTACAATCTATAATAATGTTTACAGAAACCCAGTAAACAAGATTATCATCCCAATTTCAGAAATAAGGAAACTCAGATATAGGAATACAGCTTGCTGTAGTCAAGGAGTTGGTAAATCTAGAATACAAACTAGGTTCTTCTGAATCTAAATCACACTCGCTTTACACTGTTCCACTACATCCATACAGTGCCATTTCTGCTCCTTCAAGCAGATATGGGATAGTTACTAGGAACTTCTTTAACAAAGGACAGAATAACTCCACTAAGAGTGACAGAGGCTTAGTAATAAAAGTATAATTTATTTATGTGTTCATGATCTGCAGCCAAGCCAAAGGGAAAGTGATAATACATGCTGTGCTTAAGTTCAAATCCCGCTACAAAAATAATGCAGCAAAATTTTGAAATAAGATCAAAACTAGTTCATAACAGAAGCAAAAGGGTGAAACTGGGTCTTTATGTATAGATCCACCCTCATTTAAATTTTCAGGCAAGCCTTCTTATGTATGGTATAGAATGATTTTCATCTTTTATTTTGAATATGATGTTTCATTATGCAAATGAAAACAACATTCTTCTTTTTAAACACCATTTTACATGCAATGATAGTTATTTTTAACCACTATTAATGTAATCATGGGCCTAAATAACATTTCTTTGCAAAACAAGGCATCCTTGAGCTCTTACAACTTACTCTGAGGGTCATGATTCCTCCCTTAGTTCTTCTGGAGGTCTCAAGAAGCTAGACACCTACATTCCAGAATTGTTGGAGCCCTTTCAACATCAAACTTACTTCTTGATGTTTGCACATTACATAACAAAGCACTAGTGTCCAGATTATATATAAAGAACTCTGAAAACAGTGAAAACGCCAAACCATCCAATTAGAAAATGGGGAAAAGATGTGAAGGGACATTTGACCAAAAACGATCTACAGATAGCAAATAAGCATATGAACAGATGTTAAACATCATTAGCAATTAGAGAAATTCACCTTAAAACTATAATGAGATGATATTACAGACTTATGCAAATGACAAATATTTAAAAATGATGACAAAACAAAGTTTTGAATCACTCATACAATATTTGTGGGAATGTAAATAGTACAGCCACCCTGGAAAACACTTTAGCAGTTTTTTAAAAAACTAAACATGCAATTACCATACAACTCAGTGATTGTACTCCTGGGGATTATCCCAGAGAAATAATGACTTACGTTTACACAAAAACTTATATATGACTGTCAGCTTTATTCCTACTAGGCAAAAACTGAAAACAAGCTAAATATCTTTGAACAAGTAAGTGGTTAAACAAATTCTTAAACATACACAACAGAATTCTAGCAATAAAAAGAAATAAGCTACTGACACATGTAACAACTTAATGAATGTCCAGAGAATTCTGCTGTGTGAAAGAAGCCAATCCAAAAAGTTACAACTGCATGATTCCATTAATATGAATATATTGTATTCTCTAAATGCAAAACTTAGAGAAAGGGAGAACAGATTAGTGGTTGTCAGGGATTAAGGAGGAGGAGAGAAGGGAGGAAGCATGTGTGGCTACAAAAAGACAATAGGATGAATCATTGCGGTGATGGAAATATTCTATATTTTGACTATACCAATGTCAATGTCCTGGTTATGATATTATACTACGGTTTTGAAGCTACCTTTGAGGAAAATTGGGTAAAAAGTATGTAAATATTATTAATTACAACTACATGTGAATGTAAAATTATCTCATAACAAAATACTGATTTTTTTAAATTACATTATAAAAAATACACAGATGTATTTCTTGAGGTTAGATCTTAGAAGTCATGTTGAGTCAGCTACTTATCTCTTGTGTTCTTAGATCTCTGAGTTGCTGTCATAAAAATTATTGAAGTGACTCTTTTAAATACAAAGAAACTCATACATAGTGTAAAATTTTTTAAATATCTTTGAGAAGTCTGGAAATCTTTTTGTGACTCTGGAAAATTAGCATTATGGGGTTACTCCTACAAAATATAATATTTTATCCAATGAATTATTTCTTTCCTACTTTTCTTAATGAAATATACAGTAAATAGCTGAAAGTACCATATACTAAATGCCAATTTTAACTTTTTTTTTAATAGTGATTTATTGTTGGGAAAAATAGCAGAGAAGAAAGGACTTACAAAGTGCCTACATAAATTGGTTATGAGTAACATATAAACAAGAAACAACAAACTGTGGAAGGCCACAGGAGGCCTCTGAGGAGAAAGGCCTCTTCATGCCTCATGTTCCGGTGCTGAGTGACCTCGGCTATGTTACATAAACATTGTGCTTAAGGATGTAAAACCCCTTCACAGCACTACGATGTAGCCAGACTTGTAGGCTCCTTGTAAGGTCTGTGTTCTACCAGCTGTACATAGATAATAAGCTAAAGATAACCAAATGTTCTTGTTTTGTTAAACTCCCAAACTGCCACTCTTATTAATCCTTAGAATAGCACACCAGTTCTGGCTCATTGATTCACTTCCAGCTCACTGATTTACTCCACCAGCACTCCATCCCTACCCTATAGATCAAAGTGATTGTAATCAATAAATAGTGTGGATGATCAGAGTTCGGGGCCTTCACTGTTTCCTCCAGAGTAATAAAGTGATGGCCCCCTGGTCCCACTTTTTCTCTTAATCTGTCTTTTTCTCATTCCTTTCTTGCCACCGAACTCCGGGTACCCACGGGTGATGTACGGCTTGCTCCCTACATTCTGGTGCCCAATGTGGAGGTCATGGATCCCTACATTCTGGTGCACCAACGTGTGGGGTTCATGAATTCCCTACAATTTATGTTTCTGTTAAACTATGTATCCATGAGATTTTATTTTATTTTTTATTTTATTTTATTTATTTTTATTTTTTATTTTTTTGAGACAGAGTCTTGCTCTGTTGCTCAGGCTGGAGTGCGGTGGTGCAATCTTGGGTCACTGCAACCTTTGCCTCCCGGGTTCAAGCTATTCTCCTGGCTCAGCCTACTGAGTAGCTGAGATTACAGTTGCATGCCATTAGGCCTGGCCAATTTTTGTATTTTTAGTAGAGGCAGGATTTCACCATGGTGGCCAGGCTAGTCTCAGATTCCTGACCTCAAGTGATCCATCACCTTGGCCTCCCAAAGTCCTGGGATTGTTGCAGGCATTACAGTTATAAATTCCATATTAAATAATAATAAATTTCAGAAGGAAAAAGTTAATTCATTAAGAATGAATGAGTGAATATTATCAGGTGATAGGTAATTGTTGTAGATGTTACAGGCATGAGCCACTGTACCTAACCTATGAGATTTTATTGAAGCTCATAATGTGTCAAAAAATTAATAAGAAACAGAAAGAGACATTCAAAATATGAATAGCTCTTTTTTAAAAAAGACAGATAGTTACCAGGCATGTCAGTCTCATTTCAAGTTAAAACTTAAGCTTAAGGATTTCAAAATTTGTGTCAAACCACTTTTTTTCATTCTTTGTACCTTCAACATTCTTGTCTGTTATGTAGAATTTCTGAAGAAATGAAAGAATCCTATATGTTCTGAATAAGAAACAAATAATTATAGTTTGTGTTTAATGACAGCTTAATTGTGCAATTTCAAAAACCATGTGATTGTCATATATTTACTTGTAAGTGTTGCAGAAAATAAGTCTATAAATTCTGTCATGGTTGTTTTTGGGTCTATTAACTACTACCTAAATATTTATTTTTCTATATTTTCCCATAATATACAATTTCCAGAAGAAATGCTTTTTTCAATACATTTATTGTAAAGATACATTTATTGTAAAAACAAGAAACTTAAAATAAATTCCAGAAGAAAAACATTAATTCATTATGAATAAATGAGTGAATATTATCAGGTGATGGGTAATTTGCATCAGAGACTACTATGTGCAAACTGGTAAGGAATATAAAGCTAAGTAATAATCTGAAAAGAGGGAGATAAAAAAGAAAGCTTACTGAAAAAGGTGCCTCTTAAGTTAGGTCTTAAAAAAGCAATGGGCATGAAGTTGAAGGAACCCACATTCTTCTCTGCTGAATGAAACATCAGAGCTGTGCTATGAAAGTGCAGACCCTTAGAAGATATCTAGGTGCCTGGAAGAACCAAGCTGGAAACTTTCCAAACTAAAAGTGCTAATCCTAAATATTAACCCCCTATTAGTGCGTGTTTTCAAAAAAGTCCCTTAGAAACACAAGGATGGCACATCAAAAACATATGATGCGTTATAACATACATTATCCATCCCTCACTATATCAACATGACTATCTATATTATATGCCACATGTCTTCTTCTCTCTTCATCAAAACAGGTTTTTGTACTGCTTCCAAAGCTTAAAATAAAAAAAGACTTGTGTTATAGGAGAAGCATTTATAATATCCAAATAAAAATAGATATTCCTGATTTTTCATATTTCTTGAAACCTGTATAAAGGTTTAAAAAGTTGAAGTACAATTCTACCTTAAAAACTACTACCTGTATATACAACTCATTATAAATTAACTTTAATTAATGAATAAATATTTAATTTTATTTAATAAAATAGTTAGCATTATATCTTCAGAGTCAAAATGGTAAATAATGAAGGTATGTGCTGTGAAAGACTAACCTACATGACTTTAAGGAATGACAAAATGATGTGTAATGTCTAACCACAGAGATAAACATCAGTCTGTTTAGTAACATAAAGAAAAGCATTTTTTTGAGCCCAAATATACAGCCAGGGGACTAATCAAAACCTGCAGTGAGGTCAGGTATGGTGGCTAATGCCTATAATCCCAGCACTTTGGGAAGCCAATACAGGAAGATCTCTTGAGGCCAGAGTTCAAGACCAGGTAGGGCATCATAGCAAAACCCTATCTCTGCAAAAACAAACAAACAATCTGCAGTAAGTAAGGAATTCAAATTTTGTTCAACCACAATCCAGCTCTATGCTCTGCTCCTTTATTTTTAATGCAGACCAGTCTTATTAAAGCTTGTCTGGAAACGGTATTATGAATAAGCTTTCACGGTAGATTTCTGCGTTATAAAACAATTTTACAGTTGTTAGCTTGCTCAGTAAGTCCATGTACATAAGTTTCAACATCTTCAGAGATCTACCACATGAACATATTTAATATCTCATAAAGCACATTGCATAAGAGAATACAGCTAAATTCTTCTAAAATTGTATTGGTAGGCTCAAAGGAAAACCATCTAAAAAATAAAATTCATACACTAATTTAGCATTTGGACCCATATGGAATAATAAATTCATTACTCTTTAACTCTACTTAGGTAGTGTTAATAAATGAATTTATTATTCCACATGGTCCCAAATGCTAAATTTTTAACTTTACTTAGGTAGAGTTAAAGCCTGTGGTCTATGTAGCATTTGTAGTATAAATTAATCTACAGCTACTGGAAAATTATTCCTTATACTTTAAAATTACACAGTTTAGATCTGATTATCCTTATCTGTCTCAGATTTATTCTTTTGAGGAAGAAATATTCACTGGAAATCAGACTTTTGGAGGAGTCCTCCTTCTTAGCAGTGCATCCAAAGTTGCATTTTTCACTTCCTAACCTTGGCAAATATTAACAGTGGTCATGGACCTGCTATACTAAAGATCCAAAAGGCCCATTTAGAAAGCCACACATTTACAACCATCAGACCTTTGACAAACCTGGCAAAAACAAGCAATGGGGGAAGGATTCTCTGTTTAATAAATGGTGTTGGGAAAACTGGCTAGCAGTGTGCAGAGAGCAGAAACTGGACCCCTTCCTGACACCTTTACACTAAAATTAACTCCAAATGGATTAAAGACTTAAATATAAGACCTAACACCATAAAAACCCTAGAAGAAAACCTAGGCAAAACCATTCAGGACATAGGCATAGGCAAGGACTTCATGACTAAAACACCAAAAGCATTGGCAACAAAAGCCAAAATAGACAAATGGGACCTAATTAAACTCCAGAGCTTCTATACAGCAAAAGAAACAATCATTAAAGTGAACCAGCAAACAACAGAATGGGAAAAAATGTTTGCAATCTACCCATCTGACAAAGGGCTAATATCCAGAATCTACAAAGAACTAAAACAGATTGACAAGAAAAAAACAAACAAACCCATCCAAAAGTGGGCGAAGGATATGAATAGACACTTTTCAAAAGAAGACATATATGAGGCCAACAATCATATGAAAAAATGCTCATTATCACTGATTATTAGAGAAATGCAAATCAAAACTACATTGAGATACAACCTCACGCCAGTTAGAATAGTGATCATTAAAACATCTGGAGACAACAGATGCTGAAGAGGATGTGGAGAAATAGGAACACTTTTACACTGTTGGTGGGAGTGTAAACTAGTTCAACCATTGTGGAAGACAGTGTGGCACTTCCTCAAGGACCTAGAAATAGAAATTCCATTTGACCCAGCAATCCCATTACTGAGTATATACCCAAAGGATTATAAATCGTTCTATTATAAAGACACATGTACACGTATGTTCATAGTGGGACTGTTTACAATAGCAAAGACCTGGAACCAACCCAAATGCCCATTGACGATAGACTGGACAAGAAAAATGTGGCACATATACACCATGGAATACGTTGCAGCCATAAAAAATGATGAGTTCCTGTCCTTGTAGAGACATAGATGAATCTGGAAACCATCATTCTCAGCAAACTGACACAAGAAAAGAGGATCAAACACCACATGTTCTCACTCATAGGCTGGTGTTGAACAATGAGAACACAGAGACAGAGGGAGGGGAGCAACACACACTGGGGTCTGTTGGCGGGGGCCAAGGGAGCAACAGCACGGGGTGGGGGAGGTCAGAGAGGGATAACATGGGCAGAAATGCCAGAAGTAGGTGACGGGGGGATGGAGGCAGCAGACCACATTGCCATGTGTGTACCTATGCAACAATCCTGCATGATCTGCACATGTACCCCAGAATCTAAAGTACAATAATAAAAAAAAAAGAAGACAGCATCTAAGAATTTTTTCTAATGTTCAATAGCCAGTAAATTTTGCCTGTTTTACCCCTAAGATAAATCTTGACTCCCTTCTGCCCTTCCAAAAGAATTTTTGTTGTCAGCTGTGCCAATTCCCCCAACACTCCTCTATGCCAAGTGACTTTTCTTGGTGTTTTCAATTGTCTATGCCTACTTTTTCCACATTACTGTGAGCACAGAAGTAGCTGAGAGAGGTCTCAATCAATTTAGAAAGTTTATTTTGCCAAGGTTAAGGATGTGCCTGTGACACAGTCTCAAAAGGTCCTGATAACATGTGTTTGAGGTGGTTGGAGTACAGTTTGCTTTTATACATTTTGAGAAGACATAGTGCATCAATCAATACATATAAGAGTTACATTGGTTTAATCTAGAAGGGCAAGACAACTTGAAGCAGGGCTTCCAGGTCACAAGTAGATTTAAAAATCTTCTGATTGGCAATTGGTTTAAAGAGTTATTATCAGTAGAGAGGAATATCTGGGTTATGATAAGGAGAAACCATGGTTTTATCATACAGATGAAGTCTCCAAACAGATCAGAGCAGGCTTCAGAGAGCAAATATTGTTACTTATTAAATTTCAGGTCTGTGTTGATCCTAATTTTGGTTGGCTTTTCTAGAATTCCAAAAGGGAGGTGGGTACAATGAGACATGTCTGACCCCCACTTCCAATCATGGCCTGAACTAGTTTTTCAGGTTAATTCTGGAATGATCTTGGCTGAGAGGAGGGGGTCCATTTAAATGGTTGAGGGGATTTATAATTTGATTTTTGGTTTACAGCACTTTCACATTGATTTTTTTTCTTAGTGACTTGTTTTCTTTTTTTGTTTTTAAATTTATTTATTATACTTTAAGTTCTGGGGTACATGTGCAGAATGTGCAGGTTTGTTACATAGGAATACAGCCATGGTGGTTTGCTGTATCCATCACCCCATTATCTACATTATGTATTTCTCCCAATCCTATCCCCCCCCAATTCCCCCCACCCCTTGCTATCCCTCCCCTAGCCCTCCACCCAACAACAGGCCCCAGTGTGTGATGTTCCCCTCCCTGTGTGCATGTGTTCTCATTGTTAACACCCACTTATGAGTGAGAACATGTGGTGTTTTGTTTCTGTTCCTATGTCTGAGAATGATGGTTTCCAGCTTCATCCATGTCCCTACAAAGGACATAAACTCATCCTTTTTATGGCTGCATAGTATTCCATGGTGTATATGTGCCACATTTTCTTTATCCAGTCTATCACTGATGGGCATTTGGGTTGGTTCCAAGTCTTTGCTATTCACATTGATTTTAACTTATATACTTTTTTTTATCTCTTCCATTAGACTCCAAGTTCACTGAGGAGCTGGGTCTATCAATGGTCCATCAAGAATATCTATTCTTTGATTCCTGGCCCACAGGAGATCAAAGACCAGTGCACATTTGCTGAGCTGTTTTTCAAAACTGTTTTGACTTATTATCCTTTGATGGAATTTCCTCTTGGCAAGCACAGTGACATTGTTTTTTGTCACTTCCTTTATATAGGACATTGTAAAAGAGTATCTTAGGTTACATTGTTGACTCCTTAATTCAGAGATAAATCTACAGGAATGTCCAGCCTCTGAGGGTGAGCCAAGAGACTTAAAAAGAAGGAAACAAAAACAGCCACAGCAGCAACTTAGTCAAAAGGGGTGATGGCTTAAGTCATTTCCCCATTCATTATAACCTGTCTTCCACCTACCGAAGTGATAGTTATTCTATTAAGTTCTGGGAGAATACAACTATTAAAAGTAAATTATGGCCAGATGTGGTGGCTCACGCCTGTAATTCTAGCATTTTGGGAGGCCGAGGTAGGCAGATCATGAGGTCAGGGGTTTGAGACCAGCCTGGCCAATATGGTGAAACCCCCATCTCTACTAAAGATATAAAAATTAGCCAAACGTGGTGGCACGTGCCTTTAATCCCAGCTACTCAGGAGACTGAGGCAGGAGAGCCACTTGAACTCATGAGGTGGAGGTTGCAGTGAGCTGAGATTACACCATTGCACTCCAGCCTGGATGATAGAGGGAGATTCTGTCTCAAAAAAAAAAGAAAATTGTAAGTCAAAAGCATTTCTTCTCTTTTGCAACATATACATCAATAAAGAAAATATCAAAGTAAGAAGAAACTTCTGTGAACATTATAATTATATTTAATTCTAAATAATTAGTTCCAAAGGTATAGGCATTAACATTTTTTTCCAGTCCAGATAAAAGTTCAATTATTCCTAAAGAATCTTATTATGGTTTGATGTATTTACCAAGCCACAAAACTAAAAACTGAGCTCTAGATGTATCACGTCAAATGAAAAACAGCCTTTGGAAGGCATCTGTGAAGGATTAGATGAAAAGATGCCAGCTTTCAGTTTAAGTAGGCAAGCCTTATATCAAGTTATAGCCCTGCTGACTACTTAGCCCTCACTGCTAAATTACTCTGGCTTTTTTGTTCAGACAGGTCGACTTTCTGGTAAATAGTTCTTTTGTCTCACTGATTTGTTTTGCAATGTAATTTAAGAGTGTATCATTGTAATTGGCTTGTAGCACTGAATATTCTTTTCTTTCTTAGATTTATAGAAATCCAGGAACCTAATAAAAATGAACTTACAGTGACATAATATTTAATTCATGCGGCAGCTGGCGATTTATTTTTGAAGAGGAACTCCTTAAGTAGATATGGTAAGTATGTTTATGGTCCTCTGCATTTGAAATTTGTAGCATCACCCATTTGTTCACCCTCTCCTCACACATTTACCACATGAACAGGTTTGCAATTCTGTAGATTCTACTGGTCCCAGATATGGGGTTAGAACAGGTTTGCAATTCTACAGAGATATGGGATCTAATAATCTGTCTATCAGGGATCTACTATTTTAAATTTAATTCAGTAATGAAGGAAAACTTAACATTGTCTACTAATCCCTGGATAGACAAATTATTTCAGGGAATAGTTACTCCAGTAAATAATTCCATTCTGTAATATACTCTGAAATAATTTGTCTATCCAGGAATTAGTAAACAATGTTAAAGTTTGCTTCATTACTGAATTAAATTTCTTTTGAACCAAAATGAGATGGCATGCTTAACCAAATGTTTTGAGTGACTGAAACTTAACACACAAAGAGTATTATTTTTTAGAGTTAAAATATTGTAAAATGCATTTGACACAAAAAAACATTAAATATAACAATGTATGTGCTTTCTCCTTGTTATTACCATTATTTTTTAAGATACATAATTATTTGAGTGTTTTAGCCTGGTTCCTCAAAAAGCAGATCCTGAAACCAAAGCTTGCATGCAGTAATTGACTTGAGAGTGAGTTGGCCACCACTAGGGGCAACTCTAGCTCCATCCTCTGGGACCTAATGAGGTGTATTTCAGAACTGTATCCCCCTATGACTAAAGAGGGACACTTTTGTCCATCAGCTTTCATTTTACATTGGTCAGTGGCTATCCCGGCATTAACTCAAGTGTTTCCAAATTGTCCATCTAGGAGTGTCCAGCAGGTTTCTTTTGGCAGAAAACAAGAAGTCTTAGGTGCTGACTTTAGCGGAGCATCTATCAAGTTATCCTTTAGCAAAGCAGATCCAAATCTATGTGGTCACCAGAACTGCAGCTGAAAAAGAGGTAAGTCAAAAGAATATAGAGTGGTTCATAAACGGTGTCAAATAGATTCAGTTTTCTGGTGATTTAGATTCTGAATATGCTAGATCACAATTTTTTATATATTTTACTACTTTTCAGGATCCATGCCTCTTTTTCAGATAACTTATAATGAAGAACTTGAGAGTCTTTTTAGAAACTGAAGAATGAATACAAAAATGTTGTTACTCTCTATACTAACTTATGAACATAGAAATAATATAGTCAAGATTGAATAAGATGACTATGCCTACAGAATAATGTGTTTCCAAAGAGAGAACAATTAACATTAATATGAAAATAAAATGTGTTCATAAACGTAAATATTTTCATGTTCTTCCCCCTTGACTTTTAGACAATGCAATGCTGGCAGCAGAAAATCTTCTCAACTAAGTTCATCAATAATAAGTTGTTTTCAAGAGAAAATTAATTATTTGGATGCCAAAAGAGACCTCTCCTTGAGAGTCATTGTGATATACATAAATGTGAAATAATAGAAAATCTGCTTTTAGAAACTTGCATAAAAGTTACCAGAGTTGGCCTTAAATTGACTGATATCATTGATTACAATGAGGAATACATTATCACATGCCATATGGCAAAGGGGGATATAGGGACAAGCAATGATAATTAAGAACTTAGAATCTAAAATAAGCTACATATGAATTTTGGGTCCCAGCTCTGTCACTTAGTAACTGAATGAATTTATACAGTTATTTAACTTATCACTGCCCAGTTCCAAATTATTTTGAAGATAAAATAAGGCAACACAAGTAAACTACTTACCAGAGTATATGGCTTATATTATGAACTTAGTAAATTTCATCTGTTAGTATTTCCTATTTTGCTTATGAAAACTCCAGGCCTAGAAACTCACTGTGGAATTCTGATCCTAGAAGCCAAATTTAGTGTGCAAAGAGTAAGCTGCCTTACATACAAGCAGCTTCTTCCTGCCTGGCCAAGCCTTTCTGCTTCCATTCTTCCACTACCTGCCTAGGAAATATGATCCCCTGGGTTGCTGGAACCTAGAGCAGGCTGTCAGAAGAGGCACTGCTTTTATCTAAGGACTGAGACAGACTGAGACAGCTGGATTAGAAGACTCACCCTCTGGAGCCAGGTGACACTGACCCTGACTGCTCTTACTATCCCTCAGTCACAGCATAGCTATTTCCGAGAAACCTAGGCAAAACTTGAACGGAAACCTGTACTGGATTATTTTTCTCTTTCATAGAGTTTGAGTAAACAATCCTCAAGAAACTTAATAATAGATCTTAAAGTAAATTATTCTAATGAATAAGTTCAGTACCAATACTGATCAAAATCCACAACTGAGATTTGTCAGGTTCATAGAAAAGAGACAAAGAAGACAGGAATAAAAGCAGTCGTAAGAAAGAAATCAGCCCATTTCTCTATCCAGCTGGAATACTAAACGACCATCCATAGCAGTATTCTGCATTTGACTTGGCCTATCTAGCTCCTTTGTATTTTAAATTTTAAAAGGGGGGTTAGAAAAAAACCAAATATCATTTAAAAATAGAGCCTTGATATGTGACATAAAGCGTACTAAAATGCAGTAATAAACAATAGAGAAGTTACAAGAGTTAGTAGATTTGCCTATGCTTCTGAAAGTATCAGCCAGCAATCTTCATTACAGTCCTTAAATCCTTGAAATTTTTTATATAATCTCTTTTGACATAACAGAGCTATAAGATGACATGTAAGACTTCAGCAGAGGTAATAAGGTAATAAGTGCAGAGGTGGCAGCTGAAAGCATAACAGATCCAATTATATGAGTAAATAAGAATTATAATGAAAGTTAATGCATGAATACAAATAAGAGTTCTGAGTAAGAGGAGAAACATGGAAGTAGAGTCACCAAGGGTAAGTTCTCCTCACTCACAGAGAAACATCTTTGTTTTTATATTTCTCTGAAGGAAGCTGAGTACAAAACAACTTCCTTTAGGAGTTGTCCAGACAGAAGAGAAGATAGGAAGGAACCATTATATGTCTGAGTTTGTCCATGATAAGGGGGTGGGAAGAAAAGGAAAAGGGAGTTACATTCAATAAGTTAGTGTGAATGCTGGCTCATTCAGAAAAAGCAACCACAAAGGCCCCAATTTAGATGACTTTACAACATGAAGTTTGGTTTGCAGCAAGAGAATAACCTAGAATTAGAAGGAATATACAAACTCAAGGACTTCAGAGGACAAGTTGCCTTTTTTTAAAGTTTACATGAAAAATTTTTTAATAAAAAACTATAAAAATATATGAGAATCTCCCTTATCTTCTAATGCCCTTTTGCCGTCAGGAAAGAGTATCTCAATGTACATCTAGTCACATATAATTGACCATCTAACCTTTCGGTTTAAAAAGAAAAATACTCAAAATTACAACTAAAACTGAAAAATATGTCTCTGGTTCATTTTTAAGAGTACAATGTCCAAGGGAATAAAAATTATCCTCAACAACATTCATACAGAAACTATAATTTCATAGAGCTCTTTATTATAGTTCCTCTTAAAAGGGCAGTTTTTCAAGAAATATATTATTTGAATAAGTAATTCATTTTCTTCATTCATGTATTCATCTAATAATGAGAAATAATTACCACCTTTGTTCCAGGGATTGTTCTAGGTGGTTGGGATACATCAATGAATGAAATAGGCAGATATTCCTGCCTATTTTCTCAGCAAGAAAAAAAAGGGAAAAAGCTTTCATCCTTAACAAAGGAAAATGGACAATTTCACGAAATGATATTAAAGGACACAAGTAAGTTATAGCAAATTTTATACAGTTAAGTGTCACTGAAAAAAATAGGGACTACAGGAGATTCTGCATTTTTAATGAGGTGACAAGGTGATAATTGAGCAAATATTTAAATATGTGCATCCCCATGACCCTAATAATGTGAACACTTAGTGGCTATTCATGGTTATAAATGCAGTTTGAAAGCAGAAAAATAAACCTAAAATTAATCTCAGGGTTCAGAATTAGAGTAAAAATTTAGCTAAAAATTTTTTAAATAATCATAAAATGTATGCTCCTGCAATATGAGTTTTTCATTTTGTTTTCTTTTTTTTTTTTTTTTTTTTTTTTTTTGAGTCTTGCTGTTGCCCAGGCTGGAGTACAGTGGTGCAATCTTGGCTCACTGCAACTTCTGCCTCTTAGGTTCAAGCGATTCTCCTGCCTCAGCCTCCTGATTAGCTGGAACTACAGGCATGAGCCATCACATCCAGCTAATTTTTGTATTTTTAGTAGAGACAGTTTCATCATATTGGCAAGGCTGGTCTCGAACTCCTGACCTCAAGTGATCTGCCCACCTCGGCCTCCCGAAGTGCTGGGATTACAGGCGTGAGCCACCATGCCTGGCCCATTTTGTTTTCTAAGACAGTCTTTTCTGTGAAGAATAAGAAATAAGATGTAGTTTCCATGGGTTATCGTCTAAAACATAGCTTATTGTGTTATTCAAAATATGCTCATTATTATTTTTATTTTTCTCTTTATACAATATTAATACATTAATAAACATGTAATGAATATAAAATTTCAAAACAATTCAAAAGAAAAAATCTCATACATATAAATGTACACACTAATTGTTTCTAAAAATGGTCATTTTTCAGCTATTGCTTGGTATGTTTATAAACATTACTTGCTTTTTGTTACTAAGAGTTAAAAGCTTAATTATGCTTTACATATGATTTGATTTAGAAATTGTACATAGCATTAAAGTTAGATACTAATAGCCTAGCCAGAAAGATGAATAGTGACATCAGCAAACATTATATAATTTTCTGCCTTTAGGAACAAGTCCTAATGTATTCCAAAAAGGATTAGTGAAGATTATAGATAATAGGACCTGTAACAGCAGAGAGGCATATGGCAGAGTCATCACACCTGGAATGTTGTATGCCAGATTCCCGGAGCCACATGTGGATGCCTGCCAGGTAAGTCTGCCTATTCCAATTTCAAGAACTTTATTCTTGTAGTTTTAAATTTCCAATTAACCAGTTCAGTTTTCTTAAGAGAGTGACAATTTTTAAAGGCTTAAGTATGTTTCCTAGCCAAAGTATCTGATTAGAATTGCATTGATATCAAATAGGTCTCATTAAAATCCTAAAGTGCTAAATCACCTTACTGTATAAAGCCATGAGCAGGAGTGGGGAAGAGACTCAATTTAGAATAAGCAATGAAGAAATGAGACGGTTTACTGGTGACTTTAGTGTGACTGTCTTTTCACTGAGAAACACTCAACTGGATCTAATAGCAAAACTAATAATCATGGAGCTTTCACAATGTGGTTCCAACATCCTAAATATTTTATTAATTAACAACTCTTATATGGTATTCCCATGTGCCAAGCACTGTTTTAAGCTCCTTATAAATATGAATGTATTACAGTTACCTCAGTCCTCTGCAGTATATTGGTACTATTGTAAGCCCTATTTCTAGATTAGGAGATTGAGACCAAAAAAAAAAAAAAAAAAATCAAGTAACTTGTCTAAACTCACAGAGCTATCACGTGGCAAAAGAACTGAGATTTAAACATAGGAAATTGGGCTCTAGTGCCGGTACTCTGAACTCTACACTCAGATGCTTTTCTTTATGCTCAGTGTGCTTTTAACAATTGTTGCTGTTTATGAACAATAGTCCCAGAGCTAACAAAAGTTTCTAAGCAGGTAGAATCAGTGACAGATCCAAGAAAATCTTTATTTTATTCATATAAACTTTCATGTAGTGGTTATTTATTGACTACTACCTATGTGCCAAATGCTGTGCTATGTGCAGGGAAGTTAAAAATGAACATATTCCTGCACTCTCGGAGCTAGGAGACATGCAAACAAGTATTTGAAATAAATAATCATCATCTCATTACAAATTTCCAGGTTTCCAACTGTCCCACTAAACCTATTCTTCGATATCATGAAGAGCCTAAAGCCCTGTTCCTCTTAATTTCTTCTCAGTCCATCATTCCCATCTCATGACTCTCTCCTAACCTTAAACAGCCTACAACGCTTGTTTTATTATTTCAGCCACTCTATTGACAGCACTCTCAGTGACTTCATCCTCTAATTCCCCCGCACCCATTCAAATAATCATCAACCACAGAGCAATCTATCAACTTTATTTGCTGTTGGATGAAAGCTACTGAGAACAGCTACAAGAAATCTTGCCTTCTTGTAAACTGAAGTTACATAATTACATGTTCCTTAACATGCTGTACAATTATTAATGCATTTTATGGTGCTATGCCAAACCTTCATTATATTCTTTACCTACGTATCTCACCATGCCCTTATCTTCTTTAGCATATGATATTTTCTCCTACTAACCAGAAAAAAAATGGAAGCAGTCATATGACAAATCCTTTAATTTCCTTTCTCTTTGATACATTTATATTTGTACTCATTCCCACCCTCTGGGCTTGGAATAAACAAGTTTCTTCTACTTTTCAAAACTAATCTCTTGCATGTGTTTTTCAGCCAGTCTCCTTCCGACTACATAGGTATCTGAACTTTCTATTAATGTGAGTTTTCTGCTATGTTTTCCAAACTGTCCCACCATGATGGACCACTTGGCACATTCTGTAAACATTATCAAATCTCTTCCATCAAGCCTCTTTGTAGGAACTCTCATACAACTCAATGCTAAAAAGAAAACACAAAATAGCCTAATTTAAAAATGGAGAAATAACCTGCAAAGACATTTTTCCAGAGAAGACTTGCAAATAGCTGATAAGTATGTGAAAAGATACTCAACATCACTAGGCACTAAGAAAGCATAAATTAAAACCATAATGAGGTCATATTAACAAAAAGCTCTGATAAGAGTACACTATTGGTGGGAATGTAAATTGGTACAGCCATTAGGGAAAACAGTGTGAATTGTCCTGGACACACTAAAGAAGAATCATATTTTTATGGTATCTAGCAATCCCACTTCTAAGTATTTATCCAAAAGAATTGTAAACAGGATTTTAAAGAAATATTTACACTCCTATGTTCATTGCAGCTTTATTCACAATAGCCAAGATATGAAAACCACCTAAGTGTCCATCAAAGAATGAGTAGATTTAAAAAATGTGACACACACTGGAGTATTATTCAGCCATAAAAAAAAATCCTTCCATTTGCAATAACAATCCTTCCATCGCAATAGAGGACATGCTAAGTAAAATAAGCCAGACACAGAAAAAAAAATCCATAAACTCACTAATACCTAGAATCTAAAAAAGAAAACTCAATGTGTCTGATTTTTTTTAACTCATTGAAACATAGTATAACAATAGGTTCAATGATTTTTTCAAACTCATTGAAACATAGTATAACAATAGTTGCCGTGGATGGGGTTTGTTGGGGGGGGGGGGGTTGGGAAGAATAGAGGGATGTTGATCAAAGAGTACAAACTTTCAGTTATAAGTTCTACGTATCTAATGTACAGCATGGTGACTATCATTAATAATAATATATTGCATACTTAAAATTTTCTCAAGAAACCTTCCTTTTTTCCCCCCATTATTTACCTGGAAATAAGGAAGCTTGGGAAGATCATCAGAGAGTACCATCAACATAATGATGATTGCATAAGCAATAATATCTTCAATAGCTCACTTGGGTAATAATTAAGTTAAAACTGGGTTCATTGTTGTTTGTTTGTTTTTGCTAGATCATGTTCTGTCACCTAGACTGGAAGATGGTGCAATTAAAAGCTCACTGTAATCTTGAACTGCTGGACTCAAGCAATCCTCCCACCTCAGCCTCCTGAGTAACTGGGACTACAGGCACATACCACTACGTCTGGCTAATTTTTTAATTTTTTTTGTAGAGACAGGGTCTTGCTATATTGCCCAGGCTGGTCTCAAACTCCTGGCCTCAAGTGATCCTCCTGCCTGGGCTTCCAGAATGCTGGGATTTCAGGAGTGAGCCACTGCACCAGGCCTAAAATTTTTCACACATGTTTTCCATTATTGCATTGTTGTATCTGAAGATATATACGATATCTTTAAGTAAATGATTGTAGAAAGCAAAAATATTCTAGACTAGAATCATTTGTTTTGAAATACGTGTTTTTTTCTTCTGTCCTTTTCCTTCTTTATTACGAAAGAGAAAAATATGCAGTATTCACCTATAAATTATAGTAATTGCATATATATATATATATATACTTTTGCTCTCTAGGGTGACTCTGGTGGACCACTGGTTGGTGTAGATTCTAAAGGCATCCTTGCTAAAGGTTCCCTGCTGGTATTGAAAGCTGGAGAAATGAATGTGCTCTTCCAAACAAGCCTAGTGTCTACACTCAAGTGACATACTTTTGAGACTGAATCATATTCAAAACTGGTCTTTAGTGCAGAAGTTCCCTGCAGATTAAAGCCCAAAGGTTATATGCTTGTTAAATGTTTGTAGTTCCCAAACAATATATAACTTAGATGTCACCTCTCCTGATGCACATTTAATGTTGCATTTAAACACATACTGTTTTAGAATTATGAAAACTGTTTATTAGAATTTGACAAAAGTTTAGTGAGACTAATGGACTAGGACATAGAATTTTCCCTTTTACCTTTTCAGATTGTTGGTAATTATATGAGTAAACATGGATTACAGTTTATTAGGGAAGTTTTCCCTACTAATTTGCAGAGCCAGAACTCTTGGAGAATCATAGAGTAGGTATTAGCAACATACTCCCTTCTGAGTCATCCCCAGCTGACAAGTACATGGATTCCACAGGATCAACAGAGCAGTAGGTTGTAGTCTAGCGAGTTGCAATAAAATTGCCTATAAAAATTACTCAGGATAATGTATCTATCTGTTTTCTTTCTGGTTCTTGTGCCAACACTAATCCCTTATCTATTTATGACTTCCTCACCTCGAGTGACACAAAACAACATGATAATCCCCTCAGGTACACTGAATAGGTCACAGTGCTTGCTGACTTGTTCTCATTCTCCTTCAAGCATGAAAGTCAAGTCAGAAAATGGTTCTCAAATATACACACTTAATAGCAAAATAATCTTCAGACACATGGGCTGTGTTTCAATAAGTGGCTTGAATAGACCACGCAAATACTTCCATAGTGCATTCCTCCACACTATTAAAATTTCTCAATCATAAAAATTATCAACCAGAATAAATAATAGAAAATTCTGCTTTTACTTTGAGGGAATGTGTTCTCTTCTGGGTCCACAAGGGGGCACAGTTCCAAGGGCAAGAATTTCCCAGCACCATGTCCCCCTCCCATCCCTTTCCATCTGGGAGATTTAACGGTTTCTGTTTTAATTTTTATGGGCATGGGAAAGGGTCAAAAGTCGATCGCTCCAGCGGAAGTTTAAGGGAACTCTTTTCATTGGCCAGGGAACTTGGAGAAGGTGGGAATTCCCCCCCAGGTTAAAAGTGCCTGTTTCCCTCACCCAGGCGGATATCCCCCTCTGGGGTCACCTTCCACACTCTCTCGTGGAAGCTTTCTGTCTTCCTCTCCTTTTTCTCTTTGTCTACCTTAATAAATCACTTTCTGCAAACACTGTTTGGGGGCCTGTATTTACTATATGAGTCCACCTGCTGTGGTCCCCTCTCCCATTCCTGAGAGAGTGGGAGACCAAGAGCCTGGAGTACATTGGAGAGTGAGCTGAGCACTCCCCTGAACCCCCAAACCCCAACATTACAGCTTCACTCTCCTTTTTACCACACAGAAATCCTAGTTGAAGGTACAGATGTCTAAAAATGAACTGTTATGCGAAATTAGCAAGTCAGTTGTCATTTACCTGATTATTATCCCATCAGGGTGCTTTCTCAGATAGTGGTTCACCAGTGTCTCTTCAGTAATTTATCCTCTTTTTCACTGCTGACCGTTCTGCAGCTGCCACTAATTGCCTTCATTTTGATATAAAATTTTTCATAAACCTCTCAAAATTGCATTAATGGCAGATAATATTTACTGATTCCTTACTATGTGCCAGGCACACTTCCTGTGTGTTATTACACTGAAATTTCCCTCCAATGCTGTGAGGATGGTCACTTTGGGGTAACTGAGGTACAGAAGTTAAGTAACTTGCAAAAACCAGAGAATTTATAATGAATTGAACTAGGATTCAAAATCAGACAATTGGATTCCAGAGATCACAGTTTTAGCAACTACTATGTTATGTGACATAATTATAACCAAAGCTCTGTCTTCCAGTCTTCTGAAATGTAATATTAGTCATAAACTTCATGGATGAATAAATACAGTGCTTTATTATTTAATTGCTTTAAAATATTTGACATAGCATTTTACATTTATAAGATACTTTTTGATGTTTAACTTTTTATTTTTTGATGTTTTAGAAATTTAGCATAAACAAAATAAAACCATATGCATAATGTCCAGGATTCTTTGGTTGCAAGAGACTGAAACTCAACACTAGCCTAAATAAAAAGAAGACATTCATTGGCTTATCTAACTAAAAAATTTAGGGATCTGCATCCTTCGACATATCTGAAACTGGATCCAAGAACTCAGTCTCTCTCTCTCTCTCTCTCTCTCTCTCTCTCTCTCGTTACATCTTAACTCTCCTCTTCTTAGTCTTCATTCATAGGCAAACACTTCCCTATGACATGTTCACTGATTCTAGACTTAGATTGTTGTTAGTGCTAAGCTACCAATCTCAGACAAAACTGCAGTAATCTTGCCCAATGGCTACAGTAAAAATTAAAATTAAAAACTCCTGAGGATGCCTCTGATTACAAGCTTGGATCAGGGTATCTCTCCTGTGATGGAGGAGGTGGGACTTTTGATTAACAGCTCCTCAGATTAGGGAGGGACATTTCTAGAAAAATAAAATGCTTCTTTTTCTTGTAGGAATTGTATATGGTTTACATACACACAAAAACAATAGGTAAAAAGGAGCACTGGTGGCTTAAATACCTAGGCTATATTGCTTTTTTCCAAGATAATGGAATATGCATAGTATCTGAAATCTGTGATTTACAAGTTAAAAACACATGAAAATATAAAATCTTTTGTTTGTTGTGGCATTATATTATTTTGAATAACAGTGTATTGAGAATGTAGCACATTTTGCATTGGGTAATAGGTAAGTATTATTTTTATCTATCTACATACAAAATATTTTATTTTCAATTTAGAAAATAACAAAAAGACAGATATGTTAATACATTTTAAAAATGTGCCTCCAAATCAGTTGCATGATGACGTGCTGAATGATAATGAATTCTCTTTTCCTCTCTACAAGCCAAGACAGTAACAATGGGGAGATACCATTATTACTATTAATAATGTCTCCCACCTGGGCACCAGTGTCATCACCCTTCAGATTTGCGCATTTATGCTATACATAGTATCTTGCAAGAGTTCACGATGAAAACACGCAGAAAAGAAAGAAATTGGATCCTGATCTTACAGCATATGCAAAAACTAAAAATGGATTAAAGACTTAAATGTAAAATTTGAAACTGTAAAACTCTTAGAAGAAAATGTAGGAGGAAAAGCTCCTTGACATTGGTTTTGGCAATGATGTTTTTGGATATGACACCAAAGGAATGGGCAACAAAAACAAAAACAAACAAACAAAACAAGTGGTACTGCATCAGACTAAAAGACTTCCACACAGCAAAAGAAACAACGAACAAATGAAAAGACAATCTATGAAATGGGAGGAAATATTGCCAAGACATATACCTGCTAAATGTATTATAATCATATATCCAAAATATATAAAGAACTGACACAATTTAATACCAAAAATACTCCAATAATCCAATTTAACAATGGAAAATGACCTGAATAAATACTTTTCCGAAGAAGACATGCAAATAGCCAACAGGTACATGAAAAGATGCTCAACATCACTAATCACCAGAAAGTGCAAATTAAAACCACAATTAAATAACACCTCAATGAGATAATACCTCATATCTGTTAGGATGGCTTTTAACAAAAAGACAAATTGGTGAGGGTGTGGAGGAAAGGGAACCCTTGTTTGTACACTGTTGGTAGGAAGGTAAATTGGTACAGTCATTATGAAAAACAGTATGGAGTTTCCTCAAAAAAATTAAAAACAGATCTACTATAAGATTCAGCAATCCTACTTCTGGGTATATATCCAAGGGGGAGTGAAATCTGTATCTCAAAGAGATATCTCCATCCCAATGTTGATTGCAACACTATTCACAATAACTAAAACATGGAAACAACTTAAGTGTCCATTAACGGATGAAATTTTTTAAATGTGAAATTTTTTAAACTTACAGACACACAACATTATTCAGCCATAGAAAAGAAGTAAATCTTACCATTTGTGACAACATAGATGAACCTGGAGGGCATTCTGCTAAGTAAAATAACCCAGACACAGAATGACAAATACTTCATGATCTAAAAAAAGTCAATCTCATTCAAAGAATGTAACAGGGGGGCACCAGGGGCCCGGGGCTTGGGGAAAATAGGGAGATGTTAATCAAAGAGTACAGTTATAAGATGAACTAGTTCTGGGGATCTAATGCACAGCATGAGTTGTGCTGGATGTGTTAACTAATTAGACTAATCATTACACAGTAGAGGTATATCATATCATCATATTGTAAACCTGGAATACATAAAATTCTTATTTGTAAATTAAATATTTTAAAATTTAAAAAACCTTGAAATAATAGTAGAAATCCAATATGCTGAATATAAATTAATTATCAAGTTTATTAAATAGGTCAGTTAAATATAATACAGACATCACTACAAGTGCTGCATGTTGAAACAATATACTTTCAATACATCTTACAATATGCTAGTAAAATTTTAATAAACTTAAGTTTCACTTTTTAGCTGGTTTTTTTTTGCCTTTTAAACTGCATGCATTTGTGACTACTAATATGAATTACCTGGCATTTCTTTTGGCATCTTTATGATTGTACTCAGCTGTGGCTTATAGACTCCCTCATCAGGTAATTCAATATCTAATAAGACCAGTTTTATTAAGAGATGCTACTCTTACTAACATTTTCACTTCGACCTCTTAGTTCTCTCATTTTTACTCAGACTGCTGCTTTGGCTGCTTTTCAGAGTTCTGTTTTTTTCCTTTTTTTGTCTCTTTCTCACTGGAGTGCAATGCAAATGCATTTTCAGGTAACTAACCATAATCCTGATTAGTAGAATATCAGTTAATCAAGTTTTATTATTCAAAGACTCTTGCTTTAAAATATTTTTCTGGTTTTTATGAATGTTTTGGTGATCTAGTAAAAAAAAATCTATAGAAGTAATACTATGTCATAGACATATACCCCATCTATGAAATTACACCTTAAAACGAAGGCCTTGTATATGTAATATCTGCATCATAGATGACGAGAAATAAGCAGAGAGAAAGGGGTTCTTATTCTTCCATTTCCTATTATCATTTCTACCTTTGAAAAACAATACTAATAAAGTTCCAAATTACACATCCTAGCAAAGCAATTAGTGGAAAAGTTTCAGATAAAAGTAACTATAAAGGAAGTGATTTACCTGAATAAAAATACTTTTCAAAGATTTTATGAAATAATTACAATCTCTGGGCTTCAACAGCGTTTTTTTGTTTTGTGAAATAGTATCTTGCTCTGTCATCTAGACTGGAGTGGCTCAATCTCAGCTCACTGCAACATTTGCCTCCTGGGCTCAAGGGATCCTCCCACCTCAGCCTCCAGAGTGCCTGGGACTACAGGTGGGTACCACCATGTTTGGCTAATTTTTTAAAATTTTTTTGTAGAGATAGTTTCTCCCTGTATTGCCCAGGCTTCAACTTGGTTTTAATCTTATGTCCTAAATTCTTTAAAAATACAGTATTATTTTTACAAAATTTGATTTTTAAAAAAAATTTATTTTAAAAGTCTTAAGAAAAGAAAAAATAAAAATGAATATGTTATATAGAAATTAATAGGATGTCAATTTCATGTATGCCCAGTCTCACTGAAATGTAAATAGATAATGCCAGTCATTATATTTTTCTAAATTGTATTTTAAAATCTTATTTATATTATTATATATTTGCATCACATATTCTTAATACAATTATTGGGGGACCTAGCTTTCAAATTTCCAATTTCTAAGAAGGTGGAAATAAGATCTGTTGTATTTTAAAATTGAATTGCATCATGAAATAGAAATGCTGTGTGTCAACAGAAGATTATCAGCAAAAGAACAAAATTAAAATTATACTCTTTTTAATACAAGCAACCTGCATAAAGTTTATGTAAATAAAAATATCTTGGCCGGTGTGGTGGCTCATACGTGTATCCCAGCTCTTTGCGAAGCCGAGGAGGGTGGATCACGAGGTCAACAGAGTTTGAGACCAGTCTGGCAAATATGGTGAAACCCCATCTCTACTAAAAATATAAAAATTAGCTGGGCATGGTGGCACATGCCTGTAGTCCCAGCTACTTGGGAGGCTGAGGAGGAGACAATCACTTGAACCCAGGAGGTAGAGGTTGCAGTGAGCCAAGATCACGCCACTGCACTTAAGCCTGGGCAACAGTGCGAGACTCTGCCTCAAAAAAAAAAAAAAAAGTCTCATAACAATACAATAATTATAAAATATGTTTGGAAATATCAAATATGAGCTTTGGCTAGCCTTATTTTTGGTATCCACAAGTATAGTGTGTAGTGCATAATGCTTAATAAATGGTGAATTGAATTGTTAAAATAAATAATTTTTTTATTGCTGGTTTAAATCTTTTTATATATTCCTAATTATACTTAAAAGATTACTACTTTTAGTATTTAGTGAATATAAATTTTGAAAAATAAACATGCTTATGCTTATGCTTTTTTGTTCATTTCATATGTTGATGATTTGTATTATATATGCATTTCCTTAATCTGGTCTCAAAAATCTTACATAAATATTCAACCATAATTTCCCATCATTTACCTCTAAGACATTTATACCAAAATAAAAATTGCAACAATATTTTACAGTGTGATTCTCCAAATAATATGATCTCTTGGAAAAATGAAAGTGAATCTGCCATGTGAAACGCCATGCATAATTTAACATAGCTTAAAAAAATTTGTATGGCTTTTAGAATTTGTTGATTGCCTTCACGGCAATTTTGTGTAAATATTTCCTCATAATACTTCATCTAAATTTCTTCCTCAAATTCTTCCATTTAAACTTAAATTTTTAAAGTTCCCCTTTTATTCTCTTCACAGTTGTCATATACACTATCATTCTTCGTTTAACAAAGTAAGTCATGTTTTCAAAAATTAAAAAACAACTTTTTTTTTTCTGATGCTGTGCTACTTCCATCTTCTCTCCTTACTGGAAATGAAATTTTTTCCCAAATGCATTTTCATACACATTGTTCTCATTTGAAAGAGCTGCCTTCCTCTATTATTTTATTCTCATGAGTAAAGAGGTATGAAAAATATTCTTGCTCCCCCTGGGTCACGTCTAAACCATCGTCACTCTTTCCCTTCAGAAGTTGAACTTGTAATTCCCCCCCCAAAAAAAACAACAACAACAACAACAACAACAAAAACTGGCTAGTTAGGTTCAAGAAGATTATGGGAAAAATAATATGAAGAGAAAAAAGATACTATAATTGAAAGACAGCTCAGGTGATGAATCAGCAGGAGTTACTCATCCCTAGAGCTGCCTGGACTACTGTTAGCTTTCTAGGTCTTGTGTATTATGAGAGAGAACTTCATTATCTATGACAGTCTCCCTTTCTTGCAACCAAAAGGGCCTATTAATATGGCCCTTCATTCGCTAAGGACTATGGCACCAAGCTCATAGACCTTTCCACCCCAACTCCTACCAGAAATGTAGCATTGTATAGTAGTTAAGGACAGGAGCTCTGAAGGCAGACTGCATGGGATGTAACCACAATTTTATGGCATCCTAATTAGGGAAAAAGAGTCAGGCTGGTGGGAGCAGGGGAGAGCAAAGAGAAAAAGCAGATAAGCTACAAGGACATATAGCCTTCCTGTGCAAATAACTCACAATTCTCCTGTGCCCAACTATCACCAGACACCTGCAAGTTAGCTCACTGCAACCTTGGCATTATCGGTACTGCACAAAGCCCTCTTCAGCATACAGCATAAACACCACCCTATAAAATCTCCAGCAAGCCTTTGTTTCTTTGCAGTCAGCTTCCCTTCAGCTGATACTGCCCGTTGTCTCCCTGGCAACACACTTTCCTACTTTCTCTACAAATCTGCCCTTCTTGATCTACAATAGTAAACTCTTTTGTCCCTGCACCACCAGCCTAGATAGCCACCGCTCCCCCATGACAAACTCTAATATGGAACAGGTATGTAAACCTCTCTGCTTCACTTTCCTCAACCATAAAATGAAAATAATCGTACAGATCTCTAGGGTTGTTGTAAGGACTAAATGCGTTAATACGTGTAACATGCTTAGAAAAGTGCCTGACACAAAGTAAATACTCAATAAATGTTAACTATTCATAGTAGTATCAGGTATTGACAGCACCTTCAAAATCTTTATAGCTGACTCATCCAACAACTTAGATTCAACAACTTAGAGCTCCTCAAATGCATCAAACATCATTCACCTGACATTCATAGCTACACCCTACACTTTAGGTCTTTATACCTTTCATGTTGTGTTATTAGCAAGGGTTTTCCAAATAGATTAACTGCCTTGAATTTTGATTGCCCAATATTCCCCAAATCCCTTCAAGGCATTCTTTGTATGTTACACAATAAGCTTTCTGAAACATAAATCTATTTTACTCCATTCTTTACATAGGTAAAGCCTAAACTCCTTTTCTTGGAATATAGTCTCTCCAGATCTGAAGGCTGCCTTATTATTTCCACTTTTGCTCTCACATACCCCTTTGAACTTTCTCACATTGTCTTCATATTTGAGCATGCTGCTCCAGCTTGTAAGTCTGCCCTCCCTGTCCTCGTACCCCATTCCCCAGTCACTTATTATCCTGTGTGCTATAGTCACATTCAGCTTGGTTGCAAACCCTTCCCTAATGAATCAGTCCATCATTAACAAAGAAAGGGGAGGGAGGAGGGATGGAGGAAGAGAGGGAGGAAAGGAGGAAAAGGGAAGGAAGGGAAAGGGAAGTGAAAGGGAAGGGAAAGAGAAGGGAAAGGGAAGGGGAAGGGAAAGAATGGGAGGTAAAGGGACAAATAATGAAGCTTTTATGCTCTAGTCTTTTTTCTTAAATATGGAAGACAAAGAGCAAAATATACTTCACTAAAATCATATTTTTACAGAAATATTCTTTCTTTTGTTCTTTTGGTTGGTTGTCCACTTACAAACACTTTTCATATTTGTATGCCTTTCCAATGGTTATCCTGATTTGTTCATTTCAGGCATATGGCCCTGATCAGATTAACTGACATGATGTATATGCAAAGCCTTTTGAGTTCTTCAGAAAAATAAACTGTCTCAGTCAAGACTGATTGGTTATCAGGAAACTATTATAGTTAATGTAGGCACAATTTTTCTTTTGTTACTCTCCTAGATGAATCAGAACGTAGTTTTGACATAGGTAAAAATCTTATAGTCACAAATCTCAGATGTGAGAAAATTTCTTTCTTTTATATTCTATATAAATAGAGAATAGAAATATTTCAAATCTGGAAGTAGTGAGAGGAGCTGGTAATTCTGGATATGTAGTGACAGTCAAAAAGGAGCTCAGGTACAGGACCGGTCTAAGCTGCTCAAGATTCAGGAGACAACCAGTACACAGGGAAGCTGAGGAGATGCCTAAGATATGTCTAAAACATTTATCTAACCTTCTGTAGTAACAAACAAGCTCCTAAAAAGGGACAGATGATGCTGTGTTCACTTTTTATCACCAGCAAAGGCTAAGATAATGTATATAGTAAATATTTAGTAACTATTTATTAAATATTTAAGACAGAATAAACAAATATAATAAATGAACCAGTAAGAATGCACCATCTAAGTCAAAATAGCCACTTTTATTCTTAACATGGTACCTGCTTTGGCTGCCACAGAAGCAAACCTATTGGCATGAAACAAATCAAGCTGGTGATTTAATAAGTTCCAATGTAAGTCTTACCAGTATTGATAAATAACTATCCAGCACTCACTATGAAAGTTAAAGAAGCAACACAGAAAAAGTGCCTAAGCGGTCCCAATTTGAAATGATCAGATAACCTATAAAGGCACATATTCATATTGTATTAAACATAAACACGTATAAATGCAGTTACAGCAGTTACACAGTATTCTCTTCAATACCTAGTTCCTGTATGCATTAATGTGTAACAATAGCACGTAAAATATTTAGATAATTATAAAAATCAAGGCAATAATTTAAAAAATGATTAATCATTTTTACTCTAACTTAAGCATGGATCTGACCAGTAAGATTGATTAATAAATTTGAATGCAGCCAAGTGGATTGATTCTAATTTAAAGTTTTAACTTGTGGTAGAATAATTTTAAGTGAATGTATTTGTTCAGTGTTTGAGTTCTCAACAGCGTGTTTGAAGAGGAAAACAAAGAAATGTTTTTAAGAAATGTGTTGATTCCTTAGGATGATGGATTTTAATTGGATCAAGTTGTTTGTATTTTTCTTAATTATCATTCTACACCTGTATGCTGGACAAAACACTAACACTAAATAGTTTTTGGAAAAATTCTTACAAGTTATTTAAATCATAATATCATGCCTGACTTTTAAATTCCAAATTAGGCTGTGTGTGTTCTTCGTCACTTAGGAAGAGTATTGTGAAAGCCAGGCCATCTGCTGAGGTGGTACAGTTACATGTGGCCCTCAGCATGTGTTTGCCCTGCTCTGTTTTAGCACTCTGTTGGATTACCAATACACAAAACAAGTTCACCTTGATCTTTCACATTAAGTATCTCAGGGACAAAAATTTGGCATACGTCTAAACCTATGACGTTTCCATCTAAAGAAGGCAGAAATAAAACAGGACTTTATATTCGGTTACAATAAAATATCAGATGCACCAGAGACACAAGTCTTGAAGCTCCATCCTGGGAAAATATGGCAAACACTCCCGAACAGAATCAAAATCACTGTTTAGCCATCAACGACAGCATCCCACTGATGCAGGGCAACCTCCCCCACTCTCACCTTGTCTGGAAAGATCCGAGTGACAGTTACTTTCTTCCTTTTTCTACTCTCTACAAGCTTTAATGCTTCTTTCTTGTTGAAACTTCAGAAGTGGACACAGAAGAAAGAGAAAGGGAAAAAACTCTCAAGAATGAAGCTGCTCTTAAAACATCTGACCTTAGCCAACCTGTTGGAGACTCTGATTGTCATGCCACTGGATGGAATGTGGAACATTACAGTCCAGTGGTATGCTGGAGAGTTCTTCTGCAAAGTCCTCAGTTATCTAAAGCTTTTCTCCATGTATGCCCCAGCCTTCATGATGGTGGTGATCAGCCTGGACCGCTTCCTGGCTATCACGAGGCCCCTAGCTTTGAAAAGCAACAGAAAGCTTGGACAGTCCATGGTTGGCCTGGCCTGGATCCTCAGTAGTGTCTTTGCGGGACCACAGGTAAGCCATTATTCATAAACTTATTAAGATATGGCAATCATAGATTTCCTATCTAAATTTGATTTAAGGTTTAATCAAAGGAAGTAACGTATTACCTTTAAGACCTTGGGCACTGGAAGTCAGAGAGTGAAGTTTAATTCTGGCTCTCTTGTTCCGTTACTTTGAGCGAATTTCTTAACCTCTCTGGTTTCAGTTCCTTTACTGATAAAATGCAAAATGGGGGTTAATGCTTACCTAATACTTGCTTTTGTGATGAATAAATTAATAAAGTGGCTCACATAATCTCTAGTATGTAGCAAATGATTCCCCCAAAAAATTGCTATTCTCAAAATTGACCTTATCTCCATCCTATTCTTTTATTTATTTTTCTTTTTGCTCTGGTTGACATGGCTTTAATGTTTACTTAAGATAATCTTTAGGAATTATGAAATTTGCCTAGGTAGAAAATACTTATAATGTTTCCCATTTGGAGTTTCTTGAGTGGAAATTTTAAAGAATTCTGTCACTGCAGCTTAGAGAGAATTATTCTTTATTAGTGTGTTGCTCTGCAGTTTGTAGCTAAATAGGACTGAATATAGAAGAAAAGCAAAAAATCTTGGACATTTGGAAATCTAAATATTTCCCAAAGCTAGTTTGAGTTTTGCTGGAGGCAGGTTACTGAGAAAGCTGTATGACAGACAGGGTAGGTGCAGGGCCTCCCCCACGGATGGCAGTCATCTTTCCAGATTGCCTTCATCAGACGCAGCCTGGTTAACTGACCTGCTGAACCTGCCATTTCGACAATCAGATCCCTGAAGAAAATGACAAATTCTTGAAAATAAAGACTCTTAATAGCAGATGAACAAGTTTTCTCTTGCATGTAAATGTACTACATGATAAACCCAGGAGACAAGGATGTGTCAAGAAATAAGTCAGAATTAACTAGGATCCTCCAAAACTTGCCTCTGAAAATGGAATTTTATCTAGACTTTTTTAACTGACCAGATGGTTAAAAAACAAAAAACTGCCATGCAGAATTCACTATATAGTACAAGATACTAGAAAGCTGGATAATTGTATTATCCCACCAATTTTTCACTTTAATATTTCTTTTGAATATATGAAAGAGGAATGGGAAAAACTAAAATGCTTTCATTTTCTGAAGAAAAATATATGATTTCTTTCACAGTGATGGAATATACAAGAATAAGTTTAGCAAATATATCACCTGAAATGAGGTGATTTAGCTAAGGCTTATGCTCTTAAAATTTTCCGTTCTTTCTTTCCACTTTTGTGCCTATGGTCCCAGCTACTCAGGAGGTTGAGGTGGGGAGAATCACTTGAGCCCAGGAGTTTGAGACCAGACTGGGCAATATAGGAAGGCCCCATATCAACTAATAATAATAATAATAATAATAATATGCCAGTCATGATGGCACGCACCTGTGGTCTCAGCTACTCGGGAGGCTGAGGTGGAGAATCGCTAGAACCTGGGAGGCAGACTTGCAGAGAGCCATGCTGCACTCCAATATCGGTGACAGAATGAGACCCTGTCTCAAAAAAGAAAAAAAAAAGGTTGGGGAAAATTTATATAGGCCCACATGGAGTGGAGTAAAACAAAGAATTTTTTTAAATCATCTGGCAAGGAGAGAGATCAAGTTGGGGGGCCAGGGTGGTATCAAAGAGAATTGATAGTAAAAGAGACATTTCAAACAAAAAACAAAACAAATTGGACAACAAATTGGATTGAGAGACTTAGTAATAGAGCAGGGGAAAATCAAGTGCTAATTTTTTTGGCCAAGGAATTTAAATAGTAAACCCATTGAAATGATCTAGTTGAGAAGGGGGAGTGTTTGTTTTTCTGCCTATTTTTTTTGTTAGAAGGGGAGAGGAAAGGCAGGCTATGAGAAGTAAAATCATTTGCTTTAGGACATGACTGTTGGCAACGAAAGATCTTTGTGTAAGTACAACTATATGGAAAGTAATTGAGATGCTGCTGTAGATTAAAATCCAAAAAAAGTAGAAATAATTCTATTTGTGATAATAACTGAAGGGCAAACTCATGATTTGATTATTCTTGAAAGAAGTCTCCCAGAAGCTATAAATAAAATTGCTTTATTAATCCAGTTCTTTTCATCTAAGTATATAGTAGCAATGATAGAAAGATAATGCCAAATATTTATTTAACTTGATGCAGCAAAAATAAAATAGGAACTTAACTTTGAATTGTTTAGGAATTTCATGTAATAGTCTGACCTCAAATATATTACTAGAGAGATGTATGTGAATATGAGCCACAGAAAATGATGTTATTTCATTTTGTAAAACACATGACTCATCCTTTCTTTCAACAACCCTTTAAAAGCACTTTGCTAAAGTTTCCTGAATAACCTCACATAAGTATAATGTTATTTGATATTTGCATTAACTCTATGAGGTAAATAGGAGCTGTGTTATTATCCCTATTTCACATATAAGAGAGCTAAGGTCTAAATCTTTGAAGGCAATGGCGTTCAAATCCTTTTGCAATAATCCAAAGTAAGAATTACATACTGCATTGAGACCTTGTTTGTGACTCTGTCTCTCTTTCTCTCACACGCATAACTGAGAAAAAATTTTGATGAAATAAATATTCTATTCTGTTACATTTCATTTTTTACTGTTGATTACAACTCACTGCTGAGCATATCCTGCAGTTCAGAAAGCACTGATTTAAAAGTATTCATTGGCATTCTCAATATCACTTGCTCTGTTGGATGCATGTTGTCTTATTCTTTTCCTTTATTATGGCTCTCTGCAATCTCTCTAAATAAAAGAGTTTTCAATCCCATAACTAATGCTACATGAATTTGATGAGGAATATGAGAGAGAAAGAGGGCTTTTTATTTCTAGACTGTGATGCATGATGAGTGTGTCTCACACTTCACCATGCTCTGTGGATAGGCCCTTTGACAAAGGTACATCCTATCGTACCTAATTTACATTAAAAGGGTAACTTCAATTTTCATCTTTTGGTGCACATACTAATTTTCTATTCCTTGAGTAATTCATACCTTAGTTGGAAATAAACAAAAAAAAAAAACTTAACAAACATGTTTTCACCACTGAGACCTGGGGATCTGAGAATTTATGACATTTTGCCTCAGCTCAGAATGACCAAATTGCAAACTGGCCTCCTAGATTTTCAACTTTCCTCATTATTAACCTCAGAAAGCTATGTTCTGTGATAGTTTGGGGATGCTTTCTCAGAAGTTTCAGCATATTGTGGCATAGAAACTTTCAAACTTTATGCTAGTAACAGAATTATTTTTCAAAAATTCTATATCACAATGTACCCAATAAATATGTGCAATTATTATGTCTATTAAAAATTTTAAAATAAAATATAGTACGAAAATTCCTGTACATAAAAAAATCCTGTACAAAAAGCTCTAATCAATGAAACAGATATAAGTGGAGCTGCTCTGGTTAAAATAGAGGTAAGCGCGGACCAGCCCTCCACTTCATTATTCACTAGGTCCCAGTCACAGTTACTAAAGACCTCACATCTCCTTGCAACAAAGCTCAAAAGCCAATGGGACAGTAAAAATGGCATGAATATGAGATTCAAATTGAGGTGGGTTCAAATTTCAGTAATACCTCCTACTAGTTACATGACTGTGAGCAAATTACTTACATTTAAAAGAGTAACTGTAAAGAATAAATTATACAATGTATAAAATCATCAAAGACTACACCTTAATTTTAAATACTAATTTAATGTTTATTTTTCTTCTTTTCCTTTCTTCCTAAGCCCATCCTTTCTTCTTTCCTTTATAAAAAGTTTCTGAAGTCAGGAAAGAAAAAGTACAGAAATATGAGTATGAAATGCATGGTTCTTTAAGAAACAGCAAAAAGAAATGCTTATATAAAAGTTGATTATTTCAAATTTTTCAAAATTATAGCATGCATTCAGACTGATTAGTAAAGTTAGCCAAACTACTCCCTGGTCACAAAACTATCATACTCATTCTGCAAACTATACATGCCAGAGCACAGTAATAGAGTTTCTGGAGGTATCATTTATAAATGTGGGGGAAATAGCAAAGGGGAGGGGAAGAGAGGTGAGGGGGAGGGAAAAGAGGGAAAGAGGAGGGGAGGGGAGGGGGGAGGAGGGGGAGGGGAGGGAGATGAAGGAAGCGGAGGGAGAGGAGGGAAGGGGAGGAAAAAGGAAGAAAGGTAGGAAAGGAAAACAAAAGAGGGAAGGAGGAAAAGAAAAAGCAACAGACATGCTCTGGGATATCTTTGGCTAATTTAAATTGAAGACAAGACATTTCCTAAATTATATTGTCCATATCTAATTAAAAATCACATGGTTTCTAATGAGAGTCATTTAATACCACAAGAATTCCAGAATAGCAGATTATCTGCAGAAAGAGTTCATAGTTTATCTGTGTTAAGCTTATCACTAGCTTATATGTGCTAATATAGAGCATTACATATTGACAGCTTTTAAATTCTATGGTTAACCCAGGCCTGCTGGCAAGAAATATGAGCCACTCCTTAGTCTCTGGTGTAAAGATGTGTCCTCTGAAGATGTGTGGAGGCTTGCCTTAACACACAGAGTATTTACTGGTATAAATTTGGCACTAGTGAACTTGGCAAACAGTTTAAATTCAATAAATATTATCACACAGGTACAATATGCCAAACATTATGCTAGAACATAGTAGTGTGCTACTAGCAGAAATCACAACAGCAATAATGTTGATGATGATAAATAATACTTGAGGACATAAATAGGTGCCAGGAATTTTGCTAAAAGGTTTTACTTGCTAGGTTCACAGACCAGGCAGTGAATGAATGAATGAATGAATGAGGTTTTACATGCAATATTTCATATAATGCTTCTAACAATCACAAAAATTATGTACGATCATTATCCTTATTTTACACATGAAGAAACTAAACCTACAATATTATATAATATGCCCAAGATTACTGTCTAATAAGTGGAAATGTTGGTATATCAGCATATCTAGTTATCCATATATGGCCATAACCATATCCAGATCTTTTAACTGCTACACTCTACCCAGCTCTGCACACTGAACACTGCAATATTGTCTATTTCCTTTTTACATGTAGGAGGTTGGGGAATAAAAAGGCAGAAAAAGCTTGAAGTGAAAACTGATGCTTAAAAGACATCAAGAAAAAAATATATGTGATACGCATATATAAATGCATATGGATACACATAAAAATTGTGTGCCTCAATTTTTAACTGTAATAATGGTTCAGATTTACACAGTGCTGTCTGCCAGGCACTATTTCAGGTACTTTTCATGTATTAACTCATTTATTGTCATGACAGGCCTTAGAGGTAGATATTACTATTTTCTCCGTTTATGTAGATGAGGAAACTGAAGCACACATCTGAAGATAATTATCTTTGAACAACACTAGGTAAGGGTGTAATTAGTGTGAGTAAGGTGAGTGTCAAAGATAATATTCTAAGAAGAAATGAACAACTGCAATTGGCTGTGAAAAATGAAAACAGAATGTTCTTGTTTATGGCAAAATAAAGCAAACACTGATGAGAACCAGGGTCAGGGATAAGAGAGGAGAAACATATTGAAATTAAAGAAATGTAATCCAAGGACAAATGAACAATTAAAAGTAAAGTGGATCTCTATATTAATCATTCAAATGAACACAGCCTTGGAGCACAGAATAAACTGAACCAAGACAATGGCAAGTTAATTTTATGGCCAAGTAAGATTCTTAATTTGTGTACACTTTATTATACCTTTCTTAAAATTTATCGATCTATCTTGTATTACCTGTGTCACATACATTTTATATCTCTACTACCAAATATTAAATACCCTGAGGGGAAGGATATAACTGCTTTATCTTTTATGACAGACAGAATCTGGTATAGTTAGTTTTACCAAAGAATTGCTTAAAAAATAAGTATGTGTTAAATATGATAACCATTAACTCAATCATAGTACTATGTTTCAAAGTCATTGCTAATTGAAAGTTTCATCATATGGCTTTATTTTATATATATATACATAAATTTTTAATTATAAATATTTTTCCACTTACAAATGAACCAATTTGAACCACACACAACCCATCTTTTTAGAATCTTATATAACTCAGGAAACAGAAAGGCCAAGTAATGCCTGAGAGGCCTGAGCAAGAAATATGGACAAACACAGAAGAAAACACTGTTTTTCAAATCTTTTCATCTCTTCTCAAAGCTGGCATGCAATAACATTATACCTGTAGCAAGAACTACTATCAAACTCCACTCATTGGGCCAGAGACCCTTGTGGTGTTAGCGAAAAACTTGCCCCTAATCGTGTAGCGTAAACATACTACCTATGCTTGTGAGTTCATCAGCCAGTCAGTGACATCATTATGTCTTTAAAACATGAAATATTAAGGTGAAAGTGTGGCCCAGGGCAGAGAATAAAGTAAAACTCAGGTCATCTGGTTCCAAATCCAACTGGAACGGTGCAGAGAGAAGTAGCTAAGACCTTAAAGAAGTACAACATTCTGAGGTTCCATGTGAACTAACCCTTCCAAAGACTTTAACTCACAGAATCTGTTGGATCTAATTCAAAGCTGAACTTTAAATAAGGTCTGGTTACAAAGAATTATAGAAAACTGAAAGATTCACTTTGTAATTTGGAAAAAAAAAAGTCTGAATCATGAGATAAAATGAGCTGAATGCACTTGTTGGGGTTTCTTGACTAGAGTGATAGTAAAATTATTAGACGCCCTCTAGTGGATTAATTTAAAATTATTTTTTTCCCTTGATAAAAAAAGATCTGAAACTGAAAATAGACTTTTTAACTTATTTAACAGGGCCAGGGTTCTTTCTCTTTTGAGGTGATGGGAGTGGGAGTGGAGTATGTCTTTTTTAAAAATATATATATATATATAAAGTGTTTTCTTGAAAATATTTATAGTATTTTTTTGTTGGTAGCGTAGAAAACAATCTTGTTTCTTAATATTGTAATTAAAATTAAAATTTCCTAATTCAATCAAAAACTTAAAAAATAATAGAATCCCTCATTTTCTTAAAATAAAAGAAATATTGTAATATTTTTATTTGGATTTACTTGCTATAATTTAAAAATGCTTACACTCTCTTATCATTTCATTTTAATGTTTCACAATAAAATGAAACTTCTCAGGGAAAAATCTTATAAATGACTAGGTAAGAAATGTTTGATGAATACAGAAAGAATGAATAAATGTCCACTAGAATTTTTTTTTTGAAAACTGTTTGCAATATTTTCTTAATTGTTGATTCAGTTTGTGTTTTTAAAAGTTGTAGAATAAAGGCTTTTTAAAAATAATTTGACACTCAGAGAAAGGTTACAAGAATCATACAGATTTCTTAAATACTTTCACCCAGATTTTCTCAAATATTAACATTTTACATTTGCTTATTTATTTTATCTTATATACATTTTCCCAATTGCTTAAAAGTTGTAGACATGATTTTTCTTTATCCCTCAATACTTCAATGTGTGTTGAAGGCCTGTCACACAGCCACAGCAATGAGTGTCAAAATAAGAAATCTAACATTGATACAATACCACTATTTAATTTGTATGTTCTATTCAGAGCTCATGAGTTGTCCCAGTTTCATTTTTGCCCTTCTAACAAAAGAAAATCCAAGATTATGTGTTGGATTCAGTTGCATACCTCTTTAGGATTCTTTCAGCTTTAACCATTCTTCAGTCTTTCTTTGTGTTTCATGATATTGACATTTTTGGAGAGTGCAAACCAGTCATTTTGTAAAACATCCCTCAGTTGGGGGACATTTCTGTCTGATGTTCCCTCATGGTTAGATTCAGGTTATACACTTTAATCAAAAATACAAAATCAGTTATGGTAATTTCTCAATGCATTAGATAGACAGACAGACATTGTAAATAGATCCTATTACTGGCAATGTTAACATATTTATCTAGATATTTCTCTTCTGTAAAGAGGAGAATATAAGGAATTACATTGTAAGGAATTATATTCCTTATAATGAATAAGTGTCCTGCAGGCTGATAGTTAGAGATTTTATAAATATCCTTTTCTCCTCAAACTTCCACCCACTATTTTTACCAGCTATTGATGATTCTTGCTGTAATCATTTATTATTATAGTGATTACCAAATGTTAATCACTAATTCTGTTATTCTTTTTCATTTATTAGTTGGCATTCTACATTATAGAAGAGCTTTTTCTCACCACCACCCCCCATTTATTTATTGTTTTTGTTATTTTATAACTTTCATAAGTATAGGCTCATGGATTCTTACTTTATTCAATAGTTTATCATTCTTTTAGATCAGTTTCTTTTTTGTATTTTAATGTTTAAACTGCCCCAGATTTGGCCAGTGGAAGCTCTTTTCAGCTGGTTCCTGGGTTGTTTTCTTTGTTGTTGTTTTTGGTTTTTTTTTTTTTTTTTTTTTGCTTTTAATTGACATGTTCTACCATTCTTTGAGCAATTGTCTCTTCATGTCTTTTGACCATTTTTTAAAATTTCATTTTAATAGGGTTTCTGTCTCTAAAACAAAATTTAAATATGTATTTTGAGGAGTACATTCTAAGTGCCAGGAACAGTTCTAATTACTACAGATATAACCGTGAGCAAAATCACTTGCAAAAAGTTTTAATTGTACTGGAAACTGAAAATACAAACAAGGTTTTAATACTTGAGAGAAAATTATTCTTCAAGGTTGAAATAATTTCAAAAAAATCCAAAATCTTACAGATCTATTGACACTTACCCAAACATATTTTGTAAATGTTCACATGACTTTTCATAGAAATGTCAGAAGTATAATACTAAGGAGCTTAGAAATTGCTTTAGGTAACAACATGATAGAAGGCTAGCAGAGTACCAAAGAGAAAACTTTCAAATACCATTTGGAAAAAAGTAACATAACTTTTTTATTTTCTTATACAGTTATACATCTTCAGGATGATTCATCTAGCAGACAGCTCTGGACAAACAAAAGTTTTCTCTCAATGTGTAACACATTGCAGTTTTCCACAATGGTGGCATCAAGCATTTTATAACTTTTTCACCTTCAGCTGCCTCTTCATCATCCCTCTTCTCATCATGCTGATCTGCAATGCAAAAATCATCTTCACCCTAACACCGGTCCTTCATCAGGACCCCCACAGTATGTATTCCTTAGATTTAGTGTAATTTGTGGGCAGTTTTTAAACAGCAATACTCAAAACAGAATGGCACAAACTGTGTGCCACATACCGTTCTAAGGAGTTTAGATATAGTAGCTCATTTAATATTCACAATCACCCTGAGATAATATTTTTATTATGTTTTTATCAGCCTCAATTTAAAGATGAGGTAACTTAATATCTTCTGATGTTCTACATTTGCACCATGAAATTAAAGAAGAAAGAATGATTATTTAATTAAAACCCAGGATAGGCATTGGCAAATGGTTTCTGCTGTGCTGGAACTACAAATTGTGATATCTAGACTACAGCAAAGTACAACCTGCTAAATGCTATACAATAAACTAGCTCAAGTAAGCTGTTTCATTTTACATTCAAATCCCCTATATTTACACAACATAAACTATGCACATTTGTGTGTGGTAATATGTGAAATATTATTGACTATGTAATCGATTATTTCATTCAAAACTTCACAGATGTGTTTGTACCTTTCTTGCTTTAGTAAAATGGTGAATTCCCAAAAATTAAAATTTGTAAATTTATGAAATAAACATTGCTATGTTGGCATGACACCCAAAAGACATGTTATCAATGACATAGTGTGTAAGTTATATCTGGTATAACTTAACAGGGAAATCATCTTAATTGTTATGGCATGAACAGTCTCAGCAGATATTTTCAAAAGAAAATAATCATGGTGGCCAGGCGTGGTGGCTCATGCCTGTGATCCCAGCACTTTGGGAGGCCGCAGCGGGTGGATCACAAAGTCAGGAGTTCAAGACTAGCCTGGCCAAGATGGTGAAAATCCATCTCCAGTAAAAATACAAAACTTAGCTGGGCGTGGTGGCATGTGCCTGTAATCTCAGCTACTCGGGAAGCTGAGGCAGAGAATCGCTTGAACCTGGGAGGTAGAAGTTGCGGTGAGCCAAGATAGTGCCACTGCACTCCAGCCTGGGCAACAAAGTGAGACTCCATCTCAAAAAAAAAAAGGAAAGAAAAGAATCATGGTGATGCTCTGTAATAAGTAATTGAGCAATTTCCACCTGGCAACACAAAAGGGTATTTAATATTTCCCGAAAAAGTATACTGCAAAACCAATTTGCCTTCAAAATCTTATCTTGAGAGAGTCTATTTTATAAGTGATATCTAAGAAGGGAACAGAGAAAATAGGAAGGTGAATCTTAAATAGGAGTTAATCTGAAGAAATATGAGCAGTACAGAAGCAAAAATACAAAAAAGCAGAGGCAGGAAGCAATAAATATTATGAACACATTTATTTATTTATTCTTTTATTTATTTGATTAATACACACTGACTACTCACTATTGCTGGAAACTGTGCTAGGTGGGGGATACCATTGTGAATAAGAAAAATCTAGTAAGTATCCTGCTTTCATGGAGACCACAGTATAGCAGAAAAGTCATAAACAGTAAACAAATTATCAACTATGACGATGTTTCAAAAGAGGAAATAGCATGACATGTTGTGGTTGTCTTGATATTTTTTCATTTTCAGTCACTGTGTTAAGCCAAGACACTTTTTTAAATTTTAAATTGATGTGTCAGATATTGAGGGTCAAATGAATAGTGTGTGAAAGGAGCAAAGCCTCTAGCAAGGTACGCAGCAAATGGTAATTAATTTTGTCTGCCAAAAATCCATAATCAGTCTGTATTTAATAAATTATTTATTTTAACACTTCTAGACAAAAAATAATTTAATAATATAAGACACCATGCATGGAAATGTTTTCCTCTATATGTCCACTCTTTGGTGACCAATTAATAAGAAGTTTTAAAATGACTATTTCTGAATAGCATTATCTGTTTCCCTCAAAAAAAAAAAGAAAACAGTGTGTGAAGAGTATTTCTTACTTAACAGAGAGGTTCTTATTATGAAATACAAGAACAGATTTTGAGCACTTCACAATTGCAGCTTTTTACCTTTAAGAACTAAGTCCAAAATTTCAGGTAAGCAGTCTGACTGTTAAAAGTCAGCAATTCCATTAATTTCCAGCAAATTTCTTCACAAGTGTAATCTATGAACTTTAAAGGCTGTATTTATATAAAAAGTGAAATTATTTCAGATATCATAGAAAGCAGCAAACAGTTGAGATAGATAATTCGGGTTAGCACACTTTCATTCACACATGATACTTGCTATCCTTAGTGGCATAGATACTCAGTGAACATAATTTTGTTTTGAAGTCAGAATTCACAAAGCAAACAAAAACATAAAGTGGGGAAAGGACACCCTATTCAACAAATGGTGCTGAGATAACTGGCAAGCCACATGTAGAAAAATGAAACTGGATTCTGATCTCTTACCCTATACAAAAAATCAACTCAAGATGGATCAAAGACTGAAATCTAAGGCCTGAAACCATAAAGTTTCTAGAAGATAACATTGGAAAAACCCTTTGAGACATTGGCTTAGGCAAAGACTTCATAACGAAGAACCCAAAAGCAAATGCAACAAAAACAAAGATAAATAGATGAGACTTAATTAAACTGAAAAGTTTCTGCACAGCAAAAGAAATAATCAGCAGAGTTAACAGAAGACCCACAGAGTGGGAGAAAATCTTCACAATCTGTACATCTGACAAAGGATTAATATTCAGAATCTACAAATAACTCAAACAAACCAGCCAAAAGAAAACAATCTCATCAAGAAGTAGGCAAAGGACATGAATAGATAATTCTCAAAAGAAGATATACAAATGGCCAAGAAGCGTAGGGGAAAATGCTCAGCGTTACTAATTATCAGAGAAATGCAAATCAAAACCACAATGTGATACCACCTCGCTCCTGCAAGAATGGCCATAATCAAAAAAATTCAAGAATAATAGATGTTGGCAGGGATGTGGTGAAAGGGGAACACTTTTATACTGTTGGTGGACATGTTAACTAGTACAACCACCACGGAAAACAGTGTGGAGGTTGCTTAAAGAACTAAAAGTAGATCTACCCTTTGATCCAGCAATCCCACTACTAGGTATCTACCCAGAGAAAAAGAAGTCATTATATGAAAAAGATACTTGCACATGAATGTTTATAGCAGCACAATTTGCAATTGCAAATATATGAGACCAATCCAAATGCCCATCAATCAACGAGTGAATAAAAACATGGTGTATATATACATATAATAGAATATTACTCAACCATAAAAAGCAATGAAATAATAGCATCCGCAGCAACCTGGATGGAATTGGAGACTATTATTCTAAGTGAAGTAACTCAGGAGTGGAAAACCAAACATCGTATGTTCTCAATCATATGTGGGAGCTAAGCTATGAGGATGTAAAGGCATAACAATGATACATTGGAATTTGGAAATTCAGGGGAAGGTGGGGAGTGGCAAGAGATAAAAGACTACACGTTGGGTACAGTGTACACTGCTCAGGTGATGGGTGCACCAAAATCTCAGAACTTACCGAAGAAGAGCTTATTCATGTAGCCCACCAGTGCCCCCAAAACATACTAAAATAAAATAATAATTAAAAAAAAAAAGAATTCAACTGAGTTCAATGCCATCTGCTCTCTTAAATGCATATGTTAAGAGTTTGAGTATCCCATATTTCAAATCCACATTAGTTTGGCAGAAATAAGAGCACTATCATCTTCAATCTTTTCTATTTATTATTTGACATAGTGGAAAACTCTCATAAAAACATGCTTTTCAAACAAATTATTATTATTTAAAATATTGGAAATTTTCTGATTAAGTTGAATTAGTGATGCCCTTTTCCTTTTTGCCCACTTTGGTTTTGTGAGAAAACTGATCTTTAAGCACCTTCTCTTTTCTCTTTCCAACAGAACTACAACTGAATCAGTCCAAGAACAATATACCAAGAGCACGGCTGAGGACTCTAAAAATGACGGTTGCATTTGCCACTTCATTTACCATCTGCTGGACTCCCTACTATGTCCTAGGAATTTGGTATTGGTTTGATCCTGAAATGTTAAACAGGGTGTCAGATCCAGTAAATCATTTCTTCTTTCTCTTTGCTTTCTTAAACCCATGCTTTGATCCACTTATCTATGGATATTTTTCTCTGTGATTGATAGACTACACAAGAAGTCACATGAAGAAGGGCAAAGTAATGAATATCTCCATCTGGGAATGATTAACACAAATGTTCCAACATGTTTACATACAAACAAAGCAGGATTTACACTTAAGTTATTCTTATTCTTTTAGAAACTCCATTTTCAGAGCCTCAATTATTAAGGAAAAAACTTCAGGAAAAATACCAAAATATTTTCTCTTCATCATAAGCTTCTAAATTAATCTCTGCCTTTTCTGACCTCATATAATACATTATGTAGGTTTCTTACCACTTTCTCTTTGTGTAACAGTGTACAAATATTTAAAACACATGCAGCCTAAGGCACAAGGATGCCAAGAAAAAAAAAAAAAAGGTGAGAAACCACAACACAGTTCTAAACTCAGCATGCTTTGGTGAGTTTTTCTCCAAAAAGAGGCATATTAGCAATTAGAGTCTTATACTATATAATATATAGAGCACAGAGTCCCTTGCCCATGAGATCAATTTTCCCTTCTATTGTTAAAAAAAAAAAAAAAAGGATCTATTTTCCTCTTTAGCTTCAAAAGCATTCTGACATTTGGAGGAGTCAGTAACCAACCCCACCAACCTGACAAGATTATGAGTAGTTCTCCTTCATTCCATTTATGTTGTACAGGTTGTGAGGTGCCTCTATATAAACAGATATTTTAGAGGGGTTAGGATTTGGACAGGGATTTGGAACATTCCTCTAGGCTGTAGAGTCTATGGAGTTTGTGGTAACTAACTGCCATAAAATAACAATGTTTTCAAATGCCATTAAGAAAATACCCATACTGAGTATGCTCTATGCATAATATACCCTCTATTTTAATAATGTGAAGAATTTGTTGTCTACCTCCTGATCTTACTAAATCCATGATTCATAAATAACAGAAAAATTAAAACAAAATTAAGCAAATGCACAAGCAAAAAGATGCTTGATACAAAAAAAGGAACTCTGGAGAGAAAACTACAGTTTCAGTCTGTACAGGTCAAAGAAGACAGAGTGTGTTGGGGAAGGAGGGAAGGATCTTGATGTAGGGTTTCTTAACCTACAGTCTAAGCACAACACTATATTTCCATGTAGCTTTTTTATTTTAGTTCTATTTGTATTATTTTATGCATTTAAAAAACACAATCTTGAGATGATAGACTAGACCGCCACAGCAGCCCATGGAACAACTAATACCTACCGATACTCACTTTAAATTGTCTGGTTTCCAAAATATGTCTGCACAACAACACCTTTTTATTTAATTCCGGTTTGTGTCTACCACTTCCATGAAAAATGGGAAGGGATGAAAATAATAGGAGTATAATATCCATTTAATGTGAAAAACATGATGAGGTTCTTAAAAGAAATTAAAACATTTAACATTTTTTAAGTAGGTAAGATACCATTATATTAACATGAGCTATGTAGTGCCACACAAAAGATGAAATGTAATCTCTAAATACTCCAGGTGTGTGGTATTATGGAAACTAAATTGCCAACTAATGGTAAGTGCTTTCTTTCTTTGATTTTCTCCTCTTATACTTCAGGTTTATAGTGTTGTGTTATTGGTTTTTTTTCACATCCCACCTTATTTTCCAATTCTGTCTCACTCGAACTGCCTCTGTGTACTCACCCTTTCATTCATAGCTTTTTTACTAAACTCATACCTTTAATTGGTTAATTCATGGCCCAGTTCTAGAGTTGAATTGGGAAAGGCTAAAAACCTGTAGTGTGCTAAACTGCTCAAAATTGGCATGTATACTTATTCCAAGATTTTATAGTTCTCATAGATAACACAGGATGTAAATAAGTTAAAACAAAATCAACGTTCTTTAAGTCTCTATGATATACTTATTTCTAAACTGATAATTCTTCTGGATTTAAAGGCAAAAATAACACACTTGTACAGATACAATCTAAGGGCTTTATTACATGTGTTTAATGAATGTATCTCAGCTTGGTTCTTCTTGTGTGCTCATTAGGGATCTCTCTGAGGTATTTCCTTGAGCATTTTTTTTTTTGACACATTAACTAAAGGGCTATTCAAAATCTTGACTCAGGGGTTCTTAACCTACAGTCCATGAAAAAAAAACTATATTTCAATGTATTTTTTAATTTTAGTCTTATATATTATTTTATGCATTTAAAAACCAATCCTGAGAGAGACAGACCAGACTGCCACAGCAGCTCATAGCACAAAAAAAAGGTTAAGAATTCCCATTTGACTTTGAGTATTTATAAGGAAGTCTATTACAATAAAAATGTAACAGAATGTATTAATCTGTTTATATGCAAACATAAAAATGTTAATATTGAAACAAGATTGCTTCAATATGCTTAATTATTGTTTTCAAACTAACAAACTCTCCTAAGGTTCAATATATGATAAAAAACAGAAATAATTCAATATTCATATTATGGTCCATAAATTATAATGTACAATGTATAAATTATAATGTAATATATAAACTAAAATTTATAGCCCCAAAGATAAATATGGCTTTTAAATTAAAGATATTCCACTCAACAAACAATATTTCATAATTGATATTACAATCATTTATTTTATGTCCTATTATAATAAATGGTGAGGACTCCTTGTAAAAAAGGAAATGTTCTACAGAGTGAATCTAATATATCAGATAGTTGAGATTCTATCTTGGTTTCTCTTCCTTTACTTAGCCTATAAAACTAGTTAAAAATGGAATGACTTTTAGCAATTCAGTTTAGTAAAGAAGTGACATTAACTAATGACAATAAATTGAACAAAGTCTACATGAGTTCAAGTTAAGCCTATTCAACAGAAATATAGTAGCTAAAAAAATACTTTGGAAGAGGTACCACAAACATTCTCCACCAGGAAACATAGCATAAATGAGTTAGAAATTTCCTGAAAGTGACCTTGTCTTAGAACTTAGGTGGTAGTCATAAAGAGATAATATTTTTAGATAGTTAAAATACTTCTAGAATTCCATCTATTTTACCTGTGGTGTACTTTCCTACATTGAACCAATGCTTTGGGCTTCTCTAATTACTATACATTGTGCTCATATGAATAAAAAATATTTAAAAAGAAAAAACCCATCAGATTCAATCTGATCTTTCTTATCATGTTTTATGAGTATTAAGAATCAAGTTTAAAATAGTCTAATTTTAAAAGTTATGTAACATAAATGTATGCATAGCAGCAATAGATAAATATATACAAAAAGTGTTAATATAGTTATCTGCGTGATTTCTTAAAAATTTTCTTCCCTGTGAATTCCTGTAATTCCAAATTCCAAAACTGAACTCATATTATGTGTGTATTAAGAAAAAACACAATAAATGTTATATGTGTGTGTGTGTTTGTCTGACTTTTATTTTATACATCACTGTTTCTATCTGGAAGGCATTCTGCTGTAAGGAATAAAAATGTCAAACTATAAGTAGCATTTTTTCATCTCACATTATAGGATGTTGAGAGGTGGGCATGTAGAATCAGTTAATTCAGAGCTTTGACTCAGCTTCTCTGATGCTACTAGGGTTTTCTTTTCTGACTAGAAGTTGGCTGTCACCATTCTAGGGGTCAAAGGTAGAAAGAGTGACTTCTCATTATGGGTCTCTCTTTCCGTAACTCTCAGTACTTCCCCTTAAATTGGCCAGAACTGAGACACATGACTGACTCTAAACAAATCACTAGCAAAGAAGATTACCCTGAACACTTTAAGGGAATAATTCGTCTTGTGGGACAGGGCTCAATTTCCCTGAACACTTAGCAATCTGATAACTAAAAAAGAATTGAAGGCTTTATTTTAATTTTTTATTTTTGGGGTAGGAAGGAGGAAGACAGAAAAAGAGACCTTTTTCTGACCTTTTGGGTCAGAAAACTGCAGTACCTGCCATAATCACCACTTAACTTTTCAAAATAAAATTTAGACTATATATGCTACAAATTTAAGTAGCACATAATTTAAAAACAATGCATAAAAACTAAATGTAGCTCTGAATACATAATAAATGATTGCATAATAAATGTAACTCTAAGGGAAAGGAACAGATTTTCATTGTTTTTAATAAATTAAATCCAAGTCTTTTAAACTCTAGTGGTTAGAATATTTATCTGATATACAAGGGGTAGGTTCTGCTTAATTACTTACTTTCTTGGGAACTCTTGGCTCCTGTTTTTTTGCTTCATTTATTTGTTTGTTTTTATAACTATTTCATTGGGTAAGAAATGTTCATACATTTAAAAAATTCTGGCCATCACTTCAGATTCAGAGAATAATTGTCAAGTTAGTTAATAAATAAGTGGCAACTTAAAATGGATTTTCTATAAAGCTCATGAAACCTAATTTCCAAGTTTCTCACTTATTTCAGCCCACTCCTGGGGCCCTGAAAAATATGTTTTCACATGGTCACGTTTTTATAAAATCTACACCAAAAAAAGATATTTTAATTGCAATTGGTTAAGACTATCTCTTTTCACTCTCACTTTTCCTCTGTCACCCTTCCCCTCAGATGAAGTGGTATTGGGGTGGCCATGTGTATTTCTGGGATCCAGCCAAGGAGAAGTTGAATTAAGAATATCTTTAGATTGACTCTGGAGGGATAGTATGTGGTTCTTGGTCACTTTCATGTTGAGCTAAGTCATTGCTAACCATTGCAAGAAACTTCCAGGCATAATACTAGAAAAAATATCCACCATAGTGACTTATCTGGCACAGAGACAGGAAAGTGTAGGGCCAGAGGTTATATCATTATATGAATGTGTCTAGACATATGGTAACAGAACCATGTAAGTGGTAAGGATGAAACAAGATACAAAATGTACAGAAGCTTCTCTGTGGAAAATTATTGCACATGTACACCCAAAGGTAATTCCCAGTATGACACACCCTTATGTAATCCCCTATCTTTGAGCATTACTGGAACCTGTAACTTGTTTTCAATCATACTTTGCCTAGGGCAAATTAATAAGATGTCATTCCTTGATCAGGTTACATAATCAAACAAAGGTGCTAGGATACCAGTCCTGTGATTACATTATATTATATAAGACTATCTTAGCAAACTGAAGTGAGAAATTCGCCCTTAAGTAAACAGCCATATTGTAAATGCCTTTGCAGAGAACCATGCGGCAGAGAATTGTGGACAGCCTCTAGGACCTGAGGGTAGCCTCCAATGGACAGCCGGTAAGAAGCTAGGGCCTTCAGTTGGACAGAGAAATAAATTCTTCCAACATCCTGAAAAAGCCTGGAAGTGGTTTCTTCCTTAGTCAAACCTCGAGATAAGCACACAGTGTAGCAAGCCCCTTGATTATAGCCTGGTGAAACCTTGAGCAAAATATTCAGTTTGTACCTGGACTTCTTATCCATAAAAGCTGTGAGATAAACATTTATTGTTTTAAGACACTAAGTTTGTGGTGATTTGTTATATAATAGAAAACTAATATGCTTAGCAGGAAAAGTGTAAGGAAAAGATTTGGTCTTTATCAAATCCTAGTCAAAATGGAAATTCTCTCTTTCAGAAGTACATTGAACAATGCAGCAGCATATACAACTATAAATTCCCTGACATATTTTACTTTTGGTTGGAAATGTACAAGATCTAATTTATGAGAATTCCTGTGCTTCTAGGACACAAAGCCACAGCAGTACTAAAAACAGCAAGTATATCTTTTTTATGCATTGCAATGTGTCAGATTTCATGCTAAGATGTCATTAGTAATAAACAGTTGTAAAACTGAAAGAAAGCTTTCAAAGCTATCAATATATAAAAAACATATTATAAAATATTGCTATACTAAAATATAATCAAGTAGCATGCAGTTAAAATATTTTAGAAGAAAAAAGCACTTTAGAGTTATGTCAAGCAGTTAATAATAAAATATTACATTATTTTTATGGATTTAATGATGTTTGTGGTATTTTCAGTAAAATGTTTTAGTTTTTTGTTGTTAGAGATAGGGTCTCGCCCTGTCACCCAGGATGGAGTGGTGTGATCATAGTTCACTGCAACCTCCAATTCCTGGGCTCAAGCAATCCTCCTGCCTTAGCCTCCCAAGTAGCTGGGACTGCAAGCATGCACTCCTATGCCTGGCTAATTTATTTTATTTTTATTCTTGTAGAGATAGGGTCTCACTATGTTGCCCAGGCTGGTCTCAAAACCCCTGGGCTCAAGCAATCCTCCTACCTTAGCCTCCTAAATAGCTGGGACTGCAGGCATGCACTCCTATGCCTGGATAATTAGTTTTATTTTTGTCTTGTAGAGATAGGGTCTCACTGTGTTGCCCAGGCTGATTTCAAAACTCCTGGCCTCAAGCAATCCTCCCAACTCAGCCTCCCAGAGTACTGGGATTACAGGCATGGGCCACCTTGTCTAGCAAACTATTTCTTTTATATCCACTTACAGAGAGCCTACCCATATAAAAACTTCAGACCCCAGAAATCATAGATCCTTCAAATAGGAACTAAACTCCTGCATTATTTGTAAGATCACTTCCCAAATTAACATGACAGTCCTGGTAAAGTGATTCACATCTTATTTTCTATGCCAAACTTACCATCTCAGTGATTTTCCCAGAAAGCTAGTACAGGGTCTGGCATTACTCTAATTCTTGGGAATTAAGTCTGTTTTTTTTTGTTTTGTTTTGTTTTTTTTGAGTTGGAGTTTTGATCTTGTCTCCCAGGCTGGAGTGAAGGAGTGCAATGGCTGCTATCTCGGCTCACTGCAACATCTGCCTCCCAGGTTCTGATGATTGTCCTGCTTCAGCCTCCCTAATAGCTGGGATTACAGGCACCCCACCACCAGGCCTAGCTAATTTTTGTATTTTTAGTAGAGATGGGGTTTCACCATGTTGGCCAGGCTGGTCTCAAACTTTTGACCTCCACCCGCTTCAGCCTCCCAAAGTGCTAGGATTACAGGCATGAGCCACTGCCCGGCCTGAAGTGTGCTCTTAAACCACTATGAATTGGGGGAGGACAGGCTAACTGATGGCAGGCATTCCTGCTGCAAACTATATGCCAATCTATGTACCAAAATTGCTAATTCTAGATTGCTAATTACTATGCTCAACCCACCTCATAGAATATATCTTGCTATGCTCTAATTCATTTCTTCCTCCATTACTAGTTGCTCCCCTGAACTTTCCATTATTTATCACTAAACATGCCAATTGTGTTCTACTTGCTAGGATGGACTTTCTATCATTAACAGCTGATTCCTCTACAACAGCTGCCTACCCCAATAGATGCAGTTCCTGGAACCAACTCCTCAAAGTCTTCCCAAGTCCATTGCTATCAGATAACTATTCGATGAGCAACTAATTGACAAAATAAAACCATCATCAGAATAGCACTCTCAAATTCAATAGAAAACAGATTCCAAAGAAATAAATATGCAAAAATTGACAAAGATCCATCAGAGGACAGTACTCTTTAAATTCCCACTACTAAATTTTAAATCTTCCTAAACTACATTTTGTTACTCTGTATTTTCATATCTTGATGGAAGACTTGTCCCTGCTCCTCTTAAAGATGAACCCCTCTACTTACGCTCTAGCTATCTTACCCTCTTACACTTCAAGAACATAATTTCTTCAGCTATTCCCTATTTCTCTTACACCATCGATCTCCCTGTTTTTACCAAATTATTCCCACTGGCATGTAAAAATGCTTTCTTATCCTGAAACCTTCAAAAAAAAAAATCCTTTCAACCATATATTCAATTTCAGCTCCATCTCCTACCATTTCTAAACTCCCCTTCACAGAAAACTTCTCGAGTTGTTCGAACCAGATAATTCCCCTTCTTTACTTCCCTTTTAATTTTCAATGCCTGTTAATGTGCCGTGTTAATGTGCCTCTCATATATTTATTTATTTATTTATTTATTTATTTATTTATTTATTTGGAGATGGAGTCTCACTCTGTTGCCTAGGCTGGAGTGCAGTGGCATGATCTTGGCTCACTTCAACCTCCACCTCCCAAGTTCAAGCGGTTCTCCTGCCTCAGCCTCCCAAGTAGCTGGGATTACAGGCGTGCACCACCACGCCCAGCTAATTTTTGTACTTTTAGTAGAGACGAGGTTTCACCATTTTGGCCAGGCTGGTCTTGAACTCCTACTGCAAGTGATCCGCCTGCCTCAGCCTCCCAAAGTATTAGGATCACAGGCATGAGCTACTGCACCTGGCTCAATGCATGTTAACTTGGATCATTCTATGACTACTTGGTTGAAACTTTTCCTAAGCTCACCAAAGATCAACCTACTATCAAAAGAAATAGAGACTTCTCTCGTCTTGACTTACTTTAATATTCAAACAATTGTTCCTTCCTCTGCAAGGAGCTCAGGTGGAGGAAGACTTGGCCACAGATGGGTGAATAATGGAGTAGGGGGGATATGGGAAGAGAAGGACTGACTTGGGACAGATCATATAACAAAGTAGTGAGTCAGGAGATTGCCAAGCACCAGGGAACTACATGGAAGCTAAATTGAAATCTTAGTCAGGGTGGGCTTCTATAGCAAAATACCATATGCTGGGTGATTTAAACATGAGATTTAATTCTCACAGTTCTGCTGGCTGTGAAGTCCGAGATCAGGGTGACCAAATGGCTGGGTTCTGGTGAGGGCCATCGTGGCTTGAAGATTGTTGCCTTTAGCTGTATCCTCGCATGGGAGCGGGGGAGAGAGACAGGGAGACAGCACACTCTGGTCTCTTTTTATAAGGATGCTAATCCCATCATGAGGGCCCTGCCATCACAACCATATCTGAAGCTACCTCCCAAAGGCCCTACCTCCTATAATGCCATCACATTAGAGGTTAGGGCTTCAGCAGATTAACTCGGGGGAGACACAAGCATTCCATCCATACAGTGTCTGAAGGCCATGCCTCCCTCTTCAAGTAAGTAAATAACATCCCTCACTAAGATGCCCCGTTGCTGTTTTTCTTCTCACTGTCTAGTGATGTCCTTCCATTTTCAGATATCTACGTATCATCCATTTATCATTCATGAAAACAGTCATCATCCTAAAACAGTGTTGAGCCCCCCGTGTGAATAATATCCTGTGTGAAAATCCCTGTTTTCATCAGTCTAGTACTTTTTAAATTCTTTACACCCTGTGGAGTGGTGGTGATGTGGAAAAGAAAGCCCAGCATCAACACTTGAGTGGAACTGGACAGCGATAACATCCTATATCAATTCACTCCCTATTTGAGACACTCTTAACTCTGTGAAACCATCTCCTGGTTTTCCTCCTACCTCACTAGAGTTCTTCCTCAGTGTTTTTGCTTTTCCTCTTCTACCTTACATTTATGTGGGCTCATATTTAGGGACTCTTGGTTTGTTTGTTCATTCTCTCCCCCTTGGGAATATCACTCAATCCTGTATGTGTGTTTGTACGTGTGTGTGTATGTGTATGCATGTGTGTGTGCGTGTGTACAAAAACATGCATGTATATATGTGTATATATATATATATAATTAAATGTATATATTTAGCTCAGATGTCTCTCATGTGCTATGGATTCATAGATTCAAATTCTATTTGGTTTCTCCAAATGCACAGCCATTAGATACCTTAAACTAAGTAAGTCTATAATGTTATAATGAACTCGCTATCTCTCCCGTAAATAACTTTCTCATCTGTTCTTCCCATCTCAATGAAGGCACCAACACTGCCCAGTTTTTTCAAGCCAAAACCTGGGATTCATCCTTTATTCACCTTTCACTGGTGTCTTATATCCAGCCCATCAAAAAGTCGAATTGATTCAGTCTGCAAAATATTTCCCAAATCTCTATCTCCATTTCCCAAGTCTCCATTTCACAAATTTGTATCTCCACTGCTACTGATCTAGTCCAATCTGTCATCTCTTCTATCACCTGATTTCTTCTCACTGATTCCCCTCTTGCTCTCCTATAAACAATTATCTGCTATGCAGCCAGAATGCTCTTTTCAAAACACAACTGAAATGTAACTCACCTACATAAAATCCTTAATGACTCCCCATTGCACATAAAGTAAAATCCAGATTTCCTTCCTTGATGTTCTAGAGAAACTTTGAACAATTGTTCCTGGCTTCAGGCTGAAAGACTTTGGGACTTGGACAATGTAACATTTTTCTTTCTCCTGGGAAAAGATAGAATTAATACAATGTCATCATTATTCCTAAAAAATAACACAGCAAGGCCTACTTTAAACTCCAGGGAAATATATGTGTATATGTAATATATATTTTATAGATACAATATATCTATATTTAATAGATGTAATGTATATACACATATATACACATGAATATATACATGTATATAGACATATTTAAACATATATACATGTGTAATACATATACAAAATATGTTACATATATACATGTATATAATTTATGTGTAATATAATTATATATTAATTATAATTTATATATAATTATATATTAATTATAATTTATATATAATTTATAATTCATATAGATTATATCTATATCTGTAATTTTATAAATATATTTATATATACATGCTAAGAGAAATAAAATATGCAAAGCTTTGCAAAATTCTCTGTGATATTTTTTGCACAGAAATGATACAAGTTTCCTATATCAAGATTTTTATTAGATAATATAGAAAAATACTACCTTTATTGGTTAGAATGCTTTAAGCTACAAGTAACTGAAAACACGACAAAAAATGGCTTAATCAAAAACACATTTACTATTTCACATAACAACCAATCCCAGGGTGAGTTGATTCAGAACTCCAGTGAATTTAGGACTTCAACATATTCACTCTATCAGTTTTTGATCTCAAGCTTCTTCACGATGGTCAGGAGAAACCTCTAACAGCTGCAAGTGTCACTCCCTCATAGAACAAGTCCAAAGACCCCAAAAGCAATATTTTCTTAGTGTGTCTGTTCTTATCAAAAGGAAGAATCTTCTTTAGTCACCCATCTATAAGACTATCCTCACTTATTATTCAGAATTTCCTCACATGCCAACATCTAAGCCAATCCACTCAAAGACGTTGGGATTATCATTATTTTAGACCAATTGTTACAGGACCACCAGGTCCATATGCCTGCTGTGCAATAACTGACCAATACACTGAGACAGCAGAGTTAGTAGCAGAGAGTTTAATGATTAAGGGACAGTTGAGCAAGGACATGGGAAAAACCTTCAAATCCATCTCCATTAGGAGTTTTGGGCTGGGGTTTTTAAGGGGATCGTGGAGATTGAGGGGCTGGAAAATTGGGGTTGCTGACAGGTCTGGGGAAGAGATGACATCATCGGGATGTGGAAACTGCATTCTTTGGTGATTGAGCACTTCATGGGGTCCTTCAGACCTGTTGGCATCAGTAGTTTCACATCAGTGGAACAATACTGCAGTCATCGCTGAAGCCTGGGCTTGCCTAGACCACAAGTTGGTCATGCCAAGAGCATGATGGTCTCATCACTTGTGTTACTTTGTTGTAAAGGAAAGCATTGACCAAGTGTTGGATAGGATTCAGAAGTTAGCTGACCTAAGTACGGGTCTTCAGGCTTTCTTGAATTGTTGCTGGTTGGTGGTAAAAACAGTTTTTATTTTGCTTTTCTGTTGATAGAATCTCTGTCAGTTGATTATAGGAGCAAAATTCTCCATTTACCCAGCTTCTTAGCTTTCCTTAGCTGAAGCTGAGGTCTTCAACTCCATCAACCCTTTAGCACTTTGATTGTGTCTTCGTATTAGATCATGAGGCCATCTATAATATTTATGTAGAAGCCTTAATATTGAGCACCAAATATACAATAACCTTAAGCAATTTTCAACCAGTGTGTATTCTCCATCACTGTTTCTCTCAGATTTCATGGTACCTTGAATATATATCAAAATTTCATACTTATTCTCTATCTTTATGTCTGCTTCCCTCCATATATATATCCCAGCTATCTCTGCTCAGAACACCTACCACAAACATTTTCTGTAGCAGAGATGACTAATGCTTGCTCTGACCTAGCCAACCAGATGATATGTGATACTTGAAATGATAAATGTATGGCTCACTACCTATTGTATAGTATTATAGTAATAATACGTTATTACTCTATCAAAGTAATAAGGATTCCACAAATATGAAGGCTGCATTGCCACCATCAAGACAAGTTTGTAGGTCTGTGCCTCTCTGGCTTCAAGGTTGGCATCAATTATCAGCCTGCCACTGCAGTTCTAGTAGAGAATGCCAAAATAAATGCAGCTGTGTGCTCACGGAGCAATACTGTGGTCATAGCTGAAGCCTGGGCTTGCCTAGACCACAAGTTGGTCATGCCAAGAGTGCCTTTGTTCACTATGTATAAGGGTGAAGAGATGAAATAAGGGGATTATTCAGAAGCATGGATGACCTGGGAAAGATTATGAGGCAATGTGGATTTCGGAGGATGGGACAAGAAGGAGAGAAATATAAGTTGTCCATTCCCTTCAACTTGCCACATCTTAGCACAGCTCGTCATTAATTTAAATCGTCAGTGTCTGATTAGATTGTCTTTACTTTCAAAGGTCATCACTCCTACATAACTCATGTGTGCCTACAAATTTTTTTCTATTTTCAATCATGAAATTAAAGGCGTTAACAAACAGAATGACCTATAGATGTGTATATGCATGAGTGTGTGTGTGGAGAGAGATGACAGAAGGAATAAGCTTAAGGCTGGTGATGGCGGCTCACACGTGTAATCCCAGCACTTTGAGAGGCTCAGCCAGATGGATCACTTGAGGTAAAGAGTTCAAGACAAGCCTGGTAAACATGGTGAAACCCCCCCTCTACTAAAAATACAAAAATTAGCCAGAAGTTGTGGAGGGCAACTGGAGGGCTCCTGTAATCCCAGCTACTCAGGAGGCTGAGGCAGGAGAATCGATTGAACCCAGGAGGCAGAGGTTGCAGCAAGCAAAAGGTAATCATCCCTGAACTTGAACCTGAAATACCTGTTGTATTTACAAATTCCCAAGTAACTTGGCTCATGCTCCTCTGGCTTTGTTTTGAACACTCTTCCTCTTACTGACTACAGCCTAGCTGCATTAGCAGGCAGATCCTGATGCATTTATACCATAAAGCCTAGAAAGTCATTTTATGTACTTTTATTATTATATTTTGAAGTTATTATATTTTGTCTCCAGTCACTATTGCTTAAGTAGTTAAGTCAAACAATAAAGTGTAAAGATAGTGGTGTTGGCAGCAGCAGAGGCCCCAGTGGGCACCAACTGGTCCCAAGCAGTGGAGGCGGCAGAACTGAGTGGCTCCCTGAGCACTGGATGCCTCAACTGGAGGCCATCAGCAAGGTGGGCTGCTAGCACATGCTGGAAGAGGCAGTGAGGCCAGAGCACCACCCAGTGCCCCTGAGCAGGCCTGCAGCTGCCCTGCCTGCTACTCTGCCTGGCTGACCCAGTGAAGCAGGTATGTTGTCTGGGGAATATACCCTGGAGTTCGTCGTTGCACGCCAGGAAAATTTAAGACATGGACACACACCAGGAATTTTGGAACGGAGGTTTAATAGGCAGAAGAGAAGAGAAAGAGAAACAGCTCTTTTTATAGATGGAGGGTTCTCCAAGCAGAAAGACCGGCTGGTCGGCCAGTGCTCCCAATTTTATTATAGTCAGGTTTGAGGAGGCAGTGTCTGATTTACATAGGGCTCACAGATTGGTTCCATTGCGAGTGGGGGAAGGCTGGACACTCCACCCTAATCTCATTATGCAAATAGACTTTCCAGTTGATTCTGGCGCCATCTTGTCTGCTCCTTACTGTATATGTAGCTGCCAGAGAAGGGAAGATGGAGCCCCATCTTGAACATGTCTAGTCTGTAGTTCCTGCCGGCATTTACCCCTACAAGCTTCCAACTTGCTTGTCTATGTCTGCAGCTCGACTTTACAGGCTGCTCTTTGTTAGAAAATGATTTGGGGTTGCTTTTCATTAAAAGAAAAGCCTTACCAAGGATTCCCATACTCTTACTACTAGCCTAAATAATTGCTTCGTTATCAGCAGCAGAGAGTGAAGCACTCTGACTGCACACCTGCTGGGCCTAAGCCTGCAGCCCACCAGGCGGCCCCATGAGGCCCTAGAGAGCAGGCAGCCATGGGAAGTCTGCAAGGTGCTGTACAGGGTATTCTGCAGCTGTCCCACCTTGCAGTGGGCTTAGGAGACGCTTCATTCACTCCCTACCTGGGTGTCGTATGTTTCCATTGTTGAAGAAGAGTCAAACTCTGTAAAATATTTGAAGAGATTTATTCTAAGCCAAATTTGAGTGACCATGACCAGTGACACAGCCCTCAGGAGACCCTGAGAACATGTACCCAAGGTGGTCGGGGGAGCAGCTTGGTTTTATGCATTTTAGGGAGACATGAGATGTCAAGTATATTTAAGAAGTACATTGGTCTGGTCCAGAAAGGCGAGACAACTTGGGGCGGTGAGGGGGAGGGGGTGTGGCAGAGCTTCCAGTTGACAGGTAGATTTAAAAAATTTTTTGGCTGACAATTGGTTAAGCTTATGTAAAGACCTGGGATCAATAGAAAGGAAATATCTGGGTTGCAGCAAGAGGTTGTAGAGACTAAAGTTTTATCATGCAGATGAAGCCTCCAAGATAGTGGGCTTCAGAAAGAATGGGTTGTAAACATTTCTTAGACTTAAGATTTCTGTTGATGTTAATGCTGGAGGAACTCCATTCAGATGATTTGAGTTTGGGAGGGCGCTTAGAATTTTAGTTGTGGTTTACACCATTAGCTCAGAAGCTCATTGATAATATCCCTCAAGTCTGACAAGTGATGACCACTTCCGGTGGTGTTACTGCAGCTCAGGCCTGAATTCTTTGGCTCACTCATAAGTAAAAATTAACACCAGCTCAAATAGGAATTTATTTCAGGCAAGGTTTAATAGTCTTGTAGCTCTAGCAGCACAAGGGAGCAGAGTACAGAAAGGGAGTCCTGATGTTAGCGCCCAAAAGGGCTCTGCTCTTGTCATTTTAAGGAAATTGAGGCAGGGAAAAGGAGTAATGTGTAGACAATGTTTAGGCAGGGTCTTCTCTGCACCTACAAATGAGGTCTCATGCCCAAACATGAGGCACATGTGTCAGAGGCATTTAAATTCCATCTTGAATAGGGGCTGGGCACTAAGTACAGGTCACAAAGACCTTGCTGATAAAAGGAAGTGGTAAAGAAGCCAGCCTCCCGGCTATACCAAGACCCTTCCTTCAAGGTCCTCACTCCTGAGAGACCCTGGACTGTCACAGAGATTAATTATCTCTTCACTTCTTTGCATGGGAAAAGAAATCACTAGTTAAAGCTTTATCAAGAGACGTTATCAGCTCTTTAAGGATTGCAGAAGAATAGGGTACTTTATTTTCTGAAAAGGAGGGAGTTCCTGCCGCCCACTGCAGGGAGGCCACCATCAGGACAGTGAAGACTGTGACCCTGCAGAAGAGGACACTGAAAGTGCTCACCTTTCTCATGTTCTTCATCTTCCTCACCTCCTACTTCCTGAACTATTCCCATGCCATGGTGACCACCACCTGGTTCCTTAAGCAGATGGTCCTGGAGCTTTGGAGAACCTGAAGAGGCTGATCAAGCACAGGCCTTGCACTTGTACCCACTGCATCAGGAGCGCAGGCTCTTGACCTCGTTGGACGAGAGGTTCAACCTGACCATGCAGCTGTGGGTGACTCCCCCAGAACGTGCTCTTGGATGATGACACCTACCGATGGTGGCTGAGGCTCCAGCGAGAGAAGAAGCCCAATAACTTGAACAACACCATCCAGGAGTTCAGAGTGGTACCTGGGAATGTGGACCCTGTGCTGGAGAGGAGGTTGGTGGGTCACCTGCACTGTGCCATTGTGGGCAACCCCGGCAACCTGACAGAGTCTTCGTATGGGCCTAAGATAGACCAGTCACAATTTTGTGCTCAGGATGAAAAAGGCACCCACAGCAGTGTTCGAGACCAATGTCGGGAGCAAAACCACCCACTATCTGGTATACCCTGAGAGCTTCTGGGAGCTGGGGGACAATATCAGCATGGTCCTGGTGCCCTTCAAGACCATCGACTTAGAGTGGGTGGTGAGTGCCACCATCATGGGCGCCATTTCCCACACCTACACCCCGGTGCCTGCGAATATCAGTGAAACAGGATAAGATCCTGTGGGGGGGCTCTTTTGCAAGACGGAGGTGCATGACATAGACTTTGAGTCTAACGTGATAGCCACCTTGGCCTCATCAATAAAATCCAGATCTTCAAGGGGAGATGATGGAGCGAAGGGTTGAGGATGGACACACCCTCATGCCTCTGCATTTCCAGCCCCAGAATCTTTCCGGGGCTGGTCCATCCAGGAGCTTGGAGGGCCAGCCTTGGGTATGTACCCATATGCCTCTGGCAGCATCTTGCACCCAGCCGTTGCCAGCATCTACTCAGCAAGGTCACTAAGGTCTGCCAGCCTGGCAGAGTAGGTCTCAGGACCTGTCTTGGGTGGGGACAATGTGCCCCTACTGCTGCCCCAGGGCTAGGGAGACACTAGGAAAGGTTCAGCCTCCACACATTAAAATCATTTTGGCTCCTGCGATGGGTTTGGGGAACAAATGCGGAAGACACCCATATTCTGAGAGACATGACACCCATATTCTGAGAGACATGGGAAGGAGAGCCAGCCTATAAGGTACTAGGATCAAGGTTAAACACTGCATTTGACCTCAGTGCCCACATGGGTTTTCCTTTCTTTCCTGCACTAAAGCTTTTTAATAAACTTTTATTCCTGCTCTGAAACTGACCTTTGTCTCTTTTCTGCCTTATGCCCCTCAGTCAAATTCTTTCTTCTTAGGAGGTAAGAACTGAGGTTACTGCAGACCTGCATGAATTCACTGCAGATAACTCAGATACCTTCCACCAGTAACAAGAGGAGTAACAGAAACCCTAGTGACCACACAAACTCAAGAAAATCATGTAGAGCATAGAAAGAAACACTGAGACTCCATCACCCCATCTCCAACAAGGATCAGCCGAAAACCAAGAAGAATTACTCCCTATGACAAAAAGGCAGGCAAAAGGATCCCAGTGGCATCTACCAACACCTTGGACAAGTACAGTCCTTATTAGTGAAATCCCCTGCAGTTTTCACAGGCACTCAGCCCAGCTGAGGGAGCTACTTAGAGTCCACACAGCTGTTCTCAAGAGAAGGAGCCAACAATGTGTCCTACCCCCTGCAGCACACTGCATAATGTCATTGAGGAACTGGAGCCACTGAAGGAAAGCAAGTGGAATCACTTCCTCTAGGACCAAGTAGTCATGGCACCCCTTCATGTGGAAGGCTAAACCACCTTTGAGCCACTCCCACCCAGTAGCCCAACATCTCAAAGACACACTATGAGCATGTTACATCCTTTTCTATGGAGCCAAGTAGTGGTGGAACTGCTCCACATACCTCTTCCCTCATCCCCCTCAGCCAAAGCTGAAGCTTCACATTCTCTCCTGGGGAAATGGTGCTTTGTAGAGCAACTCCATCTACCTCTCTCAGTCACAGCTGCACCTTGCCCCTAGGGGCCTAAGTTGAAACTGTGCACTGCCTCCTAACGAAACAGTACTTTGGCAGAGCCATGCATCCCAGGGAAACTGTGCCTGTGCCACCCATGGCAGTGATGGCTCGTGGATCTGAGCTGAAGTGGCACATTACCCCCTGGGTAATTAGTGCCTTGGCTGAGCTGAGCAGCTGCATATTGCAGCACAGAGTTGACATAGTACTTCACATCCCAGGGAAGCAAAGCAGTGACTGAGCTGAGACACCTCACCCTACAGGCCAAACTACTCTAGTAGCCTGCTTCCCCCAGAACTGGACTAGTCCCCCAGAGTATGAGCTGCTAAGACACCCCCTCTCCAAGGAGTGGAGACATCACTGTGCTGTTCCCTGCCCACAAGGCCCAACCAACAGCCATGCTTTCCCATTCTAGGGTACTTGCTGCTGCTGCACCTGGCCTCACAGAATGAGGGATACTGCTGAGCCCCACAGTCTCATGGTCTAGAGTCACTTCTACAAAGTGCCTAATCCCCAGAGACCTAAGTTGCCACTGAGCCCTGTTGGTTCAGGCCCACAAATTACAGCCATACCTTGCACCCTGGGCTCAAACTTCTAGAGCACCTCTTCTTTCCAGAGTTGGGCAAGGTCTATGCCTTGCCCCCTAAGGATAGAATAACACCTACATTGTGACCCCTGGACCCAAACTGCTAGGTGGTGCCTCAGAGTCACAGATCCTGGTGCTATAGGCAACCCCACATCTAGCACTACCAAAGACTGAACCCTATACCCTAAGACCTGGAGATAGCAATTCTAAAAAAGAACCAAACAAAAATCCTGCAGCTGAAGATTCAATAAATGAAATATGAGATACAGTAAAGATCTTCAACAGCTGACTTGACCAAACAGAAGAAAGACTTTCTGGACTTGAAGATAGGTCATTTGAAATTACCGAATCATAGGAAAAAAATGAAAAAAAAGTGAAGAAAGCCTATAAGACTTATGGTACACCATTAAGTGTAAAACATTTATATTACGGAAATTCCAGAGGAAGAAAAGTTGAGAAAAGGCATAGAAAACTATTTAATGAAATAGCTGAAGACCTCCCAAATCTTGGAAGAGATACGGACATCCAGATCCAAAAAGCTCAAAAGTTCTTAAATAGATTCAACCTAAAAATATCCTCCCTAAAACACAATGTAGTCAAAGTTTCAAGGGTCAAAAACAACAAATCAATTTTTAAAAATAGCAAGAGGAAAGCATCAAGTCACATATAAAAAGAATCACCATTAGACAAACAGGAGATTTCTCAGCAGAAACCTCACAGGCCAGGAATGAATGGGATGATATATTCAAAATACCAAAAGAAAAAACAATTGTTAACCAAGAATACTATATCCAGTAAAGCTATCCTGCAGAAATGAGAAAAAAAAATAGTATTTCCCAGAGAAGCAAAAACTGAGGGAATTTGTCACCATTATACAACCAATACAAGAAATTATCAAGGGAGTCATGCATCTGGAAACAAAAAGACAATAATCAGCATCACAAAAATGTAAAACTCACCAATAAAGCAGATACACAAAGGAAAAAGATAAAAGAAAAAATTTTTATTATTGTGGAAAATCACCAATCTGCAAAAATAAATAATAAGATAGAAAAAAAGAAACAAAAGCTATGCAAAATAACCAGAAAACAATTAACAAAATCACAGGAGTTAGTTGTCACCTATCAATAACAACTTTGAATGTGAATGGCTTAAACTCCCCCTCTTAAAAGGTATAGGCAAGCTGAATGGATAAAAAGGAAAACACAGACCCAACTACATGCTTCCTATAAAAAGCAGACTTCACCTGTAAAGATACATATAGACAGAAAGTGGAGGGACAGAGAAAGATATTCCATGCTGATATGGTTTTGCTTTGTCCCCACCCCAAATCTAATCTTGAGTGGTAGCTGCCATAATCTGTACATGTCATGGGAGAGACCCAATGGAAGGTAATTAGATCATGGGGATGGGTTGTTCTCAAGCTCTTCTCATGATAGTGAATAAGTCTCATGAGATCTGATGGTTTTATAAAGGGCAGTACCTCTGCACATGCTCTCTTGCCTGCCACCATGTAAGACATATTTTTACTCCTCCTTCTGCGTTCTGCCACGATTGCAAGACCTCCCCAGTCATGTGGAACTGCCGAGTCCATTAAATCTCTTTTTCTTTATAAATTACCCAGTCTTGGGTGTTTCTTCATAGCAGTATGAAAATGGACTAATATAGTAAATTAGGTATTAGTGTAGAGCAGGGTATTGATACTGAAATTCCAAAAATGTGGAAACAACTTTGGAACTGCATAACAGGCAGAGGTTGGAATAGTTTGGAGGGCTCAGTAGAAGACAGGAAAATGTGGGGAAGTTTGGCACTTCCTAGAGACTTATGAATGGCTTTGACCAAAATGCTGATAGTGATATGGACAATGAAGTCCAGGTTGAGGTGGTGTCAGATGGAGATGAGGAACTTGTTGGGAACTTGAGCAAAGGTGACTCCTGTTATGCTTTAGCAAAGAGACTGGCAGCATTTTGCCCCTGCCCTAGAGATCTGTGGAACTTTGAACTTGAGAGAGATGATTTAGGGTATCTGGTGGAAGAAATTCCTAAGCAGTAAAATGTTCAAGAGGTCACTTGGGTGTTGTTAAAAGCCTTCAGTTTTATTCATTCACAAAGATATGACTTGGAATTCAAACTTATTTTTAAAGGGAAGCAGAGTATAAAAGTTTGAAAAATTTGCAACCTGATGATGTGATAGAAAAGAAAAATCCATTTTCTAAGGAAAATTTCAAGCTAGCTGTGGAAATATGCGTAAGTAATGAGGTTTCAAATGTTAATTGCTAAGACAATTGGGAAAATTTCTCCAGGGCATGTCAGAGGTATTCACAGCAGCCCCTCCCTTCACAAGCCAGGAGGCACAGGAGGAAAAAACGGTTTTGTGGGCCAGGCCCAAGGCCTTGCTGCTTTGTGCAGTCTCAGGACTTGGTGCCCTATGTCCCAGCCATGGCTGTAAGAGGCAAATGCACAGCTCAGGCCATTGTTTCAGAGGGTGCAAGCCCCCAAGTCTTAGCAGCTTACATGTGGTGGTGTTGAGCCTAAAGATATACAGAAATAAGAACTGAGGTTTGGAAACCTCTGCCCAGATTTCAGGGGATGTATGGAAATGCCTAGATGTCCAGGTAGAGGTGTACTACAGGGGTGAAGCCCTCATGGAGAACTTCTGCTAGGGCAATGCAGAAGGGAAATGTAGGGTGGGATCCCCCCACACAAAGTCACCAGTGGGGCACTGCTTAGTGGAGCTATGAGAAGAGGTCCATCATTCTCCAGACCCCAGAATAGTAAATCCACCAACAGCTTGTGCCATGCACCTGGAAAAGCTGCAGACATTCAACATAAGCCTATGAAAGTAGCCAGGAGGGGGCTATAGTCTGTAAAGCCACAAGGGTGGAGCTGCCCAAGACCATGGCAACCCACCTCCTGCATCAACATGACCTAGATGTGAGACATGAGGTCAAAGTAGATCATTTTGGAGCTTTAATATTTGACTGCCCTGCTAGATTTCTGACTTGTATGGGGCCTGTAGTGCTGTCATTCTGGCCAATTTCTTTTATGTGAAATGGGTATATTTACTCAATGCCTGTAGCCTGTACCCTCGTTGTATCTAGGAAGCAACTAACCGGCTTTTAATTTTACAGGCTCATAGGCAGAAGGGACTTACCTTGTCTCAGATGAGACTTTGGACTGTGGACTTTGAGTTAATACTGAAATAGGTTAAAACTTTGGGGGAACTGTTGGGAAGGCATGATTGGTTTTGAAATGTGAGGACATGAGACTTGGGAGGGGCCAGGGGTGGAATGATATGGTTTGGCTATGTCCCCCACCCAAATCTCATCTTGAATTGTAACTTCCATAATCCCTACATGTCATGAGAGGCACCTGGTGAAACATAATTTAATTACTGGGGAAGATTTTCCTGTGCTGTTCTCATGATAGTGAATACGTCTTATGAGATCTGATAGTTATGTAAAAGGCAATTCCCCCTGCATATGTCCTCTTGCCTGCTGCCATGTAAGATGTACCCTTGCTCCTCCTTCACCTTCTGCCATGATTGTGAGGCCTCCTCAACCATGTGGAAAGATGAGTCCATTAAATCTCTATTTCTTTATAAATCACCCAGTCTTGGGTATTTCTCATAGCAGTAAGAAAACTGACTAATCCACATGCAAATGGAAACCAACTGTGAGCAGGAATAGCTATATATTTATAAGATAAAGCAGACTTAAAGTGAAAAGCTGCCAAAGAGACAAGGTTATTATATAATGATAAAGGGATATATTTAGAAAGAAGACATAACAATTGTAAATATATATGCATCCAACATTGGAGCACCCTAATATTTAAAGCAAATATTATCAGATATAAAAAGAGAGAGAGGCTCCATTACAATAATAGTTGGGGATAGCAACACCTCGCTCTTAATGATCATCTACACAAAAAATTAACAAAGAGATATTTAATTTAAACTGCAGTTAGATCAAAAGGACCTAATAGACATTTAGAGCACATTTCATCCAACAATCAGAGAATGCACATTCTTTTTATCAGCACACGGAACATTTTCCAGAACAGACCACATGTTAGGCCATAAGACAAGTCTGAACAAATATTAAAAAAATGAAATCATATCAAGTATCTGTCCACAATGAAACTATAAATCAACAACAAAAAAAACTATTTGTATAGTTTAAAAACTATACAAATTTAAACATTTCTAAAAACTATACAAATGCATAGAAGTCAAACAACATACTCCTGAATGATCAATGGATCAATGTAGAAATTAGAAAGGAAATCTAAAAGTTTCTTGAATCAAATGAAAATAGAAACATATGATACCAAAACCAGTGGAATACATCAAAAGTGGTAGAGGGAGGTTTATAGCAATAAACACCTCCATCAAAAAAAGTAAAAAGACTTCAAATAAACAATAAGACACCTCAAGGAAGTAGAAAAGCAAAAACAAAACAAACTCAAAACTAGTAGAAGAAAATAAATAATAAAAACTAGAGAAGAAACAAACAAAATTGAGATTAAAAAACCATTAGGTAGACTAATCAAAAAAAAAAAAAAAAAGACCCAAATTTTAAAAATCAGAAATGAAAAAAGAGACATTACCACTGACACCAAAAAACTACAAAGGATCATTAGAGGCTACTATGAATAACTATACACCCACAAATTGGCAAGCCTAATGAAAATGAAAATGAATACACCTACCAAGATTGAACCAAGAACAAACAGAAAACCCAAACAGACCAACTACAAATAGTTAAATTGAATTAGTAATAAAAAACTGTCCCATCAAGAAAAGTCCAGGACCTGATGGCTTCACTGTTGAATTCTATCAAACATTTAGGGAACTACTATCAATTCTTCTCAAACTCTTCAACTCTAAGAAGAGGGAATTCTTTCAATTTATTCTATGAGACCAGCATACCCTGATACCAAAACCAGACAAGGACACAACAAAAAAAGAAAACTATAGGTCAATACCTATGATGAGCATAGATGCAAAAATCCTCAACAAAATACCAGCAAACTGAATCCAGCAGCACATTAAAAAGATCACTCATCATGATCAAGAGGGATTTACCCTAGGGATGCAAGGATGGATTAACATATGAAAATCAATAAACAGGATACATCATATCAACAAAATGAAGGACAAAAGCCACTTAATCGGCTGTGGGCAGTGGTTCATGCCTGTAATCCCAGTACTTTCAGAGGCCAAGGTTGGCAAATTACCTGAAGTCAGGAGTTTGAGATGAGCCTCGCCAACATGGTGAAACCCCATCTCTACTAAAAGTACAAAAATTAGCCAGGCATGGTGACACATGCCTGTAGTCCCAGCTACTTGGGAGGCTGAGGCAGAATTGCTCAAACCCAGGAGGCAGAGGTTGCAGTGAACCGAGATCACACCATTGCATTACAGCCTGGGGAACAGAGGGAGACTCTGTCCCCCACAAAAAATGAAAACTAAAAAATAACCCTGAAAAAGTCACCACTTAATCATTTCAATAGTTGCTGAAAAAGTATTAATAAGAATGCAACACTCTTCATAATAAAAATCTTCTTGGTATAGACTAGGTTTAAAAGAACATAATACAATAAAGGCTATTCATTTTCACCACTCTTATTCAACGTAGTACTGGAAATACTAACTGGAGCAATAAGGCAATAGAAAGAATAAACGGATTCAAATTGTAAAGAAGAAAGTCAGCTTGTCCCTGTTTGCAGACAACATAATCTTATATAAAGAAAGCTTTTAAAGATTTATCAAAATTCTCTTATAACTGATAAATTCAGGTAAAGTTGCAGGATACAAAATTAACATACAAAAATGAGTAGTTTTTTATATCAACAACAAACTAGTGAAAAAAGAAATCAGGAAAGTAATCTTATTTATAATAGTTACAAAAAAAAAAGAAAGAAAGAAAGAAAGAAACCCTATGATATGGTTTGGCTGTGTCTCCACCCAAATTTCATCTTGAATTATAACTTCCACAATTCCCACTTGTTGTGGGAGGAATCTGGTGGAAGGTGATTGAATTATGGGAGCAGGTCTTCCCTGTACTGTTCTTCTGACAGTGAATGAGTCTCATGAAATCTGATGGTTTTTAAAAGGGGAGTTTCTTTGTACAAGTTCTCTTCTCTTGTCTGCCATCATGTGACATGTGCCTTTCACCTTCCACCATGATTGTGAGGCCTCCCCAGCCACGTGGAACTTTAAGTCCAATAAACGTTTCTTTTGTAAATTTCCCAGTCTCCAATATGTCTTTATCAGCAGCACGAAACAAACTAATATACTTTAGAAATAAATTTAACCAAGGAGGTGAAAATTTTTTACAAGGAAAATTATGAAACACTGATTAAGGAAACTGAAGAGGTCACACACAGAAAATGAAAAGGTATCACATGTTCATGGACTGGAAGAATTAATATTTTTTAATTGATCACAATACCAAAAGTCATCTACAGATTCAATGCAATTACTAACAAAATGCCAATGACATTCTTCACACAAATGGAAAAAAAGTCCTAGGGTTCATGTGGAACCACAAAGACCCTAAATAGCCATAGCAAACCTGAGCAAAAAGAACAAAGCTTAAGGCATCACACTAAACTTCAAAATATACTACAAAGCTATAGTAACCAAAAAATCATGGTACTGGTATAAAAACATGCACAAAGAACAATGAAACAGAGAGAGAACATGTGGAGGATAGAGAAACAAAAGGCATTCAAATTGTAAAGGAGAAAAGTGAAATTCTACCTATTTGCAGATGACATGATATTACACTTGAAAAAGTACTTTAGCTTCATCAAAATACTCTTGGAGCTAATAAACAAATTCAATAAAGTTCAACTTATTTTCAAAAAACGTAGCCAAGAACATTCAGTGAGGATCAATGGTGCTGGGAAAAACTGAATATCCATATGCAGTAAAATGAAATTAGATTGCTATATCTCATAATATGTAAAAATCAAATCAAAATGCATTAAAGCCTTAAATGTAAGACCTGAACCTATGACACTCCTAGAAGAAAACATTGAGGAAACAATTTAGGACATAGGAGTGGGCAAAAATTTTGGGGTAAGACCTTAAAAGTACAGGCAGCTAAAGCAAAATAGACAAATGGAATTACATCAAGCTAAAAACCTTCTATACAGCAAAGGAAAAAACAGAGTGAAGAGACAACCCACTGAATAGAAGAAAATATTTGAAAACTATTCATCCAACAAGAGGTTAGTGATAATCAGAATATATAAGGAACTCAAACAACTCAATAGCAAAAAAAAAACAACCAAATAATCCAATTTAAAAATGGGCAAATGAACTAAATAGGCATTTATCAAAAGAAGACATACAAATGGCCAACAGACATATGAAAAATGCTCAACATCACCAATCACCAGGGAAATGTAAATCAAAACCACAATAAAATATCATCTCATCTCAGTTAAGACTACTATTACCAAAAAGACAGAAAATAACAGATGTTGGTAAGGATGTGGCAAAGGAGAACACTAGTACATCGCTAGTGGGAACATAAATTAGTACAGAAACTATGAAAAACAGTATGGAAGTTTCTCGGAAAACTTAAAACAGATCCACCACATGATCCAACAATCCCATTTCTGAGTATATCCAAAAAAGGAAATCAATAAATTTAAAAGGTATCTGCATGCTCATGTTTATTACAGTACTATTCACAATAGCCAAGATACGGAATCAACCTAAGTGTCCATCAACAGATGAATGGGTTTTTAAAAATGTGCTATCTATACATTCAGCCATAAAACATGAAATCCTGTCATTTGCAGCAATGTGGACGAACTGCAGGTCATTATGTGAAGTGAAATACCAGGAATAGAAAGACAAATAGCACATATTCTCACTCATAAGTGAGAGCTAAAAAAGTGGATCTCATGGCAGTATAATTAGAGAGTAGAATGATAGTTATTAGAGGCTGGAAATGCTAGGGGTAAGGACAATGAAAAAAGGTTGGGTAACGTGTACAAAAATACAATTAGATAGAAAAAACTATTTCTATTGTTCGATAGCACTAGAGGGTGACTATAGTTAACAATAATTTACAGTATATTCAAAAATAGCTGGAAGGAAAGATTTGAAATGTTCCTAACACAAAGAAACGATCAGTGTTGGAGGTGATGGCTATCTTAATTACCCTGATTTTATCGTTATACATTGTAATTATCAAAATACCTCATGAACATATGACTATTATGTATGTATCAATTTTAAAAAGAAATCAAACCATAATATTCTTGAACATTACACAAAAGCAACAGAAAGAGAACTCTCTGAAATTAGAAAAGTTTTCCCTAAACCTGTGAGAAAGCAAATAAGCATGGAATAAGAAAGAAAAAATCTGCTTTGCCATTCATCAGGTGTAAGATAACAGGCATAAATAAAGCCAGCTGTGAATTAACAGAAGATAGTATTTCTCTCAGGAAGATGCTTTAAAATCTCACACACACACACGCACTTAGAGTAACTACTGGTTTTTTTACTCACAGAAAAGTCTTTTTCTCTAAAAATCATAGAGAATTTATGACGATAGCAAAAGATCATCAAAAACTCTGCTGTTTAAATCCTATTATTAAGATTGAAATATCTCACTCTTGGCTAGAATATCTCAGTCACATGGATACAGAGAAATAACTTCTACTTCTGAGAGGCAGAACTTCGCAATTTCCAAAGTACAGAACCCTGGGTCCATCTTATATTAGGCTGATGCAAAAGTAATTGCAGTTTTTGCCATTACTAATAGTTTGCATGTGGTATAGACTTCTTTATAAACAGCCTTGTTTTCTTTTGAGTCTATCAAAGCACTATTTCATTTTAATTCCTTCTAAACCCGATACTTTCCCAAATTCCTACAATAAATCTGTGTCTTCTTCTGTTTGGTGAGGTACCCCATGGTTCTTCTGGAATGTGTGGTCCCTCCTTGCAGTGAGCCAGTAAATCTGATGATATGGTTTGGCTCTGTGTCCCCAACCAAATCTTACCTCAAATTGTAATTCCCATGTGTCCAGGAAGAGACCTGGCGGGAGGTGATTGGATCATCAAGGCAGTTCCCCGATACTGTCCCTATGATAATGAGGGAGTTCTCACGAGATGTGGTGGTTTTAAAAGTAGCAGTTTTTCCTGCGCTCTCACTTCTCTCCTGCCACCATGTAAGACATGTCTTGCTTCTCCTTCACCTTTTTCCATGATTGTATGTTTCCTGAAGACTCCCCCAGCCATGCAAAACTGTGGCTCAACTAAATCTCTTTCCTTTATAAATTACCCAGTCTTGGGTATTTCTTTATAGTAGTGTGAAACAGACTACTATACCTGACTTCTTAGAATACAGTTTTGTTCCTGATAAACTTAGGCTTATTGGGCTACGAAGCCTGTTTCATATTAGTTCAGGAACACTAATTTCACATAAAAATGAGCAACAAAAAAGCATCAAGTTCAAATCCCATGCAGTTATATGAAAAGAGAGAATAAAAAATATCATCATCACAGATAATAAAAACATACCTGAAAGATGTACTACGAAATAATTTCTTATTTTGAAACTAGCTAAATGACATTAAAAAATAATACAAGATATGGAAGAACAACTTGATTCTGAATTAGAAAACCTCAGAAATGAGGTAACAGAACTCAGGAGAATTAGTAATAAACAGGAAGAAACACAAAAGCTAATAAATGCAACAGATTATAATTTGCTGTTAAGAACCCGAGTCAAACCTTAGGTCAATGTTTCTGTAGTAATTCTGATTGTCAGACACTCTTTCTCTAATTAATTATTTAGGAGGGGCTCATGAAAATACTAGTCTCATCAAATGTTGATTTATCAATTGTTGATAACAGTTTGTACCTTTTGTATATGAGTTAGTTTTGCTAGATGTAAAATCCTTGGCCTATACTTTTTCCCCTTAAATATCCTCCATATGTCCTACTTTCTTATGACGGAAATCCTCACTGTCAAAAAGTTGTGATAGCCTAGTTTTCTTTCCCATTTTACAAATGTGACGAAACATTAAAATCTGTTAAATCTGGTTGCTTGTTACCTGCCTGAAATAATTCACACCATATTTTATCAAATCTAACATGCCCCTCAATTTTAAGATGCACATTGTTTTCTGTATTTATTATTTTAAATGCATCCTCTATTCATGAATGTTATAACATAACCAAGTGTGGGTAATGGTAGGCCATTGTTTTGGATTAGCCTTCTATACCAGGCCCCATTAGATCAAACCAGAATGGAGTTGCTTGTGCTAAGCACCATGTCATTAAAGTGTACTTTGGAAAATGAGCCAGTTAAAAAACAAAACCAAAACCAAAAAAACCAGTAGATTCTAGTTAAACTAGTGGGCATAATAAGAAAGCACACTGTGTTTTAACCTTTATAAGGAAAGCAACTTTGAAATAATCTGCTTTTTGTTTTGTTTCTGCTTTCTTCAGTTCTTTTCTGCCTATAAAGCCAATATTCTCTGTTCAGCTCATTGGAACACTCTTTCTATTTCATAGAAAAGTCACTTTCTTAAATTAATTTTTCATTTACTTTCTATTTTTGTCTTCTACAATGAACTGGATAAAATTGGTGATCAGTGTTATCACTATTGTCTGCTTATTGTTTAGCCATTAAGTTCTAATGTTTAATAGGCGTTCAACAAATATTTAGGAAAAAAATACAGAAGGGAAATCAGAGGGAGAGAAACAAAGAAACTGACAATATCTGTAGGGTGGGATAGCGAAAGATATTTATATTTATTAATTTTAGAATAAAGAGAAAAGACAGGGAATAAACTTAGTGCTGGAGCAGAATCTTGAAAGAATAGAGCATAGATCAAGTACATTTTAACGTGGGGATAGGTTCACAGCCGGATTGAGGAACACAGGCAATGCTACAGGTGAGCAACATGAAGTTTCCAGGTATTTTAAGATGTGCAATTTTGAAGAGAATAGAGGCATACAAGGGATAATACAGTTTTGCCTGGACCCTCATCTCCACATGAGAGAGGAAAAATTTCTAATTAAAAATATGATACATCACAGAAAATTACATAATACCCAAAGTATAGGCTAATTTAAAAAATCCTGCAGATGTTTATTCAAATATACACTGTTATTTAAAGTGAAAGACAAATCCTAATGTTATTGTGTCCAACTAATTGTTGCTTTCTAAGAAAGGTGACATGGAAGTAAATGAAAAGAATATGAGAACTCCTTAGATGTGTTATGGTAATCTAACAGTGATTAGCTCTATGACCTTGACCAAGACACTTGTACTGACCGAAGTTCCTTTCTCTTACCCACAAATTGAAGGGACCAAACTGGATGATCTAACGTCATCTATGGCACTAAAAATCACATGATTCTATTAAATCTGAGGCAGTGCCTCAAATGTAGTGGACTCCCAAAATTATTATTACCTTTTTTTTTTTGAGACGGCGTTTTGGTCTGCCTCCCAGGTTCAAGCGATTCTCCTGCCTCAGCCTACCGAGTAGCTGTGATTGCAGGCATGCACCACCACGCCAACTAATTTTGTACTTTTTTTTTTTAAGTAGAGACGGGGTTTCTCCATGTTGGTCAGGATGGTCTCGAACTCCCGACCTCAGGTGATTCGGCCTCCCAAAGTGCTGGGATTACAGGCGTGAGCCACCGCGCCCGTCCCTCAAATTATTTATTAAACACATAACATCTTGAAGTGGTGTCCCTCACTGACAATCTGGAGCTATTACCAGCCTTCAGTTTATTTATAAAATGAAGCTGTTTCCTCTTCTAGTAAGACTCTTTTTAAGGATTTGCAACGCAATCCCATCATTTCGCGAGTTACTAGAGTCCTGCTTGTTTGGCTGCAGAGCAAGGGTGACGACTAACTTCTGGACTTTGGTTCCATCTTCATCCGCCGGATGCCAGTCCCAACAGTAACGCCCCCTTCGGCCACCTCCACCACAGCACATCATACGGCCACACCCAAACCGGAAATCAGGACGCCCCAAGGGTTGACGGGAAGGCGCTGCCAGGATCCTTGCTTCCCCAGGCCCGCCCCCTCTGATGACGTCTCTGCCCGCCCCTTGACCCCCGCGGTTCCGCCCCCTTTCCTACCTCCTGGTAGCCGGCGGCGGCGGTGTCTCAGGCGAGGATGGAAAGACCCGAGATGGTGGCCGCCCCCTCCGGGGAAGAGGCGTCCTGTTCTTCCTGGGGGACTGGCAGGTGAGAGGACGAGGTGGGCCAAGGTGAGGGGTCGCAGGTGGGACCCAGGCTCCGGGTTTCTGCTTCTTTCTCTCCGGCGGGCTGGGGGCGCCCGAGAGGCCGCGGGGCCGAGCAGAGCTGGCTAGGGGAGGTGAGGGACGCGCGCGGGGTGGGTGTGGCGACGTGAGCTAGGGCCTCTGCTGTTCCCGGCTTTCCGGAGGAGAAGTTCCCTTCCCGCACCTCAAAGGTGCGCTTTCTCAGTTCTGGCTGGGATTCGCGATCCTTCTTCCTCCCAGTCACCAGACTTGGGGGGGCTCCGCCTGAGAGCGAGTTGTGATCCCGGTCACTTTGCGTGAGCTTCCCCGACTGGTGCCAAGCACCTTCCTCCTTTCCGTAAGAAGAAAGCTGGGAGCGCCTCTGTGCACCTCCACTGAGATCCTCTTTTGAAAACTATTACCAGAAGGAACTTGGTAAGAATGAATCAGTAGCAATCTGGACACCCTGAGGCCTCTGTTGACTACGGAAGAAAAAAAAAAGCCAGGAAAAAAATACACAAGTTACTCGTTCTTATTTCCCACTTGGTTTTGAAATTCTTTAGGTCTTTCCCGCCCCTGTAAAATTAGGGGAAAATGTTTGTGCCAGGCCTTTACCAGATTCTTGGTCAGCAGTTCCTCTGTAAGTCATCTCATAATTAATAAAGCAAGTAATGATATCCTGTCCACCACTGTCAGAATACAGCAGGCCAAGATAGAAGTGATGGATGCATTATTTTCAGCTGATGTGAGACTTTGTAAACCTGTAGCTTTTTCGCCAGTTTCAGACTGCAGGGATGCTTTCAGTTTCATGGTATTGTCTGCCGTTGCCAACACTGCCAGACTTACGGTATATTATGTAATACAACCCGCGTCTTATTTGAAGCTTTTTTGATGGTCTTATAGATCATGTTATTTTTACATATTCTTGAAATATGCCAGTGAGGCACAACTTTCTGAAAAGTGGCAGTCATGCCATTAAGTGGCAGAGCTAATTACAATGTAGCTCTTCTCGTTTTTATTCAGATTTAGCCACAGGCCTATTGCCCCCCTTCCCCCAAGCAAGGAAAACAGCAAGTGAAAGTGTAGTAGGGATAAGATGATAGGAAAGTACATAATAAAAAATTTTGTTGGCCGGGCGCAGTGACTCACGCCTGCAATCCCAGCGCGTTGGGAAGTTGAAGCGGCCGGATTGGGATCGCTCGAGCTCAGGAGTTCTAGACTAGCCTGGGCAACATGGCGAAACCGCGTCTCCACAAAATACAAAAAAATTAGCTGGGTGTGTTGGTGCACGCCTGTAGTCCCAGCTACTCGGGAGGCTGAGATGGGCGTATCACTTGAGTCTGGAGAGGTCGAGGCTGCAGTGAGCCGAGATCGTTCCACTGCACTCTAGTCTGAGTGACAGAGAGATACCCTGTCTCAAAAAAAGAAACGAAACAAATTTTATTTTTTTATTTTGTTACAATTCCCAAACAGGGTATATTGTGTATGTGTGTGTTTTTTATTAGATAGCTGATCTTTTAGAACACAGCTATCTTCTGATTTGCCTTGGTAATTGCAATCAATTTTTGTACTAGCTATCCATTTAATTAGCTAGAAGCTGATATCATTTGATACGTGTCAGTGTTTGGTGAGTTAAATAATAACATTTTAATTACCTTTGTTTACAAATTCTTTGGCTTATTTATTAATGCTAAGACTAGAAAGTTGGATTCCAAACCTGAATTTCATTTAGAATCCTTTAATTGACAATAAGAACTTCTCAGAACTAGGACTGGCCTGCACTTCTGCCAGTATATTGATCTCAGCTCTCACAGTGCTTCAGCTCCAAATGCCCCAGACTGGTTGCCTGTACCTGGGAATTATCTCTGCTTCCCAGTGTTTCCTACTGATAACCTTTTTGAAGGCCACGCTGTGAAATAATTGAGACCAGCACTGCTATAAATGTTACTATGGGTATACTTTGTCAGATTTGTTATATTTATATTATTTTTTTCCTTTAAAATACATTCATTTAACAGTTTTTTTTTTTTTTTTTGAGGCGGAGTCTTGTTCTTGTCACCCAGACTGGTGTGCAGGGGTGCGGTCCTGGCTCACTGCAACTTCCACCTCCCAGGTTCAAGTAATTCTCCCGCCTCAGCCTCCGGAGTAGCTGGGATTACAGGCACCTGCCAGCACTCCTGGCTAATTTTTGTATTTTTAGTAGAGGTAGGGTTTTACCATGTTGGCCAGATTGGTCTCAAACTCCTGACCTAAAGTGATCCACCTGCTCTCGGCCTCCCAAAGTGCTGGGATTACAGGCGTGAGCCACTGCACCTGGCCAATTGAACAGGTTTTTTCAAAAGTGCTTTTTTATGTCTGCCATCAGAGGCAGTAGGCAACATGTGTGGTAGTCTAGAACTAGACTGCCTGGGTTCAGATCCTGGCAGTGCCATTTGCCTGCTCTGTGACTTTGGGCAAATTTTAAGTTAACCTCTCTCAGCCTCTTTTGCCATCTGTTCATTGGAGATAGCAATAGTGCCTGCCCACTGTTTGGACAAGGTTGTTATTGTAAGGGTTACCTGAATTAGTACATCTAAAGCGCTTAAAACAGTGTGTAGCACAGGGTTATCTATCATTATTAAATGCCTGGTACTATTTCTGTATTTGGAATACATAATATTGTATTCCAAATGGTGAGTTTTTAACAGCCCATACATTTTTTGGTAGGAGTGGCAGACAGTTAATGGTAAGTGATTTGAAGAAACTACGACAGGTTAATGAGTTAGGCAGTAACCTAAGGATAAGAGTAGCCATTTTATTGATAGGATGATCAGGAATGATGTACGTGATTGATATTTGTTACACTATTTTAATAAAGGCTTAGGTGATAAGAAGTCAACTATTCTGAGGTTTTAAGAAAACATTCTAAATAGAAGAAATAGTGTAAAAACTCTGAAATGAGAGCAAGCTTGGCTTCTTGCAGAACAGCAAGCATTTCAGGGTGGTTTGACAATAGTAAGCAAAAAGGGTGAGTGGTGGGAGTTGAAATTGGAGAAGTAATTGGGAGACAGGACACATTGCCCCTTTCAAGCATGGTGAGGTGTTGAACCCCCATCTCTACTAAAAATACAAAAAAAATTAGCTGGGCGTGGTAGCACGTGCTTGTAATCCCAGCTACTCAGGAGGCTGAGACAGGAGAATCGATTGAACCTGGGAGGCGGAGGTTGCAGTGAGCCGAGATCGCACCATTACAGTCCAGCTCGGGCGACAAAAAAAAGAAAAAAAGTAAAGGAAATCCACTGAAGGGTAGTCTAAAGTTGGGGGGATAATTTCTGACTGCATTTTAAGATATTTAGACTGTTTAATGGAGAACAAAGGAGAAGGACAATAGTGGAAATAAGGAGACTAGTTAGGAGGGCTTTGAAATAGCTCAGGTGAACTGTGATGATGATTTGGCTTGAGATTGTACTGATTGAAGTAGTAAGAAGTGATCAGATTTGAGATCAGGTTGAAGGTAGAGCTAACAGGACTCAGATGGAGAAAGTAGGGGAATGATTTAAGCAAGAAGATCCCTAGATTTCAGGCCCAACCGAGTAAATGATGGTACCGGAAAATGAGTTAAGAAAGATGGGAAGAATGGACTAAGCAAGGGTAATTGAATTCTCTTTGGAGTTTGTTATGTTTGTGATACCAGTTAAGACATCAGAATAGTTAATTGTTTTGGCAATTGTATACAATCTGGAGGTCAGAGGAAGATCAATCACATGTGGAGAAATAAGTTTAAATGTAATCAATATACATTTATCCACAAGATTGAATGCGTTTATCTAGGGAGAGTGTATATATAAAGTTCATGGCACAGAATTGCTGAAATACAGATCTATTAGAATGTGTGTACCAAACGGCCGGGCACAGTGGCTCACACCTGTAATCCCAGCACTTTGGGAGGCGGCAGGTGGATCACTTGAGGTCAGTAGTTCAAGACTAGCCTGGACAACATGGTGAAACCCTGTGTCTACTAAAATTACCAAATTAGTTGGACTTGGTGTGCACTTGTAGTCCCACCTACTCAGGAGGCTGAGGCACAAGAATCACTTGAACCCGGGAGCGTGGAGGTTGCAGTAAGCCGAGATGACGTCACTGCATTCCAGTCTGAGTGACAGAATGAGACTCCATCTCAGAAAAGAAAACAAAACATATATATATGTATATGTACCAATGATAAACCTGACATCTGAGAATAAAAGATGATGAGCCCTGTAATCTTAAAATCCACACAGGGTAGAATAAGCAATCACAATTTAAATTCAGGCCATTTAAAAAAATATGAGTAAAGTGGTGGATAATAAAATATATGTTTAATTTGTGAAAACTTTTAGTAACTGGTGAATCTGATCCCCACAAATAATCAAATATTACATTATAAAATGTGAATATTTAATAACCATGTTTTTTTTTTCCCAGCACAAATAAAAATTTGCCCATTATGGCAACAGCATCTGTGGAGATCGATGATGCATTATACAGGTAAGAATCTCATGGAAACTGAAACTTATTTTCCTCGTTAATTGTTCTCAAATAATCAAGTAGTGTATTTGAAGATACCATTTGGCCTATACAGAATTTTATATATATATAAAGAGTTCCTCTCAAGTTAAAATTAGGGTTTCTGCGATTTTTTTTTAAACTACATTCTTATAATATTTAAATCTCAGTTTTAGGTTTAGGTGATAGGACTAAGAAGGATTTTGGTATCCTTTGCAAAATAAACCTCTCATATTTGGACAATAATACATATTTAAGTTCTTGATAGTACAGGAGTTCACGAAGAACAGTATTTCAATTTAGTCATACAATAACATCTGGAGAATATGATTACTTCATTGTAATCTCATTAAAATATTTCCTGTTCTGTAATTTATAGACAGTGGAGAAGTATTGTGTGATTTAAGAGTTGTGATTTGAATGAAATTTGATGAGACCTTTTTTTTGTGAAGTAGTCTCTTTCACTCAGGCTGGAGTGCAGTGGTGTGATCTCAGCTCACTGCAGTCTCCACCTGCCGGCTTCAAGCAGTTCCCTGCCTCAGCCTCCCCAGTAGCTGGGATTACAGGCGCCTGCCAGCACACCTTGCTAATTTTTGTATTTTTAGTAGAGATGGGGTTTCACCATGTTGGCCAGGCTGGTCTTGAATTCCTCATCTTGTGATCCACCCTCCTCGGCCTCCCAAAGTTCTGGGATTACAGGCTTGAGCCACTGCACCCGGCCAGTGGGACTTTTTAAACTATGCTTTTTCAGGAAATTGGAATACTTTTTTAGTAATTGAAGAAAGTATCATATGATTGAATAGTTGTGATTTGAATGGAATTTGATGAGACTTTTTAAACTATACTTTTTCATGAAATTTGAATACTTTTTAAAGTAAAGAAAAAGATGCAGAGTCACTAATGGGCACTTTATTAGGAGCTAATACATACCATCTGGCAAGTTGATGCCAACTCCTGTTTTGTACTATATGCTTGGGAAAAGAGATAAAAGACTAACCATCTTGCTTATGTGAAAGTTATTTTACAGATGGTTTCCTGATTATAAAATATAGGTCAGAAGTTACATTAAGTTGTTGTAAGGGTTAACTGAAATAGTACATGTAATGCACTTAAAACAGTATGTAGCACAGGGTTATCTATCATTATTAAATGCCTGGTACTATTTATGTATTTGGAATACAGTGGTGAGTATTTAACAGCCTATACATTTTTTGGTAGGAGTGGCAGACAGTTAATGATAAGTGATTTGAAGAAACTACGACAGGTTAATGAGTTAGGCAGTAACCTAAGGATAAGAGTAGCCATTTTATTGATAGGATGATCAGGAATGATGTACGTGATTGATATTTGTTACACTATTTTAATAAAGGCTTAGGTGATAAGAAGTCAACTATTCTGAGATTTTAAGAAAGAACATTCTAAGTAGAAGAAATAGTGTAAAAACTCTGAAATGAGAGCAAGCTTGGCTTCTTGCAGAACAGCCAGCAGGTCAGTGTGGCTTAAAGATAGTAAGCAAAAAGGGAGAGTGGGACTCTTAAGTTAGGACTCTTAATCTATAATTATATTCTTAATGTCCTTTTGGTCTTGTTTTTCTTTGGATAACAAATGGCACTTTTTTGAGATAGTATTGACTAATTTTATTCATTACTTAATTTAATCCTCATGAAGCTTTTTTAATGTCCCTCCAACCCTGTAATGCTGATTAATAAACATAATTTTCAGTAGCCCAGTGACTAAACTTTCCATTTACAATTCTATGTAAGTAGGCTGCAGTTTGCTTGACTGAGAGTTACAGAATATAGCAGTTTAGCAATTATTATTAGAGGTAAGACATTTTCTTTTGCTTGACGGAAAATAACTTTTGGTGTAGTTGTTTGCATTTTGTATGCATGACTTATTGCAAATATCCAGTTGTTTACCAGTGTGCATATTTAAATTCTGATATCTTAAGAATTTGTCATAGTGAGGGTAGGAATCAATAAATGATAAAGCCAGAAATTTATGTGGATATTAAACAAATGAATTATTAGTGAATACTAAAAGAGTTACTACATACAGGTTTTCTTAGTAAAATACAAAGACATGTATATTACAAAGGCAAAATGTGAGATTTTCACACAAAAACTAGCTGTTATTTTCTTGGATTTTAAAAATTAACTTACATGTTTGAGGGTTTTTTATTATAGTGACTGAATCTGAAGATTTGGGAGTTTTGTATTTTTTCTTTTTTTTTAAATCTGTATCTGTTGCTTATGGAAACTAGTATTAGACCTAGGACTTTGGACAATGTTTATTTTAGGGGCAAGGCATGAAATGAAGATCCTTAACCTCTTAACATCTCAGAGAGATAGATTTCAGCAGTAAGCTTGATGAAGGTAGGGTAAGATAAAGATAAATTCCAAAAGTTCTCTTTTCTCTTCATCCTCTTTCACGCAGCCACAGTTCTGACCATTTTGTCTCACAGTACAAGTCCAAATACTATAGCTTACAGAGTCATTTTGAACATGACCCAAACTTACCTTTTAAAAAGTTATTATTGTAATAAAAACAGATAACATGAACCTCTACCCTACTAACAAGTTTTTAAGTGTGTAGTATAGTATAGCTGACACTAGAACAAGGAGTGAGTTAGGAGTGTCAACTCTCCTACCCTCTACCTTTTGTGTAGTCGAAATCCACTTACGACTTTTGACTCTCAAAACTTAACTACTAATAGCCTACTATTGATTGGAAACTTTACTGATAATGTAAATAATCAATTAACACATATTTTTTATATATTATATACACTATATATACTTGGTATTCTTATAATAAAATAAGCTAGAAAAAAGAAAATGTTAAGAAAATCATAAGGAAGAGAAAATATATTTACTGTTCTTTAGATGGAACTGGATCATAAAGGTCTTCATCTTTGTTGTCCTCATGTTGAGTAGGCTGAGGAGGAGGAAGGGGAGAAGTTGCTCCTGTTGTCTTAGGGATGGTAGAATCAAAAGAGGTGGAGGCAAAATGTTTCTAGAAATGAGAAAGCAAAAAAGTCACACAGTAATTGTATCTATAGTATTCTATCCAGTACTAATCCTCCTGTCATTTTCTTTATTTTCTTTTTGTTGTATTACGGTCCATGTCATTAAAGAAATCAGCACAGTCTCGAATCATTGGAACCCTTTTGTCAGATTGTCTGATGTCAGTAACAACGATAGCCTCTTCCGTGGTATAATCTTCCAGACTTTAATAATGTTCTCTCTTTTGAGGTTCTCTTCCATAGCATTGACAGTCCTTTCCATAGAGTACTGTGTGTAGTGAGCCTTAAAGGTCCTTTATGATGCCCTGATCTAGAAGCTGAATTTGAGATGTTGTGTTTTGAAGCAAGTAGACCACTTCAGCACCTTCATTGTTGAACTTACGGAGTTCTGGGTGACCAGGTGTATTGTCCAATAGCAAAGGAACTTTCAAAATTCTTACTGGCAAGGTACTTCTCACCTCAGAGACAAAGCATCAGTGGAACCAATCCAGAAAAAGGGTTCTTGTCCATGCTTGCTTGTATAGCCGGAGGACTGGCAGCTGGTGTTTATCTTTTCCCTCCAATGCTCAGGAGTTATCAACTTTACATGTAGGGCAGTCCTGATCATAAACTTGAATGCATTTGCGCAAAACAGTAGAGTTAACTACATTTCTGCCTTAAATCCTGGTGCTTCTCTTCCTTACTAATAAATATCCTTTGTGGCAATTTTTTTCAGAATAGGGCACTTCCTTCTACATTAAAACCTATTTAGGTAGATATTCTTTCTTTTCAGTGATTTTCTTTATGACATCTAGAAGCTCATTGCTGCCTCTTGATTGGCAGAAGCTGCTTCTCCTGTTGTGTCTGACTTTTTGTTTATGCCAAACCTCTTTCTAAAATTATCAAACTATCTTTTGCTGGCATTAAATTCTACAGCTTTACTGCTCAGGTGATGGGTGCACCAAAATCACACAAATCACCAAGAACTTACTCATGTAACCAAACACCACCCACCGCAGTAACCTATGGAAAAAATTCTACAGCTTTATATCCTTTACCTTATTTTTGCTTTAAGTGTTCTTACAATGACTTTGCTTTTTCTCAAATCATGTTAGAATCTATAGGTATGCCTTTCTTTCAGAAGTCCTGCACCCTTATCAGTGCTGCATTTTCAGTACACGATAAAAAGGTCTTTCACAAAAAGTGCAGGGTTTTCACACTTGCTGTTGTGGTTACAATGATGGTTTTTCTTTTTTTCTTTTTCTTTATTTTTTTGAGACGAAGTTTCGCTCTTGTTGCGCAGGGTAGAGAGCAATGACGCGATCTCAGCTCACCACAACCTCTGCCTTTCAGGTTCAAGCGATTCTCCTGCCTCAGCCTCCCGAGTAGCTGGGATTGCAGGCATGTGCCACCACACCTAGCTAATTTTGTATTTTTTTTTTTTTTTTTAGTAGAGGTGTGGTTTCTCCATGTTGGTCAGGCTGGTTTCGAACTCCCGACCTCAGGTGATCCGCCCACCTCGGTCTCCTAAAGTGCGGGAATTACAGGCGTGGGCCACCATTCCTGGTGGCTTTTCATTTTTTTACAATGGTCCTTCCACTGGATTCATTTTATCTTGAAATGGTGGACAACCACAGCTACAGCTGCAGACCTCTGTCTACAGTACGTATCAAGCAGTTCAGCTTTTTATTATAATGTCATGACTTTTTTCAGCTTCTTGGGAGTACTTGCAACATTACTGGTGGCACTTTGTATGGGTCCCACAATATTATTCAAAATTTACAGTATTGTACACTAAACATGGTGAAAAAATATGCAAGAACCTCAAGAGATCACTTTTTCCTGTGATATTCAATTTACTGGAGAGAGAAACTGCTCAGGCAAAGATGCATAGAGTCACACGCTCTTTACCCAGATACATCACTTAAGCTCACCACAATAGCAACTGGAAGTAGCTACACAAGTATTACAGTAGTGCAGTATGTACTACAGTGAATTTTATGCACTTACGACTGAATACTGCATCTTTACCTCTGTTTGCATTCCTCATAACTGCAAATGGCAACATGTATGGTCTGTAAGTGTATGCGTAAGTTTTGATAAATTTTAACTTTTTATAATTTGTGTATATTTTATGGTAGTAAATGATAAAATAGACTAATATGTACATAGATGTCATGCATTCATGACATACTTTTTCTTAATTTTTGGATATTTCTAGGCTACAGAGTCCAAGTTGTGAGTTTTTTCAAGTTGTCACAAGTATTCAAAAAAATTTTCAGTGTATTTATTGAAAAAAAATATGCATATAAATGGACTCTGTGCATTTGAAACTCATGTTGTTCAAGTGTCAACTGTATTGCTAACTCTGTGTACGTTGTTGTACAACAGATCTATGTAGCAAATATTTCGTCAAGATCTTGTTTCTAATTCTTTTGGATAAATACCCAAAATGGAATTGCTGGATTATATGGTAATTCTATTTTTTAAGTTTCAAGGAAGCTTCACCCTGTTTTCCATATTCTTGGCAATACTTGTTTTGCCAATTTCTTGGCAATTTCTTGTTATGTTTTGTTTTGTTTTGTAATGGTCATCCATCATGTGTGAGGTAATCTCTCATTGTGGTTTTGGTTTGTATTTTCTTAATGATTAATGATGTTGAGCACCTTTTCATACACCTGTTGGTTATGTGCATGTTTTTGGAGAAACATCTATTCAAACTCTCCATTTCTAAAAATTGGGTTAGTTGGGGGTTTTTTGATATTGAGTTATAGGCATTCCTTTGGATATTATTAAACCCTTATCACATATATGGTTTACAGATACTTTCTCTCATTCTGTAGGTTGCCTTTTCACTTTGTTGATTGTTTCCTTTACTGGTTTCTAGTTTCATATAGTCCCACTTGCCAATTTTTGCTTTTGTTGTGTGTGCCTTTGGTGTTATCCAGGAAATCTGTGCCAACACCAGTGTTATGAAGCCTTTTTCCCTTTTTCTTCTAGGAGTTTTATAGTTGCAGATCTTACATTTAAGTCTTTGATTCATTTTGATTTGATTATTTTGTATGAGATAAGAGTCTAATTTATTCTTTTGCATTTGGTGATCTAGTTTTTCCAGCACCATTTATCGAAGGCCCCCAACCTACCTTTCCCTCTGAATACACTGGCCATACTAGACTACTTTTTAACCAAAGATAAGAAAGGTCATTGCAGTTCATACTTTTTTACCTCAGTTGTCTTTTCCTGTAGTGCTCTTTTGTGCCTCAAAAGTACCTTCTTATGGTCCTTTAAGAACTGACTCCTGTGTCTGCTCTGTGATATCTTGCCTGAGTTACTTCTCATCCTTTCTGCTGAGCCCTAAAGCACCTTATTTTTATTGCTATTAACTAAGCACATTATCCCACAGTATTTGTTCACTTGCATGTCAATTCTGTCCAACCACGAGCTTTTCTAAGTCACAGACAGTGTCTGAGTCTTAGAAGATAATCATTAAATGATTATTGAATGACTAGGCAAGACAATGTGTTCAGATTGGCTTGTAGTTCGGAACCTAAGACTAGGTATGTTGCTTAGGTAGTTGGCAATTCAGTGGCTGCATGGAAATCAAAACTAAGGATATGACAAAAAGTCTGAAAAAGGTGCATATGTTACTAAGGATAGAAGATAGTGATGATATTAAGAAGGCATTTACACATTCCATCTTTACGCAAAAACCAGTATTACTGGCAAGGTACAACATTCCCTGACTTCTGAATTCTGACATGAAGCTGCTACAGTAAGATCATCCTTTATATCTGGAAAATTCTGACAGCTGAAAAAGTTAGATAGAAAAACAAACATTTCTCTTTTCTCAGGAATTGGGGAATTTTGAGCAAATGAGTATGTTATAACAGCCCGGATACATGTAAATTCATTTTTCCTGAAAGTTACAGAAGTTTAATTTTCTGGGATCATACATGTTGAGATATGTAAGGTCGATCCTTTAAATGTTGTTTATTTCCTCCTAGATACTTATGTACTATACAGATGCTCCTTGATTTAAAACGGAGTTATGTCCTGATAAACCCATAAGTTGAAAATATTGTTAAGTTGAAAATGCATATAGTATGCCTAACCTGAACATTATATCTTAGCCTAGCCTACCTTAGATATTCTTGGAATGCTTACAAGTTAGGAAAAAGCACAAGCCTATTTTATAATGAAGTGTTGAATATCTCATACAATTTATTGAATACTGTACTGAAAGTAAAAATCGGAATGGTTATATGGTTACTCAAAGTATCGTTTCTACGGAACGTGTATTACTTTTGCACCATCCTAGAGTTGAAAAATCGTTAAGTTAGACCATCCTAAGTCAGGGAATATGTATAATTGAAATCTAGTTAATATCCACTATTGTTTATGTTTTTCTAGATGCTATTATTGAAATTTAGTTAGTATCCACTAGGTACACAGGTTTTTTCCAGTCATAAATAACTATGTCTCAGTTGTAATTTCACTTCTAAACAATTAGATTTTCCTACAAAACTAAACCTTCTAAAAATCTACAAATCTTAAATATCAACTAATACGTTTTTAATATTTGTGCATATATATTTTAGTAGGAAATATCTTTTAGAGCAATTTTAGTACCTAGTTGAACAAAGCATCTTTCTGAAGAAAAATTTTATTTTCTTTCCTTATTACTACTCAATCTTAAGCCACCTTGTAATATACTGATCAACGGAATCTAAACTTTTTCTCAGAATCTCCGATGGGTTTTATTTTGGACTGCCTTTGATGGTATTCTGAGTTATCTCTCTCTCTCAAAGGGATTTTATTTTGGATTGCCTCTGATGATATTCCGCATTCTCTCTTATTTTTGACTGCCTTTGATGATGTTCTGAGTTATCTCTTTCTCTCTCTGTTTTTGGTCTTTATTGTTAGGTGAATTAGACTTGAGCCTATTCTCTGGCCATTTCTTTCTTTTTCTCTGAAGATGTGCATGAGCCTGCTGATCACAAGATGTATCTGAAGAAATGAACGAGTCCCAATTTAGGACTCCAGGCTTGGTTTTCTAGCTGCTTTTATGAAACAACCCTCCAGTGAGTGTGATTAAGGCTGATTCAAATGATAATAAAATGGCATTTTTATCTATTCTGTTGTTCCTTGCATATAATTTCCTGTGTAGAGATCACTGTATGAAGGAAGGGTTAATATCAAAGCAGAATCAGGGCATTCCTAGATCTTTAGATGTAATACTATTGTAATAGCATCTAAACCTTTTATTCTAATGTAATCCTGGAGGAAACTCTTTCCTCTAGCTTCCAGAATATCAGTTTTTTTGAATTTGCTTTTACTATTCTGACTCTTCTTTCTCAGATTTTTTTCTTAAATTCTCCTTTATTTTCCTGTATCATAAATGCCAGGTTCCAACCTTAGGATTGTTTTTTTTTTTCTTTTTTAACTGTTAAATTCAGGGGGTACAAGTATAGGCTTGTTACATATGTAAACTCATGTCATGGGGTTTGTTGTACTTATCATTTAAAGAATGACATCATGTCCTTTGCAGGGACATGGATAGAGCTGGAGGCCATTGTCCTTAGCAAACTAATGCAGGAACAGAAAACCAAATACCACATGTTCTCATTTATAAATGGGAGCTAAATGAGGATTTTTCTTACTTCATATTCTAGTTCACATCATTTATTCCCATGATTTTAGCTATCTCTTTGTGTTAGTGGTATTTGAGTCTCTCTTCAGATTTCTCCTTCCAAGTTCAAGACCTTCATTTTTAAATGCATACAGCTATATACTTTACATGTAAAACAGGTAGATGTTCAGCAAATATCTACTTGTTAGAGAAACATTGGTACAGTGGAATTAACATGGCCTTTGGAGACAGATGTAAGAGTTCATATCCAAATCCTGAACTTTATGTGAGCAGGAGCTAGTTATTTAATCTTTCTTTTACACAAGTTTCTCATATGTAAATAGCAATAATATTTTATATCTTACGAAAAACATTGGCCAGGTACAGTGGCTCACGCCTGTAATCCCAGCACTTTGGTAGGCCAGGGCGGGTGGATCATGAGGTCAGGAGTTTGAGACCAATCTGATCAACATGGTGAAACCCTGTCTGTACTAAAAATACAAAAATTAACTAGGCATGGTGGCAGGCGCCTGTAATCCCAGCTTCTTAGGAGGCTGAGATAGGAGAATCGCTTGAACCCGGGAGGCAGAGGTTGCAGTGAGCCGAGACTGCGCCACTGCACTCCAGCCTGGGCAACAGAGCAAGACTGTCTCAAAAAAAACAAAAAAAAACATAAAAATGAAGAATATCATAGTCTTAAAGATTTGATGTAAAAACTGTAGGATGTTTCTGATTTTTTTTTTTTAGAGACAAGATCTTGCTCTGTTGCCCAAGCTTGGGTACAGTGGCATGATCATAGCTCACTGTAACCTTAAACTATTAGGCTCAAGCAGTCCTCCCACCTCAGCCACCTGAGTAGGTAGGACCACAGGTATGTGCCATCACATCTGGCTCATTTTCACATTTTTATGTAGAGATGCAATCTCACCATATTGCCCAGGCTGGTCTTAAATTCCTGGTCTCAAGTGATTCTCCCATCTCAGCCTCTCAAATTGCTGGGATTATAGGAGTGAGCCATCACACCCAGCCACACCCAAACATTTTATTTGTGCCCCTTTGTAATTTTTTTCTCCTCACTCCAACTTTCATTTCTCCAGGCAACCACTCATCTTTTGTCTGTCTCTCCTAGTAGCATATCACAGGCATTCTAGTAGTTTATGTATTTTATTTAATATGTAATCCTCATAGGAGCCATATGAAGTTGTTATTATGATCTCTGCACAGTGAACCCCAAGCAAGTGCCTAGCTCGAAATTGGTATGTTAATAAATGTATGCATGCATGATGAAGATAATGAAGTGTGTCCAGAAGAAAGTGATTAGTGTTGAGGGAGACTCAAAATGATACGATACTTGGAATTGTTTAAGAAACTGTAGATGTTTAGCTTAGAGAAAGAAAACTCTAGAACCTGAATACCATATTCAAATGTTTGGAGGGGTATTACATCAAAGAAGGATTTAGGCAAGTTCTCTATGGCCCCAGGGGGATAAAACTAAGGCTAGTGAGTGAAAACTATAGGAAGATATTGTTCTTTCATAAAAGGGTGAAATTTTAATAGGAATTTCTGCTACATTCACTGTTATATAGTCACGTAGTAGAGTCAGCTGTAATGTAACAATGCTGGACTTGCAGTTATACTCTCAGCTCTTTAAATCCTGTCTTTACTACCTATTAACCTTATTAACTTCACAGCATTTAAGTGTCATAAAGTATCTGACATATTACTTGGCACAAAGAAGGCACTTAATTAGTACCTTTCCCTTTGATGACTAAACAGAAATTTATTTGGTTCACAGTTCTGGAGGCTAGGAAGCACAAGATCAAGGGGTCATATCTGGTGAGGGCCTTGTTACTGCATCATCCCATGGTGGAAGGCAGAAGGACAAGAGTAAGAGAGGGCAATAGGGGGCTGAAATAGGGAGCTCAACCTACTTAGATGTAACCCACTCCTACAATAATGAACCATTCCTGCAATAATGGTATTACTTCATGAGGGTAGAGGCCTCATGACCTAAACGCCTCCCATTAGGCAACACCTCCCATCAGGCCCTAGCTAACAGGGACTAAGGTTCCAACGCACAAACTTTGGGGAACAGATTTAAAGCATAGCATTTGCTCCTGGACCCCCAAATTTTTGTCCTTCTCATAATGTAAAATAGTTTTATTATGTACCAGTAGTAACAAAAGTCTGAACTTGTTCTAACATCAACTCAAAAAAGTCCAGTCTCATCTAAATCGGGTATGATTCATCCTGAAGCAAAAGATGAGACTAGAGAACTAAGCAGGGACTAGTTTATGAATGCCTTATGACTAAAGAATTTAGACTTTATTGTAAAGGAAATAGAAAACCATTGGGGTTTTTTAAGCAAGAAAATGGTTTGACTAGATTTGTTTCAGAAAAATCATTTATCTTTCTTAGTGGGAAGTTAATAGGTAATATATAAAACTGGAAAAATCAAGAAATAAAAGTATACACGTTTTTAGAAATACGGGAGTAAATATTAAAAACCGAAAAATTGAGACTAGTTATCTTTGGGGAGTGGGAATCAGGGTAGGAAAGAATTAGATCAAGGAACTGATGGTCGTTGTTTTTTTCTCTCTCTCATAAATCTTGAGGAGTGATTTGACTTTCCTAATCTGTATGCATTGTGACATAATGGTTAAGAGTATGGATGCTAAGGCTAGACTGCCTGGGTTGAATCTTACCTCCACTATTTATAAATGACTTAATTTCTAGGTGCTTATGTATTCCTATCTGTAAAAATGAGAATAATAATGGAAATTATCTCATAGTATTTTGTGAGGAATAAATGAGTTAATACAAGTAAAACGCTTAAAAAAACATGTGGTACATAGTTAAAAACTTAGTTATTACATGCCAGGTATGGTTCAGGTACTGAGATATGAGGACAATAGACAAATATATGGTTGTAGTGGGAGATTTTTGGAATATTGCTTTTAGTAATCAAGAGAACAAGCAGACAGAAAATCCAAACAAGTATAGATTTCATCAGCAAAATTATAAAATTAACCTAATACAAATATAAAGAACCTTATATCTTTTTTTGTGTGTGTGAGATGAAGTCTTGCTCTGTCACCAGGCCAGAGTGCAGTGGTGCAATCTCGGCTCACTACAACCTCCGCCTCCCAGGTTCAAGTAATTCTCCTGCTTAGCCTCCTGAGTATCTGGGACTACAGGCGCATGCCATCACGCCCAGCTAATTTTTGTTATTTTTAGTAGAGACGAAGTTTTACCCTGTTGGCCAGGACAGTCTTGATCTCTTGACCTTGTGATCTGCCCGCCTCAGCCTCCCAATGTGCTGGAATTACAGGTGTGAGCCATTGCACCGGGCTGAACCTTGTATCTTTAACAGCTGTAGAGTCCACTTTCTTTCCAGGAACACATGCAACTGTTTGTAAAAGTGACTAAAGAAATTCCCAAATATTGAAGAGTTAAATCATACAGGTTGTGATACCTATTCACAATGCATGTAAGTGGAAGTTAATACAAAAGATAACTTAAAAATTCCCCATAAAATTAGAAATTTCAAAATATACTTTGGATTAACACATAAAGAGTCATTATTAAAATTGGAAAATAATAAAGTACTCTTATCAAAACTGGGAATACTCTTAACGTTAGTTTAGAAAATAAAATCTGAATATTAATGGGTTTTATTTCAGAAAACTAGAAAAAAAAAGAAAATTAGATTTATTAGTATAGGAAATATTTCAAAAGCCAAGTTCACAAGTGCCAGCCAAGAGCTAGCACTTTAAGCATGCCCTTCTAAAGACTAGGCTGTATGGCCAGGATGTGAAATTGCAGAGACTTTGATACACTGCCAAAGAAGGGTAAATTGGTATATCCACTTGGGTTTTGGGCCGGGGGCAGGGGTTGTTTTGTTTTGTTTGAAACAGGATTTCACTCCCGTCGCCCAACCTGGAGTGCAGTGGTATAATCTTGGCTCACTGCAACCTCCACCTCCCGGGCTCAAGCAATTCTCCTGCCTCAGCCATCCCAGTAGCTGGACTTACTGCAGGCATACACCACCACACCCGGCTAATTTTTATAGTTTTGTAGAGACTAGGTTTTGCTGTGTTGCCCAGGCTGGTCTTGAACTCCTGAGCTCAAGTGATCTGCCCACCTCAGCCTCCCAATGTGCTGGGATTACAAGCGTGAGCCACTGCACCCAGCCTGGTACATCACTTTGGAAAAGCAGTATCTAATGAAGTTGAAGATACACATATTCTTAAATCCTGCATTTTTTCTCTGGGGATATACATTAGAGCAGGGGTGTCCAAACTTTTTGCTTCCCTGGGCCACATTAGAAGAAGAATAATGGTCTTGGACCACACATAAAATCCACTAACAGTAATGATAGCTGATGAACTAAAAAAAAAATTGCAAAAAAATCTTATAATGTTTTACGAAAGTTTATGAATTTGTATTGGGCTGCATGCAAAGCTGTCTTGGGCTGCATGCAGCCAGTGGACCATGGGTTGGACAAGCTTGTATTAAAGAAACAACTCTAAGTGGCTACGAGGAGTTGTTTATAAGAATGGTCAGAATACAATATAAATGAATATTAATGACCTGTCACAGACATCAGTATAAGTCAATAATTTCATTCAAAAGAAACAAGATAGAAAACATTCAAAGTGATTCCATCCATATAAAGTCTAAAATCAGGCAAAACTTAAATATATTATTTCTGGTTACACATAAGGGTGGTGAGACTATATAAGACATTTTCATACATACCATAGAAAATTTTTAATAAATATTTGATGTGGAAATGGATAGTTTTTACTTTCTAAAACGAAAGTCTTGAGTACCAATTTAAAAAGACAAGTTTAGGTTTTATTGTATTTTGTATGAAACAGGGAAGGAAATAAAGATAGCTTGTGTTTATAAGGTTTTGTCTCTCTAGGTAAGAAACCTCTTTTCAGGCTTGTATGTTGAATATGAAAAGCTAACATAATGAAAATAAAGTATTTATTTTTAAAGCAAATGTGCATTAAACGTGTGTGTTAATTCTGAAAGTAAATACTTACAACCCAGAGGGTTCTGAAATTATTTATTTATATCGAACTAATCCTTAAAATGTTTCTCATAAGAATTCATTGGAATTTATATTATCTTCAAAGATAGCATCAAATTTCTCATTGTTCTTTCAGGTAAACACATTTGATTTTATTGGTATATCTGACTTTTAAGTTACTAATGTGTATTTTTTGAAATTCTCATCCTGATACTACCTTGTGGCTATTAGGATGCGTAACTTAACAAGGTCCTTTCTATAATATCTGAACTCCAAGAAGGAACCAATTTTTTGTTTTCCCTCAGAAATTCTGTTTATAGTGAAAGTTTTAAGGTGGAGATGGCAAACTCAAATGCCTATAGTGGCCACTGAGGTAATAAATGAGAGCAACAGGAAGGAATTGATTGTGACAAATCTGGAGCACATAATCCTCCTGCCTAAACAGGGCAACTCCTACTCAACTCCATCTGTCTATTGCCTTGAGGGAATATGGATTGTGGTGCCAAATTATCTGATTTTTCAAAATATGTCATATATTTGGCATTTAATTCAGAAATGTTTAAACACTGTGCAAATCATTTAGACAAGTCTGTGGGCAGGATTGAGTTCCTAGGCTTTTAGTTTGCAAACAACTTTAAGAGATATATAATTTTAATGAAATAATTTGTTGTTTTTTGTTTTGTTTTCCACGTAGTCGACAGAGGTATGTTCTTGGAGACACAGCAATGCAGAAGATGGCTAAGTCCCATGTTTTCTTAAGTGGCATGGGTGGTCTTGGCTTGGAAATTGGTAAGCAATATTTACATTCATAATTTTGTATGACACTTTTGAGCATTGTAAGGTAGTTTAAATAACTTAACTTCTTTCCCTCATATTTCCCTCATATTTAGATCCAGAATGTTGATCAGATTAAGTTTTTGATCTTTAGCAAGACTATTCCATGATGTTGTTATGTTCTTATAAAGAACCAATGATGACGCATTGCTTCTTTTTTGTGATGTTAATAGTCATTAATTATCATTCTCTATATCCATTAATTCATTATAAGTAGCACACAAACATGTATTCATAAAAACATGTCTGGAAGAATACATTGAAATTTTAGGAGTGTTTATCTCTGGGTGTTGTAATTATGTACATTTTAATTTTTTCATTTTTAATCTGTATTTTGTAACTTTTTAGCACAAGGAGCTTGTATTAAGTAGTAAAAAAAAAAAAAAAAAAAAAAGTGAAAAGTATCCAGTCAGATATATGACTAAGCTCTATGAAGACATATCGAGTATGTATTCCCAATATTGAGCTATTCCTTTTTCTTTTGCCTTTCTAGCAAAGAATCTTGTCCTTGCAGGGATTAAGGTAAGTAAATGTCCTCTGTAAGAAAAATTGTTATGAGCCTTTTTTTGGCTCATTTGTCATGGTGATATTTACCACAACAATATTGGTTTAATTGTCTTTAATGCTCTACTTTTTTAAAAAATCGTGGATGTTTCAAAAATACACAAAGTAGAAAGAATAGTTTAACAAAACCCCACATACCCATCAGACAGCTTCAGTTACCAACTCATGGGCACATTTGTTTCATATATCTCCTTCCCATTTCTTACTGCCCCCAACTGCCAAATTATTTTGATGTAAATTTCAGACATTGTATTGTATCATCCTTAAATATTTTAGTATTCTCTTTAAAAGATAAGAGTATCTTTTGAAGCAGCAATATCATTTTACACCTAAAAACAAATTCTTAATATCATTTTGTTAGTTTACCTGTTGCTGTAAAACAATTTACTCCAAAATTTGTAGCTTAAACAACATTTATTATCTCATAGTTTCTGTGAGTCAGGATTCAGGCATGACTCTGGTTGGGGTTTCTCTGGGAGTCTCTTACAAGGCTGCAGTCAAGGTATTAGCAGGGCCTTCAGTCATCTTGAGGCTAGACTGGGGAAGGATCTCCTTCCCAAGCTGGATCATGTGGTTCTTGGTAGCATTTAGTTCTTCATGGATTATTGGACTGAGGACCTCAGTTCCTGCTGGTTCTGACCAGAGGTCACCCTTAATTCCTTGCTTGTATGGCTTTCTCTATAGGGCAGTTCATAGTGTGGCAGTTCGCTTCATCAGAATAAACAAGAGAGAAGGGAATGTGTTAACAAGACAAGTCAGTCTTTTGTAACCTAATCTCAGAAGTAGGTCCAGGCCACACTCAAGGTGGGAGATCACACAAAGGCCTAAATACTATGAAGCAGGAAGCATTGTGACCCTCTTAAAAGCCTGCCTACCACAGTCATCAGATATCTAGTTAGAGTTCAAATTTTCCCAGATGTCTTAAGAAATTTTATTAAAAGCTTGTGACGACCTAATCAGGATCCAAGTAAAATTCATATACTGAACTTGGTTTATTTTAATCTATAGATTTCCCTTCCCTAATTTGTTTTCTTGCAATTTATTTGTTGTAGAAACCAGTCATTTGTCACATGTACTTCTACCTGTGTATTTCCTGTAAACTGGTAGTTATAGGCAGAGAATCCAATTCATATTTAATTCTTTTTGGCAAGACTATTTCATAGCTGTTCTCCCATCAGGAGACAGTACTATTCTGTTGTGTCTCTTTTTGTGATTATTATTAGCTGTTAATGACTATTGCCTAGATTCATTATTTCATTAGGGGCAGTCATGATATTTTATCATTCTTTTCTCATTTATTAGCTGGAATTATATTTTAGAAAAAAATTCCAGCCATCACTTACTTTGTGCAATTCTTACTTTTGTGATACCTATATAAAATTCAGGATAAATACTAAATTTTTTTCCCCCGTTAAGCTTATCAGTTTTCAAAATCAGGGTTTCCTATCATCATTCCCTAGTGTTGGTCAGTGAATTTATATGTATATATACATTATGATAAACTGAATTTAAATATAATTTGACGTGTTTTGATCTATTTGATCTATTATAGTTATTTTCACTGATGCTCAGATTGTTCCATCTTTGCTTATTGTGGTTCTCTTTATGTTTTTTGAGGCTTTTGGACACAGCCCTCAGTAGTCTTTGTCACTCTTTGTTTTCAAAGTCTTTTCAGTTGTCAGAGCTAGAACATTCATAATGAGCAAACACTGAAATTTCTAATTTTCAGGTTTAGGCTTATAAAGTATTACTAAAATTTCTAATTTTTCCTTTGGATTATAGGATATTTATTTCTGTGATTTTATATTTGTATCTCTTTTATTATTAGGGTCTTGGTTTCTAATGTAAATTACATGCCTTATCCTATGTATTATATATATCCTTCATCCTATTATATTTTACCTGTATGTCATAGTTTTAGAATACCAATTCCAATATTGTTAATAATAATATATTATTGAAAAAAATTCACACTTTTTTGATCCTACCTGGATTTGGCAGGCAAATTAACTGCTTTTAAAAGTCACTGTGTATAGCAGACTCAATACACAGTTTAGTCCATGTATTCGTTTTGCTTTTGAATTTTAGGGTTGCTTTTTAAAAAGTTTAGTTTAACTATTTAATGTGAGATTTATATGATTCAAAGTCAGATTTATTAAACAAAGTATTTTCAGGTAAGTCTAGGTTCTTGCTACCTTGTTTCCTTCTTCACTTATTAGATTACTGTCTTTTTATATTTGGTTTATACTTCATTTGTTTTTGTAGATAAGCAAATGCATACACACATACATGCATATCTGTTTGTGTGTGAGTATATATGTTTATCTCCTCCTACCTTTCTCATATAAAGTGCTCTGCTTTTCTTTACCTTGCTTATCTCTTTATAGCATATCCTTGAGATTACTCCATATTTATAAATAAGTCTTTAATTCTCTTTTTAATAATTACATGGTTATACATTGTGTGGATGTATCATCTTATAGCCAGTTCCCCATTGGTAGGCATTTTGATTGTTTCTAGTCTTTTGCTCTTACAAATAGTGTGTTACATTTAATACTCTTGTGTATATGTCTTTTTGTATTTCTCCCAGTGTGTGTTTGGGATAGAATCCTAAAAGTGGGATTGCTGTGTCAAAGGATAAATGCATATGCCTTTTTGCTACAGATTGCCAAATTCTTTTACATTGAGGTTGAGCCACTTTACATTTTTATCAGTAATATATGAAAGTCGCTGATTCACCTCACCTTCACCACTGTGTTATCAGTCTTTTGGATTTATGCCAATCTAACAAGTAAGAAAAGATATTTTATTTCTGGGCAAGGTTGTACATCTTTACATATTTTCAAGGATCATGTACATTTCTTTTTCAGTATGTTCCTTATTCTTGTTCCTCTTTCTATAAAGTTTGTGGCCTGTGATACAATTTACAAGTATTTTTTTTCTACTTCATTAATTATCTTTCTTAAAACATGGAATATTTTGAAGTGTTTGTTTATATGGCTTATCTGGATTTTTTTGTTGATTATTTATTTATTTATTTTTGAGATGGAGTCTCGCTCTGTCACAAGGCTGGAGTGCAGTGGTGTGATCTCACCTCACTGCAACTTCCACCTCCCAGGTTCAAGCAATTCTCCTGCCTCAGCCTCCTGAGGAGGTGGGACTACCACCACGCCCAACTAATTTTTATATTTTTAGTAGAGGCAGGGTTTCACCACGTTGGCCAGGATGGTCTTGATCTCTTGACCTCGTAATCCACCCACCTTGGCCTCCCAAAGTGCTGGGATTACAAGCATGAGCCACCGCACCCAGCCATTGATTTTTGTAACATGATACTTCTATAAATTTAAATTATCTTCAGGTTTAAAGAAATTTTTCCATCAATTTATTGGGGTCTCCAGATGTATATTGATCTAATTTTATATTCTTTCTAATTCTTATGCCTTTGCTTACTTTTCATTATCTAGTTACACAAAAGAATACTTCTAATGCATTGTCAGTAGTACTAGAGAGAGTGAATATCCTTGAACTCCTGACTTCAACCGAGATTTTTTTCTTTTTTGAAGGCAGTTACAATTCATGATACAGAAAAATGCCGAGCATGGGATCTAGGAACCAACTTCTTTCTCAGTGAAGATGACGTTGTTAATAAGAGAAACAGGTAAAGATATTTTGATGTATTATCCTGAGGTTTTTTTTTTTTTTTAACTCTTATTTACTTAGAATATTTCCTTTATCTAGAACACCAATCAGTTATAGTCATTTAATTGATCACCATAAATCCATACTACTATGGCTAAATAAATATTGGTATATACTTACTTATTTGTATTTGTCAAATTTTTTATATATTTACACTGCTACCTAGAAATTTATTTATTTGAATTTATTAAAGAAGATCTTTAGTATTGTTTAAATTATTAAGAAAGTTAAGGAACCTGGAGCTTGGAACTATTAGGGTACACTTTGAGATTGTGTGGTTTACTATGGAATATGATAGTATATCATTTCACGACTATATAGTTATCTGCAAAGACAAGTAAGTCTCGGTTTCTTTCTTCTACAAGATAAGTTTCCACTGAAATTTTATAACATGTCAGGTTCCTCTGATGTCATTACAGTGTCCGAATTTAAGAGATTTGAATATGTTGAATGAAACAACAGCAAAGGTTTATTTATTTATTTTTTTAGGGCTGAAGCTGTACTTAAACATATTGCAGAACTGAATCCATATGTTCATGTCACATCATCTTCTGTTCCTTTGAATGAGACTACAGATCTCTCCTTTTTAGATAAATACCAGGTTAGTACTCCATTTTGTATTAAATGTTACTGACAGATTCCAAGGCAAAATTGTTAAGTGTTAATATGCTTAACTAGTTTAACCTAGTGTATTGAGAAACATAACAAAAACATTTCAAGGTAGAAGAGATACTAGAATAAAACCTTTCAAATTCTCCGTTTTAAAGAAGGGACCTAAGAACTACTGCCAAGTAGTTATATCAGTAGGCTCTTTTCTCAGTAATATGCATTAAAAACTACTCAAAACTCTGATTTATATCACCTGCATGTCAGTTGGGGTTTTTAGGCTGAACTCAGCTTGGATTAAACTTCAGGGTTTGGGTTCTGCTCCGTGTGTCTCTCTTCTAGGACCAGGAGGCTACCTACGTCATGCTCTCATGGTAGTAGTGGAAACAGAAGGTCAAGTCCAGCCACACGTGCACATTTCAAGCCTCTGTTTTTGTTACGTCTGTTAACATCCTGCTGGCCAAAGCAAGTCACATTATCAAGCTTAAAGTCAAGAAGCAAAAAAGTACTCTTCCTAAAGCCATGGGGAAGCAGTATACTTACAGGGAAGTAAAAATACACGGATCAATAGTTCAATCTATTATAGGCAACAATTCCTTAAATGACAACAAAATCTATTAACAGTTCCTTAAATAACAACAAAAAAATTCCCAGGACCTTGGGTATTATAAAAGTGACTAGGTTGACCCTGAATTTTTTTTTTCTGTGAGTAAATTATGCTGCTACCCATTTAGAATTGAGTTTAAACTTCTATTCTGGAATAGATAACTTAAAATTCATCCTGGTATAAAACACCTAGAATTTCTAAACACACTTCCTTTTAAATTATTATCCGAGCTCAAAATAATGTAAGGAAAATGCTCGGGGGCCACAAATGAACAGTTAGCTAAAAGACCAGTGAACTGTTACTCTCAGTGACAGGAGTTGCCTGTCACAGTAAGCAAAATTCTGGGAATTAATGTTCACATAGAAACAGAAGATTCAGAACTACATAAATTAGAGAAATGGAATTGAGACCTCCCCTTCTTCATAAAGCTGGAGCATCAGAGAGCTATGCCCTCAGTGAAGGGGTAGACAAGAACAGTCTTTTCTCAGAACAAGAAGCTTGTCTGTTTTCTCTTGAGTTCTGGATGAAAAGTAAAGGTTTTCCTGGGGAATTCATAACCATAGGCCTGCTGTCACATAGGTTTAGAGATTAAACTTTATAATCTTTTGTGATCTGGAAATTCCTGAAGTGAGAACATAATGTAAAAAGTAGTACTGTAATGGCCATACCCTAGAGTGCCAGAAAAAAACAAAACTAAACAAATCTAGAGAAATATACCCTCAACTAAGTTACAGTGTATTCTAATATATAAAGTCCCTTTGAGTTAAAAGTACAAAATAACAAGATGGGAAAAAGCAGTTCAGTATGACCAAGAGTTAATGAATATAACAAGCTATTAAACCTCCAAGAATTTTTTTTTTTAATTTTTTTTTGAGATGGAGTCTCACTGTGTCTCCCAGGCTGGAGTGCAGTGGGTGCCGTCTGGGCTTACTGCAAACTCTGCCTCCTGGGTTCAAGCAATTCTCCTACCTCAGTCTCCCTAGTAGCTGGGATCACAGGCATGCACCACCATGCCCAGCTAATTTTTGTATTTTTAGTAGAGGTGGGGTTTTACCATGTTGGCCAGGCTGGGGATTACAGGTATGAGCCAACACACCTGGCCTACCTCCAAGAATTTAAGAGAATAGAATTATTTAAGAAAGATTATAAAATATAGGTCTTCAAAACTAAATCTCAAAAGAAGGAATTAAATATATAACATACAAATAAGACTCTGTTGAAAAAGACCAGGCAGATGTGATAACGAAGTATAACTTAGGAAAATGAACATAAAATCTTAAAAATTAAAATTCAGTGGATAGTCAATAGGTATAGCTGGAATAAGCATTACTGAAACTATACCACATAGAAATAAGAGAAAATATCCCAGAACTTTGGAGGCCAAGGCAGGTAGAAAACCTGAGATCAGGAGTTTGAGGCCAACCTGGCCAGCATGGCGAAACCCCACTGGGAGTGGTGGCCGGCACCTGTGATACCAGTTACTCAGGAGATTGAGGCAGGAGAATTGCTTGAACCTGGGAGGTAGAGGTTGTAATGAGCCCAGATCACGCCTCTGTACTCCAGCCTGGGAAACAGAGCAAGACTGTCTCAAAAAGAGAAACCCCAAAAAAAGAAGAAAAAATATTATGGACAAGTTAAAATAAATGAGAGCTTGAATGAAAAGTCCAATTTATGAGACTGGATTTCTAGTTAGGAAGCAATAGAAAAGGGCAATATTCAAATAAATTATGGTGGAATATTTTCTAACATTGATAAAACACAAATCAGATTCAGTATGTGTTGAGTCTAGTGTTTGATTTTTTATTATTTGCAAACTAATTAGCCTGTTACTGTTTCACAGATGCAGGAAATATGAAATTCCTGGATCAGAGACCCAGAAGTTTATTACTCAGTGCATAATAAAAAATAGCGTTATATTGCATTTTCTTCCTCGCCCCTCTGTCCCCCAAGTGCCTGTAGCACAAGGCAGAGGGGTCAGGGAATACCTGCATTTTTAGTAGGTAGCTTTAGAGAAAAATACTGAGCTTGGGAAACTGGCTGTTTTAAAGCAAGCTAAGACTTCTCTTTGTCCCCAAGGAAGACCTTACCTCATCCCTCAAGTTTTTACACAGCAATTGTAATTATGAGAAATGGCCCCAAATAAAGAGCGATAAGAGCCTTGCATTCATGGCATACTTTGTGAGACATGCATAGACTGAGAGACCCATGGAGGAATGTCTCCCTACAGGAAGCAAACCATATTGCAATCTAGATTTAAAAAACTAAATCCATAGATGGACATGTTATAGTAGCCAACTAATGTGTCTCTTAAAAATGTTGTCAGGTTTTTGAGCTAGCATGAAAGTAATACTCTGGTAGCTAGGTAAGTATTTGTGTGGCAGTAATAGATGAAACAAATCTAATCACTTAGAGTCCATAAATACCACATAAGATGTTAAGGTTTGTTTCTAACTGGAGAGCCTGTGATGGTTATCAGGTTTCATGTATGCATGTTTTCCCCTGTATATGTTATTTTTACTTTTGTTTTCTGTAATTCTGTGTAAGTATTAACCTTGGAATAGAATTCCATAGGATTAGAACATTTTAATAAGGATAATGATGTGTCTTTAGCACAATGCAAACTGTCATGCTTCTGATTATTGTATATTACCAAAATAATCATGTATTTTCTAGTTTTTAATTTATTGTTTTCCCAACAGTGTGTAGTATTGACAGAGATGAACCTTCCGTTGCAGAAGATGATCAATGACTTTTGCCGTTCTCAGTGCCCTCCAATTAAGGTAATTGTATTATTTAGTAATGACATGTTGTTAACCAAAGAAAGAACACTTTCACTACTAGAATTTTTAACTTATTAATGGGTTATCTAAGAAACTTTTTACGTAGGATAATCACAATAAGATTTTTTTCATTAATTTTGGAATATTCATTTCCTGTTTTTAAAATTAGGATCTAAGTTTGGTTTATAGACAGATTGCCAAAACTAAGGAATAATTAAGGTCAGGAGTGGAAAGGATGATAAACATTGAAATCATTATCTAATTTTTTTTTTTTGATATGGAGTCTTACTCTGTCACCCAGGCTCGAGTGCAGTGACATGATCTTGGCTCACCGCAACCTATGCCTCCTGGGTTCAAGCTATTCTCCTGTCTTAGCCTCCTGAGTAGCTGGAATTACAGGTGCCCACCACCACGCCTGGCTAATTTTTTGTATTTTTAGTAGAGGCAGGGTTTCACCATGTTGGCCAGGATGGTCTCAATCTCTTGACCTTGTGATCTGTCTGCCTCAGCCTCCCAAAGTCCTGAGATTACAGGCGTGAGCCATTGTGCCCAGCCTCTAATTTTAAATATTGTTATGATGGTGATTTTCTAGAGGTTCAGTGGTTCATTCGATGAATATTCATTAAATATGTACTGGAGACAATTTTAGCCACTAGAAATACATTAGTGAATAGAGACAAACAAGTTTTCTTACTCATGAAAATTACCTTCTGCTAGGGAAGATGTACAGTAAACAAGAAAACAAATACATAATGTGTTTTTAAATAGTTTCAAGTCCTATGATGAAAAAAAATCTGAGTAAAGAAAAATAGAGAATGATAGCTGCATGATGTAAGGAGAGGGGCCAGTTTTGGTTCTTAGGTTACAAGGTCAGAGAAGTCTTCTAAGACAACGTTTGAATAGAGCCCTGAATATGAGAAAGAACAGGCTATTGAAGATCAGGGGAAAAGCATTCAAAGCAGGGGAATCAGCAAGTGTAAACATTTGCAAGTGTAAAAATCAGGTTGGTGGTTTTGAGGAACAATAAGAGGCAAGCAGGACCAAAACAGAGTTAGGTAAAGAGGAGAGAGGATAGTAGGAGTAAAATATAGCAGAAGATTAGTTTGGGAGAAGTAGGTTGGGGGCCATATGTTATAAGATCTTTGAAAACATTTGAGTTTTTAGGCCCATAAGTTTTGATCTGTTTTATATTTTTAAAGGATCACTATGGCTTGCTGCATGGAGAAAAGGCTATAGTTGTAGTTTTCAAAGTGTGGTCCGGGGACACTAAGAATCCCTGAGACCCTTTCAGTGGGTTTCTGCCCAAACTGTTTTCATATTACTAAGATGTTAGTCAACTTTTTCATTCTGATTCTCTTAGGGGGCACAGTGGAGTTTTCCCGAGTCTATATGATATGTGGTAATATCCTTGCTCTGACAATGGAATGTGTGTATTCTTGTGATTTAAATTTCTCTCAGTTTTAATTTCTAACACAGTGAATATTGATAAGTATAACTCACATAAACAAAAGCTGTTTGGGTGCTTAATAATTTTTAAGAATATGAAGGGGTCATGAAAAATAACCAAAAGAAATAGAACTGTTGTATTATAAGAGTGGAGTAGAGGCAGCTAGACTAGTTATCAGCTATTGCAGTAGTGCAGCTAAGAGATGCTGGTGGCGTCAGTTCATTGAGATCTCAGAGGAAGGTGGCTGTTGAGAGCGGCGATAATCCAGAATGGCTTCTCTGATCTATGTTGATAAGGAAAATGGAGAAACAGGCACTCGTGTGGCTGCTAAGGATGGTCTGAAGCTGGGGTCTGGACCTTTAGTCAAAGCCTTAAATGGGAGATCTCAAGTTTCAACACCACGTTTTGGCAAAATGTCTGATGCTCCACCAGCCTTATGTAAAGCTACTAGAAAGGCTTTGGGAACTGTCAACAGAGCTTCAGAAAAGGCGGTAAAGACCAATGGACCCCTCAATCAAAAACAGCCAAGCTTTTCTGCCAAAAAGATGACTGGGAAGACTGTTAAAGCAAAAAGCTCTGTTCCTGCCTCAGATGACGCCTATCCAGAAATAGAAAAATTCTTTCTCTTCAATCCTCTAGACTTTGAGAGTTTTGACCTGCCTGAAGAGCACCAGATTGCACACCTGCCTTTGAGTTGAGTGCCTCTTAAGATCCTTGACAAGGAGAGAGAGCTTGAAAAGCTGTTTCAGCTGGGCCCCCTTTACCTGTGAAGATGCCCTCTCCACCATGGGAATCCAGTCTGTTGCAGTCTCCTTCAAGCATTCTGTCGACCCTGGATGTTGAATTGCCACCCGTTTGCTATGACATAGATATTTAAATTTCTTAGTGCTTTAGAGTTTGTATTAATAAAATATTCTTTAACAGAAAAAAAAAGAAATGCTGGTATCTTAGACAAGAGTTGGGAATAGAGATAATCAAAAGTCATTGAATTTGAGGTATCCTTTGATGAAAAAGGTTGGGGGGGGGATGGGGAGGGACCTAACAGAATTTGTAGATAGATGAATATGAGTTGTGAAGGAAAGAGTGAGTGATCAAGAATGACTCCTAGATTTTTCTCCAGCGTAATTAGGTGCATAGTGACATTGGGAGGAGGTTTAGATGGGAAAAAATCAGTTTTTCTCTTGTAATTGAATTCGTTACTAACTTCATCTCCTTTGTTGTGGGGATTGTTCCACTGGAAAAAGGAAAAAGCTATTTGTTTCTTTGAGTTAGGCACTAAGCCAAAATCATAATTTATGATGAGGTGTGTTGAACATTTTTGGATTGTGGTATTTACACAGCATGTTTATACTCTTTAGAGCATTCATGCTGTGGTTTACAATTTATGCATGGGATTAAGACAGAATACCCAGTGAACTTACAATAGGGCACAGAGGTATTACAAAATAACTACACAAGTTTGTAAATGGAAATCTTTTTTTTATGTAATACATATACTTTAAACTTTTAAAAAAAGCTTCCAAGTTTCTGTTCAGTTTTATGTCTTGAAAAAATGTACCTATTTTGATCAGTAAAGTCAATATATGATCAAATGGGAGGTGTCTCTGTTATCCATATCACTACTTCATATAAATTATATGTTATTTTAACATGTTCTTATACTGTAATATCAATATACTTAATTTTGTTAGAAAAACATTTTATGCAAGATTGGATGCATTACAGAATAAAGATTTCTCTTTATTAGCAGTAGCTCTAAAAATAGCTTTAAGCACAAAAATATCTTTACAAATTCTCAGAATAGAGACAATCCGTGTGTTAGAATAATTGGCTTTTAATAAAATATTTATGATTTAAGAACTTAACGGTTTACCTTTCATGGCTTTGATTTGCGATGTCAGTTTTTTAGCTCTTTTTGTGTAGACGCTGCTCTCAGCTTTCAGCTCTATTTTGTTTTCCATTAACTCTGCTGCTTTTGGTAAATGAGCACTTCATTCCTGTCTCCTAAAATAACAAGTAAGAATTCACTACTAGACCATTAAACCAAAGTATCTATTTCTTTTATGTTGTGCTTGAATTTTATGACAAGCACAAAATTTAAAAATCACAGAATTTTTGTTATTTAAAAATCATAGAATTTATAAAAATGATATGCTGATGTTACTTCTAATTTGGTTGTACTAGACGTCTTTAGTAAAAGTACTGAAAATCTTTGATTCCTAAACCAGTCTACATCAATTTATCCTGTTTGTGATTTACTTTGTATTCTGTGAGGTGTACTTAATTATAAATGCAATTGTCATGAAATGGCCTAAGATAGTAGAGGTAGTTTTTTTCTTCTTTATATAAATAAGCTTGAACTTGTTTTTGCCATTTTACAGTTTATCAGTGCAGATGTACATGGAATTTGGTCAAGGTTGTTTTGTGATTTCGGTGATGAATTTGAAGTTTTAGATACAACAGGAGAAGAACCAAAAGAAATTTTCATTTCAAACATAACGCAAGTATGATTATATTAATGACTTTAAAAAATAAATTTTGTTAAAGTTAATGTGAATGCTGTTTTCAAAAAGGTGATAGGTATTAGCACAGTATAACAGTATGCAAAATTTGTTTTACAGTGTTTTAAGATAATGAGGGAATATTTAGCTAATTTGTTGACTGCATTATATTAAAATTGGAATATTAATTGTTAAAAATATTCTGAATTTCCTCTAACAAATAATACATGATAGGGCCAGGCACGGTGGCTTGTGCGTACGATCCTAGCACTTTCAGAGGCCAATAGCGGCAGATCACTTGAGCTCAGGAGTTTGAGACCAGCCTGGGCCACATGGTGAAACCTCCTGTCTACCAAAAATACAAAAAATTAGCTGGACATGGTGGTGTGTACCGTGGTCCCAGTTACTCAGGAGGCTGAGATGGGTAGATGGCTTGAACCAGAGAGGTGGACGTTGCAGTGAGCCAAGCTCACGCTTCTGCTCTCCAGCCTAGGTGACAGAGTGAGACCCCATCTCAAAAATTAATAAAAAATAATAATAACACTTGATAAAGCAACCTTTGCTTGTCATAAATTTTAATTTTATTCTATGTTACCTCCTATGATTCAGTATTTACTGAACTGTTTATTGTGTCACATAGTGGATGCATTATGTTGTTAGTCATCTAACCTAACACTCTAAAAAGACATGCTTAATTCATATTAGAGAAAAGAATTTCTAATTTGTTATATTTCTAAAGAATTATTTAGAAGATGTAGAAAGTTTTGATTAACTTTCAAATCCAAAAGTCTGAATTTTCTAACCATACTCTTGATCATGCAAAAGTTCAATTTTTTATTCCATAAAAGAACTGCAGAAGTCATTATGATCCCCTTTTAACATCCTTTCACCTAAATAATTTTCTTTATTTGTACTCTTTGTAATCAACTTATGTTAAAGTCCAAAAGAAGCCAAAACAAGGGAATGATAATATACTTTAACATAGAGTATTTGTAATTTGTACTTCTGTCTTTACAATTTATTTTTAAATGCAGTGTAATCTCATGGTGATAGAGGCCCAGTACTGTCTCTCTCATGCCTTTTTAAGAAAAATTTATGACCAGGCACAGTGGCTCATGCCTGTAATCCCAGCACTTGGGAGGCCGAGGCGGGCAGATCACAAGGTCAGGAGTTCGAGACCAGCCTGGTTAGCGGAAACCCAGTCTCTACTAAAAATACAAAAAATTAGCCGGGTATAGTGGCATGTGCCTTTAGTTCCAGCTACTCGGGAGGCTGAGGCAGGAGAATCACTTGAAACCGGCAGGCAGAGGTTGCATTGAGCTAAGATCGAGCAAGCCACTGCACTCCAGCCTGGGAGATAGAGTGAGACTCTGTCTCAAAAAAAAGAAAAAAAAAGAAAAATGTATTGAAAAGTCAATTTGTGTATCTTTCTGCTTCCAGAGTGGTTTATTATTCTACTGAGTTATTCTTTCAGGCATATTAGTGCTTAGCTAACCTTTTGCCTTCTCTAGTTGGTTTTAGTTTGTCCCTGAGAATAACACACAGAATAAATTCCAAAAGATGGTATGGATTCTTACTGCATTGCTGTTAATACTATAGGAAATAAGCTGATAAGCTACACAATATTTCTTTAAAGTGTTGTGCAAGTTGTAAACTACCAGATTCCTATCTTTAAAATTTCTCTCCTTCTTGTTTTTATTCTTTGATCTTCAATGTTAGGCTTTTATCATTTATGCCTACAGTTTTTCCCAAAGTTTAAAACTATTAGATAACTTGGAATGTTTTTTTACAAGTTACAGTAATTTTTGAATCTGTGAAATATTTGATAATTTCTGTGGAATCTTTGACCCATCTCCTACCAAACATAGAAATTATATTTTCAGCATTCATTTAAAAAATAGTAATAATGTAATCATTATTTTGTGATAGATTTTTAAAAGGCTTGCTTTTACTAACAGAATAATAGCTTGGAATTTTGGTTTTGAGGATTTTCTGATAACTTTGTCATTTTTGCTTAACATTTGAATTTGTACAAAAAGAATACATTAACTTTTTTAATAAGTTACTCTTATTTTTAGGCAAATCCTGGCATTGTCACTTGTCTTGAAAATCATCCTCACAAACTTGAGACAGGACAATTCCTAACCTTTCGAGAAATTAATGGAATGACAGGTTTAAATGGATCTATACAACAAATAACTGGTAAGTTAATGTGTTTTGTTCATTTATAGTTATTCAGCACATGTATAGTTCAGACAGTATACTTAGTGTTGGGAACAGAACATCAGCTTACAGAGACATGATCTGAAAGCTTTTGGCCTCGAAATACTCAATCCAAGTGAAGACACTGTTAAACAGTGATGATATTGAGAGAATATAGGCATTCTGGGAACTCCAAACTTAGCAAGGAAACCTACCCAGTTTTGGGATAGCAGCAGTGGGACAGAGTGTCTTGATTAAAATGTAAAGGTTGCATTGGCTTAGAAAGTTGTTGAAAAGAAATTATTTATTCAGAGACAAACAGAAAAGGCTCAGATGCAAGACAGAACTAAAGGAACTACAAGAAATGTAATACAGCAGGGCTGGCAGGGAGAATTGAGCTCAGAAGTTTTAATCTTAGGATATTTAGGAGGAAACTTTATCACATACTATAGGTGAGTGAGGATTTCTTCTACATGGTTGGTCAACATAGTCACCTAAGGAATGCAAGAAAGGAAGTAGGTTTTGGAGATAAGATAAAGAGTTTAGTGTTGTTAAATCAGGTGGCAATGAAATATTTAAATGAAGATGTCTAGATATTGGTTGGATATATGTTCTTGTTCAGTGACTTGAATAAAATGGATGAATGTTGTGACTACAGGCAAGTTTGTTGGTTTGTTGGCAAGAAGTTTAAGGAGTCTTTTTTCACTGGACTAATGTGAAATCATTGCCCAAAGGAAATGAAAGGTGCCAAAACCAGGAAGGAAGTAGACATTCTTCAAAATGGAAAAATGTCAGGCATCATATAGGGCTCATTTGAAGTTGAAGATAATGAATTTATAGCAGCATTAATCAGCATAATTTGTGTATTTCCTTCAACCTTGTTTAAAAGAGTCAAAGACAGTACTAGACAACCCATAACTATATGGCATGCTTACAAATATTTAGGGGAAATTGATTCAGTTTTATCTTTAGGGCATTTGAAAATATAATTATGTATTTAGTTTATAGACAGTAAATGGAATTACTTTTTTTTAAATGATGCAAAATATATCCTCAGCAGAGGGAAAAATCAATTCTTGTTACAAACTGTTTATAGATAAACAACTTTGAAACTATATTTAAGTATTTTTGGTAGCAAAATTACTTGATTTTGTTCCTCAACTACATGTAATTATTTTAAACACAGGTTCAGATAATAGATATTAAAGAATATATCTGTTTTTATGAAAATTAATCATTTAGGATTATTATTTGTAAGTTTGGGGTCCATGTTTTATAACAAAACTATTTGATTTTGTTTCCCAGCTACATCTAGTTCTAAATACAGGTTCAAATCGTAGATATTAAAGAATATATCTATTTTATGAAAATTAATCATTTAGGATTACTATTTGTAATTTTGGGGTCCATGTTGTGGTGAACTGTGGTGATGGATCAGATTATGAGGCTGCCTGTATAAAGAGGAGCCACTGCATGTCAGGAAATAAAGAGAAAGACATAAAAACACATTTTGTGTCAAAATTTCTTTGGAGGGAGGGATGAGTAAGTTTAAATAGAGTGGCTGTTACGAATCTTTTTTTTTTTGCTTAACATTTATAATTTGCTACTTACTGATCTAAAGTAATAGCATGAAAAAGGTTGTTTTGTTTTGTTTTTTGCCTTTTTTGTTTTTTTGAGATAGCATCTTGCTCTGCTGCCCAGGCTAGAGTGAGTGACATGATCATGGCTCACTGCAGCCTTGACCTCCTGGGCCCAAGTGATCCTCCCACTTCAGCCTCCCAAGTAGCTGAGATCACAGGCATGTGCCACGACTCCCGACTAAGTTTTTCTATTTTTGTAGAGACAAGCTCTCCTTATGTTGCCCACGCTGGTCTGGAATCCAGGGCTCAAGTGATCCTCTCACCTTGGCTGCCCAAAGTGTTGGGATTATAGGCATGAAGATCAAAAAAAACCTCATGCCCAGCCAAAAAATATTGTGAAATAGCTCAAATAATACATACTTATTTTAGATATATATGTATGTATGTGTATATGTGTAAACATGGTTAAAAATGAGTCCTACTTCAGAATTATTTTCCTTTCCAGAGGTAACAGCAGCTAAGTTTGGTGTTCACTCTGCTGATCATTCTATTTTATATATTTATTGTATATACATGTATATATAGTACATATTACATATTATATAGTATATATGCCTATATTATATATTAAGTAAAGAGGGGGGGGTTATCTGATTTTTTTAACTTAATTTTTTGAAAAAGCAAATGGTTCAGAAAATTTTCTGCCCAAATTTGATTTTACCTTCGCAGTTCTCTTCCACTACCACAGGTAACCACTATTCTTAGTTTATAGTGTATTTGTTTGTTTGTGTTTTGTTTTTAACGCAGAAGGAAGCACATTATACATAGTGCTGTCCTTTGCCTTTTTATTAAACAAAATAAATTTGTGATCTTTTTTCATTAGTAATTGGAGAACAACTTTTTTTTTCCTTTAAACTTTTTTTTATAGCTACTTAATATGTCATAGTATAGATGAAAATGTTATTAGCCCATGGTTTTTCTTTTTAAGAAATGAGGGTCTCACAATGTTACCCAGGCTGGAGTGCAGTGGCTATTCACAGGTACATTTTAGCACACTATAGCTTCCTGGGTTCAAGTGATCCTGCTGCCTTGGCCTCCTGAATAACTGGGACTACAGGCACATGAACACTATGCCCAGACAGAGCATAATATTTTCCTGGTTTGGCATTTATCTTTTGATGTTGCTTATGATGAGTTTTTGTCATGCAGTTTTCTTATGTTTTTATAATCAAAATTTCAATCTTTTGTTTTATGGTTTTTATTTAGAGCGTTACTTAGAAAAGCCTTTCTTACTCCAAGGTTTTAAAGGAATTTTCTCCCATACTTTTATCTAAGAAATTTTTCCTGTCTTTTTGACATTTAAAACTTTTATCCGTTTGCAATAGTATTTTTCTAGATGTCTTTTTTATCTAAAAGATTTATTGAATAACCTTATCTTTTCCTTACTGACTGAGGTGCCACCTTGATTGTGTCCTTTGTGTACTTGGATATGTTTCTGAATTCTCTAATACATTCCAGTTGTCTGTTCATTAACCAGTACCATATTATATTAATTATTATGATAGGTAATTATTATCATTATAGAATTGAAGCTTTATGATATATATTTTTTTTCATTTTTTTTTTTTTTTTGTGATGGAGTTTTATTGTTGCCCAGGATGGAGTGCAATGCCACGATCTTGGCTCATTGCAACCTCCGCCTCCTGGATTCAAGCAATTCTCCTGCCTCAGCCTCCTGAGTAGCTGGGATTACAGGCATGCGCCACCGCACCCAGCTACTTTTTGTATTTTTAGTAGAGATAGGGTTTCTCTATGTTGGTCAGGTTGGTCTCGAACTCCAGACCTCAGGTGATCCACCTGCCTCGGCCTCCCAAAGTATTGGGATTATAGGCGTGAGCCACTGTGCCAAGCCTATGATATATTTTAATATCTAATAATGATTACCCCTCATTATTCTTTTTCTCTAAGTTTTTCTTGGTTATTTTTAAGTCCTGGAGTTAACATTGGAAAAAATACTGTCTAGTTCCCCACCCTCCTCACAGCTCTTCATTAAAACAAACAAACAAAAAAACCACTATGCTGGAATGTTTTTAATTTTTTAAATTAGGGAGAATTAATAATTTTTTTTTTTTGAGACAGAGTCTCACTCTGTCTTCAGGCTGGGGTGCAGTGGCACGATCTTGGCTCACTTCAACCTCCGCCTCCTGGGTTCAAGCTATTCTCCTGCCTCAGCCTCCCAAGTAGCTGGGATTACAGGTGCCTGCCACTACGCCCAACTAATTTTTGTATTTTTAATAGAGATGGGGTTTCACCATGTTGGCCAGGATGGTCTCAAAATCTTGACCTCGTGATCCGCCTGCCTTGGCTTCCCAAAGTGCTGGGATTACAGGTGTGAGCCACCATGCCAGCTGAGATGTAATATTTTTATGACAATAAAAATTTAAATTTAAATATCTGTATCCCTTTGTAATGATTAAAAATTTTTTTTTCTAGTGATATCGCCATTTTCTTTTAGTATTGGTGACACTACAGAACTGGAACCATATTTACATGGAGGCATAGCTGTCCAAGTTAAGACTCCTAAAATATTTTGCTTTGTAAGTATTTTTTCTGCTTAAAAAATATTTCTTTACAGAAAAAGAAGGCAGAAGAGACAAAGGAATAAAATAACTATTTAGTTAACCAAACAGTTTAAAGGTGAAACAGAATTTGCTTTTTTTTTTCTGTTTTCATTTGTACCAGCTTCGAGGGAAATGGAATTAATCCAATGAAATAAATGAATAAAATGGGTATTAACAAAAAACTGCACATTTTTTATAGCCAGAATACCATGTACATATAGTTGAGATATAAAGGTATGGTACTGAAAGAAACTTTAAGACTTGAAGTACTGAAAGGAACTATACCTTTGTGAATCATCAAAGAGTTGATCATACTTATTACAGTTTACTTTCTAAAACAAGAAATAAAACTAATGTATTTTCAAGATTTAGTAAGAGTTGTTTTGCTGTATTATTTTCTAAAATGGAATTATTTAAATTATACTTGTTAATCCTGGTTTTTTAAATTTAATTTTATAAATTTCAAAACAGTGTATATGTTGAGAATGTAAAATAATTTCTAAAAACTATTGTCATTGAAAGGAAAATATAAATACCTGAACAGAGAAAAACTAGAGCCTACTACTGTCTAGGAACTAAGGTATCACCTGCTGCTGAAATCCTTGGGCTCCTTCTCAGGATAAGCTAACACATCATTGTTTTTTCTTACAAGTTCTCAAGATTTTAACTTAATTGCCTTTCCTTCTCCAGAACTGTTAACAACTCTAGTTGTTTATAAGGTTTTGTTCAAGCCAAAGTTAGAATAAAACAATAAATTAAAATAGCATATCTAGTCAGATGTGCTTCTGCATATCTCTTTGTGCTTTGTCTCCAATTTTTAATTGGATATGTCTCAATTTTAAATTGGGTGGGTGTTTTGGGGTTGTTTTGCAGGTTTTTCTTTGTTTTGCCTTTGTGTTCTTTACAAAGAACAGAAGATTTTAATCAGTCTTGATAACCTGATATCAGAAAAATATGGTAGCTTTTAGATTAAAATAATAATTTTTAAAAAATATGCAAATGTTTTTACTAATTGTTCCCAAATTTACTATGCGGAGCTGGTTGTTTTGTTGCATTTAACTTTTTTTTTTTTTAAGTATGGTCATAAGACTTGTAGCTAGTTTATATTTCAGTTAAACATATCAGCTCAGACCTCTGGGAGAGTACCCTAGCTTTTAGTGCACTGACATATAACAGTATATTTTGTCAAATAATCACTTATTTACTCTGAAGTAATGATTTTTTTTTCCCTGTCAGGAACCACTGGAGAGGCAGATAAAACATCCAAAGTGCCTTATTGTGGATTTTAGCAAACCTGAGGTAAATAAACACTTTGCAGGTTTGAGAGAGGCAGCAGAATCAGAGATGAGAATTAGTGAGTGATTATAAAGTTAAAATGGAATAACCATGTAGATATCTTGCTGTGGGTCTTATTATATGAGTATAATAGAGATTATACTCATATATCTTCACTTGACTCCCAAGGATTAAAAATAGGAATTTGTATCATAAAAAAATGTTAAAATAATAGGAAAAAGCTTCACTTTTATAATGACTTCCCAATTTCGATAATTAGAAGACAATTTCAATAACTTGTACAAAGATGATCTTATTAAGAGATTTTCTGAATCGTATCCTTTTACATAATACATATTTCTTACAAAAAAAAGCTTTGTGTATATATATATTCTATTTAAAAAAAAATCAGTGGATGTAATTTTGTAGCAGTAAATGTATTTGTGATAAAGAACTAACAGTTTCCAAATTTATAAATTTTAATACGGAAAAGGGATTAGTTCTTTTACCTTTATGGCCTTGAGTTAAAGTCATTTATATTCTCTAAGCTTCAACTTTCTTATTTGTTACATAGAGTTAATAATAGTATTAAGCTAATGTATTTATTGTGATGGTTACATAATGTTTTAAAAGTGTTTAGCACAGTACCTGGGATGTATAAGCACTCAGTAAATGTTGGTCAATTGTTAATGTTTTCAATAGGCACCTTTAGAGATTCATACAGCTATGCTTGCCTTGGACCAGTTTCAGGAGAAATACAATCGCAAGCCAAACGTTGGGTAATGTCTTATGTTTAAAAATATCCACTTTCCTTTTTATAAAAGTAGTAATTCAGAAATTATAATTTAAAAAGTAACTATGCCCTTTGTAATTACACTACCAATAGGTATGCCAAGCTGTATAAACTTTTATTATGACTTTCTGGTCCTTTTCCTGCTGGGAGTGGAGAAATCAGTTTATAAAAGTAGAATCTTGCTAAATGTGAATTTTCCCCTTAAAAATTAAAGCTTTTTAAAACAAAAAATTTCTGAGAATTACTGAATTATTAACCCATGGTAATTTTTGTTTTTTAACTTTATACACTATTAAGTCAGAGTACTGAGAGTAGAGAGTACTGATGCAGAAGGTTTTTGCTTTTTATATTTGGGATTAAATCTTGGGGTTGGGTGTGGTGGCTCGCGTCTGTAATCCCAGGACTTCGGGAGGCTGAGGCAGGTGGATCACTTGAGGCCAGGAGTTCGAGATCAGCCTGGCTAACATGACAAACTACAAATACAGAAATTACTGGGCGTGGTGGCATGCGCCTGTAATCCCAGCTACTTGGGAGGCTAAGACACTGATCACTTGAACCCAGGAGGCAGAGGTTGCAGTGAGCCAAGATTGCACCACTGCACTATAGACTGAGTGACAGAGTGAGACTGTCTCAAAAAAAAAAAAAAAGACTAAATCTTATTTATATACTGATATGAGTGTGATTTTGAAGTAATGTATTTATAAGCCAGTCATCTTTAAATCAGTAAAACATTTTGTGCTACCTGTTGGCAAAATCCCACACTCTTTTATATATTTCATAAATTTTAATTTTGAGTATGTCCTACTGTTTATGGCAGTTGAGAAAATTAAAGTTAGGTTTTCCTGTTTTGAGTTGTAGATGCCAAAAAGACTCAGAAGAACTGTTGAAACTAGCAACATCTATAAGTGAAACCTTGGAAGAGAAGGTGAATATTCAAAGTTATGGCTGTCAGAATATTTGTTAATACATAAGTGTATTATATTAGTATTCCCTTATATCTTCTCTATATATTAGGATTCTTTTATCCTTCACATCCAGCTTTGCTACTCTGTGGCATTAGACAACTTTTTTCACTTAGTTCTGTTTTAGTTTATAAATCTATAAAATATAGTTAACCTATCTTCATAGGGTTATTGTGAACATTAAATGATTTAATTTTGTAAAGTACTTAGAAATGCCATGTGACATATAGTAATTACTAGTCACTGCTGCTGCTGTTTTATTGTTAGTATTATTATTCTTTATTATTCTGTTCTGGTTTACTTGATTTGTTAACCCATTAAAACTTACATGTTAGCTTTCTTACAAGTCACTTGTTTTATGCACTATACATTCACATTTTGCATATCAGATTTAGATTTAAACATGTCACCTAGAAAATGTTTTTTTGTGTTATGATGCCAGTGCTTGCTAGTCAAGAGTTTTATTTAAGCAGCTATAACCATGGTGATGTTTGTGCAATTATTTGAAGATTCTATTATTTTTGTTTTTATTTTATAAAAATGAGAGGGAAGTGTATTAGTCCATTCTCACACTGCTATGAGGAAATACTGAGACTGGGTAATTTATAGAGGGAAGAGGTTTAATAGACTCACAGTTCCGCATGGTTGGGGGAGGCCTCAGGAAACTTACAGTCATGGCAGGAGAAAAAGTAGAAGCAGACAAGACACCTTCTTCACAGGATGGCAGGACAGAGTGAATGCAAGCGGGGGAACTGCTAGGTCCTTATAAAAACACAGATCTCTTGAGACTCGCTCACTGTCACTCACTGATTACCTTCATGTGGCCCTGCCCTTGACATGTGGGGATTATGGGATTACAATTCAAGATGATATTTTGAGTGGGGGACACAGCCAAAATGTATCATTTCACCCTAGTCCCTCCCAAATCTTGTGTCCTCCCATTTCAGAACACAATCACACCTTTCCAGCAGTCCCCCAAATCTTAGCTCATTCCAGCATTAACCCAAAAGTCCAAGTCCAAAGTCTTATCTGAGGCAAGGCAAGTCCCTTTCAGCTAGGAACCTGCAAAATCAGAAGCAAGTTAGTTACTTCCTAGATACAGCGAGGGTACAAGCATTAGATAAATGCTCCCATTCCAATTGGGGGAAGTTGGCCAAAACAAAGGGGCTACAGGCCCCATGCACATGTGAAATCCAATAGGACAGTCATTAAAACTTAAGGTTCCAAAATGAACTCCTTTAACACCATGTCTCACATCCAGGTCACGCTGATGCAAGAGGTGGGTTCACATGGTCTTGGGCAGCTTCACCCCTGTGGCTATACAGGGTACAGCTCATCTCCTGGCTGTGTTCATGGGTTGGCATCGAGTGTTGCAGCTTTTCCAGATTAATGTTCCAAGCTTTCGTTGCATCTTCCATTCCGGGGTCTGGAGGACTATGGCACCCTTCACACAGCTCCACTAGGCAGTGCCAATGGGGGACTCTGTGGGGGGCTCCAACATCACATTTTCCTTCTGCACTGTCCTAGCAAGAGGTTCTCCATGAGAGTTCCACCCTTGCAGCAAACTTACACCTGAACATCAAGGTGTTTTCATATATCCTCTGAAATTTAGGCGGAGGTTCCCAAACCTCGATTCTTGACTTCTATGAATCCGCAAGCCCAACACCATGTGTAAGCCACTGAGGATTGGGGCTTGCATCCTCTGAAGCAACAGCCCGAGCGGTACATTGCCTCTTTTTAGTCACAGCTGGAACACGAGGCACCAAGTCCCAAGACTGCACAAAGCAGCAAGGCCCTGGACCCAGTCCACAAAACCATTTTTTCCTCCTAGTCCTCCAGTCCTGTGATGCGAGCAGCTGCCTTGAAGACCTCCGACATGTCCTGGAGGCATTTTCCCCTTGTCTTGGCTATTAACATTTGGCTGCTTGTTATTTGTGCAAATTTCTGCAGCTGACTTGAATTTCTCCTCAGAAAATGGGTTTTTCTTTTCTGTTGTATCATCAGGCTCTAAATTTTCCAAACTTTTATGCTCTGTTTTTCTTTTAAACATAAGTTCCAATTCCAAACCATCTTTTTGCAAATGCATAAAACTGAATGCTTTTAAAAGCAACCAAGTCACCTCCTGAACACTTTGCCGCATAGACATTTCTTCTGCCAGATACCCTAAATCATCTCTCTCAAGTTCAGAGTTCCACAGATCTCTAGGGCAGAAGCAAAATGCTGCCAGCCTCTTTGCTAAAGTGTAACAAGAGTCACCTTTATATACTAGTTCCCAACAAGTTCCTCATCTCCATCTGAGACCACTTCAGCCTAGACTTCATCGTCTATTTTACTATCAGCATTTTGGTCAAAACTGTTAAGTTCCAAACTTTCCCACATCTTTCTATCTTCTTATGAGCCCTCCAGACTATTTCAGCCTTTGTTCCTGCCCGTTCTAAAGTCACTTCCACACTTCACTGCACAAAGTATAGATCAAAGTTAATTTTTTTGTATATGAATGTCCAGTTACTCTAGCCCATTAGTTGAAAAGGCTATTCTTTATTGAAATTTCATGGCATCTTTGTCAACAATTTTTTGACCATACATGTATAGGTCTATTTCTGTACTCTATTATCTTCACAGTGTTTCTGTCCTTTTGCCAGCTCCATCCTGTCTTTATTTATTTATTGTGGCTTTTATATTAAGTCTCGAAATCAGGTTTAGTCTGTTTCTCAAAAAGAGCTCAGAATTATGGTATTCCCTGAGTTTTTATATGTTTCATATTTTTTCTGTAGGTTTCCTACTTGAAAGCTAGCTTGGCTAAGCGTAAAATTCTGGGCTCCTACTTTGTTCGCTAGTATCTTGCTTTAGATTTGTTGTTGAAAAATAAGATGCCAGCCTAACCTTTGTACTCTTACAAGTAATCTGGCCTTCTTGCTTTAAGACCTCGTGTGTTTCATCTTCATCTTCATCTAATAGTTTTACCAGGTTATATCTCAGAGTTGATTATTTAGTAAAGTTTCCCACATACACCATAAGCTCATTTTGATATGTGGATTCAGATGTTGTTTTATTTAATTATTACTTTCCTTTTCTGGAAGGGTAGAATAGATCATTTCTGTTCTTAGTCCTGATTTAAGGTTCCCCCCCTCCCACATTGCCAAGTGCTTGTTAAGAATGTATAATTTATTCACTTAAATTACCTTTGACTTTTAGTTAGTTGTGAGAGTGCAGATTTTCAGTAGCTGAAATGTTTTGATTCTAGTTTTCTGTTTTCTTCTTACATTAGCTTTGTATAGTAGAGTGATTTTTGTGCTTTCTTTTTGGACAGGGTAAGGGTTTTAGGTGCTTTTTAGATTCCTAGTTTTGTAGCACTTTCTTCTTTTAGGATACTAAAACGGAGCTTTTAATGAATGACTATTTTGTGGTGGAGAGATTTGAGTGTGTTTTGTAGGTCTCTTCGATTTTTACCAAATCCTTACCATCTCTCTCTCTTAGCATTCTCTCTCAAAGGATGTCTCCCCTCTTTTGTTTACATCTTGCTCTCCCAGGATGACATTCTTTGAAGGCTGAGACACCAGTTTTATACCTCTTGTCAGTATTTTCTGTACTTACTGTGGGACTTTCTTTTTCTTAGGACTATGCTTTGTTACCATTAGACCTTTCACTCTCTTCTGTGGTCTCTTCATATTTTCTGCTCTCTGTCCAACATTGTAGCATTGTGAAATCCAGAGACAGCTCTGTTGGAGTTTGCAATCTGTCTTTCTACTTACAAGTAATTTGAAATTTATAATATTCTGTTTTCTAGTAATACTGAAGCCTTGTTAGTGTTTTATTTCTCTTCTTGTGGTTATGCATGTGTTTTGGAGATTATGTGGGGGAAATTTAGATATAGGCTGCTGTTGTTATCCTAGGATAACCAAAAATTCCCAAAATTTGGATGTTTGTTTACTAAAAAAAATAAAGAATCCTGGGAGGTTGCATAACCTAATGGTGAGAATAAACCTATAAAGTTGAACTGTTTGGATCCAAATCCTGGCTTCACCATTTACTAGCTATAAAATCTTGAATAAGTTACTTAATTTTTCAGTGTTTCAGTTTTCTTGTATAATAGAAATTATATTTATAAGGATTACTTTGAAGATTATGTAAGGACTTAATACACAACCTGGTATGGTAAGCGCTCATTTATACTGTTATTATCATTCTTATCATTATTTTAATGTTATCAACACCAACAATATCTGCATTCAAAAACTGCAGAATTTAAATTATAATTGATCTTGGTTGAGGTTAGTGCTCAATAGTTGTAAATAATGAGATATAGAAAATTGAAATGGAGGGGTGGATGAGTGAGTAAATAGTCACCATTTTGTATCACAAATATTTTTGAAAGTGTAATAAAAACTCTTCTCTTTCCCCCTCCTACACGTATAAGAACTGTTCTTTTACATAGGATTTCAGAAGATTAATTAGGCCAACTTGAAGTTTAGGGTTAAGATTAAGATTACTGATGTTTAAAGAATAGGAAGAGAAAGAGAAAACAGCTCATGAAAAGATCTTTGTCATGTATAAGAAATTATGCTAAAGCAATAGATCTAAAATTCAGTTTTCCAATATTTCCTTTAAAATATTCTATTTTAAGAAACAACTTTTAGTGTAATTGAAAACATTAGCTCTAACAATGTATTGTGTCATTATTCATTGCAATTTTTATTTACAACTTCCAACACAAACTGATAGCTTATCATTTTTAAGATCATTTTACTTTCATTTATCTTAGTTTAGGATTTTCTCAGAGTAGTTTTTATTAACAAACTTTTTTTTAAAAAATCTGTTTATTTGTAAATATGCCTGACTGACATCACAGAACTGTTCTTTGACAAAAACTATAAATGGTAGATATTTGAGTTAATTATAAATGATGCCCTAAAGTGACATATAGAGTCCAAAAACAAAAATGGTCAGGCAGTAGCAAAGGAAGACACTACTTAAGGTAACATGCAAATGGGTATGTTTTCATGAAATTGTGACATTTTTAGAGCTATTTAGTAGGGGAATTGAATAGCTTTTTTAGAAGTTCTAATTCGAACATTTAGTCATTAAAATTTTAAGTGTACTGTGTAAATGCTGTTAATATTATTGTCTTTTATGGCTTTTGTTTTAGCCTGATGTAAATGCTGACATTGTGCATTGGCTCTCTTGGACTGCTCAAGGCTTTTCATCCCCACTTGCTGCAGCAGTAGGAGGTGTTGCCAGCCAAGAAGTATTGAAAGCTGTGACAGGAAAATTTTCTCCTTTGTGCCAGTGGGTTAGTTCTGTTTTTAAGGTTGATTTCTTTACTCATGAAATGAATGTGTTATGTATTACAATGTAGTATTAATATATTAGAAAAGCAACCCTAAAATACTTTTTGATGCATGAAAAAGATGCAAGCAGTGTGCCTCAAACACTTAATTCTGTGATCGAAATTAACAAGATGATATTTTAGGGCTATTGAGATAAACCTGAAGTTGCCTTCTCAGATGTATTTCCCTTAGTTGTGATAGTAAAGGAATTAATGTTCTATCCTTACTGGTAATTGTTCTCCAGTAGTGTAAGCTTAGCATTCTCAGACTCTCAATACTCTTGAATTTGTTACATGGATTCTTTTGCTATCATGAATCTTCAGGTTCCCTTTCTAGGTATAAACTTACAAAAGTGGAGAACATGGGAATGGTACAGGTTTTAGAGTTGCATGGGGTATGAACATCACAAGATGGAATAAAAACCCCATTTATTTTACCCGAAGAAATAATTGGCACAAGGTATGAAAAGATACTGTCTCCAGGCCCTTTCTCTGTTCAAATACCGTAAACATTTTAAATATAACATTTATCTTTTTTTTATATTTTGAAAGGTACTCACATAATGCTATTTTGCTGCTGAATTCTTTATGTTAACACAGAACACAAGTACATTACCAAAAGTCTGCTTTAAAGATAACTGTTAGGCAGAGCACAGTGGCTCAGGCTTGTAATCCCAGTACTTTGGGAGGCTGAAGCTGGTGGATCATGAGGTCAGGAGGTTGAGACCATCCTGGCTAACACAGTGAAACTCCGTTTCTACTAAAAATACGAAGAATTAGCTGGGTGTGGTGGCACACGCCTTTAATCCCAGCTACTTGGGATGCTGAGGCAGGATAATCCCTTGAACCTAGGAGGCGGACGGAGGTTGCGGTGAGCAGAGATCATACCACTGCACTCCAGTCTGGGCGACAGAGCCAGACTCTGTCTCAAAAAAAAAAAAAACAAAGATAACTGTGTTAACATCATGAGAAATAATAAAAATTAATTGTTAATATAGATTCTATGTTATAATAAAATAACCATTTTATTGTGTTCAAATTTAGCCACACAAGTTAATTAAATGGAAATGAGAGTAAGATTCAATTCTGTTCTTCATTAACTTAAACTAATTATCTTTGGTATTTTTAAAAATGCTGAAATTTTGGTTTCCTAGATTTTTCTATACTCTGTGTAATTATAGATGACATACAGTGTATCCAAGCTAAAAAATAAATACAGAGTAAGTACTTTCTTTTCAAAAAGTAATAAATTTCTTATACAAATATAGCTGAAATTGAATGGGGGCTTCCAAAGCTTTTGTGTAGTTATGAAAAATAGATTTGGAGGTGAAATTTCCTTTGGTTTAAAATTAGAATACATCATGTTTAGTGACATGAATCAAATTATATCTTTTAATGGTCACCTCAGGTTTTACAATTATTTTAATGAGAGAATATAGTAATGTATATTATATATTTTTAATTATATTTTTAATATTTTACTCTGAATTGCCAGATTTTAATCATTTTTTCCTTAATGATTATTAAATAACTATAAAGGAACTTCTTTTTATAGTAATTTAAGTTTTATATATAATAATTATGTTCTTAATCTTCTACTTTAAGTTATATCTTGAAGCAGCCGATATTGTCGAATCACTAGGCAAACCTGAATGTGAAGAATTTCTCCCACGGTAATAATGAAATTTCTCTTGCTTTTTCTAAGAGGCAAATAGATTTTTTTAAGTTTTGTCTAAGCATACCTTTGTTTTATATGTCTTTCCCCTAAATCACTTATGTAGCTGTTTTTTTTTTTAATCTATTTAGGAGTCATTTTAAGTGTCATAATAATGTCATATCTCTTTACTACCTGATAGTGAATACAAAGTTTTAAATTGTATGCCATGAGAATAGTTAGCATTTAAAATACCTTAATGATGTTAGATGGAAAAAAACCGCTACATGCAGTCTTTATTTATATAAGTAATTCTTTACCTTTTTGGGTCATAAGTCTTTTTGAGAATGAAAAGTTTAGAATAATTTCTCCCTAAAATAAATATAACCCAAATTTCTGCCTTTGATTTTAAATGGGTTATCAGCTCCAAAGCCCATCCATAGATTTCTCTAAGAACTTTGCTTAAAAATTTCTGGCTTAGGAAAATTTTTTTTCTAGACAAACCAAAGTCACCTTCACTTATTTGTATTTAGACTATTAAGTCAAATGGAAAAAGGAAAACTGGATTTCTTTATGGGGGCTTTTCTTTTTCAATTAAGATAGTTCATCAGATTGGTTGGGGAAACTTTTAAGAATATTCCATTTTAAAGTACAACGTTAAATTGGTATTAATGACAATGAAACTAATTTTAATGTTTTTTATTCTTTTCTGTTTTTTTGGTATATGTTATTTTTTTCAGAGGAGATAGATATGATGCCTTAAGAGCCTGCATTGGAGACACTTTGTGTCAGAAACTGCAAAATTTAAATATCTTCTTAGTAAGTATGAATAATCATGGGAATAAGTAGTATGTTCAAACTGCTATCATATATCATCATTTATTAAAACAAATTTGAGTCTGTGTAAAGTACAAGTGATTTTAAAAATGCTAAAATTTTGGTGTCTTAGATTATTTTCCTATACTGTATGTAATTATAGATGATACACAGTATAACCAACCTAAAAAATAAATACAGAGTCAGTACTTTCTGAGACCATACGGCCTGAGAGCTGAAATTATTTGCTGTCTGGCCCTTTACAGAAAAAGTTTTCAATCCTCTGGTCTATTTAAAGTAAAAGGATGAGTATGATAATTTTGAACATTAAATTATATTCTAGCAATATGTTTGAAAATTGGTGGGTTTTTAAAATTTTTTTCTCACTAAATGAAGGAATATATAAGTATATTCTGTATTTTTTTTTAATTTTTTTTTTTTTTTTTGAGACGAAGTCTCTCTCTCTTGCCCAGGCTGGAGTGCAGTGGAATGATCTCCACTCACTGCAACCTCCGCCTCCAGGTTCAAGCGATTGTTTTCCCTCAGCCTCCTGAGTAGCTGGAACTATAGGTATGCACCACCACACATGACTAATTTTTGTATTTTCAATAGAGATGGGGTTTCATCATATTGGCCAGGCTAGTCTTGAACTCCTGACCTTGTGATCTGCCTGCCTCAGCCTCCCAAAGTACTGGGATTACAGGCGTGAGGCACCGCACCCAGCCTATCTGTGTTTCTTAATTGTCTTAGTGCAATGGCAGGGAAATTTTCCCCAATAACATAGAACTCCTCTTCCTGCCATTTATTGTTATTATAATCAGCCCTGAAAATTACTGCTGATTCTTAGTAATCATCTTTAAAATAATGTTTTGAAAATGAGGTATTACTGAGCTTTTTACATGCGTATGGAATGTAGTATTATCAATTTTAGATAATAGAAGTCTTAGAATAGTTTTATGCAGCAAATGAGTTTTGAGAAATAACCAAAAGGGAGGAATCATTTTTATTAAAATGTACTAACATTATATTGTGTTTATTTCGATCTTGCATAAGTGGCTCAATGTTTGACATACATTTGGAATTTTTTAATGTCTTCTGTTTAAAGAAATTGTAAAATTATGCTTTTCCTTATTTGGTTTATACTTTTTTTTTTCTTTGAAACACAGTGGTAAAATAAACCTGTTAAATATTTCAAAGTAAAATGAGTCACAGATGATCAAGTTATTTTAATCTGATATATACCATTTCTCTCTTCCATAGGTAGGATGTGGAGCTATAGGCTGTGAAATGTTAAAAAATTTTGCTTTACTTGGTGTTGGAATAAGCAAAGAGAAAGGAATGGTGAGAATCAATCCTTGAGAGTTAAAAGTTTATATTTCTGTTGTTGCCCTTTTTTCAGCTATATTTGACTACATAAATCTGAAGTATCAATTTTTGAAAATAGAGCATTGAGATAAAAATTGATTCTCATGCCCTTCTGACCACTTTTCAAAACTTAAGTTACCTTATTGCAAATAACTTCTCTTTCTTTTGTAGCAAATTAATTCTTTCCTCAGTTTTCTTCTCTACTACTATGAAACTGACATTTGTGCTACTTACCTCGTAACGTTATTGTGAAGATCAAATGTGAAAGGGCTTTGCAAAGTATAAAACATGTCATTGTTACTTCTTTTAGATAGTGTTTATTAATTGTTAAATCTTTAAGATAACTGAAGCTAACATCACAGTGTTGCAGAATACTCAGTTGTAGTTTCAATTAGTGAATATTAAAAGTAGTGGGAAAAATACAAATCTCAGTGTAAAATTTAAATTCTTAAGACTCTAAATGTGAGTTAATTGCAAGCCATGTCATATATTTAAATAGAAATTTATTTCACTCGTGCTTATTTTGCCTTTTAAGATGTAAACTAGCTTCCATTAGTGAGTTCATAGATTTATCATGGTGACTAACAGAAGACTAATTAAATGGCTAAAATTTATGTGATAGTTCACCTTTTATAGTTTATTAAACTGGGCTTTTTATTCCAATTCAAAAGAGCATTCATTATATCATAGTTACAGGCAGATGTTCCATGTTTATATTAACATGTCCTAAATACTGCTCCACAAACCACTATTACTTTTGGTGATTTTGAAAGGGATATAAAAAGAAAAAAGTCTTTGGTTACATCAGTTTAGGAATCACCTGAATACTTTAACTCCTTGGAAATTCATGATGCACATTAGCATATAAAGGTCAGGAAAAGAACTGTAGTGAAGAAACCTACTGACTTCAGATAACAAAACAAGGTAAGTTAATATGGACAGACTTCTGTACTACTGCAAACACATAGACTTACTGTATACATTTTTTTTAAGTCCTTAGATAAATACCTTTTTTTTTCACTCTTACTCACCAACGAGATCTTTGTCTTAGAGGGCCTATAATGGTTATGCAGCACGGGCAATAGTATTTTTAAAAAGCTTAGTAAATGTAGGCAATTTCTTTAGGGTTAATCATCTTTCAATGGGCCTTGGGAATGTCCTTCAAACAGAAAATATATGTTAGAATATCTGTTCCTGTTTGAAATCATTTAGGCAGGTTGAACGAGTTTGATAAAAGGAAATTCTATATTTAATCTTTCATTGTAAATTATATTTGCAGTGAAAGAGTTTCTACTTTTTTTTAAGTGTTTACATATGTAGCCAAGCTGAAAAGAGAAATTCTCAGATGCTAGGAACCAAGAGAGAAGAACAAATCCTGAGTTGAAAGCCATTTACAAGTGTTTCTGTCTTGAATGTCTGTCCGAAACCTTAAGTAAAAACTGAAGTCACAAATGAGAAATTGAAACTCACAGCATGTGCCACACCCGGATCTGGGGTCCAAAATTACATCGTGTAAAAACTTTAAGCAGAGAAAGTAATATAACAAATTTAGATCTACTAAAACTTCCAGACCTTTAAAGCAAATGTAAAACTGTATCGTGATGATAATAGCACACTCAGGATTATGCAGAAAAATCAGCCTTCATTAAACACAATTCAAATTAAAAAATTACTATTCTATAGAAAGGGAACCACTTCAAGAATCGGCCATGGCAAATAAAAGAATTAGTCTCCTAAGAATTATAGGTAACAGAAGTGCTACCAATAATAGAAAACTTTACAGAAAATAGAACAAACTTTAAAGTTAAAAATGATTAGAGATAAAGAGGACTAGAAACAGGAAAAAAGACACTGAAATTTTTACAGCAAGCCAAGTAAGAATTTCTGTATAATTGCTAATATTAAGATTCAAATATAACTGAGGTGAGAATGGACAAATCAAAGGTAAATATAAATACCCAGAATGTAGTACAGAAAGATATCTTTTTTTTAATGAAAGAGAGTGGGTTTGCAAGGTCCCAAATAGGTCTGTAGAATTTCCAGAGAGAAAGATAAGGGAGAAGAAGCAATATATTCCAAAGATAATGACAAAAGTTCCCAGAGTTGAAGAAAGACAAATGCTTTCAAACTGGATGATAAACTAGTCCCAAACAAATCAAAAGCAAAGATTAAAAAAAGAGATTGCATAATAGACTTTTCATCAGCAATAAACAGAAGATAATGGAAGCATATCTTCGTAGTGTAAGGGAAAATTACTATTAACCTAGATTTTCATACTCAATTTAAGAGGGAGAGCCAAGTAAAGATAGCTGACATATAAAATGGTGAAAGATTACTACTTATTGGTTCTTATTGAAAGATGTTAGGTTGTGTAGGCAGTGTATAAAGGGTATGCAGAGGCATTTGTCAGCATTCATTGACTTACATAAGCATTGGTTTTTAAAAACCTTAGAGTGAGAGGGTTAAAAGTTTAAGTGTAACTTGATCTCATAGAAAGCAAACTGGAGAGGTCCAAATTAAATGGTTTAGATATTCTCAGTGTTCAGGAGGAAGATAGAAATTTTAATTAGTTTTAGGTCTTAAGTCACATGAGCATGTTAAAATTTTAAGCATAACCACATAACATTAGGCACTTAGATTCTAAACCAGTTTGGGGAGTTGGGGACAGTAGGAATCAAGAAAACTTGGTCAGTCCATTAGAAAGCAAAAATAGAAGGGAATGAAAAGCAGAGGTGGAAGGAAAAAGCCTTATTGTCAGTGAACAGTGAATTGATTAAGCTTTTTTGTTAAAAGATATTTTCTGATTGACCTTTTTTCTATTAAAAGAGACACTCTCTAACATAATTACATAGAAATATTAAAAATATCAGGGAACTATCAACTAAAAGAAAATAAATGTGGAATACAGTCTGAGACATTGTGCACCTACACAAATGTTTAAAAATGCCAAAGTTACAAATGCATTTTGAATACTCTTCAGATTATCTTGAGTTTGTTTACTTTCTTGCATCCTTTAGAATGAGTCTGCAGACTTTTTCTTAAAGGACAAGATAGCAAAGATTTCAGGTTTGCCGACCAAAGATCTCTGTCACAACTACTCAGTTCTGCCCCTAGGATCATGAAAACAGCAATAGACGATTCTTAAATGGTATGACAGTGTTTCAGTAAAACTTTATTTACAAAAATAGGCAGGCAGCCTAGCAGTTTGTAGGCCTCTGCTTTACCAGAGTCCCTTTCAAATTGATACATATAAGTATTCTTTCCAAATTAGTTGAGATTAAGGGTAAATATCATAAGTTTAGAAAGAAGAGCTAGCTCCTCTACAGCTAATCCATTTCATAGTTCTAAAACGTTTTGTTTTGTTTTGTTATGAGTAATTAGAAAAAAGTTTTGAACGGGAATTACAATTGGCTTTGGCTATTTTGTTTGATGTACTCCTATGTAAAACATTAATTGCAATTAAATGAAATATAAAAGAGTAGTATTGGTAACTATTTGGGAATGTTTATATCATTTTAACCTTTACCAACCAGACTAATTTAGAATAATTTGTCAGGAGTTTTTTAGTCATTCTAAGGAAAGAAAAATAGATTAAAATTTGTCCATTATGTAATTTCAGCCATATTTTCTTGATATTAGGTTACAGTTACAGATCCTGACTTGATAGAAAAGTCCAACTTAAATAGACAGTTCCTATTTCGTCCTCATCACATACAGGTATGTTGCTATTCTGTTTCAAATTTAAATCATCCATTATATAAAAAAGAAAAGTTTCCTTTTAATAAATAGAAAATAGTGATTGAACAATTCTAATGTGTTATTAGAATCTTTCAAATTATCAATGGTAATGACAAAAGGGAAAAATATGAAATTATTTAATGTACAATATTGATTTTTGCATTGATTTTGTATATTAAATCTGAGTTGTGAAATGGGTAGTATTTTTTTCATTTTGTAATCACCAAGGTATGTTTAAGTAAGTATATAGAAATATATTTCTAATTTGAAGTAAAAGTTTGCAAATTTGGCACTCTTTTTATATCCTTGTCATAAATCAGGTAAAAGTTTAGCACTTAGAATTTTTGTGCTCTTTTGATCGTTTGACTATTTAACATCCCTTTTTATCATAAAATAATGCTTGTTCTCAGTCTCCTTTTTTATAGAAACCAAAATATTTAATTCAGGAAAAAATGCATTTTTAGTAAAGAAAATTTGCTTTTACTGTAGAAATGTTTCAGCCAGGCACAATAGCTCACACCTGTAATCCCACCATTTTGGGAGGACAACACAGGAGGATTGCTTGAGGTTAGGAGTTCAATACCAGCCTTGGCAACCTAGGGAAAAACCATTTCTACCCTAAAGAAATGTTTGTAAAAAACTTTTCCCTTTATTGTTCAACAACTCATTGCCAGTCTTAGTAAACTAAGCTTAGTAATGTCATGAACAAAAAGTAACTGAAGCAGATGTCATAGTTAATCTAATTGCCTCACTTATCCAAATATAATAGACAAAGTAATAGGGTCTGTTGTGAACTAAAATACATTGCAAAGTGCATTTGCTTAACTTGGTGCATTTTACTTACAGAAGAACTATAAAGGCCTGTTTGTTCTTATTTTACTGAGTTCTAACAAAGTTTTGATTTGTTTGTACACTTAGAACACTAACAAGTGAAACAAGTCAGCCTACCAATGTGAGAAGAGACAGAAATATCCTTAAAACTAGATGTGTGAACGTAAACAAAATGGCCTAAAGATATTTAGTGCCAAAGCAAATGCAAATGAACAGTGACAGCGCCTGAAATGATACTCATGATTTAAAATAGTCAACTAAATATTTTTAAGAAAAGAAAGAATATATTTAGAGTACAGTAGTACCCTTTATTGGTGGTATCCAGTTTTGCTTGCCATAGTTTCAGTTAGCCATGGTCAATCAGGATCTGAAAATAGTTAAGTACAGTGTGGTACAATAAGATACTATATTTTGAGAGGGGGAGACCAAATTCACTGATTTTTATTAATGTATATTGTTATGATTGTTCTGCTTTATTGTTATTAATCTCTTACTATGCCTAATTTAGAAATTAAACTTTATCATAAGTGTGTATGTATATGAAAATACATAGTATATATAGGATTTGTACTGTCTGTAGTTTCAGCCATCCTTAGGGGTTGTGAAATGCAGATAAGGGGAAACTACTGTACTCTTTTTTATAAAACTGATACATAATTTCTGAAAATATTTCCATCCAGGAATAATAATAATTTCAAAATATGTTAGTACCAAAGTGTTAAACTCTCATAGCTCTAAGAACTTATCTTCTACAGAGCTGATTTCCAATATTTTACTGAATGTGTTCTCATTTTTTTCTATGCACTTAACAAGTCAAACAGGAAAAAATTGTACTCGTAATTGGACTTTTAACTTCTTTTAAGAACTGTAAAGCACTTAACTATGAGATAGAAGTTGTTTAGATTCTTATTAATAATTTGTGAATTATTTGGACTAATATGCATTATTAAAGTAGTGTTATTACAATTAATGTAATTTCTACAAACCAAAAATGAAAACTGGTCTCATTACTCTTACCTTATATATGGACTGCCATTGAACTTACACATTCTTATCATTCTGGAATATATAGAAAAAGCTTAGTCCTTTTTGTTGTTGTTGTTTAACATATTCCTTCTGCTTTTATTATTTGTTTAGAAACCTAAAAGCTATACTGCTGCTGATGCTACTCTGAAAATAAATCCTCAAATAAAGATAGATGCACACCTGAACAAAGTATGTCCAGCCACTGAGATCATTTACAATGATGAGTTCTATACTAAACAAGATATAATTATTACAGCATTAGATAATGTGGAAGCCAGGAGATATGTAGACAGGTACGTTCTTGAAATTCAGGCTCCTACGGAATTATCTTTAATTTTCACGTCTATTTACCACATTACTTACTGAAAAGTTACAGAATTTTCTGGTTATTCTTTATGTTCCTGTTGTAGTACTCCTCAGACACAAACCCTTTTATGATTTCCCATTACTTAGAATGAAATTCAAAATTTGTTAACATAACCTAAATGTTTTTCATGGAGTACCTCTCACCTGTTGACCACGCTGGTATAACATTTTCCAGTTCCCCTTGGCTCCTCTTGATCTAGCTGCATGTGCCTTTAAGTTTTTTGTTGTCTTTTTTTTTTTTTTTCTGAATTATAAAGCTACTTTTAATACTTTGGGGGTGAGTCTTACTGCTACAGAAAACACAGAAGGAGTAACTCCACCCCTAGAAGTGGCCCAGGAGAGAGAGGATGCCCAAGAAGGAAGCACAAAACGGACCCACTGCATTCAGGCCAAAGGGAATGACATCAGGGCTGGGACCTGTGAGCGCTAGTGGAGGAAACATGAGTGTGGTGGGACTGGCTTCAGGCACACAAGCGAAGGGCAGCGGGGGTGGGCACTAAACCACAAAGCTACTTGGGTTCCTCCTCCTCCTCCTGATTTTCCCTTTCTGGCTTCAGTTGTGTGATCTCCATGTCCCTCTGCTTGAGGGGCAGCAGCAAAAAGTTCATCATCTTGGCACTTTCCCTTAACTGTTTTCGTGTTCTGTTTTCTCATACTCTTCTACCAGGCGAGCTCATGCTGATTACCCACAGCAGCTCTGACCTGTCCCCCTCTTGGGTCCTCTTCTTCTCTCTGTGCCTCACTCTGTTCTTACAAGGCCTTCAGCATTTTTTTACGTGAGGGACTTAACAATATTCTTCAGCCTCAGGAAATTCTGTTTTTCTTGCTTTAACATTCCTGATCTCTAATCTGCCTATCTGCTCTTCACGTAGTTTAGCCTTTTTTCTTCATCCTTTCAGTTTCAGCCTAAATTTCTTTATCTAAACAGACTTTCTTTTCCCCCAAAATTCTAAATTAGAGCCTCCTATGGTGATTTTTCATAGCACTCTTTACCTTTTCTTTCATGGCACGTATTTTTATTGACATGCATATTTGTTTAATATTTGTGTCCTCACTAAATCATTAATCCAGGGACCATTTACTTTCCATTATTGTATCCTCAGTGCCCAACACATGATGTCACTTAGTAAATATTCCTTAAGTAAGTAGATAAATGAATGACTATAAATGTGTTCACACCCTACATCATCTTTCTTACATCTTTGTATGACTTCTTAATGTTAGGGTATAGAGCAGACATATTAGCAGAGGAAAATTTATCAGTTGAAAAATGTAAAAAGTTTGTAATATTGGGCCAAAGAGCGGAAGAAAACAAAACTTTAAGAAATTAAAATTTGTAGAATATAGGTATTGTAAGTATTGAGAAGAAGATTAATATTATTTGGTTAAAGAAAATATTGAGAAGAGATACTGTGGTAGAACTTGTAGTCAGAAAATAACCAAAGAAAAATATAAAACAAGGAAAAGGGAATAATACCGTTAGGAATTAAACCTAGAGATAAAGGTTAACAAAGCCCCAGATTTAGGATACTAATAGAAGGGGAGAGATAGAAATTATTAGATTGAACAACAAAATTTGTATGTATAGTACAGAATAGGGGGACAGAAATGATCCACTGGTTGTTTGATAGTAATATATCTGTTTTCCTAAAATACTACATTCAAGAAGTGATCAAGAAGTATGTGAAATGGTCAGTAGAAAGTAGTAGGATGTCCTTTGGTTACATTGTTACTGCTCACTTTTTTGTTTTTTACTTGTTATCTTTTCAAATAGTCGTTGCTTAGCAAATCTAAGGCCTCTGTTAGATTCTGGAACAATGGGCACTAAGGGACACACTGAAGTTATTGTACCGCATTTGACTGAATCTTACAATAGTCATGTAAGTGAATCAATATTTTGAAGTAAATGTCTGTCTTTTTATATCTTATAATTTTTGCCTTCATCAGCCAACAATTTGATTTAGCTTTCCTAATCCTTCTGATTTTGCTCTGCCAATGATGTTCATGCAAATGTGCATGTACATTTTTAAAAATATAATTGAACTTTAATTATCAGAATTTTGTGTCTGATGTTTCTAGAGCATTATTTTTCTGTTTATTTCTCAGAGCTGCTTGATTAGCTTTCTGATACCCTTTGAGTGTAAGATTGTTTGATAAGAACAGATTATCAAATTGAGAGTAGAACTGTCAACAAAGACATAAAATTTTATTTACTTGCTGAAACAAAGTGAGTCATTTTAGATTAGGTAAACCAGTAAACCTAGGCAAAATGTACCCTATCATAGAATGTGGATTTCTTCAGTGGTACTTTATCCACAAAAAACAACTTAGGTATTTGCCATTTATTTAATACGTGCTTTCTGCAAGAAACCTGTATCAAGCATTGAGGGCACATTTCTACTCCCCAACTGTTTTTCTCCATGGAAAAACTCATGCTATTCCGAGCACTACTCTGGGGATTCTTGAATTACTTTTCAAAACAGGGAGTGTTTTGAAACTTTAAATGTCACCTTGATTCATGAAGAAAAAAAGGATTTATATATGATGGTGTGTCATGAGTACTACATGGTGCACCAAATAAGTACACAAATAATAAGATTCATGATTGGCATTACCTAACTATTAACAAATAGGTTAAATGTCAAAAGAATTAACTTCTCTTACTGCCTAGAGAGAGAAGATGTAAAAATGTCTGGTTGGATGTTATTTATTTTTGGATTTTTAATAGCCTTAAAGCTCAAACGTAAATTCAATCAATAAAAATTGGTCATTGCTTCTCCTTAAGTATCTGTTGTCATATTTTATAAATTAGCGGGATCCCCCAGAAGAGGAAATACCATTTTGTACTCTAAAATCCTTTCCAGCTGCTATCGAACATACCATACAATGGGCAAGAGATAAGGTAAAAGTTCCTGTTTAAATTTATTTTCTTTGAAGTCAGAAAGAAAATATTTCTGACTTTGAACAGACTTCTATTTGTAAATTTTTTTCTTTTTCTCTGTTACAGTTTGAAAGTTCCTTTTCCCACAAACCTTCATTGTTTAACAAATTTTGGCAAACCTATTCGTCTGCAGAAGAAGTGTTACAGGTAAAAATAAATACATTTCAATACAAACTTAACAATGTCTCAATGTAGTCTTATTTCCAAGTTAACTACAAGTGACTTATTTTACCTCCATAAAGAGTGATTATACATAAAAAGTGAAATTAGGTCACAAATGATCCTCCTTTGGTTTGGGTGAACTATATAGAATTGTCAATATTTGACCATATTTGACTCACAAAACAGCAATTCATATGGTTCAAGCTAATAAAGATATGATAATTATGATAGAAGGGCTACAAATAATAAAAGGACTTTTATTAAGTCCTTTGGAAAAAAAAAATTGAGATAAGTTCTAGTGAAAATTTCATGAGGGAACAATAATCTCCAAGATTTACTACTCTTACAGTGAAGGCAACTTTAAAGATGTTTTCCCACTTTCTTTTACTCTTATACTAACAAGGCCTACTTTTTATTAGCAAATATTCATAGCATGTATGGTAAGTACATATGTAGTACTAATAACTTACAGCTAGGAAAATATGAGGGTAGCTTGGAAAATAAGAAATCAGAGTTACAATTTTATGTGCTATCTCTTCCCATTCCCCTTCTCCAAAAAGAAAAGAAAGAAGGAAAAGAGGAAAGAAGGGGCAAGGAGCTTGAGGTGAAAAAATAAAAGCATAAAACACATGAGTTGACCCTTCCAACTTAGGCTAACTTTTGATGGGGGGTGTGTATGTGTTTGTAATTGGAAGTACGTTGATTTTTTTTTTCTCTCCTATTCTAGAAGATACAGAGTGGACACAGTTTAGAAGGCTGTTTTCAAGTTATAAAGTTACTTAGCAGAAGACCTAGAAATTGGTCTCAGTGTGTAGAATTAGCAAGATTAAAGTTTGAAAAATATTTTAACCATAAGGTAAGTATGCATTCTGAGACATTAAGAAAAGGTCTGACCTTGGCTTATTTAGTCATTAACAAATTAATTTTATTGACCTGCAACTTGTATTCTTTCTTTTGGCAAGCTTTTCAGAAATTAGTAGTAAGTTAAATGAGAACACATGCTAATCTAAAAGAATTTTGTTCACAGTAGAAGAAGCAAGAAGCTGAGAAAATAGGGATATTCAGTCAGAAATTTTGCTGGGATTTTGCCATTTCCACCCATATCTGATAATCACATTTTCTGTCTGTTTCCCCATCCATAAAATAGAAATAATAAACTTGTACCTAATACATAATGTACTGGTGAGGATCAAAGGAGGTAAGACTTATAAAGCATTTAGAACAGAGCGTGGCACATAAAAAAATTACAAAATATTAGCTGTTATTCCTACCTCCAGTGAAAAACAGTTGCTGGAATGTGTCTTACATTCTCTTTAGTCTTTCCCTCTCTTTAGGCTCTTAAGTTCATCTTCTTTAAAAACATCTTTTTTTCTTTTTTAACTGGTTTTCCCTATGTTGTCCAGGCTGGCCTGGAACTCCTAGCTCAAGTGATCCCTGCCCCAGGCCCTAAGTAGCTGAAACAGCATGTGCATGCCACCGCACCCCACTTAAAAAATATTTTGTTTGTATTTCCATCTTTTTACTTTTATCAGAGCTCTACTTCTTAGAAAAGTGGTCTGTACTACTCAGTGTTACCACTTTCTCACCCAGTAAATTTGACTTCTTTGCTCTTCAAATTGTTCTTATCATGATTATCAGTGACCTCTGTTTCAGAATCTCGGGAACTCTTTAATTCTTTTCTGTTAATTTTTTTTAAAACTTTTTTTATAATGAAAAAAATTCAGCTGTAGAAATGTAGACGAAATAGTATAATGAACCCTAATGTAATTGTCATTTACTTATCACCCAGGTTTAGCAATTATCAATTCATAGATAAATCTTGTTTCATCACCATCCCCATTCATTCTTACCTTCCCCCAGATGATTTTGAAGCAAATTTCAAACATGTATTATTTCAGAAATACAAAATACTGTGTGTTTTTTCTGGTTTTGTGTTATTTAAGTATTAGCTCTTTAAAAAGAGCAGAATGACATCTAAAATATGCATCCATTTATAGAAAAAGGAGTGAAGTAATCTATATTTGTTTGCTGTAGATACCACCTCCCAAAAAACAAATAATGATAGAAAATGTTATTTTGGATTTTTCTTTATGAGGAGGGGGTGACAGGAAACTGGACAGATGGAATACAAGAGTGGTAGGGAGACTTCACTGTGTATCTTTTAATGTGTTTTGATTTTTGAGGCATGTGTATATATTTACACACAGCATTTTTAAATTTTAATTTTTCTTCATAATATTAAGTAGTGGATGCCTTTAATTCATTTTTTTCTTTAGGCTCTTCAGCTTCTTCACTGTTTCCCTCTGGACATACGATTAAAAGATGGCAGTAAGTATAAATGTTGAGAAGAAATTTCAGTGAAACTTATTACTGGCTATATACATTGAAAATATTTGTATCTTTTTGCTAGGTTTGTTTTGGCAGTCGCCAAGAGGCCACCCTCTCCAATAAAATTTGATTTGAACGAACCTTTGTAAGTATTTATATTTAGTTTTATGTGTATCTTTCATTATATATTTCTTAACTGGACATTCCTTAACTGTAAATTGCAGAGTGAAAACCTTAGGCTCTTTAATGTTAAATTATTTCATCCCTGTTAATTTAAGAGTTAACAAGTCATTCTGACCAAGAAAGCCAGCCACAACCCCTCCCACACAAATGTGAATCCATTTATTTACATGGTAAATAACCACATTATTTATAATAAATATCTAAGTTGAAACCAAAATCACCATTTTACTTTATCCATAAATTAGTAAAATGACAATGTGTTTTTGTATTTAATTAAATCAAAATAAAAGAATCTTCAGTTATATGGAGGAAAAAATAATACTGAATAGCTTTCTAAATAATTTCAAATTATTTTCAAAGGCGTTGTCTTTGTGTGAATACCTGGAAACACTATATTAGATACACATTAGATTCACATTTGTGTGTGTGTGTATATTTTTTCTATTTCTTTTCTTTTTTTTTTTTTTTTTTAAAGAGACAGGTGTCACTATGTGGCCCAGCTGGGTCTCGAACTGGGCTCAAGCAATCCTCCCACCTCAGCCTCCCAAATAGCTGGGATTACAGGTGCCTGCCACCACACCCAGCCTTATGTATATAAATGTTTAATTAAACACTTAGCTCGCCTTTACTAACCTTCCTTTCAACAGATAACTCTATGCTTAATTTTCTCATCTGATGGTGGTTTTAGGCTTCCAGTCACCTTATTCTGGACTGCTTCTTCTATAGGACTTCCTTCTTTTGTTTTTAAATAGACACATTTCCTTAGTTTGAACTTGATATATACTCATTAGACCAAATGTATAATATTTCTTGTGACTTAAAATATATTTTCATTCACTGGTCTGAGTTTTCTACTTCTGTTCACTCACTCCTTCTGAAGGTATTCATGATCACTACCTGAATGTTAGTGTTTTTGAGAATAACTGTTTGATGTTTTGTCTTTTATAGCTTCTGTAGTGTTTTGGTAGAGACTAGAATTTTTTTGTCTAACTTAAAAAAATCCTGAAACAATCATTCTGTGGTTATATTTCTTCAAATTACATTTAAAGGCTATAGTTCATAATGCGTTAAGTATCGTCTTCAAAACTTTGCATTCAAACTTTGTTTTATTTTTTAATTTCAAAAGGCATCTCAGTTTCCTTCAGAATGCTGCAAAACTGTATGCTACAGTATATTGTATTCCATTTACAGAAGAGGTAAGATATTCTTTAAGCCTTAACAAGTGATGCAAAACCAAATTAGAATTAGATGACTGATGCACTAATTGTGTGAAAATATTTATTAGTTATAAGAATCATTTTTTTATAGAGACTTTTTATTGTATTTTTGCCCATACTAACATAATGAAAGCTAAAAGCTCATTGCAGTATTGCTAAGTAGAAGTCGGATTTTTCTTTCTGAATTGAAGCAGTGAAACAGAAATATTTGTAAAATGCAGTCAAACTTTATTTTAAAAATATTTATAAGCTGTTTATTAGCTTCAGTTATCCTATTCTAAAAAGTCACAGTGAATCATTTCATAGCAATTGTGAAATATTTCTTAGAGATTTTCTTTGTTAACATATGTTTGACTTATTTTGTGATAATTAACATGTTTTTCAGGAAATCTGAAAATGCTCCTCTGTGTTGACATTTCTTACTTTTAGCATCATACCCATTATCTTAAACACTGTCTTCATTAACTAACATCTAAAGGGCCCAATGTGGTTTTCTCAAGAAGCATCTGTCTCTTCTCTTCACAAATGCATGTTCTTGCTAAATAAATTGCTGTACGTTTAGGCAGGCTAAACAGAAAAATATGAATCAGATCTGATAATTAACATTGGCTATCTTGGATTCAGATAAAAATCTCTGTTTTAGATTAATCCTTTTTGGAATTCATACAAATAAACTGTAAATATTTGTTTGGTAAAAATAATGGGATTCAATCTGATATTCTTTTTGGGAAAAACAGTAGTAATGTGGTGAGTGTGGTAGTTGACCTCAAAAGCACCGTGTCTCAGCTTTTGCCAAGCAGCTTCTCAATGATTAATATAGATGCAACCCATACCTTTAATTTCATCTAAGTTCATCTTTAACCATTTAAATATTTTCCTCCTTCTCAAGGTATGAATTCCATTTACTTATTTTACTTATTGAGTATAACTTACTTTAGGGAACTTTGTAAAACATTAAAAACATAAAACATAAAGCTAAGGAAATTAAAAAGATAGTCCCTGATCAAGTCACTCAGTTTTACATTTACAACTAGTCCTAAAACTACCTTTTAAAAAATTTTCAGAAGGACTAACGTTTCAAGTTTGTTGACTAATAAGTACTTTTTGTACCTTACCTTCTCCTCCCCCATAATCTTTATGGGGGGGATATTTTTATAGAAATAAAGATAAATGTCTCAAATGGATGTCTACATATTCAGATAAGAAAGTATTACATACTATAATGTGATTAAGGACATTTTATAGGATATTTTTAGCTTTAGGATTTAGAAATAGAATAATACGTTTGTTGGTAAAATTACTTTTTTAAAAACAGGACTTATCAGCAGATGCCCTCTTGAATATTCTTTCAGAAGTAAAGATTCAGGAATTCAAACCTTCCAATAAGGTATGTTTAAAAATTCATTCATTCAGCAAATAGTTTGTGAATTTGGACTTGTATGAAGTCCCATTCTAAACCTGGAGAATATCAAAATGAACATTTCTTGCTCTTGTGAATGTTATATTCCCAGTGGGGCAGAGAGGGACTATAAGCAAAAATGCTAATAAGTACATAATATTACAGTGTGAGTATAAGTGCTAAGAAGGAAAAATACAACAGGGAAAAGAAATAAAGAGTGATGGAGTTGGTGTCATTTTATATGGGTTGGAAGTGAGGGAAGACTCTTTGATAACAGTAACATTTGAGCAGAAACCTGAAGAAAGTGAAGGAATAGTGAAAGAGCAATACATGCAGCAGAAATAAGTGCAGAGAAAGGCCTTGAAAAACTTTTAAGGTCAGGACTCTTCTAGAAGAGAATATACAAGAGGGAGAATGGTAAATGAGGAAATTACAGAGATAGTTGGGGTTATGATAAATACTTAAGTGTTTTACCTTGAGAAGAAAAGCCAGTAGAGCATTTTAAGAAAAGTGACAGGATCTGACTTAGATTTAAGAGAGACTCTGGCTATTGTGTTAAGAATGTTGTATGTATGTTTACACAAGCGAGGAAGCAGGAAAAGCTGTTAGGAGGTTACTGCAAGAGTACAGGCAAAAGATGTTGATGGTCTGAATGAAGTAGTAGGTAGCAGGAAAGTGATGATAAAAGATTGGATTCTGTTTATATTTTACTATAGCTCTGAGATATTTCTAAGGGATTGGAATTAGTGTGAGAGAAAAAAAAGATTGTTATTTTCTTAGTTGAAATAAGAAGCTAGCTTAGTAGCTCAGAGTGAAGGGGATAAGAAGATAAAGGAAGTAAAAGCGAAGTAAAAGCAAAGAAAAGAAGGTATGAAATGATTGTCCAGTGGAGTGAAGGTTTGAAATAATTGTCAAGAAAAGATCCTTACCTTTTCTCCAGCCAGAATTTAGCTTCTTGGGTGGTATTGTACTGTATAATGGGTGGAAGATTGGCTATAACTAGGGTTGGGATTTTGCCAGGGAAATATATTGGGGAAAAAAATAAAAAAAACAATGGAATATTAGTAAAGATGGAACAGGAAATTTAGCCAATGAAATAGGAAAATTTGAAAACATATTTTTTTCTTTTTACATGTTCAATATATGCCTTTCTTGTATGTTCTCTTAAAAATCACAAAATTAGCTACACCAGAAAAGGTGGAGTAGTGACCACCTCCCTGCAGAATTCAAGAAAGAAGTGGTGTGTGTAGCCTTTCACTCTGCATTTTTATTTCAGGGAAAAAAAAATACTTGTAGGGTAGTTGATTTTGCCCAGGTAGATGGGTTTGCAGAACACAGTGTTTATGACGTATAGCCTATAAAGAATAAAAATCGGATGAGGATAAACAGAAGTCCCAAAGAAAGTTCTCAGCCCATGTTTCCAAGGGCAAAACTAGAGAGAAGCCAAGGAAAAATGGCTTAACTTTACTGTCCCTTATTACTCTTGCTTCCGTATGTTTTTGGCCTTGCATTGTTTCTATCTGTATCAAAGTTTGGGGGTAATAAGTTCTCCTGAGCAATTTAACTACAGTTTTAACATGAACTATGGGCTTTTTCACAACTCCTTAAAGGAGCTCACACTGAAGTTTCATGTATGGTACTTCTGGTTGCAGATGTCACAGTCAAAAATTTCAACTAGCCATTCAGACAAAGAAAAGTTTCTCCTTCCTGGACTCCTTAATATTTCTTAATTTTTTGTAATAATATTTAATTTGTAAAAGGATGATTTGAGTGTATTTTTAAAAAATATTACTTCATGATGATGAAGCTAATTTTTTGGTTTGAGAATATTAATTTCCATGCCCTAATGGAATATCTAATAAGTAATTTTTTAAGGTTAAATTACTTATGGTATGCACTTACTTAATCCTACCAAACTTTCTATATGAAAGAAGACATATTCTTAAGGAAAAAACTTTTCAGCAGTCAGTAAATATTTAAAGGATGGCCATATTATATATTTTATGGATTTCTTTAGTTTCTTTGATGTGAAACAGCTCTGTACTAGTTACAGCAGTGCAACTTGAGTTTAAAGTAGATTTGTCAGAATCACAAACTGTTGATTAATACTAATTTTATTCTAGTGTGGAATTTTTAAAAAGATCGGTATGGACTTAGATTGTATGAGCTCCTCAGTATTTTTTATGCCCACTATATCATTGTAGACAATAAAAATTAGATATATTGGAGTTCTGTCGGTGAACAAGATACATGAAAATCCCTGTTGTTATAGAGCTTACATTCCTGTGTGAGAAGATAGATAATAAAATACATACATGAATAACAATACCTTCTGAAAATATATTGGACCAATGATTAATAATCTGATTAAAATACATAGAGAAAATATTTTCTCGTTGTGATTTGATAAAATATTTAAATGGTAACCAAATCTAGATGCAGAAAATAACATTAATAAAAATATATTCATATATTCAAAGGTTGTTCAAACAGATGAAACTGCAAGGAAACCGGACCATGTTCCTATTAGCAGTGAAGATGAGAGGAATGCTATTTTCCAACTAGAAAAGGCTATTTTATCTAACGAAGCCACCAAAAGTAAGGGAAAATCTTTATAAAAATGTTTTGAACGGGATGAATTTTTATTTTCACCAAGCTCTACACCTAAGAATTTGTGGAATTTAGTAACAATAATGATGATGACATTAATTGATTTCATGATCATATCAAAATCAGTGGTCGTCTTTAACTGTGACTAAATTCATCATTTTCCCCACTATTGCTCTACCCTCAAATCTTATTATCCAGTCACAGTAACTGCTTTGTTGTTTTTCTGATCATTTTAGTTCTTTAGATGGTGAGCAGGTCTAAAATCATGATTAAATAGCTCTGTCTTTAAGGAATTAAAAATTCAGTTTAATGGGGTCCTTGTGGAATCTAATCTTTGGACCGACCCATTTAAATCACTTTAGGGTAAAGAACCATAAACAGAACTCTTCTTAGGTTCTTAGTCTTCATAATTACTGACAGGGAAAACAAACTGACCTATATATATATATACTTCTTTGCTAGATGGTCTTAAATATAAAAGTACAGGAAAACTGAATTTTTAATTTCTTAAAAACATTCACTCATCTGTTTTGACCTGCTCACCATCTTTTAGTTTTATAAATCAGTAGTTCCCAAACTTTTGAGATTTTTAGTACGGACCAGTAGAATTTCAGGAAAAATAACGCAGAATAACAGTAATTAGAAGAATCTTGGAAACCACGGATCCACAAAGATTTTAGAAAATACTTATTTTAATTTGACCTATTGACCCTGTTCTTAATTATCAGAGGGAAAATGTTTCAAAGTAGGATTTATGGAATAAATTTTTGAACTATACCTAATGTTGGCTTTTTTATTGTAAACCACTTGATAGCAGATGTGCAATATATAACTTTTATTTTGCTATTAGAAAGTTTTTAAAATATAGAAACATCTCTAATTTAGTGGCATTAAAACCATCATTTTCTTTCTTTTTTTTTTTTTAATTAAAAAATACTGTCTCTGTTTAATCATGGGAAAAGCTGTTTCCGTGTCCTTCAATAACTTTAGTTGCCTGGATTTTTCTTATGGTTCTCAGTCATTTAAAAATATAAAAAGAAATCTTTAAAATTTAGTAAACCCACATTGCTTTTTACCTAGCAAAACCTTTACTCCCTGCTATGGAACTTTGTTTTTCTGGTTGATGTGATCAGGTGACCTTCAGATGGCAGTGCTTTCATTTGAAAAAGATGATGATCGTAACGGACACATAGATTTCATCACAGCTGCATCAAATCTTCGTGCCAAAATGTACAGTATTGAACCAGCTGACCGTTTCAAAACAAAGCGCATAGCTGGTAAAATTATACCTGCTATAGCAACAACCACTGCTACGGTTTCTGGCTTAGTAAGTTTATTATTCCTTGAATAAAAATGTTCCTTTTTCATTGCCTCTTCCCTGTCTTCCCCATTATACTAACCCAGTCACTCAAACATGTTAGAGAAGGAAGGATAAATATTGGATCTCATAATTAAAAATTTCAAGATATTTTCTGAAAATGCAGTCATTTATATTTTGAAGTTTTACATAAATATACATCTTAAAATTAAAAATAAGCTCAATATAGATTGTGATTTTTCTTATAGGCAGTAATCCTCTCACTGATCTTTGTATCTTTCATACAAAGCAGGTGCTTTGTTTCTCTTAAATGAAATGAACTTCCCTAATCTTTATGCAGAATGACTCAGAATCTTTAAGGGTGGCCCTAGTTATTATACCATATTACATCATTAGTCTCAAGTTACTCTAGAAGCTATGTAATTATATACCCTGTATTAAGTGATTTTAGACTGTTGTCTTTTTTGAGTTCTGGCATCTGTTTTCAAAGTAGGGAGATTACATGGTCGAATTGATTTTTTTTAATAACTGTTACCACATATAGAGTAGGTTAAACGTTTGAAAGTATAAAATATGCTAAAGTATGGAGACCTATAATAAGCAATTTACGTTACTCTAGTCCCACATCTGCTATTACTATCTACAGAGAAATGCTTGAAAACTTGTGAAAATTGAATAGATCCAATTAAAATTGTAGTTTTAGGTTATTTATATAATCAGATCACTTTCTTTTATCTAGGTTGCCTTGGAGATGATCAAAGTAACTGGTGGCTATCCATTTGAAGCTTACAAAAATTGTTTTCTTAACTTTGCCATTCCAATTATAGTGTTTACAGAGACATCTGAAGTAAGGAAAACTAAAATCAGGTATGTTTGAAGGTCTGTTTCTCTTGTATAATGAAAATGAAATAAAATATTTTACCTTTTAAAAGGGAAAAATACTGGCTTCACCTCGTTTCCCTTTATATGTGTGTATATTCTTCCCATCACTTCAAGATCAGCTCAAACCTCATCTTCATGAAATATTTCTGACTAAAGTAGCCAAAGAACCGTTACAACACTTTATCTGCCACATTGTTTGGCATTATGATTTCATCTGTGTCTACCTTGCCCAGATGAATTTGTAGGTACTCTGGTGTCTGACTGCAGGTCATGAGATTTAGAATTCAATTCCACAATCTTGCGACAAGGCAGAACAATTCCCTGGGCCTATGCTTTTTAGTTTTCAGATTGGCAACAACAGAAACTTGAAAAAAACGTATCTTAGCAAGGGTGTGAGAAAGCAGACACTCTCATACAATACTGATGAGAGTACAAAATAGTGTAATCCACAATAAGGAATATATAGCACTATATGTCAGATTTTTAGATACATTTGCACACGTCTCAGACTATATATTTGCAAGATAATTATTCTGGCATTATTTATCATAGCCAATGATTAGAATAACCTAAGTGTCCAATAACAGGGGACTCGAACATCCACACAGTGAAACCCATGCAGCTATTTTAAAAAGAGAGAGACAAAACTCTCTTGCTAAAACATGCTGATTTATAATGAGATACTGGAAGGATCCACAAGGTACTAATTAAAAGTGGTTACTTATATGATGTGATGGGGAAAGAATATTATGAAATATTTTAGAAGGTGTATTATCCTTTATTTTCCCACATTAATTTCTAGCCCAATCACAAATAATGGACTGCTGGAGGTGGGTTTTTGTATCATCACTAAAGGGAGGATTTTTCTTATAGGCAGTAATCCTCTCACTGATCTTTGTATCTTTCAAAGTTTCTGTTCTGAATATTTTTCTATAACAGAAATGGAATATCATTTACAATTTGGGATCGATGGACTGTACATGGAAAAGAAGATTTCACCCTCTTGGATTTCATAAATGCAGTCAAAGTGAGATACTTTTTTTCATTTGGTTCATTAGTAGCTTTACATCTGGTTTCTATTTAATTCTTGTTTATAATTTTATTGGAAGTTATAATTATTTAGCATGAATTTGCTTTTTTTACTGGTCAGAAAACATTGTTTACAAATAATGTTAAATAAGCATTTTATGTTTGAGTGAGGCTTTGTTATTTCTCTTTTTGATATTCACTTTTAGGAGAAGTATGGAATTGAGCCAACAATGGTGGTACAGGGAGTCAAAATGCTTTATGTTCCTGTAATGCCTGGTCATGCAAAAAGATTAAAGTTAACGTAAGTATTCAACATTATATGTAGTGATTAACAAGAATTTAAATATAAGTTGATGCACAGTAAAAAATTAAATATAGAGGTTACCATAATTCAGATAAAAGCATTAATCTTGTCTAATAACATTAATAAGACACTAAATCTGCCAGGTGAAGACCAGCAGCCTACCTCTTGAGAGATTCAGCTCTTCAGTTAATAGGTTTAGAAACTTGATTCAATCAGTACACTTAAGTAAAAGTGGATTCATCTCTTATGTTGAAACACTTAATGACCAGGTTTACGAGGAATCAAACTGCCAAATTACTATTTTTTTCATTTTTTCAACAAATTATTGTTTAGGGTACCTGCTGTGTGCTAGGTACTATTTTATTTTATTGTTATTATTTTTTTGAGGCAGAGTCTCACTCTGTTGCCCAGGCTGGAGTGCAGTGGTGTGATCTCAGCTCACTGCAACCTCCACCTCCTGGGTTCAAGTGATTTTCCTGCCTCAGTCTCCTGAGTAGCTGGGATTACAGGCACCTGACACCATGCTCAGCTAATTTTTATATTTTTAGTAGAGACAGGGTTTCACCATGTTGGACAGGCTGGGCTTAAACTCCTGACCTCAGGTGATTTCATCTGCCTCAGTCTCCCAAAGTGTTGGGATTACAGGTGTGAGCCACCGCGCCTGGCCTAGGTGCTGTATATTAGCTATTTCCCTGCAACTAGAACATATATTTCACCGGAATGGGAATGTTTATTTGATCTTGTCACTGTTGTATCTCAAGCACTTAGATCGATAACCTGGCACATAAAAGGTTATCAACAAATATTTGTCAGATGACTAAATGAATCTCTGTGTGATGATTAACATATCTGTTGGCTTTAACTATGATAATTAGTTGAGGTTAATTACTCTTAAATTATAATCCAGTCTGAATTATCCCTTAAAAAGTAAAACAACTATTATATTAGCTAAGGCATTAATTTGGCTTATATTGTTTTTCATTAAGATCCCTGTGTCTTTTGGATAAAGCAAGAGTAGTGTTTAGAATTCCTTTATTTTATGCTGCAGTGGAATGTATATGGTCATAAAGTGTATTTATTAATGGTGTTTAAAATTTGTGGAAAATTCTTTTAAAAATGCTTTTAAGATTTGGCCAATATTTAAAACCTCCAGTATGATAATATTTTTTGTTTTATTACATTGTTCTTTTAGCAAGTATTTATTGAGTCTCTGTTAAGTACTGAACATGTTAAGTCTGTCAATGGGATTGTGATTAATAGCATGAGGTTGGCTTTAGAAAGACCTGGATTCACATTCTTGCTCAGCTACTTAGTTTTGTTACCTTGAGTAGCTTTTGAAACTTAGTTTCAAAAAGCTACAGATCCACAAATAGGCATGATTGTGCCCAGAGTTGAGCACTAAAATAATAGTAAGAGCTAATGGTGTCATGGCACATAAGAAATATTCCATAAATGTTAGTCCTGTTAATATTTTGTTATCATACATGTTCATCAAGCCCTGCCTTCAAGCAGTTCACAGTCTTAAAGGAAATTGATTCCTATTTATCCCTCTAAGTACTTTCCCCTCACAATATTCCAGCTACACTGGCCTCCTTATTTGTCCTTGAATATTCACTTTTATGATGCTCCATCATGGGACCTTTGCTTTAGTTGTTTCCTCTCTACAAGCAATTCTACAAGAGTTGCTCGTAACTTTTGAGATCGTGACATGGCTAAGTCTCACCTCTGGTCCTGTTTATCATTAAAGTATAATTGAGTAACTGTGATAATGAAAATTTTTACACAGTATTGTGCTCAGACCTCTAATTCACGGTAGATTTCATCTGAGCTACCTTTGAAGAAAGATTATTCCTGGCAAAAGCAACAGTCTTTGCAGCTAAAAAGAACATACATACAAAAGTAAAACTACTATTAATTAGCAAAGGCATTAATGTGCCTTACGTTGATTTTCATGAGGATACCTGAGTATCTTTTGGATAAATAAAGAGTAGTATTTTAAATTCTTACTAAATTCTAAATTAGAATTCAGATTTTTTTTGGAATGACGGAAGTATGAGGTGGTGATCATGAATGGTGCAAAAATGAAAAGTTTTTGTATGGGACAAAATATCTTTGTGAAATGGAAAGAGCTACTGAGGATTAAATCGATTACATACTTCAGAGCCTGGCATGAAGTAGGTATACAGTATATGACAGATAACATTATTAGGAGAATACATCAAATTTATATTTGAAAAGAATTCTAGGAGCAGTGTAGATTGGAGGTAGAAAGAGACTGGAGAAAGCTAACTAGAAGCTAATACAATTATCTAAGGGGTGTATAGATGATGATGGATTTACGGCAGTAGTGACAATAACAAAGACAGTGATTTTTCAGTAAGTAAACAGGATAAACATTGGATATAAGGGAAAAACCTAAGAATGAATTTTACTTTGTATTTCTAGCTTACATTTTAAGGTTAGTTCTAGCTTGCTTTTTTAGTCACTACAGAGAAATGCTTGAATTCATGATGCCTCCAAACTAAAGAGGAAGTATAGGAGGAGAATTAAATTTTTTAAGTCATTGCAATCTCCGTCTCTTGGGTTCAGGCAATTCTCCTGCCTCAGCCTCCTGAGTAGCTGGGATTGCAGGCGTGTGCCACTGTGCCTGGCTCATTTTTGTGTTTTTAGTAGAGATGGGGTTTCACCATGTTGGCCAGGCTGGTCTTGAACTCCTGACCTCAAGTGATCCGCCTGCCTTGACCTCCCAAAGTGCTGGGATTGTAGTCTGAGCCTTTTTGTCTTTCAATAAATGGTTTGTATTCTTTATCATGACCAGTGTATTCAAATGTATTCACTATTAGGTAAATGAGTGTCTTGAGTTCAGACCTTTTAGTAAAGAAAAATGAATATATGAAAGCAGATTATTAGATGTTAAATAAAGTCTAGATACAAGACCAGGTTCTCTGGATGGCATTAGTCAGCAAATTGTTTTTTCATTTTGCAGAATTTACCAAAATATTTATTCTTGCTTATTTTTCTTAGAATGCATAAACTTGTAAAACCTTCTACTGAAAAGAAATATGTGGATCTTACTGTGTCATTTGCTCCAGACATTGATGGAGATGAAGATTTGCCTGGACCTCCAGTAAGATACTACTTCAGTCATGACACTGATGAATAGAAGTTGTCTTAACGTTACTCCAGGACTACTTGATTTTGGAAAGAGTGCACTTAATTCAGAAGCTAAAGAAAATCAGCTCATAATATTATGGATTTCTCTCTCATGAAGCCTTAATTTTAAGGAAAACATCAGTAGGAAACTGCACTAAAGAATTATAAAACATTTTGGGGCATAGTATACACTTGTCTAATGGTTCACACATGGCTATGATCACAAGCAAGTTTGAACTGGAATGCCGTTTTATAATGCTTACAAAAATGTGTATATTAATCTGTGTATTAATCTCTCTGGATAAAAAGAAGGAAAAATATGTATGACCAGAACAGATATGAAGAAATTGAAAGCAACAAATGCAACTATCCAAAAAGTTTAATTTTATTTAATGAATTTCTTTTTTGTTTAAGGACCGATTTTCTATACAAATAGTGTTTGGCACCCAGCACCTTTCATAAGGTTAGGCTTTGAGAATTTAATACACTGGGAAGAAGAGGTATGGTAATGGTGGATGAAGAGTGGACATTTTAAATTGTGCAGTTACAGTTTACTGTCCTGTTACCTCTGCTCATTTAACCAGAGTTTGTTATGTCACTATGTCCCAAAATGAGGATTTTGTTGATAGCATCAGTGTTGTACGAGCAGTAGGTCGGATGAGACATGTTAACTTAGACTAAATGTGAACAGTATTATATGGACTCTCGCAGCCCTCTCAGAGAATCCATGAATGTGAACAGACAAATGTGGCTAACCATTTAATTCTTCAGTATGCCTTCTAATGTGGCTATTTTATTTATGTGAAACTCTAAACCTGATTGTCCTATTATATAAAACTAAAAGATTTTGTAAAGGGAGTGTCCTTAGAAATAGATGAAAAGTAGAATGTTACAAATTATTGCTAGGGGGAGTCTTTTTTTTCCCATAAAACTAATGGATATTAATTTTTTTTTTTAAGAGAAGCACGTTATTTCATTCCCATTCCCAGAAAGGGAGTTAATGAAGATAAAAATTTATTTTTTAAGGTCTTTATTGAGATGAACTTTCTGTTTTCTGGTATGAACTATTACAGATGTTTCTATAAGTACTTTCATTAGAATGATGTAAACCATAGTACCCAACACTGTAAACTCAGTGAAAATAGTAAATGATTCTTTTATTACTAAGACTATCGTGCATTCTGAAGCAATTGGCATTTTTTTTAACCATAGGAAGTCATTTCCCTCTGGTTCCTTTTCTTCTTCTCTCCTGCTCAGACTATTAGTAGGTACTTCGTTAAATAAAAAACTAGATTAACATCAGTATTACTCAAATTTGGTATCTTTTTATACCATGTATTATACTTTTTATTTCATTTACAAATAGTTTAAATTACTTTGTCAACTAGTGGTATTGTTTCCTTCTTTTGTGAAAGTACCATTAAGTGGAGAAAATATATGTGGAAGTAGAGAGTGAATCTGTATGATTAAAGGATGACCTGTACATAGAGAACTGGGCAAAAATGGATAGGATGAATTTAAAGAAAAGGACTACCTTTGGAAAAAAGAAATTAAATTTTGTTCACATATCCTACTCCTTACCATTGTGCATATTCCAAGTGTCATATTTAAAATTAAGGTTACTTAAAATTGAATCCAGGAATATCAAGGCTCTATTTCTTAGAATTTTAGAGGATAGGACTAATAAAAGGACTTTTGAAAAGAAGGCTTTTTTTTCACATTCACTTTGTTTTGTGCTCTTTGAGAGTAACTGATATTTTCCAGGTAGTCATTCAGCAATGGGTTAAATATGATCCAATAACTTGCTTATATTTTATTGAAGTCTTGACATCTCTTCAGGAGTAAGTTTAGAATGATGCTATCAGTTCATATTAATAAATATTAGTGCTTTATCAGATGAAACAAAATCAACAAAAATTAAGTTCATTTTGTGATTAAACCTGCAACCATTTTTCCATTATTTTTCTTCTATAGTTAATGGTTATTGCCATAATTTCTTCTGTTTAGTTCTACTAAGCTAGAAAGCCAGGGTGAAGTTAATGATAATTCCCTTTGTTTTGTTTATTTCTGTACCATGAGATCACTGTTGATGACTGAAATACTAGGTGCAAAAATTAATGATTTGATTTTTGTATGGTTCCACTGAGTAATTTTTTACTTATTAAAAATAAATTAAGAAATTTAAGAATATCTTCGTAAATCATGTTTCGTAAGTTGACGCCAGAGATTCTGATTTTGCTATTTATTTTGTGAGTAATGTTGCTTTGGTGTTTCCTAATTTTCAAGTTTGCAATCATGGAGCTACAGCAGTTCCTAGGTGTGGAAGGACATTACCTCAAATGTCCTCAAATGGCTCCAGGAAATTCTTTTAAAACAGTTGGAGAGAAATAGTTGTGACCATGTAAAACCTAGAGGATCTGGTAAATCCTGTACTACTGGTTAGGGATTTGTGAAGTCCACTTATTTTTAGATTTCAAAGCAGTTCTGTTACATGTCTGTAAGTTCCTCATAAATTATCCCAAAGGTAGGACATGGAAATAAATGTATATCTTTATTTTTATTTTTTAATCTACTATGTCACACTCTGGTGACATTATGGAACATTTAAAAAAGCAGCTATGCTTTAGAGTCCATTATTTTATAATTAGCAAAATGAAGACAGAAAGTTGTTATCTTGAGATTTTTAGGGAAAAAAAATCTTGTGACCTAAATCTTTCCACTCTAATGAATATAATCATAAATTCATTGTGATTGCAAATGTCTAATTTTATATAATCACTGTGTATGGGTTTAATTATTTTACTTTTCACAGATTTAAAAACATATCATGATCTGAATGCTTTCTCTGAAAAAAATCAGAAAGTTGAGCTCTTGGGGGATCAGAGTAAGTATCCATTGATGATATGTATTTATTTTGCTCTTTCTATGTCATAGCTTTGTTTTTTTAATTGAGAAATATACATTCAAATATGTATTCAAGAGTACACAAAATATAAATATGCAGTTCAAGGAATAATTTTAAAATAACTATATAACTAGCACTCAGCTTAATAGAATATATTGAAAACAGTTCAGTAACTACCCATGTAGTTCCTTCCCAGTCACAACCAGCTCCCCACCACATACCCTGTGGTAATTACCAATATCATATGTTTTATGATAATTCTCTTTATAGTGTTAGCACCTATGTATGTAAACTTTAGCAATACAGTTTGCTTGTTTTTGAATTTTTATCCAAAATCATACATTCTTTTGTAGCTGCTGCTTTTGTTCAACATGTGATTTATTCATGTTGGTTGTAGCTGCACTTCTTTCTTCAATATTTCTGCCAAATTTGCCTTTTTATTAATATGCCACAATTTATTTACTGTAGACAATTGGGGTGTTTTTAGTTTCAGGCAATTACAGTTTCACAATGAACACTGTATTTTATCTAACTCCTAGTACAAATAAAGTATATATCTAGGAGTCAAATTTTTTGGTCATAGTATATTCATATCTTAAACTTTAATAGATGATTACAAATTTTTTCCTAAGCATTAGTATGCTGGTTGGTTTTGTGTTGCTATAAAGGAATACCTGAGAGTGGGTCATTTATACAGAGAAGAGGTTTATTTGGCTTATGGTTCAGCAGGTTGTGTAAGCATTGCACAAGTTTCTGCTCAGCTTCTGATGGGGCCTCAGGAAGCTTGCAGTCATGGCTGAAGGCAAAGGAGGAACTGGCGTATCACATGGCCAGAGGAGCAAGAGAGAAATAGGGGAGGTCCCAGATTCTTTTTAATAATAAAATCTCACATTAAGTCATGGAGCAAGAACTCGTTATCTCAAAGAGGGCACTAAACCATTCATGAGGGATCCAACCCCATGACCCAAATACCTCCCACCAGCCCTCACCTCCAATACTGGAGATCATACTTTATCATGATACTTGCAGGGGACAAATATCCAAACTATGTTTCTGCATATCTTGGTCAATGCTGGTGTTAACAGATTTTTGTTTTAATTTTGTCAATCTGGTGGAGGTGCAATTGTATCTCATTGAAGTTTCACTCTGCATTTCACTAATTACCTGTGAAGTTGAGAACTTTTTTCGTAAGTTTATTGGCCAATTTGACTTTCTGTTTTTGTAAAGTGTCTCGTCAGGTCTGTCACACATGTTTTTGTTCTGTTGCTAATCTTTTTCCTCATTGTTGGCTACATAGTTGCAGATATCTTCTCCCATTCTGTGGCTTGCCTTTACCTCCCTTATGATGTTCTTTGATAAAAATAGTTTATTAATGGTTAAGTGCTGAGAAGTATCAGTCTTTTAAAATTAGAGTGCCATTCCCTATTCTGGAGTCATGAAGATAGTCTTCTATATTGTCTTCTAAAAGCTTTAATTTTGCCTTTCATATTTAAATTTTTTATGAGGAATTAATTTAGTGTATGCTAGGAGATGCCTCACCACCATTTACTGAAAAGTCTGGGCTTTATTCCTCCTTTCTATAATGCCACCAAAGTCATGTATTATATCCATATGTAAACATATCTGTTGATGAAAAGAGTCAAACTCTGTAAAATATTGTAAGAGATTTATTCTGAGCCAAATATGAGTGACCATGGCCTGTGACATAGCCCTCAGGAGGTCATGAGAACGTGTGACCAAGGTGGTCAGAGTACAGCTTGGTTTTATATATTTTAGGAAGGTATGAGACATCAATCAAATATGTTTAAGAAATATTTTGGTTTGGTTCAGAAGGGCAGGACAACTCAAAGCGGGGGGCTTCCAGGCTGTAAGTAAATGTAAAACATTTTCTGGATGACAATTAGTTGAGTTTATCTGGGATCAATAGAAAGGAAATATTCAGGTTAAATAAGGGATTGTGGAGACCAAGTTTTATTGTGCAGAAGAAGCTCTCAGCAGACTTCAGAGAGCAGGTTGTAAAATGTTTCTTATCAGACCTAAAAGGGTGCATGGCTCTTAGTTGATTATCTCCTGGATCTGGAAAGGAAGGAAGGGGGAAAAAAAGAGGGTGGGGTAAGGGGATTCTCTATAGAATGTGGATTTTTCCCACAAGGGATGGCTTTGCAGGACCATTTCAAGATATGGCAGAAAAAACCTCTATGTTTTGGGGTAAAATATTTTTATTTTCTTCCTTGTTATGCTAGAGTCAGATTGGAAAGTAAGCCATGATATAAAGGTTTAAAATCTATCTGATGAGAATTTATGGTTTGCAGAGCATGACTTCCCAGACCCCTTAGATAGGAATTTGGGCAACACAAAAAATCAGAGCTTAGTCCTCACATTCATTCTGAATTTTTTTGTTCCCTTTTTTCTATCCTTGTGCTAGTGTACCGTCCTCATCATTGTAGTTGATATATTGTTGATATTTGGCAAAACAAATCCTTCCAACTTATGGTTCTGTTAGAGTGTCTTGGTTATTCTTAGCCCCTTGTATTTTCAGTTCTCAGTTTCTTTGCAAGCATGTAAATCTGTCACTCTTGCAGTTTTTAATTGTCTTGCTGAAATTTTCAGTCTCTTATCTGCTTCAACATGAAAAGCATAATTATTTTGCAGTCTGTAGCTAATAATTCCAGAATCGAAACCCTCCTGTGGGTTTTGTTTCTTCTCATCTTCATTCTTATTGTCTTGTCTCCTTGTGTGCCTGGTTATCTTTAATTATTTGCCAATATTGTATTTGAAAAAACTGGAAATAACTTGATGCTCAGAATGATGTTTTCATCCTCCACAAAGTTTTTTCGTTTGCTTCTGCCAGGTACTTGGGCATTAGTAATTTAGAATTATTTTGATCCAATTTCAGAGACTGAGATTTTCCAGGTCACCTAGGTGACTGAAAGCTGAGCCACAGACTGTGGTAGTACTCTTCTGTTCATCCGTATTTCCAGGGTTCAACCATTCAGGGTTTCAAAGTGAGTTACCAGGCCCTCACCTCTTGACTGGCCCTGGACTCCTCTACCTTTGAATGTTTAGCCCCTTAGCTCTATCTAATCAGCTTCCCAGTGGCCTTCTGCAATCTATAAATACTCCTAACACAGTTGTCCCAAATGAAAGGTTTATTTTTTTGAGTTGCGGTCCTTTTCCAGATATTATTGGCATCGTAATTATTCACCAACTTAGCTCTTTGCTGTCTTCCCACATTTTTGAAAAGTATATTTTATCCAGCTTTTCTAAATGTTCTCAAGTGAGAATATTAATCCAAATTACCTAGCTCACATTATTTCCTGTTGATTATGTGTGAAATACAGTTGATTTATTTGTGTTGCTTTTGTACCAGGAAACAACTCTGTAGTGTTTCTGTAAATTATTTGCACAGTTTTTAAAATTTTCTTTTTCTTTTCTTTCTCTTTTTTTTATTTTGTTTTTTTTCAGACAAATTTCACTGTGTCGCCCAGGCTTGAGTGTAGTGGCGCAAACTCAGCTCACTGCAACCTCTGCCTCCTGGGTTCAAGCGATTTTTCTGCCTCAGCCTCCCAAGTAGCTGAGACTACAGGCACCCACCACTACGCCCGGCTAATTTTTGTATTTTTAATAGAGATGAGGTTTCACTGTATTGGCCAGGCTGGTCTTGAACTCCTGACCTCGTGATCCACCTGCCTTGGCCTCCCAAAGTGCTGGGATTACAGGCGTGAGTCACTGTGCCCAGGCCATTTTTAAAAATTTCTACATAACCTTAACTCCAAATAAAAACAGTTTAATCTTTTCTAAGATCCAAATTTTGGTTTTGTTGATCCTTTCTATAGCACGTTTCCTCTTCCATTAATTTCTGCCTTAATCAATATTATTTCTTTCTATTTTATTAGGGTATTTTTTACTATTCTGTTTCTAACTTGTTGAGTTGGGTTACTTTTTTCATTTTTCAACTTGTCTTCCTTTTCAACATATACATTTAAAAGTTATCTCTATACTATTGTAATATAGTTACATTATACTCAACTTATAGCCATATTCCACAAATTTTGATACAGAATGGCCATATTTAGTTAAAATATTTTCCTAATTTTCATTGGAATTTTCTCTTCAACTCTTTTGTAGGAGAGTATTTATTTTTTTCCAAACATAGGCTTTTCTAATTATGTTTTTTGATATGCAGTTTAATTGAATTTTTGTCATAAAAAATATCTCTGATTTTAATTATTTGAAATTACTTGAGACTTGCTTTATGTCCCAGAATATGATAAATTTTAAAATAATTTTTATGCATTTGAAAACAGTATATTCTGTAGTCATTAGGGACGGTGGGGAAGGGAAAAAGTCTCTTCTTCATATCTTCAGCATTCTAGTCACCTAGTAGTTTTTATTTGTGGGGACCTAAAAACTAAAAACAAGCCATCTGATGTGTCTTTTAGGGTTGTTAATTGTGTTATTTAAATCTTCTATATCCTTACTGATTTTTAATATACCTATTATGTCAATTACTGAAAGAAGTATGTTATAAAATCACCTACTATGATCTTGATTTGCCTCTTTCTCCTTGTATATGTTTTATATATTTTGAGGATAACTATTAAGTGCATGTAGATTGTTTAACATGTTACATTTTTCTGATGGATTATATCTTATCACTATGCAGTATATCTGTAACATGTTTTGCGATGAAGTCTGTTTCTCTATAGCTATATCAGCCTTCCTTTAGTCAGTATTTTCAGGGTAACTTCTTTCATCTGTTTACTTTTCATCTTTCTGTATTGTTATGTTTTAAATGTGTATCTAGTAAACAAAATAGATTTAGGATTTTAATGGAGTTTTTTGTTTTGTTTATTTTTAGATCCAGAGTCCCTCTTATGTTGCCCAGGTCAAAGTGCAGTGGCTCAAGTGGTCCTCCTGCCTCAGCTTCCTAAGTAGCTGGGAATACAGATATGTACCGCCGCACCTGGCTTTTATTATTATTATTTTTAATCTAATAGAATAATCTTTGTCATTAACTAGAACGCTTAACGCCATGTACATTTAATATAATTACCAATATATTTAGATTCGTTTCTGCCATTTTATTTTGTATTGGGAGAGATTAGGATTTTTATTTTAGATTAGGGATTAGGTTTTTGTCTAACCTATTTTGTGATTCTTTTTCTCTTTTCTTGCCTTTTAAAATTAGTATTGACTTACTGTGCTATTCTGTTTTTGCCAGTTATTGATTGTCTCTCAACTCCAGATTCATGTATCTGTATTCTGGGACTTTGTGGCTGGAACTTTTTGCAAACTGTGCTTTTCCTTTGGCATCCGGCTTGTTTTTAGGTCCCATAAAGAAAGAGTACTAGGAGACTAGAATGCTTAGGATATGGAGAAGAGACTTTTCCCCTTCTCATTAGCCTCCCAATATTGTCAGCATCACCTCAGCAATGGCTCTTGTTTTAGCAGCTGTGGTTCATTTCCAGACTCCAACTTTTCTCTGGCATTCCGCAGGGTATCACTCAAAGGCTTCTAGGTTCTATTAATTCCATCTTTTTGTCTTTAATAATTGTGTCCCTAGTGGACATTTTCAGTTCTCTCAAAACCTGTCTACCAATTCCTTTACCAATTCAATTCTTTCTTAAAATAGATGATACGGTGTGTCTTCCTTGAGCAATACACATTTTTTTCTCTTTACTAATTTGTCTTTTAATAATTACTCTATATTCCATCATACATATTCAAATTAAATAAGACTAAAGTTAATCATTAACTTTACCTTTTGGCAAGTTATATTTTCCAAAAATGGCTACAGCAATATTTTCAACCCTACATACTCTTCTAGAAGCTTACTACCCTCTAGTCCCCTTCAGACCTCTGAGGTCACGTCATAAAAGGATATGTAGCTGGCTTCCTCTTGATTCTCTTTCACTCTTTTACTTCCTCTCTCTTGGAAACCTCACCTTTGGAACCTAGACACCATGTTGTGTGGAAGCTCAAACTAGCACAGATGGAGAAAATCTGATGCTCCCAGCCTGCAGGCAGCATCAGGTGTCAGACATGTGAGTAGGGCAAACTTTCAAATGATTCCAGGCCCTAGACTTCACAGAGTAGAAACAAGCCATTCTTACTGTGCTGTGCTATGCCATGCCAACTCCTGACCCACTGAATCCATGAACATGGCTTGTTTATGCAACTAAGTTTTAGGGTTATTATCTAGATATAATAATTAGAGCAACTCTTTAATTTCCAAGTTACATACTGTTATCATATATTTTATCTGTACTGTGTGTCTTAATTCTGTTGTCATGTACTTTAATGTTCTTTAATTCTAAGAGTTTTTTTATGTAGTCGGTGTTTGCATTTATACATACACATATATATATGTAATTTTATTTGCTCTCCATTATTTTTTGTATCTAAGGCTTACTGCTATAGGCTGAACATTTATGTCTTCCCCAAATTTATATGTTGAATTTCTAATCTTCAAGGTAATGTAATTTAGAGATGGGGCCTTTGAGAGGTGATTAAGTCATGGAGGCAGAGCCCTTATGAAAGAAGCTCTGAGACCTCTCACCTCTACTAGATGAGGACACAGCAAGAAGGTGCCATCTTTGAGCCATCTCATGTGGGCCCTCACGAGACACTGCATGTACCAGTGCCTTGATCTTGGACTTTCCAACCCTTAGAAATAAATTTCTGTCACCTATAAACCAATTTATCATGTTTTGTTACTGTAGCCCAAATGGACTAAAACACCATCTGGGATAAATTTTTATCTGAACTTACTTTAGAATTTCATTTTTTGAGAGTCTGCTGGTAGCATACTTAACTGATTATTTGTTTTCTGAACATATCTGTATTTTTCTTCATTCTGCAAAGATTTTTGTTGAATATAGATGCCTAATTTGGCCTTTATTATCTTTCAGCACATTGGAGACATTTTTTCATTCTCTCACGACTTCCTCTATTGCTTTTGAGTCAGCTGTCATGCTAACACTTATACCTTTAAAGAAATGTCTTTTTTTATCTGCTTTGGTTTTATCCAATTTAATTAATATATGTCTGGGTATGAATTTCTTTTTATTAATCCTGCTTAAGATTTGTTGAGCTCTTTACATCTGGATTTGTGTCTTCATTATTAGTTCTGGAGATGTTCTCAGATACTACTCCTTCACATGTAACCTCTTCATTCTCTTCTTCTATGAAAATTCTCATTAAACATGACAGACCTTCAGTGTTTATCACCCTCTCTTCTGCATTTTCCAGTTGTTCTTTCTTGTCATGCTTTACTCTGTATAATTTCTTTTAGCCCATATTCCAATTTACTTACCTCTTCATCTGTTTCTTATCTACTTACAGTCATCTGTTTTGTTATTGTGGTGGTGGTGATTTTATTTTTCACTCCTAAAACTTCTGTTTGGTTTTCTTTTTAAAACCTGCTAGATCACTTTTATAGTTTTTTATTCCCTGCAGATATTTTCTAATATGTTTGTTCTTTAAACTATGAGGGCTGTTTTACGGTCTTTGTCTGCGTTGTTTCAGTTTCTGAAATGCCTGTGGCTCTGTTTCTGTTGTTTCTTCTAGGTAAATGTATTTTTTGTCTCCTGTGAGACTCTCTACATTGGTCAGGCCCTGGGCTTTGATTTCTCTTTCCCTTGTCCATTACTTTTCCGTTTATTGCATTCAACCACAATGCCTCACCAACTTTAGGAATCTACTTTTTAAAAGTTTTTTTTTATATTAAGCACCCTAATTTCTTAGAGAATGCAAGAATTCACTCAACATTTTGAAATGGTAAGAAATTAAAGCTCTTTAGCCTCTTATCTACATTTTGACCAACTCAATTGGAAAATGCTTGAGAATAATATATATGTGCTTCTTTTGTAATTTTTACATCAATTAACACAGTGATTTATATAAATACTCAATACATTTCAATAAATACTTATATTAAATGCTCAGGCTTTATGTCCCAACTCTTATCATATTTATGATTTCTAATTGACACTGCCTTTCCATTTAAAAGAAAGCCTTACTTGATTTTGCATATATTGCTACACAGATTATTTATCTTTATAATACAGTAAATCTTAAAAGAACTGGTTCTCAAATTTGTTATATATAGCAATTATCTGTGATGTGCACTTAAAAGGCAGATTTCTGGACCAGCCGCAGCCCCCCTCCCCAACCCCTGAAATTATAATTCAGTAAGTCTGAGAGAACTCTGCATATTTTTAGGAATCCTAGGGAGCTCATTGAATTCGTTTGCTAGGATTGTCATAACAAATACCACACACCATGTGGATTAAAGAACACAAATTTATTTTCTCACAGTTCTAGAAGCTAGATGTTCAAGGTTTTGGCCAGGTTGATTTTTTTTCCCCCCATGAGGCCTCTCTCCTTGACTTGTCAATGGATGTTTTCTCCTTCTGTCTCACAAAGTCTTTCCTCTGTAGAATATAGATCGTATCTTTTCATTCGTAGTTGATTGTGTGATTCCCAAATTAAATAACCATCAAAATCAATTTAGAAGTTTGCTTTTGAAGAAAAAAAATTATGAAAAAAATATCCCTGTGATTTTGATTCAGTAGATGTAGTCTGGGGCTGATGGTTCTGTATTTTTAAAAACTCTTGAGTATTTATAATCAGGCTCATCGTACTTACGAACAAGATGATGATACAGACTTTCACCATCTTTGTGAGGAAATAATGGGTTGATTTTGAACTGCAAAAAGATGACATCAGGGGAGAAACATGGAAATAGATACATTCATTTCCATTAACAAAAAAAATGTGGTATATAGTATTTCCATTGGAAAGGGCTTCTCCTAGTACATTTCATGTCTCTAACTTCCAGCTAGGTAATTAAAATGCATATTTGATAAATTAGTCGAATCAGATTTCAACAAAACTTAGGTTTTCTAGGAATTAGTAGGATTTAGAGCTAGAGAAACTGCTGTGGGAATTATATAGAGGAAATGTATTTAATTGAGGCCTAAATAAAGAAAACCTCCATCTAGAAAGTACTACGTGTTTTCAGCTTATGTCAGTGCATGGGAATGTGTATATCTGCAGGTTACCACCACAGCCATAGTCTCTGGTTTCCCTGTGAATTGGTTTCATTCTGAAAAGTTAATGAAATTGTATGGTACAATGTTTAATTCTAATTCTGGTGTTCAAGTGAATGACTTGGAAATCAGGATGAGGAGAATATAGGTAATTCTCTTTAAAAGTATGATCTTTGTTTTGAAATATAAATTACCAAGATACACAAAGGAGCTTTCACATTGTATCTCATGCAATGTGTGGACTTTTCTTCAACTTTTCACTTCTCCCTTCCATGTTGGGTTCTTGACCTAGAAATTGTGGGTAGAAAAACTTAATTAGAGAACCAATATTGCAGAAAAAGGTGGTTCTTTATTTTCAGTGAGTTGATTTTCCTGCTTGTGCCCGGAACATTGCTGATGTGGTAGTAAATGTTAGGAAAATAAATACTGAATATTCAGATGCTTTTTTACATTTTCTTTTGTCCTGGACTTGTAATTTTGTTCCTAATAATTTTTTTTTTTCTTTCTCTTTAGCTTAATATCGGTTACCTGTCTTATATTTTGAAGGCGCTTTTAGTTTAAACTGCACATTTCTGGAGTTGGGAAATATCTTTGACCATTCTTGTTCCATTGTTGTTCTTTTGGTGTAACAGAGAGCCGAATGCTGACATGGGTTAACAGGGATCAAAGAAAATCTTGTTTCCTTTTAGATAATATTTTATTACATATTAACTTTTTCCAAATCTCCAGATTTGAAGCCTTATCTGCTCTACAACTCCCATTTCCCAACTCAAGGTAAATTGAAGCTTAATGTACTAGCAGTCTCACTGTGCCCCAGCCATCTATGAGTCCAAATTCCTGAAGCAATTTTAGGGTTCCACAGAGTCTTCTTAAAGCATCAGCATTATTTGTCAAGATAAGTTTTGATCTTCGAGTAGCTTTTCTTAGAAAGTCCTGTTTTCATTCTCATGTACTTTTCCATCTTTTTGCTTTTGAAAGAATATATGTTACTCTACAGATGATATTCTAATTATTTAAAGTCTTTCTTCACATGCCCCTCTAATTCCATCTGTTCTTATGTCATTCCCCAGTCCCTACACAAAGGAATCTGAAATGCAGGGAGGATGTTCCTGATCACAAAGCAAACTGAACAAGTTCAGTCACATACCAATAGCAGTTTAGTTGTCTGTTTCTAAAATCATTGGCATTTTACATCAATAGTGCTTTTTTTTTTTTTTTTTTTTAGTATTTCTATTGTCTATTTTTTTTTTTTTCCTGGCCCTGCCCTAAGGGTGGGCCCTAGTCAAGATGCAGCCTGTGGCAGTGGCAACATGGGCACCTAAAACCCCATGAGACAATTCATCCTCCCATTCAGAGAAATCAGGAAAAGTAGACAGGGGAGAATTGGAATTACATTTTTCTCTTTCCTATCACTAAGTTTTTAGAGAGATTGGGACAGCTGCAGTCTCAGAACTGCAATTACAGCACAGGTGTCATTAATAAGCTCCATCATTCTAGCAAGAACACCAAGAAAAAAGACCCTTGGTGGCTAGAGAGAATGGAGAAATTCCAGATAGGTGACAGCTGGAAAAGAGTTATCTCCTAGTTCTGAAGTGACACAGGTTCCAGGCTCACCTCTGAATTGTTCATGCACAGAACCAGATACAAAACAGATGCCAAAGGCTTTGACAACTAAAATAAGGTATAAACCACGACCAAGTCCCCAGGCTGATGATTCCTGAGACATACGGAAAACAGCATAACAGAGGCTTTGAAAACTGAAGTAATGTTGGAATTGCTTCCCACAGAAAGTGAGACAGAACTGGTTCAGTCTAATCAGGATGGTTACCTGCCTTTAAAACATGCTCCAGAGAATTTTAACAGGACCCAGAGGCTCATAATGTAATATTCAAAATGTCCAAGACACCATTCAGAATTACTTGATATATGAAGAACCAGGAATTACTTGATATACAAAAAGCTAGAGAAATGTAACCAATTCCCCAATTTTCTTTTCTTTTCTTTTTTCTTTCCATACCAGGCTGGAATGCAGTGGCACGATCTCGGCTCACCGCAACCTCCACCTCCCAGGTTCAAGTGATTCTCCTTGCCTCAGCTTCCCAAATAGCTGGGATTACAGATGCGTGCCACCACGCCTGGCTAATTTTTTTGTATTTTTAGTAGAGACAGGGTTTCACTATGTTGGCGAGGCTGGTCTCAAACTCCTGACCTCATGATCTGCCCCCCCCCTCAGCCTCCCAAGTGCTGGGATTACAGGCGTGAGCCACCGTGCTGAACCCAATTCCCCAATTATCAAGGGAAAAGACAATGGATGCCAACACTAAGATAACCAAGATGCTGAAATTACCAGATGGAGACCTTAAAGCAGCTATGCTTCATTAGTTGGTCATAAACACTCTTGAAATGAATATAAGGATAGATGTTCTCAACAAAGAAATAAAAGCTATAAAAACGCAGTAGAGGCTGGGCACGGTGGCTCACGCCGGTAATCCCAGCACTTTGGGAGGCTGAGGTGGGTGGATCACGAGGTCACGAGTTCAAGACCAGCCTGGCCAAGATGGTGAAACCCTGTCTCTACTAAAAATACAAAAATTAGCTGGTTGTGGTGGTGGGTCCTTGTAATCCCAGCTGCTGAGGAGGCTGAGGCAGGGAATCCCTTGAACCTGGGAAGTGGAGGTTGCAGTGAGCTGATCACACCACTGCACTCCAGCCTGGGCAACAGAGCAAGACTCCATCTCAAGAAAAACAAAACAAAACCAAAAACCCAAGGGAGGGCGGAGGTGGAGCTAGATGGCCAAATAGAACCCTCCAGCTATCCCAATAGGAACACCAAATTAAGCAACTGTTCACACTAGAAAGCACCTTAATAAGAACCAAAACATCAGATGAGCAATTACAGTACTTGGTTTCAACATCATAGCAATGAAAGAGACACTGAAGAGGGTAGGAAAAATAGTCCTGAATTGTCAACCTGGTTTCTTCCCCCATCTCCCCGGCAGCGGCAGCTGGTGCAGAGAGAAAATCTATGTGCTTAGGAAAAGGAGTGGACAGTGACTGTGGCACTTTGCATTGGAACTCAGTGCTACTTGTCACAGGAGAAACAGCATAGGGCAGAATTCAGGGAGGGCTACAGAGGGGGAGCATTTAGTTCAGCTGTAGCCAGAGAGGAATCGTCTATCCCAGTGGTCAGAATCTGATCTCTGAATAGTCTCAACACCACAGGCTAAAGTGATCTGGGGTTCTAAATAAACTTGAAAGGCAGTTTAGGCCACAAAGACTGAGGGTCCTGGGCAAGTCCTGTACCATGCTGGGCTTGGAGCCAGTGCCTAGATGGCATTTCTGGACCCACCCCGGGTCAGAGAGGAGCCCCCTACCCTAAATGGAGAGAACTAGGCCCGGCAGCATTCACCACAAACTGACTGAAAAGCCCTTGGGTCTTGAGTGAACATCGGTGGTAGCCAGGCAGCACTCACCACAGGCCTAGGATGGTGGGAGCCATGGGGAGAGACTCTTTCTGCCTGAGTAAAGAGTAGGAAGGACTTTGTCTTGTACCTTGGGTGCCAGTTCAGCTGCTGTAGAATAGAGCACCAAGTAGATTGCTAAGATTCCTAACTCCAGGCCCTGGCTCCTGGATGGCATTTCTTGACTCACTCTGGTCTGGCATGGGGGAGCTCACCAATCTGAAGGGAAGGACACAAGCTTGGCTGGATTAGCCACTTGCCGAATAAGCCCTTGAGCCTTCAGTGCGCATCAGCGGTAACCAAACAGTGATCACCATTGGCATTGGCCAAGACTCAGTACTGTGCTGGCTCCAGGTATGACCCAGCACAGTCATAGTGGTGGTGGCCACAGAAGTGCTTGTGTCCACCCCCCAACCCCCGCCAGCTCCAGGCAGCTCAGCACAGAGACAGAGAGAGAGAGAGAGAGACTCCATTTGTTGGGGGAGAAAGTAAGGGAAGAGAACAAGAGTCTCTGCCTGGTAGACCAGGACATTCTTTTGGATATTACCCAAGACCATCAAGGCAGTACCTCTACAAGTCTGCAAGAGTCACAGTGTTCCTGGGCCCAGGTGCCTCCTAATGTACGTGTGGCTGCAGTGACCAAAGACTTAGATCAGAACACTCAATTCTTTTTGAAGACTGGGAAAACCTTTCCAAGAAGGATGGGTACAAACAAGCACATACTGTGAAGACTAGAATTCCTAACTCTTTACTGCCCAGACATCAACACAAGCATGAAGACCATACAGGTAAATATGACCTTACTAAATGAACTAAATCACCAGTGACTAATTCTAGAGTGATAAAGATATGTAAACTTTCAGGCAGTGAATTCAAAATAGCCATTTTGAGGAAGCTCAATGAAAAGAAAACACAGAGAAGGAATTCAGAATCCCATCACATAATTTAACAAAGAGATTGAAATAATTTTTAAAAGTCAAGCAGAAATTCTGGACCTGAAAAATTGACATTCTGAAGGATACATCAGAGTCTCTCAACAGCAGAATTGATCAAGCAGAAGAAAGAATTACTGAGCTTGAAGACAGGCTATTTGAAGATACAGAATCAGAGGAGACAAAAGAAAGAATAAAAAGGAATGAAGCACAACAACAATATCCTGAAAAAACAAAAAGCCTCAAAAGAGCAAATCTAAGAGTTATTGGTCTTAAAAAGAAGGCAGAGAGAGATACCAAAGGTAGAAAGTGTATTCAAAGTAATAACAGAACTTTCCAAATTTAGAGAAAGGTATAAATATTCAAGTACAAAAGGTTATAGAACACCTAGCAGATTTAACCCAAAGAAGACTACTTCAAGACATTTAATATTCTAACTTCCAAGGATAGGATAAAGAAATGATCCTGAAAGCAACAAGAGAAAAGCAACGAATAAAATACAAAGGAGCTCCAATACATTTGGCAGCAGACTTCTCAATGGAAACCTTATAAGCCAGGAGAGCATGACATTTTTCTCCTAGAAAGTATATCCACTGAAAATATCCATCAAACATGAAGGAGAAATAAAGACTTCCCTAGACAAAAGCTGGGTGATTTCAATACCAGACTTGCCCTACAGGAAATGCTGAAGAGAGTTCTTCAATCTGATAGAAAAGGACATTAATAAGTGATAAGAAATCATCTTATTTCTTTGGAACAAGCATCACCTATAAAGACACACATAGACTGAAACTAAAGGGATGGACATGAGCCAGCCGTGGTGGTGCAAATGTGTAATCCCAGCTACTTGGGAGGCTGAGGCAGGAGAATCACTTGAACCCAGGAGGCAGAGGTTGCAGTGAGCTGAGATCACACCACTGCACTCCAGCCTGAGTGACAGAGTGAGAGTCCATCTCAAAAAGGAAAAAGGAAATCAGTAAATCTTTACCCAGACTAAAAAGAAAAAAAGACCCAAATATATACAGGGTGAAAAAGGAGACATTACAACTGATACCAAAGAAATTAAAAGGATCATTAGAGACTACCATAAGCAACTATATGCCAATAAGTTGGAAAATAGAAAAGAAAGAAATTTCTAGACATATACAACCTACCAATATCAAACTATGAAAAATCCAAAACCATTATTTATAATAGGCCAATAATATTATGAGGTCAAAGCCATAATAAAAATCTCCCCAGCAAAAAAGAATCTGGAACCCAATGGCTTCACTGCCAAATTCTCCCACAGGTTTAAAGAAGTACTAATATCAGTCCTACTAAGATGATTCCAAAAAATAGAGGACGAAGGAGTACTTCAAAGTCATTCTGCATTGCTAGTATTACCTTGATAACAAAACTAGACAAAGACATTTTTAAAAACTACAGGCCAGTATCTTTGATGAACATTGATGTAAAACGACTCAACAAAATACTAGCATGCTAAATTCAACAACACATTAAAAAGATCATTGAACATGATCAAGTGGGATTTCTCATCCCTGAGATACAAGGATGACTCAACATATGTAAATCAATCAGTGTAATGCATCATATTAACAGAATGAAGGACAAAAATTATATGATCATTTCAATTGATGCTGAAAAAGCATTTGATAAAATTCAACATCTCTTCATGACCTGAAACTATGGAACTACTACAAGAAAACATTAGGGGAAACTCTCCGGGACGTTGGTCTAGACAAAATTTTTTTGAGTAAGACACCACAAGCACAGGCAACCAAAGCAAAAATGAACAAATGGGATCACATTAAATTAAAAAGCTTCTGTACAACAAAGGAAACAATCATTAAGATGAAGAGACGACCCACAGAATGGGAGAAAATATTTGCAAACTACACATCTGACAAGGAATTAATAACCTGAATACATAAGGAGTTCAATAACTCAACAGGAAAAAAATCTAATACAACAACTAAAAATGGGCAAAATATCTGAATTGACTTTTCTCAGAAAACATACAAACAGTATATGAAAAGGTGCTCAACATCATTGATCATCAGAGAAATGAAAATCAAAACTACAATGTGATATCTCACCCCAGTTAAAATGGCTTATATTTAAAAGACAGGCAGTAACCAATGCTGGCAAGGATGCAGAGAAAAGGGAACCTTCATACACTGATAGTGGGAATGTATATTAGTAGAGCAGCTATGGAGAACAGTATGAAGGCTCCTCAAAAAAAGAAAAATAGAACTACTATATGACCCAGCAATCCCACTGCTAGGTGTATACCCCAAAGAAAGGAAATCAGTGTACTAAAGAGATATTTGTACTCCTGCGTTTATGACAACACTATTCACAATAGCCAAGACAGAGAGTGCAAGAGAAACTGCCACTTTTAAACTATCCGATCTTGTAAGAACTCATTATGAAAACAGCATGGGGAAACTGCCCCAGGATCTAGTCACCTCCCCACCAGATCCCTACCTCAACACCTGAGAATTATAATTTAAGATGAGATTTGGGTGAGAACACAGAGCCAAACCATATTATTCCTGGCCCCTCCCAAAGATCATGTCCTTTTCACATTTCAAAACCTATCATGCCTTCCCAACAATCCCTCAAAGTCTTAACTTATTCCAGCTTTAACCTAAAAGTCCAAGTGCAAAGTCTCATATGAGACAAGGTAAGTCCCTTTTGCCTATGAGCCTGTAAAATAAAAAACAAGTTAGTTACTTCCAAGATACAATGAGGATACAAGCATTGGGTAAATACAGCCATTCCAAATGGGAGAAATTTACCAAAACAAAGGAGTTACAGGATCCATGCAAGCTTCAAAGCCAACAGGGCAGTTACTAAATATTAAAGCTCCAAAATAATCTTCTTTGACTCCATGTCTCACATCCAGGTAACGCTGAGGCAAAGGGTGGGCTCTCAAGGACAGGGGCAGCTCCATCTCTGTGACTCTGCAGGGTACAGCCCCGACAACTGCTTTCAAGGGCTAGCATAAAGTGTCTGTGGCATTTCCAGACACATGGTGCAAGCTGTGGGTGAATCTACCATTCTGGGGTCTGGAGCATGGTGGTCCTCTTCTCACAGGTCCACTAGACAGACTCAGTGGGAACTCTGTGTGGGGAGCCCCAACCCCACATTTCCCCCTCTGCACTATACTAGTAGAGTTTCTCCATTAGGGCTCAACCCCTGCAGCAGACTTCTACCTGGACATCTAGGCATTTTCATACATCCTCTAAAATCTAGGCAGAGGTTCCACAACCTCAGTTCTTGTCTTCTGCGCAACTGCAAGCCCGACACCTCATGGAAGCCACCAATGCTTGGGTTTTGCACCCTCTGAAGCACTGACCTGCGCTGTACCTCCACACCTTTTAGCCACAGCTGGAGTGGGTACAGCTGGGACACAAGGTGCCATGTCTTGAGGCTGCACAAAGCAGTGGGGCCCTGGGTCCAGCCCATGAAACCATTTTTCCCTCCTAGGCCTCCAGGCCTATGATGGAAGCTGCTGCCTTGAAAATCTGACATGCCCTGGAGACATTTTCCCCATTGCCTTGGTGATTAACATTCGGCTCCTCGTTACTTATGCAAATTTCTACAGCCAGCTTCAATTCTTCCCCAGAAAATGTGTTTTCTTTTCTACCATATGGCCAGGCTGCAAATTTTCCAAACAATTATGCTCTGCTTCCTTTTTACACATAAATTCCAATTTCAAACTATCTCTTTGTGAATCCATATGACTGTATGCTTTAAAAAAAAAAAAAAGGTCACATCTTGAACACTTTGCTGCTTAGAAATTTCTTCTGCCAGATACCCTAAATTATCTCAAGTTCAAAGTTCCACAGATCTCTAGGGTAAGGGCAAAATGCCACCAGTCTCTTTGTTAAAGTATAGTATGAATGACTTTTACCTCAGTTTCCAACAAGATCCTCATCTCCATCTGAGACCACTTCAGCTGGACTTCATTGTCCATGTCACTATCAGCATTTTGGTCAAAACCATTCAATAAGTCTCTAGAAAGTTCCAGACTTTCCCCCATCTTTCTGTCTTCTTCTGAGCCCTCCAAACTGTTCTACTCTCTTCCTGTTACCTAGTTCAAAAGTCACTTCCACATTTTCAAGTTATCTTTATAGCAGTGCCCCACTCTGCCAGTACCAATTTTCTGTATTAGTCCATTTTCACACTGCTATAAAGATACTACCTGAGACTAGGTAATTTGTCAAAGAAAGAAGTTTAACTGACAGTTCCCCATGGCTGTAGAAGCCTTAGGAAACTTACAATCATGACAGAAGGGGAAGGGGAAGCAAAGCACGCCTTCACAAGGTAGCAAAAGACAGAGCGAGAGAGCACAGGGGAAACGGCCACTTTTAAACCATCAGATCTCATGAGAACTCCCTCAGTATCAGGAAAACAGCATGGGGGAAACCAGCCCTATGATCCAATCACCTACCACTAGGTCCATACCTCAACATTTGGGGATTACAGTTTGAGATTTGTGTGGGGACACAGAGCCAAACCATTAGAACAATTATAATTTGAATTTTACAGAATAGCATTTACTAGCAACAAAAAATTAAATAGATATAAATCAAAATAAATATGTGCAATGCTGTATACTGAAACAAAGCACTATGAAAAAAAATCAAGGACAGCCCAAATGTACCAATATATACTGCATTCCTCAAATGGGAGACAATATGAAGATGTCAATTCTTCCTAAACTGATCAACAGATTCAACATAATCCAGTCAAAGTCTCAGGATTGTTCTCTGGATAGCAACAAGCCGATTCTAAAATTTATAATGAAAGGCAAAGAAACTAGACTAGTCCAAACAATTTGGGAAAAAAAAAAAAGCAACGAACAAAGTAATCCTCCTGATTTTAAAAATTACTATAAAGTTATAGTAACTGTGGCAAAAAGGTAGGAATATATATCATTGGAAATTAATCCATACAAATATGGCCAATAGATTTTACAAATGTTGCAAAGACAATTCAGTAGAGAAAGAACCATTTATTTTTAATTTTTTGGAGACAGGGTCTCTCTCTTGCCCAGGCTGGGGTGCATTGGCACAGTCATCATGCGCTGCAACCTCGAACTTCTGTTTGCCTCACCCTCCCAAGTAGCTAGGACCACAGGCATTTGCTACCATACCCATACCCAGCTTTTTTTTTTTTTTTTTTTTTTTGGAGAGATGATGTCTCGCTATGTTGCCCAGGCTGCTCTTAAAGTGATCCTCCTGCCTTGTCCTCCCAGAGTGCTGGGATTACAGATGTGGGTTGCCCTGTCTGGAGGGATAATCTTTTTATCAAATGGGGCTCGAGCAACTACACATCTAAATGCAACTAAAATGAGCTGTGACTCAGCCTTCCCAGTTTAAAAAAGAATCAAAATGTATCATAGATCTAAATGTGAAATATAAAATTACAACACTTATAAAAGAAAACAGGAAAATAATTTTGTGAGTTTAGGTTAGACAGAGTTCTCAGGTACAACACAAAAGTACAATCTACAGAAGCAAAATTTAAAACTCTGCTCTCCAAAAGCCACTGTTAAAAGAATGAAAAGACAAATCACAGACTAAGAAAATACTTGCCAATCATGTACCTGACCAAAAAAAGAAAAAGAAAAAGAAAAACTTGTAACTAGAATATGTTCAGAGCTCTCAAAACTTAACTATGAAAGAAAAAACAACCCAATAAAAAAATATGGGCAAAAGACTTAAACAGATACTTTCCCAAATAAAATACATAAATGGCAAATAACACATAAAAAGATGCTCAGCATTATTATTCAGTAGGGTTATATTTTAAGTGAGATATTTAAAAATAAGACAAAGAGAATATCAAAGATGAGTGTGAGAGACATACAGGAACCAGTAATTCAGATGTCAGAGAGTAAAATCTAAGGTGAGACACTGTAAACATTTTTAAAATATTTGATGGGCTTTTAAGTCATATTGTTTCAAAGCCAAAAATTGGATTAATATGTAGAAGTTGAAGGAATGCTTCAGACTCAATATCAAGGAAGAATTCTCTAATATGAGAACTGTCCGGAAGTAAACTGTGCTGCTTCAAAAATCCTCTTGTGAATGTAAGCCCTCTTACATTCACAATTCACAAACAAGCTGAATGGTCATATCTTAGAGATGTTTCCTGTACTGAGTGTGCAGGTGAGTTCTAAACAGATAAGATACTATAATTTTGTAAAGTTCCTTCAGACCCTGAGTTTCTGTGGTTTTGGTTACTGTTGTTATTTGGCATCACAAGACTCATAATCATGTTTTAAGAACTTGGACTTTTAAACTTACTCTCCTTTTAATTAATGAGACTATCCAAATATGCCTCTGATGGAGGTAGCCAAATCAGGTTGCTTTCCCCTCATAATCTGTAAGAAAGGGACTTGTTTTGATAACTAAATCCAAACAAGCTGGAAATATTTTCTCTCTACTGCTTACAGTTTGCCAGTGACCATGTGTACCAGGAACTGTTGCATAGGATAGAGAGAGACTATTACATTCAACCTGGATTGCTCTGACAGAAATTGGACTGCAAAGAAAGGCAGTCTCAGGGGTGTGTAAACTGTGCAGTTGCATAGGGTCTCATGCTCGGTTTAATGGTTTGCTATAACTGTTGTTGGAATTCTTAATTTATGAACAAGGGGCTGGCAAATTCTGCAGCTGGTCGTAACTACAATCTTTATCTGTAATTCCTCACCACCCACTCATTCCTTGTAATATTGCAATCTGACTTCTGCCTTCATAGTGGAATAAAACTTCTCTCTCAAGTCATCCATTAGCTAATTACCAGTTCCCACCATCTCTTCTTAATCTTCATTCATTTTATCTTCTATTAAGCATCTTTGTTGATGGACTATACCATTAAATTCCATTTAGTTTCCATTAACTTACATGATTATGGTTTTCTCTTACCTCTGATTTTGTTTGATAAAGCTGAGTAGAATGATGGAATCAAGTTATAGTGATAATACATACCTCAGGGTTTTGCATTCCGTAGAATGCACCCATACTCTATTCACAATACATATTGGTACTTTCCGGTTTTCACAGACTGAATGACAAAATGATTTCCAAATGGACAAATTTAAAGGCTAAACTACAGTTCCTGCCTAGCTGGTACAACAAATCATATGCAGAGTTTTGGGAATTGTGTTTTGTTTCCTTTAATATAGCAACTAAGTGAAGAACATACCAGTGTTTTCATCTGTTGAACATATAAATGGCCGTAAATTTCCTCGAGTCTCCTTCACAAAATAATCAATGACACTGAAAAGGTTTGGAAGTGTTACCTGTATGAATAGAGAGTGAGAGAAAACTCAGCATCACCTGGGTAAAAATGGAGTAAGAGAAGGCTCAGTTGGAATCTAGTGGAGATTACTGTCATTACTTCAGTGGATTACTTTATGACCATAGTTTTATATATCCATGTGTCTTATTTCTCCTTTTTAATTGACCATATGTCCATTCTCTGTTGAGGAATTACCCCCCTTTCCCATTGAAGAGAATCTGATGGACAATAGTTATGTACCTTGCTCTCCCTCAATTAAAGCATAAGAATGTAAGCCAGGTGTGGTGGCTCACACCTGTAATCCCAGCACTTTGGGAAGTGCAGGTGGGAAGATCACTTGAGACCAGGGGTTTCAGACCAGCCTGAGCAACATAGCGAGATCCTGTCTCTATGTAATTGAAAAAATTACCTAGGTATGGTAGCTCACCCTTGTAGTGTCAGCTACTCAGGGGGCAGAGGCAGGAGGATTCCTTGAGTCCAGGAGTTCAAGGCTGCATGAGTTATGATAGTGACACTGCACTGCAACCTGGGTGACAGGGTAAGACCCTGTCCTAAAAGGGGCAGCAAAAGATTGTGACTCAAGTTAGGCCAGAAAATGCTTTCTTTCTGAAATTTGAACTTGAGTAGAACAGAGAAGGATAGCATATTCCTAATCAGATGTTCTTAGCACAAGTTGCTTCCTAGTCCCTGAAGGTTTGCCATCCTTCCAGTCATTCTATGTTCTTTTTTTTTTTCTTTTGAGACAAAGTCTCGCTCTATTGCTCAGGCTAGAGTGCAATGGCACGATCTCAGCTTACTGCAACCTCTGCCTTCCAGGTTCAAGCTATTCTCCTGCCTCAACCACCCAAGTAGCTGGGATTAACAGGTGTATGCCACCACACCCACCTAATTTTTAGTATCTTTAGTAGAGATGGGGTTTCACCATGTTGGCTAGGCTGGTCTCGAACTCCTGACCTCGTGATCCACCCACCTCAGTCTCCCAAAGTGCCGTGATTACAGGTGTGAGCCATTCTATATTCTTACAATAAATTTATGTTTGCTTAAGTTAGCTATAGTTGGTTTCTTCTGCTTTAAAGCAAATAACCTTTAAAACCAGAGAATTTAAGCATTTTAATATTTTATTGTAACAGGATAATTTACTTGTCTAGGAGTAGATAAAATGTGTCTCTACCCCAAACTAATATTTTTATACAAGTGAAATCAGATTAAATATACCAGAATATATTAGATAACCTTGAAGAGGAAAATGAATTTCTGAGCCAGGCACAGTGGCACGCACCTGTAGTCCCAGCTACTCGGGAGGCTGAAGTAGGAGGATCATGTGAGCACAGTAGTTTCAGGCTGGCACTATGATTGTGCCTGTGAACAGCCACTGTGCTTAAGCCTGGGCAACGTAGCAAGACGCCTGTCTCTAAAAAGAATTTCACAAAGATACAACCTTATTGAGGGGTTGAGGGGTATTGCTGTGGAGGGTGAAAAGTGAAAGAATAATCCAGGCTGTTAGTTTTCCTTATACTGCAGATTGTATGAGCTAATGACAGAAATGAACCCCAGTTCACAACTTACAAAGATGACACATTATTCTTCCTTGTCCATTGCTTTTAGTCACTTAGTTATTTGGATTATCCTTTAGCAATCTAGTTCTCTGCCTTCTTTATTGAATTTTATTTTAAAAGTCCAGTCAGGAATGGATCTGAGAACTGAGAAGCTTTGGGAGGCATTTATGGCAAAGATGTAAGTGTGCTGTATGAATCAGCAGCTGCCTTGCTCTCTAAGAATTATGACCAAAATATAAGAAATTCAACCACACTGTTCCTTTTTCTATTTCATCAACACCATGGGCCCAGAGAAGCAGAGGAACTAGGTAAATATAAATATCTTAAAGACACACCAGTTCTATTTAAGTGATATCCAGAGACATCTTTCCTGACTCAATCTTCCCATTACTGCAGCCTAAAATCACAGAACTATATATAGTCTCTTTTTCAGTATCCTGAAACATAGGCCACATCACCACATTCTCATTAGTGCAGAACGGTGTAAATTCCAATTATCTCACTTGTATAAAAGGCATAACAATATCTACCTCAGGGTAACAATAACAATTACATTGGATGATATATGTCAAGTGCTTAGCTATATCATTAGCCCCATGATAAGTCAGCTAGGGTGAGAGAAGAGTTGAAGACAAATAAGAAATCCTTTCTTCACTACTATGTTGCTATTAAGAGAGGATTTCTGAACTTCAGCATGACAGGTATTAGAGGATTAGGTATTTACAGATTTCTTCCCATTAGAAATAAACATATTTGAGGATTTATAATTGGAGAATGTTTAACAAAAATATCTTTATTTCCCCTGAAAAAATTATTCCCACTTTTCTTTTTCTGCAAATTTTTCTCTGCAAAGATTTGCAGAGAAAAGAAAAGTGGAAAGAATTTTTAGAAGCAAATTGTATTTTATTCTGCCTCACCCACCTATTCTTGAATCTCGCTTTTCACCCTGTATGTCTGCTACATTCAGGGCTCCTTAAATGTTTTTAATTTTTAATTATTTATTTATTTATTTATTTTGCCAGCACTAGGAGGCTATAAGGAATTAGGAGGAAGTTCATCAACAACAACAAAAATAGCTACTTACAGGTTTTTCCAGTTCAATAGTGTAGTTCTGTCCTACGCTCACCACTTTGTAGTGCTTGATTCTTGGCATGCTACAATGAAACAAATGGTTAGTCTCCATTTTATTGTACAATTGGGTAAATGCAAACTAAAGTAAACATAAAATATCACCTGTATAATCAACCTATGTTCTCATGACTGTAATTTGGCAAAAAAAAAAAAAAAAAAAAAAAATCCTTGGTGGTTTGCAGTGTGTATTTTTGTGGAGGCTACTTGGTAGGAATATAGGCAATCTGGGTCACTGAGTGGGTGAATGAGAAAGAATAAACAGCGAAAAAAGGAATCAAGAATTAAAAATCTTTCAGGTAGAAATTATTTTATTTAATGTCAGTGACCTAGAAAGTAAACAACATAATAAAATTCTGTATAGGCATATAAAAATCAAATATATATTCTCCATATTAAGAAAGAAGTAGAAAGAATTATTAAAAGTACATTGGTTTCTACTCTACATTATCACTAATCCAACCAGAAGGCACTCAATAGCTGTTATTCATATTAGCTCATATACTGCTGTGAATATCTGCTAACTTTGGGGCTGACTTAGAGAGATGGAAAATACTGGGTCTTAGGCACTATCTGAACATATAGATGAGAACGTAAGTACAATACATGAATTGTAATGTATTCCTCTTCTATAGTCACATAGCACTCAAAATTATTACCACTTGAATACATGGTTATTTTATTGATTATGAACTGCTTATGAACAAGAAGCATATCTTGTTCATCTTTGTATTCTAGCATTAGGCACACAATAAATATTTATGAAGTTGAGTTTTTAAAGCTTTAGGAGCTGGATGGGTGGGGTCACACCTGTAATCTTAGAACTTTTGAGCAGCCAAGGTGGAAGGATTGCTTGAGCATGGGAGTTAGAGAACAGACTGGGCAAAATAGTGATACCCCACCTCTACAGAAAAATAAAAAAAATTTGCCAGACATGGTGGTCCCAGCTACTCAGGTGTTAGGTAGGAGAATCACTTGAGCCCAGGAGGTCAAGGCTGCAGTGAGCTATGATTGTGCCACTATACTCTAGCCTGGGCAACAGAATGAGACCCTGTCTCAAAAAAAAAAAAAAAAAAAAAATAGGACCCTCCCATCTAATAATGTTATCTGCTAGAACTAAGCAAATTTATACTGAGATCAGAAGTCAATATCCTTTCAGTTAGTTTTGAACCAGAGTATGTTTGTCTTGAATTCCCTTGATTTGTATGGCAAGAATGTTAAGACCAAAACTTTTTCTAGTGTTGACAAGTTAACAGCATTTATTATGTTGTCATTTGCTTGAATGACACTAATTAAACAGCTTCCTATGTATAGAAGCTGTCTAAAACAGAAGTGTTCATCAGGTTAAGTTAGGCACAGGGCCTTTCTACCTTCTTTTTTTAAAATTTATTCTCCTTCCATTTTCAGTTAGGACTGAAACTGAAGTCTTCTATTTAGGAGACTCTTCTCATCCACCGTTACATCCAAATCACCTCTCTATTGAAAATCACAATGGAAAAAGCTCATAAATTCCAATAACCTATTTTCAAACCACGGAATAAAACCTAACCAGCCTTTTCCCTTCCTAAAAGAAAGTATTCCTTAATGTGGAAACTTCAGGTGTCAGTTACAAGTTGATGAAGGAAACATTTTTGGACACAGAAGGTTATAGAGTACCCTTTTGGGGTGGTTGTATCTGGCTTTATCTTTATCCCATTATAAAAAGATCTTCATAATCAGACAGTTACTTTTGAAAACTCTACAATTTCTATTATTCCTGTATTCCCATTAAATAAGGCATTGCTGTTCCTTGGAAGACTGAAAGAAAACTTGGTTCAAATTCTGATTCTGTCATGTGAGTTCGCTGAACCTCCATTTTCTTCATCTATAAAATGGAGATGGTGATGCCTTGCCTCACAGGGCTGCTGTAAGTTAATGTTTGCAAAGCCCTTAGTGCAGTGTCTGGCACATTTAAGTACTCAGTAAATTATAACCATTTTTACTACCTCTTAAATGTATTATTTTAATGTAGTAGTTTCTGTGAGTGTCATCCTCTTCATTTGTAAAACATGGAAAATACTGTCTGTCTCAAAGTTTTTTTTGTGCCTGAAGGAAATGTTTGCCAGCACTCAACATAGGACCCACAAATGGTAACCTATAAGGGGAACAACAATTGTTGTTATTAAAAACCATCATATCATCAACATTATCATCATTCATGGCAAAGCTGTGGGAGGAAAAGTGGCAAAGGTCAAAAGTTATCTTTGAACTTTTGACTAATACGATGAAATTCTGAAACAGAAAAAGGTGGAAAAAAAATCCATTGAAGTTGCTTAGGTTTTGACTCTCTTTTTAGACCTTTTGCTTTCCTTTCATATTGTGTCTTATTCGGCTTTTCCAAAGAAATAAAGAGAGATGAAAAAAACAAGATTGATGGAATTTGCTATATTAAGGTTTCCTGATGCTGACCTCAAAACGGAAGTCACAGGTCTTTTTTTTTAAGAAAAGGTGTGCCCTTAAGTGTTGTTATAAATACTTGGTCCTAGCTTCTGACTTCAATTTTTGCAAAGAAATCAATTTTGGGTAATATTTCCTACTGCTTCCTTAGCTAATGGCTTTCCAAAGTTTCCATACCACTAGCTTGGTACCTAGTCAAAACATTTTCAAGAAAGCCAAACCAAGCCATGACGTTTTGTCGTAAGAACAGCTTTATGTCTTAGGAATTCATGCACCACTGAGCTGGGTAAAGGTGGATGATAGTTTACACTGAGACAAGAGTCATCTGGTAATTTGGCATTGAATGGCTTTTGTTTATTCCTAAGAACAACAGTCTTTCCTCCCACAGCTGCTTTGTGAACAGATGGAGATAATTTTATTTTTATGTACTGCTTTGTAAACCAACTTGTACTTTTCAGCTAGTGTTTTACCAGACACATCATCTAACTTGCATGACTGAACGTTTCTCCCATAACCTGTAAGAGAATGAATTGGTGTTGTGGGTAACACAGGTGCTTCCTAATAGCCGAGGTTTCTACCAAATTCTTTACATTAAGTTGTGCAGTATAACAAGTTAACATTCTAATACTCTATACAGTTGTTATCCTTTAAAATTAAATGACCTGTTAAATAGAAGATATTAAATTCAGGTACTCTGAAACGCCTGTTTTGAGGCATTAGAGAATACATTTAACAAACTTTGACATCATAGATAGATCTGGCATGTAAAGAAAATTTGTGCAATACAAATGAATTTTTCTTATCCACTTCCAGGTATAAACTATTTCTCAAAGCCTAAATAAGTGCACACTGACTCTAGTGTTAGAATGCTTTAGTTTAACCACTAGTTTAAGTTGATAGATTCATTGTAGAAACACACACACAGATATATACACACACATAATTTCTTTACACAAAGAACCATGATCTGATTTACCATCCAACTTTCTTGCCATATGTTCAGTGTCCATGACTAGTGTGTAAAGACAAATATCTGTTTACTGGCAAGTGAATAAAGCTTATTGGTCTGTGGGTTCACACTAGCAATGTAGCCATAATGCCGTATTTTAAATTTGTCTCTGGAAGTTGTTTCTTTTTAACTGCCTTTATTCACCACACATATCTTCATATTTAGAATTATAAATGTTTATGGGGTGGATTAGTAGATAGATTCATTGATAGATATGTTATAGTATAAAAGTTAATAAAATATTATCCCCATAAAGAATAGCAGATTCAAAAATCAAAGTTCTGTTTATGTGTATATATTAAAGAAAGTCATTTACTGAATATTTTCATGTAGGACAAAATCTCTATATTTAAATTATATTATCAATCAGTTGTGGAAGTATTAACTAAGCCAGAGTCCCTAATGAAGTGCAAGTTCTCATAGACTTTGAAAGCTGGAGTCTACTGAAAGATCTAACTACTGTAACTACACAGAAAAACAGCGTTTGCATTTAAGTGTTACTGACTTTATCAAAGTTAAACCATTTACCAGAAAGAAGTTAGTAACCTTGACAAAGAGGCTCCTAAATGGCCTTTTTTTAACATAAGTCAGATTATGACAACAGTTCAGTGGCCTCTCTCATGTCATTCAAAGTAAAACCCTTGTCCCTACTATGACCTGCAGGGCTTTGAGTGATCTTTCCGTATCCCCACCTCTGAAATCTCCTCTCCTACCACTTTTCTCTTTGCTCATTTCATTGCAGTCACAATAGCCCTTTTCTTTTCTTGAACAAGTCACGCATTCTTCTGTCTCAGAGCATATGCACTTGCTGCCTAGAGCACTTTTGCCCCAGATAATGGTAGTGTTTATTTTCTCACTTCCTTCAGCTCTCTGCTTAAATCAGTTAATAAAGTAGGTCTTCCTTGACCACTGTATATTAAAACAACAGCAACCATAAAAGTATGTTCCCTTTATCACCTCTGAGGGTTCCCATCTCTCTCATCTTGCTTTATTTTACTCTGTAGAACTTATTACCACATATATTTTTGCTTATGTGTTTAAGTCTATGTCTCCTTATAAGAATGTAAACTCATTGAAGATTGAAGCCAGGATGTTTTGCCTTTTATATTTTTATTGCTAGGCAACTCAAACCAAAACAGGGATGTTGTTTGTTTTTTTCAGTGCTGTATTCTCAGTGCCAAAGTATTGCTTGACATATAGCAGCTGCTCAATAAATATTTGTTTAATTGAATGAATGAACAATACAACTATATCCAGGACCAAAATAATGTGCTATTCCTTCTTCTTCCCTGCTGCAAATGTTAGCACTGGCTCAGTCTTTAGTATTGGTTTTATGACATTCCCTACCTATTCTTGTGTTCATATTTTTAGCCCCAACAAAACACATAGCAGGTGTATTAATTGATACCGTGCTTTTAAAAATTACATATATTTTAAAAAATTAAACATACTCTATCTCCTGCCGGATAGTGATGGAGTAGTTTCTACTGTCACTGCCAGGCCTTAGGATCATATTTCCCAAGGAAGGGTTCTTCTGGAGCATCTCAGTTGCCTCTTTCCGGGACACTGTATAAAAACATCTACAGACATGAGATTAAAAAAACAGATTTTTTTTTTAACTGACGAAGATCATTACTTGAAAAAAATGCTACCAAGATAACTTTGAGAGCTGCAGTTGTTAACTTTTCTTAAAACTTCCGGCTTTATTATTCCAATTGTGTAATTACAATGATCTATTATTACAAGCCTATGCCACTCTGAGTATGTTAACATTAAGGCCTTTCTTCCTTAATTCTTCCAAAGTGTTTTTATACAAAGAGAACCTGAAAAGTTATCTACTGATCAATATATAATCACCATTATCATTTGAAAATCTGCAAGAATTAACAATATATCCCAGTTTCAGTTGACAAACAGGTTCTTGGATAAATATCTGTTGGGGGGGGTTTCCTTTCAGGGATATAAAACGTGTAAATGTTTCTCTTATATGGTCTATGTTTTATACAACTGATATTTAAGTATGTCTGAACTCACTTCTTTTGGTATAATATGTCTTTCTATGGCATTGTTATTTTTATATGCAAAAAAAAAAAAACCACTTCTCATTTTTATAATATGCAGATGCTCCTTGAATTATGATGGGATTATATACTGATAAACCCACTGGAAGTTGCAAATATTGTAAGTTGAAAATGCACTTAATACACATAACCTACTGAATATCATGGCGTAGCCTAGCCTATCTTAAAAATGCTTATAACACTTACTTACATTAGCCAATAGATGAGCAAAGTCATCTAACAGAAAGCTTATTTATGATCAAATGTTGAATATCTCATGCAATTTATTGAATACTGAAAGTGAAAGACAATGGTTGTATGGGTACTCAAAAAATAGAGTTTATACTGAATGCATATTGCATTTGCATTATCTCAAAGTCAAAAAGTCATTTAGCCATTGTTCAACCTATACAGATCACCTGTACATTGTAATCAAGAAAATATATAGTCACATTCATAGAAAAAAAAACCTCATAGAAAAAATCTGGTAGGAGGCTGGGTGTGGTGGCTTGCACCTGTAATTCCAGCACTTTGGGAGACCAAGGCAGGTGGAACACTTGAGCTCAGGAGTTTGCAACCAGCCTGGGCAACATGGCAAAACCCTGTCTCTACAAAAATACAAAAATTAGTCAGGTGCGGTGGCAGGTGCCTGTGGTCCCAGCTACTCAGGAGACTGAGGCACAGTAATTGTTTGGGCCCCGGAGGCAGAGATTGCAGTGAGCTGAGATTGCACAGCTGCACACCAGCCTGGGTGGCAGAGGAGATAGTGTCTTTAAAAAAAAAAAAAAAAAAAAACTCCCCCTCAAAAAATTTGGTAGAATATCAATACACTAAAATGTTGATAGCAAATATCTCTGAGTGGTGGTGGAACAAGAAATTATTTTAATATTTTATACATAATAAATATATATTACTTGTTTTATTGAGAAAAAAGAAAAATTAGCAGTCTGTGTGACTTTCAGTGTTTCAGTTGCCAGTGGTTTCAGGTAAACGTGATGGTTGGCAGGTTTCAGTGACTATAGTACAGATAGAGTATGCAACAGAACCTTATGTCAAAGAGAGTACAGGGACAGTTTTAGGACAACACCACCAAGATTCTAGGAGGAAAGAGCTCAGAATCTTTTCAACAATATAAAAAAAAAATGTAAGATGTTGGTGAATTTAGCATTTTCTGCACCTCTTTATTTTCCAGCACCTTACACATTTTACCCAGGGCCGTTGTCAAAGTACAAGCTCGATGACTACTCATTGATTGATGACTGGTTAGTTGAATAGAACATTCTAGGTATTTAAAATTTATTGGCATAATTTTCTGATAGAAAATCAGTCAATCATAGAGTTTGCATAGTGAAAAAATATTTTTTCCTGCCTTCTTCATAGGAGTTTTTATTTAGGTGTGAGCTCTGGAAAGAGTATCTATTTATTCTAAAAACGTGGGTGGAAGGGGATTTCCTGTGTGGTAAGAGGGTTGGTTCAAATTTGCATTTTGTTGATCATGACATAGAAGAGGAAATGTGGCATGTACTCAGAGATATACAGTTTATCCCCAAGACTGCTTATTGTCCCTGGCTTAACAGGATCAAGTGGCTAACTCTCCTTGATAATTAGAAATTAGTTTCAACAACTGAATGAATAAACTGCAGTTCATTGTGCACTTACGCTGGCATAGGGTTCAGTACATCCACATAATCTTCAGTCGATTCCTTCTCCTTTTCCAGAGATGTACTCTGCTCTGTCTCAATCCTCCTTTTCTTTCTCTCTCTAGGACCTCATGCAGTTTAATTATTTGCCCAGGTAGGAGCGACACATTTTGGGGAACTGATAGCTGAAACCAATGAAAAGAGTAGGTAGGCAAGAAAACAGCTTAATAACTTACAACTTTAGTAAAGATGAGCCTGTTCTGGTCCAACAGGGATACAGTTACCTGACAAAGGTGGATGAGTAGGGAATAAGAAATAGAGGATTTTAGTCTAGGGTGGGTGTCTCAGAACTGCCTCTGGACCAACTACAACCTGCACAAGTGCCTCCCCTTCTTCCAAGGAATCTTCCTTTTGGTTTGTTCCCAAAGCAAAGAACATCCCACCTTGCACTACAAGCTAATTCAAGTAACAACAAACCACACATTTTTCATTCTGAGTTCACTTGTTCATCAATGCCAGGGAAGTTCCAGAACACCTTCAAGGTGCCTCACTCTCTCACAAGTAATCCAAAATGATTTGCCCCAGCCACAAGGCAACATGGGATTCAGATGGAACTGCTCATTAGTTGACTGAAGGTCAGCAGTCAGTGGTCTCTATTGTGTGTTTGTGGTGTGTTTCAAACATTCACTCACATGTTGGAATTACTAGTTGGAATTTCTACTTACTAGTTGGTTTTGTGGTGGTTGTTACCTTTCCTAGAGATGTATTTTGGATTGACTCACCCATATTTGTCCTTCTGATTTATATTCATACCTCCAATTTTGACCTCATTATGACCAGCTCTGTGCTCTTGGAAGGTGTAGTTTGAATGGTAGGATATTTGTTGTATGTGACACTAGCAAGTCTGTATCTGGAGGCAGCCTTGTGTGATTATCACCGAAGGGTGCATGCTTTCCGGGAGGTATACAAGAAAGTCCATTAGAGTATGTGAAAAAAACATTAGTAAAACTTCACTTTCTATTGTTACTATTTCACTAATTTCTATTATTATGTATGTTTTAATATCTGTATGAGTACATATAAAATTTACATAAATATTTACTAATAGGGATACACAATAAAAAAAAGCTTAGAGACATTTTAGATAACTAAGCTAATAACCAGTAAAACAATTTCCATATATACCAGAAAAAATAAAATAATGGGGGAAAATACCTAATGAAACACATATCTTTATAAATTGACTATTATAGCTCAAGCATTGTACATGTTTTATTGCAACTCCTCACAGAAATGCTATAAGGTATTGTTATGTGGGAGGGCACAGTGGCTCATGCCTATAATCCCAGCACTTTGGGAGGCCAATGAGGGTGGATCTCTTGATGTCAAGAGTTCAAGACCAGCCTGGCCAACATGGTAAAACCTGTCTCTACTAAAAACACAAAAGTTAGCCAGACAGTGTGGCGTGTTCCTGTAATCCCAGCTACTTGGGAGGCTGAGGTAGGAGGACGAGGATTGAACTGGGAGGGAGAGGTTGCAGTGAGCCAAGATCAAGCCACTGCACTCCAACCTGGGTGACAGAGCAAGACTCCATCTCAAAAAAAAAAAAAAAAAAAAAGGGTATTGTTATCCCCAATTTACAAATGGTGATATAGTTTGGATATGTGTTCCCACCAAAGCTCATGTTGAATTAGCCCCAGTGTTGGAGGTGGGGCCTGGTGGATGGTGTTTGGGTCGTGGCGATGAATCCTTCATGGCTTGGTGCTTTTCTCCTATTACTGGGTAAATTCTTGTGAGATCTAGTCATTTAAAAGTGTGTGGTACCTCCTTCCCCACTCTCTCTCTTTCCTACTCTCACCATGTGACATATATGCTCCCCCTTCACCTTCTGCCATGAGTAAAAGCTCCTTGAGGCCCTTCCAAGAAGCTGAGCAGATGCTGGCATCATGCTTTCTGTATAGCCTGTAGAACCATGAGCCAATTAAACCTCTTTTCTTTACAAATTACCCAATCTTAGGTGTTTCTTTATAGCAATGCAAGAATGGCCTAATACAAATGGAAAAAAAAAAGATCAAGCTCAGAAAGATGAAATAACTAGTCCAGAGTGACACAGCTAGTAAGTTAGGGAACCAGGATGCAAACTGGGGTTTATTTGATTCAAAAGCAATGTCTCAGCTCTTTGAACTACATACAATCTGAGCTTCTCTCACTTCTTTTTTGTTTTTTTGAGATGGAGTCTCATTCTGTCACCCAGGCTGGAGTATAGTGGCTCAAACTTGGCCTGCAGCCTCCACCTCCCAGGTTCAAGTAATTCTCCTGCCTCGGCCTCCCGAGTAGCTGGGACTATAGGTGTGCACCGCCAGTCCCAGCTAATTGTTGTATTTTTAGTAGAGACAGGGTTTCATCATGTTGGCCAGGATGGTCTTGATCTCCTGACCATGTTATCTGTCTGCCTTAGCCTCCCAAAGTGCTGGGATTACAGGCATGAGCCACCACGCCCGGCCATCTCTCACTTCTCTACTAAAGTTATCCTAATAACAACATATTGTAAATGTTCATATACCATGATCTGGAATCATAACACAAAACAACATTTACAGAGTACAAAATTTGGGGCAACTTGTCTTCTCTTAAAAATTCACATAGGCTGGGCGTGGTGGCTCACGCCTGTAATCCCAGCACTTTGGGAGGCAGAGGCAGGAGGATCACTTGAGGTCAGGGGTTTGAGACCAGCCTGGCCAACGTGGTGAAACCCTGTCACTACTAAAAATATATTTTTAAAAAACTTAGCCAGGCGTGATGGTGGGTGCCTGTAATCCCAGCTACTCAGGAGGCAAAGGCAGGAGAATGCTTGAACTCAGGAAGCGGAGGTTGCAGTGAGCCAAGATTATGCCACTACCCTCCAGCCTGCGTGACAGAGTGAGACCCCATCTCAAAAAAAAAAAAGAAAAGAAAGAGGAAAGTATTTTTGAATACGCTGTATTAGCTACAAATATCAGAATATACAAAGGACCATTGAGTCAAACAGATAAAACCAAAAAGACCTCCTTTATCACCTGTCACTCCCTACCAAATTGCCTTATTTTCTTCACAACAATTATCACAATGCAAAATGATCATCTGTTTACTTGTTTACTTTCTCCCTCTCCACCACCTGATAAAAATATAACTTTCATAAGTAAGTGCAAAGGTTTAGATCTATCTTTTTCAATTGGTATATCTTTAGCCATTTTCACTCTGTATGGTTCATAGGGTGTTCAGCAGAGATTTGTTGAAAAAAATGAATCAACCAAAAGCAGTGAGCGTCCTACCTCTGTTACTGTAAGAATGAAGCCTCTCCATTCTTCCCCACTTTCTGTGTTCTCTGTCTAAAGTTGAAGACAAAAGCAGATAAAGCCAAAGAAGGAAACACATGAGTGACTGAGCATAAAATAAATAATTCATTTTCTTTTTTTGGCTTAGAACTATTAATGTGTACTTTTATGAAATATTTCAATATTAGTTTGTCAGAAGACATATATAGCTGTAATCTGTTTGCTTAAATAAACATGTAAGAATTTACTCAACTTAAAAAAATTCAATGTTAGCAAACTTATTTTTGCAGTATATTAATTCACAGTTACTCTTTCCATCAACAGTTAAAATGGACTGGTTTTAATTTAAGACAACCAAATTTGGAAGTAGAAAATTCCAATTCTTAGCTGTAAATGCTATTACTATGTTATTACTAATAATAATAATATCAGGCCAGGTAGAAACTTCCAGTTCTTAGCTGTAAATGCTATTACTATGTTATTACTAATAATAACAATATCAGGCCAGGGGTGGTGGCTCATGCCTGTAGCCCCAGCACTTTGGGAGGCTGAGGTGGGAGAACCACTTGAGCTCAGGGGTTTGAGACCAGCCTGGGCAACATGGTGAAACCCATCTACAAAAAATACAAAAAATTAGCCTGGTGTGGTGGTGTCAGCTACTTGAGAAGCTAAGGTGGGAAAATTGCTTGAGCCTGGGAGATCAAGACTGCAGCCAGCATGTTTTGAGCACTTACAGTGGTAGCTGCTATGTAAGCACTTCACAGGCATTACTTGATTTAATCTTCATGGTAACTTGAAAAAAGGTCCTATTATATTTTTGTTTGTTTGTTTTACAGATTTCTTCATTTAAGAGATATTTACTAAGTACCTTTAAGTGCTAAGCACTGTTTTACATACTGGTTTATATTAGGGAACAAAACAAAAAATCCTTGTTCTCATGGAGTTTAGGGTCTAGCCAGGAACAATAAATAATAAACATAAAAGTAAATTTTATAGTGTCAAATAGAAAGAAATGAGAAAAATTAAAGGTACAGCAGGGTTAGAGAGAGTAGGAGTATAACTAGGGGGTAGGAGAGGTTGCCATTGTAATATAGTGGTCCAGGTAGGCCTTGGTGAGAGGGTTTCATCGGAGCAAGACTTACTTCTGGGTGAAGAAACGAAGAGACAAAAAGCTAAGTAACTTGCTTACAATCACAATGAATGAATAACCAATAAAACAACCCAAATTCAAACTTAAATTTCTGACACCAATCCTGTGCTCTTCACCATAAAATCTGCGAATCATCTGGGAAGCTTGCTTAAAATGTAGGTTTTGAGCTGGGGGATGGGGATCTGAGTTCCTTAGTATAGGTGATTTCTGCTTCACGAAAGTTTAAAGACCAGTGCTTTCAAGGTCAATCAGTAATCTCCCAGGAAAAGTCTCTGAGCATATCTTATTTTATGTTATTACTGTAGTTACTGGTTGACTTTCATTGGCTTATTTTGAATGCTGATTCAAGAATGACCTTAACAAATACCAGGTGGGATCCCTGACTTTGTCAGAGGGCAGGAGTGTCTGGTTTCATGGTGGTTGTATACTAAACAAGTGAACATGTATTTTTAAATTCCAACTCAAAAAACTAGCTCTTGGCCAAACACAAGCAAAAAATATTAACAAAGTATAAAACTTAGCCTCTCTTGTAATTTCTGTTTACTTCAACCACTGGATGTGAAGAGGTTAATGTTATTTTTAACTACTACCCTTTACAGACTACTGTTTCTCCTTACTCACCTTCAGTTGTACTTCCTCTTTTGGCAAAACAAGGGTGAATTTTGCACAATTCTTTTCAGTTGAATTTTGGTCAGTAAGGCATGTGAGGTCTATTATGTCTAATTTGTCAACATACTGCAAAGATAAAGGAAGATAACATTACATTATTTCATGGGTAATACACATTAGTTCTAGCAGAAAACAAAGTAGTATCTTCCTTCCAACTGATTAGTACTTTACATGATACCCTGGTTTTCCTAATCCCAGAGGACATGTGGAAATGTATTATGTGGTGGTATGCTGAACTTGGCTCACACAGATTTGCAAAAGCCAATTGTTAATTTTCAGGCATTTTGTAAACAGGTTGTTAAATACAGCCATTATTAAAAATTAAATTATATAAACATACCAATGAATAAATTACAGTCCAATCAAAAGTAATTAGGTTGGGCACAGTGGCTCACACCTGTAATCCCAGCACTTTGGGAGGCCGAGGCAGGCAGATCACCTGAGGCTGGGAGTTTGAGACCAGCCTGACCAACATAGAGAAACCTCATCTCTACTAAAAATACAAAATTACTGGGGATGTTGGTGCATGATTGTAATCCCAGCTAACTCAGGAGGCTGAGGCAGGAGAATTGCTTGAACCCAGGAGGTGGAGGTTGTGGTGAGCTGAGATCATACCACTGCACTCCAGCCTGAGCAACAAGAGCAAAATTCCATCTAAAAAAAAAAAAGTAATTGAAACACAATTTGTTACATTCTAATTATATTTCTACAATGTACTGTTCTCTATGTTCTTAAGGTTATTTACATCTTCATTTCTGTTTGGTGAAAAATACCATATAATACTGTGCTTTTCTTCCCAAATATATGTTCAGTGAGATCATACTGATAGGTTGAAATCAGCCACGGTGGAGTATTTTACACCATGGAAATTGGTAAACCTTACAAATCAAGCTTGATTTATTATTTTGTTGATGTCCAGGAGCAGCACTTTTTTTTTTTTTTTTGCAAAAGGCCAAACGATGCCATGCTTCTGGAACACATACAGTCTGTTGCACATTCTTTGTTGTTGTTGTTGTTTTTCTTTAGAAACACTTTAAATACAAAAGACCTTTGGCTGGGCACAGTGGCTCACACCTGTAATCCCAGCCCTTTGGGAGGCCAAGGTGGGCAGATCACAAGGTCAAGAGATCGAGACCATCCTGGCCAACATGGTAAAACCCCGTCTCTACTAGAAATACAAAAATTAGCAGGGTGTGGTGGCAAATAAATTGCTCACATTCATTGATTTTAATAAATACATGACGTTTTGACATAAATCGTTATTTTATTTTCTTTTTACTCACTAATGTAAATGAAAATATTAGACAATATTCATGTCAAATATATTTAATGATAATAAATTTATTATGGAAATAGCAGATTTAAATACCATTTCAATCTCTACTTGTCAAAGTATGATTGAATTATCTTAATAGTTGGTTACCAATGCAAGAGTTAGGCAAAAATAAAGGAAAGCATTCTGTGAAAATCAATTGTCATGATGAACATTACAATAAGTATTTTTCTAATTGTGTACTATACATCGTTTATATCAGTAATATTTCTAATAAGTTTATATATATATATTCATAATTCTTTCTAGAAAGCTATTCAACATTGACTACACACCACTGATTATGGCATTCCTGTTAAGAAATCCCTATCCTATCCAAGTATGATAAAAATATTTCTTCTGAGAAGTTGGTTGATCAATTTCCTCTGTCTATATGCAATGGACTTGCCTTCTAGTAGTAGAATGAACCACCTGTAATAAGCATAGTGGCGTTTTTATGATATATATATATATTTGCTAAATTAGCCTCACTCTTGAGTTCTTTTTATCTCCTTTTATGTTTCTTTTAATTGTGCCCAATAAAACTTATTTTACTGCCTATTTGTAAGTTATTTTTCTGAATAAGGTAGGACATAAAAATAGGTATATAATTTTTTTTCCCAGAGCGATTTCTATGTTGATGAGATTGATAGTAAGTTTGTTGGCCTAGTTATTTTCAATTTAACCATTCCATAATATATATATACTTCAAAACACCATGTGTACATGATAAACAGTTTTATATGTCAATCTTAAAAATAAATATATTCAAAAAATATGAAAGGAGAGGTACAAGGGAAGAAAAAATCTAAAATTAGACAGAAGTCTTTTTCTGAGGGATTGTCTAGATCAAGCTCAGTGAGTTTTGCTGCAACAAAGGAGGAAGCAACAGAGGAAGAGGTGGCAGTTAGATAGAGTGCAGTAGCCTGATCCATTGATTAGAGGAAAGGGAGTCATATCTTTTTGTTTTTATTTGTATCTTGTGAAGAGGCTTAAAGGTCATCTATCTAACCGTGCTGTCATCTGATGGCATCTCTGCCAGGGTATCCTTTCATTAGTCATCCAGCCTGTGTTCAAACATCCCTAACATGGAACTCAGGCCTCCTGAGCACTCCTGCCTACTAGCAAGTTTTTTCTTGTATTAAGCCACAACTTTTCTCCAATTTTCACCCATTCCTCCTAATCTCTTCTTTCTGGAATAACACAAAACAAATTCAGTGACCTTTTCACATGACTTCCTGACAGCCTTTCAAATATTTAAAGGCAGCTTTAAATTCTTCCCAGTTGTAAGATGAAAATCTACACTATCACCTTGTCTATCCCAGTGCTTTCTTCTGAGACTACTACTCAAAAAAGTTCCCCAAAAGATCTATATATTCTTTTAACAAAAGGTACATGGGCAATTCTGAGTCATTTCATTATAACAATCTTCTCATGGCATTTTGATGAAGAAGTCAAGTTTAGGAGCAAGACCTGGATTGTACCTTTCGTATTACCTCTCTGACTTTGTACAATTTCTTAATCTTTAAACTTCACTGATTTCATCTATAAAGCCTGGATTAAAATAGCAGCCATTCTGTAGAGTTGTGAGAAGTAAATTAGACAATGCATATAAAATGCCTGAATGCTGACTATGTGCCAGCTACTCTCTTAGATCCTTACATGTACTATCTCATTTGGTTATTTTGAGAACCTTATAAAATGGACTACTATTTTTATTCTCATTTTAGAGATTTGAAGACTGTGTTGGAGATCTTTCGTTTGCTCTTTTAGATTTCACTTTTATTCCTTCAACACCCAACACTGCACCAGGAGAGAGACCTGTGTGGATAACATCGAGGAGCTCCGTACCCTTTGAGTTTCTGTTGTGTTGGACCACTGGAGAATGGTGGCAGATCAGAAGACTGAGGCCGGGTATTTATTACCCAACGCAGTTGCTCCCTCAGTCAAAGATCATACTCTTCTCAAGGCAGTCATCTCTACACAATTCTCACTACTGTCCCACTCTTTCCTCTCAGTCCTAGGTGTGGTAATGGACATTGTTATTAGCCTCAGGGTTCTGTACTACCTTTTGTAATTTTCCTACACTCTGTTCACTGCTTTGCATATTTATTAAAGTTTTATTAAATTCTCTTCAAATTGCCCAATTCGAGATGTCTTTTGTTTCCTACCAGTTCCCTGTCTGTTAACACTGAGACACAGATCAGATAACTAGCTCAAGATTCCACAGCTAATAGTGGCAGGGCTAGGACAAACACCCAGGCAGGCTGTTCAAAGAGACCAGGCTCTCGATTACTAAACTTTACTGCCTCTTGCCATATAGTAAGTGAGCAACAACTGTTAGCTCTCTCATTTACAGTGCATTAGAAAAGGTTAAAATTAAATCTCTTTTATATTTACTGAAATCAGTGGGAAATTGGAATGCATAAAAGAGAAATTATTTTTGTAAAATTTATTATAGTATTTGAAAACACTCTTGTATAAATCTTGTCTATCCAGGACTCTAGTAAACATGACAATTTTAAGTTTGTTTTTTTATTTGTTTCTCTTCAGTGGTTTCTGCCTGGTTTGCCACTAATGGCACTGAAATGATTTTACATGGAATAAATTACACAGATTATTTTTCTGTCTCTTTCATTAGACGTTAGCTTCTAATAAGGCAGTTCTAAGAAGTGGGGGCTACTATATCCAGATCCAGAATGTTCAAGTTACTGGCTCATAAAAACTCCTATAAATATAGTGTTTCAAGGTAGGTAAGCATTTGCCACTAAAATACTGCATCTTATTCCTGGAAGAACTGAAACATACAATCAGAATTTGAAATAAATATGAATAAGTAAACCTTGAATCCCTTTATTGTTATTCTCATGTTTAATCCCTTGGAAGTCCTGCTTTGTGGGATATATTTTTGTCTTTTTAGAAAAATTAAATAGTGGCTTTGTATGCTCTGGAGATCGTTTTGTCCCTCTCCAATTATAACTGCATGCTACAGCAGATAAAAAGTGTGGGAAATTGAAGCTATCACTTGGTATTAAGCAATATATGTGCAGATGTCTTGTTAAAATTTTTCACTTTTTAGCTAAGTTTAGTTATCAGAATCAGAAAGGAAAAAATGAAAAGTAAAAAACATGAGTCAATATCTTCTTCTGAATTGTCCAGGAAAATTTTTCATTGTTCCTGTCATCGACAGCCCCCACAGACTTAAACATTCTTGTTTGAACTGATTTTACCAGAGCATCTTTATTTTTGGATGGCAGAAAATCCAAAATGAACAATATTCTATGTGATAAGGGCATATTGGGAAACAATGGAATTAACTGAACATGTTTACTTACTATTGTACTTTTTTTGTCAGAATAAAAGAAAAGTGTAGTTCCTCTCAACTCTGTCCAGTAATGCTCATACTCCTGTGGGAAAGAAATCATAAGCATTATTTCATTAGTGTATATTCAACTATTTTTCTAATGATATTATCCTTTGTAACTTTCTTAATTGCTTGTGTGATATAAGAAGTCTTCTTTATCATGGATAATTCTAATTTTTATCGCTTAATTTTACATTTAATTCTTTTCATATTTGAAATAGGTTCTGTGGTCTCAAGATGTTGCCCAGGCTGGACTCTCCAAAGAATGGGCTCAAGCAGTTCCTCTGCCTCAGCCTCCCCTCCAAGTAGCTGGGACTACAGGCACATGTCACCATGCCTGGCTTAACATTTAACCAACGCTCCCTCCTTCCCTCCCTCCCTCTCTCTCTCTCTCTTCTCTCTCTTAGTTTTTTTTCTCTCTTTCTTCTATTTTTTTTCTCTTCTTTTTCCTTTTTCTTTTCTTACTTTTTTCACATTCTTGCTCTGGCACCCATGCTGGAGTGTAGTGGTACAATCATGGCTCACTGCAGCCTTGAACTCCTGGGCTCAAGCAATCCTCCCACTCCAGCATCCAGAGTAGCTAGGACTACAGGCCCATGTCACCACTTGATTAAATCATTCTCAAATTTATTTTAGTATAACGTTTCAGATAAGAATATACAATCATGTGTCACAAAAAGATCTTTTGGTCAATGACAAACACCTATATGACAGTGGTCCCATAAGATACAATGGAGCTGAAAAATTCCTATCACCTGTCATAATGTTGTAGCACAATGCATGACTCAGATGTTTGTGGTGATGGTGGTAAACAAACCTACTGCATTGCCAGTCAAACAAAAATATAGGACATATAATTATGTACAGCAAATAATACTTGATAATGATAATAAGTGACTATGTTACTAGTTTATGTACTTACTATACTATACTGTTTAATCATTGTTTTAGAGTGTACTCCTACTTTTAAGAAACATAACTGTGAAGCAGCCTCAAGCACATTCTTGGAGATATTCCTAAAGAGGCCATTGCTATCATAGAGATGACAGCTCCATGCATGTTATTACCCCTAAAGGCCTTCTACTGGGGCTGGGCCTGGTGGCTCATGCCGTAATCCCAGTACTTTGGGAGGAAGAGGTGGGCAGATCACTTGAGTTCAGGAGTTCCAGACCAGCCTGAACAATATGGCAACACCCCGTCTCTACCTAAAAACATAAAAATTAGCTGGACATTGTGGTGTGCACCTGTAATCCCAACTACTCAGGAGGCTGAGGCAGGAGAATCACTTGAACCCAGGAGGCGGAGGTTGCAATGAGCAGAGATCATGCACCTGCACTCCAGCCTGGGCAACAGAGCGAGATTCCATCACGGGAAAGAAAAAAAAACAGACAAGATGAGAAGGTGGAAGACAATCATATCGATAATCTTGACCCCGTGTAGGCCTACACTATTGTGTGTGTTTGTGTCTTAGTTTTAAACAAAAAGCTTAAAAAGTAAAAAAATAAAATATTTTTAAAATAGAAAAAGCTCACAAAATAAAGATATAAAGAAAGAAAATATTTTTGTAAGGCTGTCCAATTTTTGTTTTAATTTAAGGTAAGTGTTACAAAAGAGTCAAAAAGTTGAAAAACTTCATAAAGTAAAATAGTTACAGTAAGCTAAGATGAATTTATTAATGAAGAACAAAAAGTTTTTTATAAACTTAGTGTAGCCTGAGTGTACAGTGTTCATAAAGTCTACGGTAGTACCTGGTGGTATTCTAGGCCTTCAGATTTACTCACCACTCACTCACTGACTTACCCAGAGAAACTACCAGTCCCGTAAGCTCCATTTGTGGTAAGTACCCTATACAGGTATACCATTTTTTCTTTTATATCGTATTTTTACTCTACTTTTTCTATGTTTAGATTTGTTTAAACAAATGCTTATCATTTTGTTACAACTGCATACAGTATTTAATACAATAACATGCTATATAGGTTTATAGCCAAAAAGCAATAGGCTGTATCATATAGCCTAGGTGTGCAATAGGCTATACAATCTATAGTTGCATAAGTATACTCTGTGATGTTCACACAATGATTAAATCACCTAACAATGCATTTCTGAGACTGTATCCCCATTGCTAAGTGACTCATAACTGTAATTTGATTTGTGTTTAAGTAGTTCATTTTCCAAAACTTTCCTCATTGATTTAAGACTTTTTATGCTATTTCAGTGGAAGCTTACACATGTCAGATGGACCAGTGAAGGGCCCAGGATAGGAAAAGCATATAATATCTACCTTCTAGAACAGATTAAAAAATTTAATAAACTAATGCATGTAAAGCACTTAGCAAACTACATGGCTCATAGTTGGGGTTCAATAAATAATATATATATTATTGGCATAGATCAAGAAAATGTGAGAAATTGATAATTTAACACCATCAAAGCTGAACTTTAAGATTCAAATCTCTCATGTGGTGAATATTTAATAATTAATATATTCATATTACTCTGGATTCTATAGATATATAACTTTTTAAGTTTAAAATATTTAAATAACCTAGTCAAACTCCCATTTCATTCAAAGTGAGTTTAAATTAATACAAACAGTGATTATATTACAAAAGAATAACAAGTTTAAAAAATAAAATCATTCAAGATCTAAAGATTTACCTTCATATGCAGCTTTTTCCAAATGTGTGTATAAAAAAATCCAGTTATTTTAATAAACATGTTAATCATTCCTTTATGGTTTAACAAGCTGATTTTTTACAACTTATTGAACCATCATGACATGTTGACGATTAATGTAAGAAAGACATATAAAGGGTTTTCTCTTTTATTGTGCATGTGAAGATACTTTGTTTTATCATATTTTGTGTCTTCAATATTGATATATCCTTTATATTTTTTAACCAGTAAAATGTTTGTCACCTCTTGAGAATTTATATGTTTATTTTCTCAAACAATGACGACTCTATAACCCAATCTTGCTTTTAATTCCCTGGCTACCAGGAAGCTTGAGGTTAAATTCATTTTGAACTACAATCACCATTTGTTTCTTATGTTCTTGGAAGAACTCTTTTCTTTGTCTTCATGGCTAATAAGATAATATATTAGTTAGTTTCTCCCATGTAACAAGTCACCCTATAACTTAGCGGACTAAAATAAGCAAATGATTTCTATTTCTCAGCGTTCTGTGGTTGGCTGATGGCTTTTCTGATCTGGGCTTACTTGGTTATGGCTGAATGGTCTAGGGTGGTCTCACTCACTTGTGTGGGGTCTTAGCTGGGAAGGCAGGAACAACTGGAAAGGGAGGGACAACTGGAATCTCACTCTATCCACTCTCTTATCCTCCAGTCAGCTAGCCTAGACTTGATCACATGCTGGCAGAAGGCTTCCCAGGAACAAGAGAGAGCAAAACCCAATGTGCAAGCTTATTCTAAGCCTCTGCTTGTGTCACATTTATCAATGCATGTCACATAACCCAATCCAGATACAAAGGGTAGAAAATTATTGTTTGCTGTAAGTTCAATTTAAAAAAATAAAATAAAGGTTAGAGAAGTAGATTCAGCCTTTTTGTAGGATGAGCAGAAAAGTCACATTTCGAAGAGGGGTACATACAGTAAGACTTGAACATTGGTTGTGTGACTGCAGCAGTCAACCTCAGGAGCATGTTGGAATTTGGGACCAGGTATCTTTGTTCAAGCCCTGCTATGTTTTTACTCTATCCTCCCTCCAGTTGAGAACTGGTTATAACATGTCATGAACGTGCTGATGCCTCTCGAACAAGAACAAATTACCATAGAAAAGAACAATTCAAAAGGGCATATTATTGGAGGATCAGACAATAAATGGTCCTCAAAGGAGTAATTATAAAACTAGGCAAAGAGATTCTCTTTCTTGTCTGAAATCCAGATGCCCAACATATACCTGACACATCTCAGAGTCAAGCAGTTTAACAGGACAAGAAATACATCTTAAATTCAACCCCATCCAAAGTCTTTTCTTTCCTTCTTTTTATATAGGATGCAAAGTGTTATGCCCGTAACAGCATCACTTTACCTGTCTTTCTACCACCATCTTATACTTTCCAATCTATTAATCTTATTTTTTTTCTGACAGAAATCTCACTCACTCTGTTGCCAAGGCTAGAGTGCAGTGACATGATCCCGGCTCACTGCAACTGCACCCCTCTGGGTTCAAGTGATTCTCCTATCTCAGCCTCCCTAGTAGCAAGGACTACAGGCATGTGCCATCATGTCTGGTTAATTTTTTGATTTTTAGTAGAGACGAGGTTTCATCATATTGGCCAGGCTGGTCTCAAAAGCCTGAGCTTAAGTGATCTGCCCACTTCGGTCTCCCAAAGTAGTGAGATTACAGGTGTGAGCCACCTTGTCCAATCTACTTTCTAATCTATTCTGCACAGTGCTGCCAGGGTGGTTTATCTCCTTTGCAGAGGGCAGGATTGAGTATCTAATAGGTGTCTTTGGGAGATAGCATGCTCAGCTCAGCCCTTTCCTATCCTCTCTCAGCTCCGTCTACCAGGAGATAGTGGGTGTATTGCTCTGTTCCCTGCCATATGGCAAAGGGCTTCCAAGAGGGTCAGGCTTGTGGCTCTTAATCTGAGTCAATGACTTGATGTAGCTCAAGGCTACCTAAATCTGGAGTAAAATATTAGAACAGTTTTGGACTTAAATCTAAACTACACACTGATAATTTATCAATAATAAAAGTAACTAACTGATCTTCATGTGTGTAATTTCTGTGTCCAGTTGGTTTCAAACTTGGGATAAGAAAAATTCTAGTAAAAGAGTACAAAAACGTAAAACGGGGGAAAAGGTCCAGGCGCAGTGGCTCACGCCTATCATCCCAGCACTTTGGGAGGCCAAGGCAAACAGATCACCTGAGGTCAGAAGTTCGAGACCAGCTTGGCCAACATAGTGAAACCCCGTTTCTACCAAAAATTAGAAAATTAGCCAGGAGTGGTGGGAGTGCCTGTAATCCCAGCTACTCGGAAGGCTGAGACAGGAGAATCTCTTGAACCCAGGGGGTGGAGGTTGCAGTGAGCAGAGATCGCACTCTAGCCTGGGGTGACAGAACAAGTCTGTTTCTGGAGGGGAGGGGGAAGCAGTGGGGGATAGGGAAAGAGAAAGTGAGTGTGACTGCCCGTGGAGCTTCTTAGTAAAGACAGGATTCACCTTGTTGGTCAGGCTGGTCTCGAACTCCTGATCTCAAGTGATCTGCCCGCCTTGGCCTCCCAAAGTGTCATTTGTGTAATTTTACTAAAGTATGACTTCTCAAGATCTAGTCCAACTCCAGGATTGTATGATTCCTGGAGGAAAAACATACAAGAGAAAACCCTGAAGTAAAGGCCTACCACTCTGTTTATCTTCTTAATCAGCCTCGTAAGTACAGCATTACCCTGCCATGAGGTAGAAAAACTAGTATTACTGATAGCCAGAAAAGGTTTATTGAATTCCCTCTGTATGTACATGCAGACCTCCTTTGTACTACTGAGAAAAACTATAGAGGTGTTCCATCTCAAAAAAAATGATATGAATTGGGTAGAGTTAAATAAGGGAAAAATGGGAGTTTTATGGGTAAGCAAAGGTATATACTTGTGGAAAGGATTAAGTGTTTATTAAATGGGGAAAAAGCAAGTATAAAGGCACCGAGATGAAAGCAAAGGAAAAGTAAGGTTCCAAATAGCATTAGACCCTGTGAACTGCAACCACAGCTGCAAACCTAAGGATAGACCAAACTTGTATTCAGTATGCAAAAACTTATGGGTCACAGTCTTGATTTTGTTTCTAATAAGATGTAATAAATACAAGTATAATCTGAGTCATTTATAAATATCAATCTCAATAGACAACATCTACGTACCTATTCATAGCTAGAGAAATACTTAAAAATTTAAAAAATTAAGTTTGAAGGACATATCTTTGGATGAAATACATTGGAATGAAGTACAATTTTTTTATTTTTTAACAATCATTTGTGTTAAATCACTGACATAAGAGGCCAAAATAAGACTTCTCAATTTATCACTAGCTTCACTAGGAAACCTACAATCAAATGGAATTAAACTTGAGTTTGAGGAGCAGAATATTCGAGTGCATCACAATCGAATCCAAGCTAGGCTCCTTAATAGATAAGGAACCTTGAGTAACCTCTGTGGCCAAACTCACTAATTCATTCATTTGGGGTTGCTTGTTTGTTTTAGAGAGACAGGGTCTTGCTCTGTTGCTCAGGCTGGGGTGCAGTGGTGCAATCATAGCTTACTGCAGCCTCGAACACCTGGGCTCAAGTGATCCTCCCATGTCAGCCTCCTGAGTAGTTGGTACTACAGGGTGTCCCACCATGCAGGGCTAATTTTTTATTTTGTAGAAATGGGGTTTCGCTATGTTGTCTAGGCTGATCTCCAACCAACTCCTGGCCTCAAGCAATCCTACTGCCTTGGCCTCCATAAAAGCTGGGATTACAAGCATAAGTCACCATGCCCCACCTACTCACTCATTTGTGAAATGAATAAAATAATTTCTGCCCAGAAGAGTTACTGTAAGAATCAGAATGATACAACACTAAGAAACTAGAATGATATTTATCATAAGTTATATCTCAAAAGATTGTATTATTATATAGTCTACTTAGTCATCGAAGCAACCTATTCAGTTATGCAAGAGAGTAATTATTCTTTATAGAAAGGAGAGAACAGATTTAAAAATGTAAAGGAATAGCCCAAATTCTAGAATTGGACTGATACTTTTATCTCTTAACTCACCAGTCCTCTTTTCTCATTAATATAACTAGCAAAAATGAATTAAAATGCAAACTCCAGTTAAGTTTCTCTCTACCCTCTCCCCCAATAAAAAACTCTCTCTTTTTTTTTTTTTTTTGTGAGCAAGTAAAGTACATTTACCTAAGGAAGAATGTTGCATAGGGGTCTCCAAAATGGGTGCATAAATTCCAAAGGTGTGCAAGATCCACTGGGAAAGAACATTTTAGAATATTTAATTATATTTTATTTCACCTTTCTTAATTCATTTTTAATATATTTGAAATAATTTACATGGAGTAATAGAATGGGAATATATATATTTATAATTTCTAAGTGAATTAACATTCTCATATTAGGCATCTGTGCTCAAAATGTTTTCCTGAAAGGAATGTGTTATTTTAAAAACTTGAAGATTACTGCCGTAAGAACTGTGTGTAAGCTTTTCTTTATTTTTCTTTCTTTCTTTTTTTTTTTTTTGATATGGAGTCTTGCTCTGTCACCCACACTGGAGTGCAGTGACTTTATCTTGGCTCACTGCAACTTCCACCTCCTGGGTTAAAGCAATTCTCCTGCCTCAGCTTCCCAAAGAGTTGGGATTACAGGCATGTGGCACCATGCCCAGTTAATTATTGTGTTTTCAGTAGAGACAGGGTTTTGCTAAATGAATTAGAAGTGAGTAGATTAGTTAGAGAAATACTATTTTGATATAGTTATGATGACCACACGCTTATGTTCAGGTTAATAAGACATACCACGCACACTGTTTTTTTTTAACTTTAACACATCACAAATTGAAGGAATTATGAGATGTTGCCCAAACTCTCTCTTAGTTTCAAATGGTCCCAGAAAAAATGAGAATTTTTTTCTGTTTGTAAGATCTGCGATGCCACTGATATTCCATTATGGCATTTAATAGCTTTTAATATCAAATATGTCTTCCTATTTAATCCAGAATCCTCGTGCTGTGGTTTAAATAAATCTTCCCACATTATCTTTTCCATAAAGATTATGTGATTTTTGTGGGTTCTTGACCTGAGATTTAGAAACCTTCTGGAATTGCATGAAAAGTGGTATATGTTGGTACATTTTTTTCTGGGGAAAAGCTCTTTAAATACTTAAAAGTGCCCCATCACACAAAAAAATGGCTATTGTAATGCCTTTAATAGACCAGGTTATTTCTCAGTTATATTTTTTCAAGTTTAAATGTTCTGAATGACTTTGGCAGAGACCCTACTTTACATTCTGCAGAGCCTCTCAACTTCTTCCAGCTAATCAGCTCCAAAGATGACCTGGCTATATACCTTTGGCTCACCTTCTGTTCAAAGATTCCCTGGCACTTTGCTGCCAATTGCTTGGAAATTCCACTTATTTTCCTTAGATTTTTCTCATAGCTTCTATTTTCAAGTACTCTAATTATCACCAGGCTCGCTCTCCTTTGAGCCATATTACTTACAGAACTCTAATTTTAAGAGTATGATAAGCGATGAAAAAGGAAGAGAATGAATCTAACCTTTAATGTGAGCCAGGTGTTTTACATATGTTTTCCCTTTAATCCTTGAAACCACTACATAAGTAGGCATTACTGTCATCCTCTTGCTCTCTTCTCCCTGACATATAAGTAAAAGGTAGTTTGTGGCCAGGCTTAGTGACCCACACCTGTAACCCTAGCACACTGGGAGGCCAAGGTGGGCAGATTGCTTTAGCACAGGAGTTCGAGACCAGCCTGAATAACATGATGAAACCCTGTCTCTATAAACAATACAAAAATTAGCCAGGTGTGGCATGCACCCATAGTCCCAGCTACTCAGGAGGTGGAGGCAGGAGAATCACCTGAGCTGGGGATGTTGAGGCTGCATGAGCAGTGATTGTACCACTGCACTCCAGCTTGGGCCATAGAGACATTGTTCACACACACACACACACACACACACACACACACAAAAGATACTTTGCTATAAATTCAAATAGAAACACAAGTTAATTTCACTGGAAATATTTATGCCTATAGTTATTCATTCTGCTTCAAAGAATGCTTTCTAAGAGAAGGTAAAGAGTAGAAATTTGGTAAGGAAGACAGCACTCCTACTAAATTAAGCTTCTTGAAAATAGGATCTTTGTGGGTTTTTTTTTTTCATATTCTCCGGAAATAAGAGTAATGTTTGGTGCTTAGGAGGCACACAATAAATGTTGCTTGAGTGAATAAATTGATTGAACACCTACTGTATCCCAGAATTGTACCTTAGGAGGCAAGTAGCAAGTAGTATTCTCTCTATCTTATAGTTGAAGAAACAGTCTCAAGGAGATTGAGTAATGTGCACAAGATCACAAGCTGTAAGTGGCAAAACCGTCAGATAAAGACACTGTAAAATTCTTATTCTTTCTGATAACAATACTAATGACATGCCTTCTTTAAGCATTAAAAAGGAGCTGCTGTCATAAACAGTTATTACAAACACTTTGTATTTGTAATACATTCAATGAACAACCAAATTTAAATTACAAATTAGATTTTTTTTTTTTCTCAACTCCCCTTTCCTAGCAAAGTGTGACTATCTGGCTTACCTGTGGTGACAAGATTAAATTTACTTTAAAAGCATATAGGATCAACCTAAAAATATTCTAATATAACTGAAAGATAATTTATGTATGTTTAACATCCATAACAGAATACAAATTACCATGTCTTTACTCTCAAATAAATGATCTGATAATATATGTAAGAAATGTGAATACGCTATTATAGATTTTTCATATATATAATTTTTCCATAAGTATTCATGAATCCTCAGAAAATATATTTTATCATCATTAAATATTTCTGATGACTGAAAACCTTAAAATTTTTCTAGTTTTAGTCGATATACAATTTCATAAAATTTGACCTAAGTTAATGATTTTTTCTTTAGTAACAGGCAATTTTGAGCTTATTTCTCTAATTAATTTCAAGTCATCCATAATTACTATTTTAAAAGCAATGATTTTAACAAACTATAAGTTTTAATTATTACATTAAAAAAATACAGACTGCTTCATAGATTTTCTTAGAGCAAAGGTATTTATGTAACTTAGTGTACTTAATACCCAAATAGAACTCTAAAAATTAAAAGTCACTAACGTGAACAGTATTTTTAGAACACATAACTATATATAATATTAAACAGTATGAACTTGGTCATTTTAACAATTTTTACAGAAGTTATTTTTAATACTTTGATCATTATAAACTTCAAATGACTGAGAACAGGAGCAGGTTTAATTTCAATCATGATATCATTTTATCTTAATTGTACAGGCCATCATTGAAGTATAGCAATAGATTGTGGAGAAAATACAAGAAACATTTTATCTCCCAAGCCAAAATCTTCTGTGATATTTAAATGAATTCTTTGGAAATTTAGCTTATTGAAATTTTTATATTAGTGCCTTAATATTACAACTTATGTTATTATATATATTATATATATATGTATACATATAGGTTTAAGTCATACATTGTATTTAAATTATGAAAAATTGGCATCATTTTTTTGAGCTCAAAGAAGAGATGATTTAATTCCAACAGAAACAAGTACGTCTGAACACGTCACATCACCATGAAATAAATGTTAAATTAAAACAGAAGTCTTTTAACATTATCATCTATAGACTCACCTGGTATCCTGACCGCTTGACTAATAAAAAACCTTCAAAGTACAAAGGTAGAGCAGTAATCTTTAACCTTTCCTGGAAGATCCTGCGAGGGGCTGGTTTTGGGGGGCTTCTTAGCCATCATACCCTTCTCTTTGGTGTGTGCTTTGGTTTCAACTTGATCTCGTCTCAAACAAAATGAAATCTTCCTTGTGTGAGAGGAAAAGGCAACTGTTCAAAGAGGAAGTCCCAAGTTGCTTTTTAACCACCAACACTACCACCAACAGGACACACACACACACACACACACACACACTCACTTTTTTTCCATTACTTTTTGTGAGGTAAGAAAGAACAGGTGTAGACCGACTTTTAGAGGGCAATCTCTGGGGTAACCTACATGTGCTTAGATTTAAAGTAGCAAAATAAACAGAAGATTAACATCACCTGAAGATGAAAGAAACAGGTGTAGAGATTGTGAACTTTAGAGGAGACATCAACAACAGTTATTCTTTCTACCTTTGTTTTTGTTTACTGCTGTCCATTTTTATTTGCAGAAGACATGACTTGAATAAACTCTACTTCATTAAAAATTACTTCATAGAATAATTTATTAGTACTATTTCTGTTGGTTAAATATTTCAGGGCCAAGTTTTGTGTAAATAAAAAAAAATAATTCTATCTCATGCCCATTTGATGCTTCACTAAATACAATCACAGTTATGGGAACATGGAATATGGAATTTTTTTCTTTTTCTTTTTGTTTTTTGCCAATAGGTATTACAAGTACATGAGTTTCCAATGAATACTTAGTGCTATGTTTTGAATGTGTCCTCCAAAGTTTATGTGCTGGAAACTTAATCCCCAATGCAACAGTGTTTAGAAATGGGACCTTTAGAAGGTGATTAAGTCATGAGGTATCTGCCCTCATGAATGAATTAATGCTGTTATTGAGGGAGTGGGTTTCTTTCTCTTTTGCAGATGCAGGGTCTTGCTCTGTTGCTCAGGCTGGAATACACTGGCACAATCACAGCTCATTGCAGCCTTGATTTCTCAGGCTCAAACAACCCTCCCACATCAGTCTCTTGAGTAACTGGGACTACAAGGCATGTGCCACCCAACACTCCTAGCTACCTTTTATATAGAGACAGTATCTCCCTATGTTGCCCAGGTTAATCTCGAACTCTTAGGCTTAAGCGATTCTCCTGCTGTGGCCTCCCTAAGTGCTGGGATTACAGATGTGAGCCATTGCACCTGGTCTGGAAGTGGGTTTTTTTAAATAAAAGCAAGTTTGTCCGGGCACGGTGGCTCACGCCTGTAATCCCAGCACTTTGGGAGGCCAAGGCAGGCGGATCACGAGGTCAGGACATCAAGACCATCTTGACTAACATGGCGAAAACCTGTCTCTACTAAAATACCAAAAATTAGCTGGGTGCAGTGGCGCACCTGTAGTCCCAGCTACTCGGGCGGCTAAGGCTGGGGAGTCACTTGAACCATGAGGCAGACGTTGCAGTGAGCCGAGATTGTGCCACTGCACTCCAGCCTAGACAACAGAGCAAGACTCCATCTCAAAAAGAAAAGCATGTTTGGCACTTTCTCGCATGCTATCACCCTCTCTTGCTCTTCTACTTTCTGCCATGGAAGGATGGCGCATGAAGGTCCTCATCAGATGCTGGCCATGCTCTATGACTTCCATCCTCATACTTGAGCCAAATACATTTCTGCTCATGAGAGGATTTTTTTTTTTTTTTTTTTTTGAGACAAAGTTTCACCGTGTCCTCCAGGCTGGAGTGCAGTGGTGCCATCTTGGTTCACTGTAACCTCTGCCTCCTAGGTTCAAGTGAGTCTCATGCCTCAGCCCCCTGAGTAGCTAGGATTACAGTACTGTGTCACCATGCCTTGCTAATTTTTGTAGTTTTAGTAGAGATGGGGTTTCAACATATTGGCCAGACTGGTCTCCAACTCCTGGCTTCAAGAAATTTGCCTATTTCACCCTCCCAAATTGCTCCATACCTGGCCTCATTGAAGAATTCTTATTTGTGGTGTCAACAGAACATCGTTTCTGCCCTGTGTCTTTGCTTCTAGTTTATCTTCCTATTGTCTCTTTTAAGTGAATGACGGAGCCTCTGGAGAAAAAAACAAAACAAAGTGACTCTCACTTTTAGGTACTGTCTGCAAGCTACCATTTCGGTATTTTATTGTTTATGAGTTTCTATAGGCACTTGAACTTACAAATACATTATATATCATATGCCACATATACTTAATTTAAAATGACCCAAGCTTAGAAAGTAGTATGACAATTCACCAAAAGATGCTCATTCTATATCATAAGTTACAGCTGAGAAGAAGAGACGAAGGCAGGCATTGTAAAAACTATGCTTGATAACTTTCCTGTTGTTTTTTTTTTTTAATTTCACAAAGAACTAAAGCATGTTTCCTGTTGGGAGCCAAAAATAAAAAAAAAAGAGAGAGAAAAAGAAACAGAGAACTAAAGCACTTTAATGCTCAATGTTTCTGATGCTTTGAGTTACACTGTGCTAAACAAGTATTAGTTTTACTTGTTTTTCATTTCCCTATAAATTTATAACTGACAGTAAGAGATAAGTTAATATTTTGATAATTTTTTTTTGAGACAGCGTCTCACTCTGTTACCCAAGCTGGAGTACAGTGGCATGATCTCGGCTCACTGTAGCCTCTACCTCCTAGTTTCAAGCGATTCTCCTGCCTAAGCCTCCTGAGTAGCTGGAATTCAGGCACCCACCACCACTCCTGGCTAATTTTTTATTTTTCGTAGAGACGGGATTTTGCCACATTGGCCAGGCTGGTCTGGAACTCCTGACCTCAGGTGATCCACCCGCCTTGCCTCCCAAAGTGCTGGGATTGCAAGTGTGAGCCACCACGCCCAGCTGATAAATTTTTTTAAAGGTCATAAAACCATCAGAAGTTTTGCATGGTTTCAGCTTACATGGTCTTTTTAAGGGTCCTGCACTACTTTGCAAAGCAATGACTGCCTGAAATTTAAAAATCATACCCTATATTCCTTGCCAATTTTCACTCAAGGTAATTTAAGTCTTCTCAAGGGTAAAATTATAATGCAGAACAGTTTTATTAAGCTTTCGAAAATCTTATACAGCACTTTACAGTTTGAAAATTTATACAGCACTTTACAATTAAGAACCCACTGCAGACCTCAACAACTCATAGCATTGTAAAACTGTTCTTGTAAACATTGCTGCCACCTACCTGCACATTGCAAGCACATTTTATTAACTTTTCTATTATGGTCTATATAGTATAGACAGCATTTCTATTCAAGGATAATTTTGTCAGAAAAAAATACTTAAATGAATCTCCTTAAAGAGGGACCAACATTTTGCAGTAGAGAGTAAAAGAAAAAAAATTACATTATAAAATAAAAACCAAAATCGTAAGTTTATTTTACCTTAGCAAATATTGTTATAATTGCAACTATGCTACACATTTTAGAAGAAATTCATTTTTTATGTGTAATTTTTCTGACAAATATGACAGCCATTTGCTAATATTTTCACTTTTGACTTTTGCAGAATAAGTAATAAATGTTTTTGCAAAAGTTTTTAGAACTTCAGCAATTTTATTAAGGTGAAGTTCCGCCATCATTTTACTATGAAAGATTTCAAACATACAGAGAAACTGAAAGACTAGTGTTAAATACACCAAAGAACTAGGTTCAATAATTGTTAACATTTTGCCATATTTATTTAAATATCTCAATCGCTGTATGATTAACAATTTCAAAGTACTTACAAATACCACAAGACAGTTTGCCCCTAAACACTTGGATATGTATATCCTAAGAGTAAGGACATTCTATTACGTAAACATAATCATATTATAACACCTAAGAAAACTTTACAATTCTCTAATATCATCTGAAAATTAATTTTTTCATCTTCACTTACTGCTTAATGCTCTTTACAGCTACTTTGTTTTGAACTAGACTCTGATCAAAGTTTACACATTGCATTTGGTTTTCATACAATGCCTTTGAGTCTCTCTCATTTTCTCTTTCTCTCTTTATCTCTCTCACAGATTTACTGAGGGATAATTTACTGCAATAGTCACTATTTTGGTCGGGTGTGGTGGCTTATGCCTGTAATCCCAGCACTTTGACAGGTAGAGGCCAGAGGATCACTTGAGCCCAAGGGTTCAAGACCAGCTTGGGCAACATAGGAAGATCCCATCTCTACAAAAAATTTTTTAAAAAAATTAGCAGGGTGTGGTGGTGCATGCCTGTGGTCCCAGCTATTCAGGAGGCCGAGGAGGGAGAATCATTTTAGCACAGGAGGTCGAGCCTGGAGTGGGCCTCGATTGTGTCACTGCAGTCCAGCCTGGGCAACCAAGCAAAACCTTTCTCAAAAAAAAAAAAAAAAAAAAAAAAAAAAAAAAGTCATCTTTTTCACGGGCACAGTTCTAACTAAGAATTTTGACAACTAGATACAGTCATATAACTACCATCATAATCAAGACATAGCATATTTTCGGCACTGCAAAAAGTTCCGTCATACTCCTTTATAATATTTTTCCCCTCCCTTCTCAACCCCTGGTAACCACTGATTTGATTTCTTTTCATACAATCATTGATGTCCAGCTTCTTTCACTTAGTACAATGCTTTTAAGATTCATCCATATTGTATATCAGTAGTTTATTTTTATTGCTGAAGAATACTGCACTGCATTGAGGCACTACAATTTGTTTATCCATTCACCAAGACAGATGTGCATGTTAAGCTATGGGGTGGGAATGAATATGGACTCATTTCTAAGTAATTAGTTCAGTTGTGTATATTTTTGTGCTAACACTTAATGGAAGACACTTTGATAATAAACACCCATATCATAATTATTTGATGGAAATCAAAGATCTAAAACAAAATATTCTTAGAAATAGTTTTAAGATTTACAAATTTTAAATCATCTACCTGAAACTGTAAGTAACTAAAAGTTTTTTTTTTACTTACCTTTCAAGCCAAATTTCTGGATACTTTATGTTCCCCATATACACATCTAATTATGTATATATGTTAATAGTTCCATATACTGATATGTAAGCACTCACACATATGCACATGCACCCCTTAACTAGGTAAGTAGTTGTGAAAGAAAACTTCAAGATTGTCATAGCAGTTCATAAGAAGAAATCTTAATGTATTTTGGGGGGGAGATTTATAATGACTAACCTGGGTTTTTAAATAAATATTACTTCCCCCATTAATTAGCAATCCTATTTTAGGATATTAAAACCATAGTGGGGCTATTAAGTACTACAACAAGTACATATGGAAGTAAAACCTTTGGCGGGAAACTGTGGAGTCTCCATATTGTTTTTGTAAGAGTGCTGCTCCATTTTCTTCATAACAATTCATCCCCCAACACCCTTTGTGCCCTGCATTCTATAGCAGCACAAGCCACTGCATGTCAAATTTCTCAAAATAACTGTGAGAGATACTGTGCCTAGTGGAAGTAGGAGGATATAATTTTACATGTGGGACGTTACATCTATAATTGTGATTGCTAAAATTTCTTACCCAGAGGCAGAGTGTAGTGATTAAGAGCTCAGTTCTGGAGCTGGTGACTGGAGCGACTGGGAGGCAGAGTCGCCCATTCAACTGATAAAAAGGGGACTGAAACAGGGAGCCAGGCCAGGAGATTCCTGGGCAAAAAAGCACCATGAGTATCCAGCATGGCTGTTTCAGTTGCACAGCGGGTCTCCACATGAGAACTCACACAAATCTGGGTGCCATTTGAACTGGTGACTGGAACACCTGGGAGACAGAGTTGCCTGTTCAACTGAAAAAAAAGAAGTCTGAGGTAGGGAGCCAGGTGATCAGGCTCAGCCGGTTCCACCCCCACAAAGACCAGCAATCTGAAATGCTCTAGACTGAAAGTTTCATAGCAAGCACAGCTGAACCCAGGACGGTACAGCTCTGTGGGGGGAGGGGGCATCCGCCATTACCAAGGCAGTCCACCACTATCAAGGTAGTCCACCATTGCTGAAGCTGTCCACCATTGCCGATGCAGTCTGCCATTACAGAGGTGGGCCGGCATTGCCAAGGCAGTTTTAACTACACCCCTATAAACAGGAGTGCAGAGAAGTTCACAAGGCAGCTGGGCAGAGCCCATGGCAGCTCAGCAAAGCCTCTGTTGGCAGATTGTGACTAGGTGGCCTCCTCGCTGGGCAGGGCATCCCTTAAAAAAGGCAGCAGCACAGTGGGGACTTATAAATAAAGCCCTACCTTCCCGGGACAGAGCACCTGGGGAAAAAAAAAGGCAGTTATGAGTTCTGCTGCAGCAGACTTGAACGCATCTGCCCAGCAGCTCTGAACAGAACAACAGAGCTCACAGCTCAGCACTTGAGCTCCTATAAAGGACAGACTGTCTCCTCAAGCAGCTCCCCTGACCCCTGTATATCCAAAGAGTCACTTCATAAAGGAGAGATCAGACTGACATCTGGCAGGTATCCTTCTGGGACAAAGATAGCAGAAGAAGAAACTGGCAGCAACCCTTATTGTTCTGCAGCCACCGCAGGTGATCCCCAGGCAAACAGGGTCTGGAGTGGACCTCCAGCAGTCCTACAGCAGAGGGGCCTGACTGTTAGAAGGAAAACTAAGAAACAGAAAGAAATAACTTCATCATCAACAAACAGGACGTCCACTCAGAGACCCCATCTGAAAGTCACCAACTACAAAGACTACAGGTAAATAAATCCACAAAGATGGGAAGAAACCAGCACAAAAAGGGTGAAAACACTCAAAACCAGAATGCCTCTCCTCCTACAAGGGATCACAACTCCTCACCAGCAAGGGAACAAGGCTGAATGGAGAATGAGTCTGATGAATTCACAGAAACAGGCTTCAGAAGGTGGGTAATCAGAAACTTCTCTGAGCTAAAGAACATGTTCTAACCCAATGCAAAGAAACTAAGAACCCTGAAAAAAGGTTTGACGAAATGCTAATGAGAATAAACAGCTTAGAGAGGAATATAAATGACTTGATGGAGCTGAAAAACACAACACGAGAACTTCGCGAAGTGTACACAAGTTTCAATAGCTGAATTGACCAAGCAGAAGAAAGGATATCAGAGATTGAAGGTCAACTCAAAGAAATAAAATAAGAAGGCAAGATTAGAGAAAAAAGAGTAAAAAGAAATGAACAAAGCCTCCAAGAAATATGGGATTATGTGAAAAGACCTAATCTACGTTTGATAGGTGTACCTGAATGTGATGGAGAGAATGAATCCAAGCTGGAAAACACTCTTCAGGATATTATCCAGGAAAACTTCCCCAACCTAGCAAGGCAGGCCAATATTCAAGTCCAGGAAATACAGAGAACATCACAAAGATATTCCTCAAGAAGAGCAACCCCAAGACACATAATTGTCAGATTCACCAGGGTTGAAATGAAGGAGAAAATGCTAAGGGCAGCCAGAGAGAAAGATTGGATTACCAACAAAGGGAAGCCCATCAGACTCACAGCGGATCTCTCAGCAGAAACCCTGCAAGTCAGAAGAGAGTGGGGGACCAATATTACACGTCGTTAAAAAAAAGAACTTTCAACCTAGAATTTCATATCCAGCCAAACTAAGTTTCATAAGTGAAGGAGAAATAAAATCCTTTATGAACAAGCAATTACTCAAAGATTTTGTCACCACCAGGCCTGCTTTACAAGAGCTCCTGAAAGAAGCACTAAACATAGAAAGGAACAACCAGTACCATTCACTCCAAAAACATACCAAATGGTAAAGAGTATCGACACAATGAAGAAACTGCATCAACTAACAGGCAAAACAACCAGCTAGCATCAAAATGGCAGGATCAAATTCACACATAACAATATTAACCCTAAATGTAAATGGGCTAAATGCCCCAATCAAAAGACACAAACTGGCAAATTGGATAAAAAGCCAAAACCCATTGGTGTGCTGTATCCAGGAAACCCAACTCACATGCAAGGATACACAAAGGCTCAAAATAAAGGGATGGAGAAAGATTTACCAAGCAAATGGAGAGCAAAAAAAGCAGGAGTTGCAATTCTTGTCTCTGATAAAATAGACTTTAAACCAACAAAGATCAAAAGAGACAAAGAAGGACATTACGTAATGATAAAAGGATCAATGCAACAAGAAGAGCTAATTATCCTAAATATATATGCACCCAATACAGGAGCCCCCAGATACATAAAGCAAGTTCTTAATGACTTACAAAGAGACTTAGACTCCCACACAATAATAGTGGGAGACTTTAACACTCCACTGTCAATATTTGATAGATCAATGAGACAGAAAATTAACAAGGATATCCAGAACTTGAACTCAGACCTGGACCAAGCAAACCTAAAAGACATTTATAGAACTCTCCACCCCAAATCCACAGAATATACATTCTTCTCAGCACCACATCACACCTACTCTAAAATTGACCACATAATTGGAAGTAAATCACTCCTCAGCAAATGCAAAAGAATGGAAATCATAATCAACAGTCTCTCAGACCACAGTGCAATCAAGTTAGAATTCAGAATTCAGAAACTAACTCAGAATCGCACAGCTTCATGGAAACTGAACAATTGGCTCTTGAATGTTGACTAGATGAAATGAAGGCAGAAATAAAGATGTTCTTCGAAACCAACAAGAATGAAGACACAACATACTAGAATCTCTGGGACATATTTAAAGCAGTGTCTAGAGGAAAATATATAGCAATAAATGCCCACATGAGAAGTAAGAGAAGATCTAAAATCGACACCCGATTGTCAAAATTGTAAGAGCTAGAGGGGCAAGATCAAAAAAACTCAAAACCTAGCAGAAGACAAGAAATAACTAAGATCAGAGAAGAACTGAAGGAGATAGAGACAAAAAAAAAAAAAAAAAAAACCCTTCAAAAAAATCAATAAATCCAGGAGCTGGTTTTTTGAAAAGATCAACAAAACAGACCACTAGCCAGATGAATAAAAAAGAAAAGAGAGAATAATCAAATAGATGCAATAAAAAACAATAAAGGGGATATCACCACAGATTCCACAGAAGTACAAACCACCATCAGAGATTACTACAAACAACTCTATGCACATAAACCAGTAAAGCTGGAAGAAATGGATAAATTCCTGGACACTTGCATCCTCCCAAGCCTAAACCAGTAGGAAGTCGAAACCCTAAATAGACCAATAACAAGGGCAGAAGTTGAGGCAGCAACTAAAAGCCTACCAACCAAAAAACACCCAGGTCCAGATGGGTTCACAGCCAAATTCCACCAGACATACAAAGAGGAGCTGGTACCACTTTTTCTGAAACTATTCCAAACAATCAAAAAGAGGGAATCCTTCCCAAATCATTTTATGAGACCAACATCATCCTGATACCACAACCCGGAAGAGACTCAACAAAAAAGAAAACTTCAGGCCAATATCCATGATAAACATAGATGCAAAAATCTTCAATAAAATACTGGCAAACCGATTGCAACAGCACATCAAAAAGCTTATCCAACACGATCAAGTAGGCTTCATGCCAGGGATGCAAGGCTGGTTCAACACATGCAAGTCTATAAATGTAATCCACCACATAAACAGAACAAAAGACAAAAACCACATGATTATCTTAATAGATGCAGAGAAGGCCTTCAACAAAATTCAACAGTCCTTTATGCTAAAAATTCTCAATAAACTAGTTATCGATGGAACGTATCTCAAACTAATAAAAGCTATTTATGACAAATCCACAGCCAATATCATACTGAATTGGCAAAAGCTGGAAGCATTCCCTTTGAAATCTGACACTAGACAAGGATGCCCTCTCTCACCACTCCTATTCAATATAGTATTGGAAGTTCTAGACAGAGCAATCAGGCAAGAAAAAGAAATAAAGGGCATTCAAATAGGAAAGGAGGAAGTCAGATTATCTCTATTTGCAGATGACATGATTGTATATTTAGAAGACCCTATCTTCTCAGCCCAAAAATCTCCTGAAACTGATAAGCAACTTCAGCAAAGTCTCAGGATATAAAATCAATGTGCAAAAATCACAAGCATTCCTATACACCAATAACAGACTTAAAGAGAGCCAAATCAAGAATGAACTGCCATTCACAATTGCTACAAAGAGAATAAAATACCTAGGAATACAACTAACAAAGAACATAAAGGACCTCTTCCAGGAGAACTACAAACCACTGCTCAAGGAAATAAAGAGAGGACACAAACAGATGGAGAAACATTCCATGCTCATGGTTAGGAAGAATCAATACTGTGAAAATGGCCATACTGCCCCAAAGTAATGTATAGATTCAACGCTATCCCCATCAAGCTACCAATGACCTTCACAGAACTGGAAAAAACCATCTTAAACTTCATATGGAACCAAAAGAGAGCCCGCATAGCCAAGCCAATTCTAAGCAAAAAGAACAAAGTGGGAGGCATCACACTCCCAGACTTCAAACTATACTACAAGGCTACAGTAATCAAAACAGCATGGTGCTGGTACCAAAACAGAGATATAGACCAATGGAACAGAACAGAGGCCTCGGAGGCAACTCCACACATCTACAACCATCTGATCTTTGACAAATCTGACAAAAACAAGCAATGGGGAAAGGATTCCCTGTTTAATAAATGGTGTTGGGAAAACTGGCTAGCAATGTGCAGAAAGCAGAAACTGGACCTCTTCCTGACACCTTACACTAAAATTAACTCCAGATGGATTAAAGACTTAAACATAGGACCTAACACCATAAAAACCCTAGAAGAAAACCTAGGCAAAACCATTCAAGACATAGGCATAGGAAAGGACTTCATGACTAAAACAGCAAAAGCATTGGCAACAAAAGCCAAAATAGACAAATGGGACCTAATTAAACTGCAGAACTTCTGCACAGCAAAGGGAGCAATCATTAGAGTGAATCGGCAACCAACAGAATGGGAAAAAATTTTTGCAATCTCCCCATCTGACTAAGGGCTAATATCCAGAATCTAAAAAGAACTAAAATAGATTTACAAGAAAAAAAACAAACAAGCCCATTCAAAAGTGGGTGAAGGATATGAACAGACACTTTACAAAAGAAGACATATATGAGGCCAACAAACACATGAAAAAATGCTCATCATCACTGGTCATTAGAGAAATGCAAATCAAAACTACATTGAGATACCATCTCATGCCAGTTAGAATGGCAATCATTAAAAAATCTGGAGACAACAGATGCTGGAGAGGATGTGGAGAAATAGGAACACTTTTACACTGTTGGTGGGAGTGTAAATTAGTTCAACCATTGTGGAAGACAATGTGGCGATTCCTCAGGAACCTAGAAATAGAAATTCCATTTGACCCAGCAATCCCATTACTAGGTATATATCCAAAGGATTATAAAGTGTTCTATTACAAGGACACATGCACACGAATGTTCATTGCAGCACTGTTTACAATAGCAAAGACTTGGAACTAACACAAATGCCCAACGATGATAGACTGGACAGGGAAAATGTGGCACATATACATCATAGAATACTATGCAGCCATAAAAAACAATGAGTTCGTGTCCTTTGTAGGGACATGGATGAACCTGGAAACCATCATTCTCAGCAAACTGACACAAGAACAGAAAATCAAACACGACATGTTTTCCCTCATAGGCAGGTGTTGAACAATGAGAACACATGGACACAGGGAGGGAAGCATCACACACTGGGGTCTGTGGGGGGGGGAACCAGGGGAGGGATAGCGAGGGGTGGGGGGTTGGGGAAGGATAACACGGGGGAGAAATGCCAGGTACAGGTGATGGGGGAGGAAGGCAGCAAACCACATTGCCATGTATGTACCTATGCAACAATCTTGCATGTTCTTCACATGTACCCCAAAACCTAAAACGCAATTTTAAAAAAATGTATATATACATATATATATATATAAAAATGTTGGGACCAGCAAGTTGATTTCACTGTGTTTTAATGGATCAGGTTCTCACAGTATAAAAACTATTAGGGTCATTGTCCAGGTTTTGGAGTCAGAAGGACCCAGATTTGAATCCCGGTTTGGGCACCTAGAAGCTGTATGAACTTAGTTAGGCAAGTCATTCCCACTCTATCACAGAAGCCTGAGTTTCTTGATTTGTAAAATGGGGATGTCATAAGGCCTGCTTCAAGGGGTGACTGTGAGGATAAAATGGGATAAAAAAAAAAGAGCTCAGTTCTGAAGTCAGAAATTCTTGTGATAATATTCCATTCTACCCATTTAGCGGTGATGTGATCTTGGTCAAGATACTTATCTTTGTGTGTTTCAGTGCCCTTATTTATAAAACAGAAATATTAATTGTTCTCTTCAAAACATGCGAAGCATTTACAGAACTGGGCATAGAGTATGCACTCAATAAATGTTAATATTTATTATTATCTATTCCAAATGTGACAACAGTAAATTATATATAATGTAAACTGATTGGCAAAACTGCCAAATATAGTAAAAAAAAGTCCTTGCAATGACACCAATAGCTTTATTATTGAATTCTTACTATATTCCAAACATCGTTCTTAGATCTTAACAGGAATTATTTAATTACAACATCTCAATCATTTTAATATTATTCTCATTTTACAGACAAGAGAATTAAGGAACAGATAACATACTTGCCCATGATGGCAGAATTCATGGAATGGAGTGCAATCCAGGCCCAATTTCAGAGTTCATAGTTCCTCCTTCTTCCCTATCAAAAAATTAAAAAATAAATAAATAAAATGTTTTTAAATTTTTTATAAAATAAAAAAATTGGCTTTCATAGGTGACAGCATTTGTTAAAACACTACATGTTTTAAAAATGTATTAGCTCCACTCCTGATTAATGTATTTATTCAATTAGCAAACTATTTTCTGATTAAAATATTCTTGTAATTTTTAATTAAATAAAATAAGACACAGCTTCACAGAGTAACACACTGGTCAGGTAGGAAGAAGTCTTCAGAGCACCTAATTTAGACTTCCATTCTATCACTATGGAAACACCCAGAATGGTGCCACAATTTTGTCCTAGATGACGTAGCTAGTCAATGGCTGGCAGGTTTCAGGATTCTGTATAGAATTCTTTTCAGTGCATCATACTTAAATGATAGATATTTACGTGGGTCATTTGTTGGCAATGCATCACCAAAATATCACCCACATATTTGAAAAATAATACAAGCCATCATCACCATTATTATACAGTTCAATTATTTTCAGAGATGATGTTTAGATGGGCTGGGCGTCGCTGACGAATCTGCATTAGAAAAATTTCTTCAAAAAAAGATTCTATTCAAATAAAGTCGTCTGCAATTTCTACCTCTCGTTCTTCCAAGTATTAAATAGAACTGTTGAGAAGTTTTACATTGGGCACAAGGGGCGGTTGCCATGACCGTGCCTTCCAAATAAAGGCCCACTCTCACGCCCGTCCCTAGCTTGGAGCTGAGGAAGGGAGGTGGGAAGAACTGAGCGGCCAGAGGCGGGGAGGGCGGGGCTGCGGGCGGGAGGGCCATTGGCCGGGAGCCTGAAGGGGCGAGACCACTAACCGCTTGCTTCCTATTGGACGGCGCGGCCGGTTTTGCGCATGTGCCGCCCGGTTCAAACCCGGCTCGCGCTGAGTGTTTGTTTGTTGAGGGCGTAGCCAATGGGCGGGCTGCGTTGTTAGCGCGCGGCTTCCGGACCGTCGCTCTCGTCGCCGTCGCCTTCGACTCAAAGGTGTTGCTTGGCCGCCGCCTCGTAGTTCGGCGACTGGTTTCTTGCTTGGCCTACTGGAGCTGTGGCCCGTGTGGCTTTCCACCTCAGACCTCTGCGCGAGCTCAGCGGGGCCGCAATATGGCTGCCTCGGGTCTGGTAAGGGCGGGCCTCGGCGCTGCAGGAGAGCGGTTGAGCGCCTGGCTGGGGCACGGGGCACAGGCGCCCGAGGCGTGGGAGAAGGAAACGCTGGTCTGGGGCTGTGGTCTCTGACGTATTTCAGTGGGAAAGCCGCAGGAATTTTTGAAATGAAGTGTGATCGTTTGTCGATAACCAGAGTTAATCTATTGTACTTTTATTATTTAAGTTTTCATGTCGACATTTCGTCTATGCCGACGTCTTAGTTTTTAGAGGTGCTTGTGATTCCTGCCTTTTAATGTAGCTGCAGTTCCCTAGGCCTCCAAATACTTTGCTGCCCATACTAGGATTATTGAAACGCCTTTAAAGTGTGCCTTTGCGTCACACTCGCTAGTTGGGAGGAGCAGATTATGTAACAACTATATCTGGAAATAATCTGACATTTTCAGTTCTTCTGTCAAAGTGGTGGCCTTATATGCAGTTCCTGTGGCTGATATTTATGGGGCATCAGTTACTGACAAAGTCTTCTGAAAGACACCTATTAGTTAAAAGGTGGAAGCTGTGAATGACTAATGGAGGCAGCAACTTATATTTTGTGTTGGTGATTTACTTCTCTTTCAGGATCATCTCAAAAATGACTACAGAAGAAGATTTTGTCGACCTTCCAGGTGATTTATATACTTAAATTTTTAAGATTATTTTTATTACTATCTTTACGTAGATTTTTAAATGAAGAAAGGAAAAACTATCACCTCTGACTAAAATAATGATTTCTTTGCCCATTTAAGAGTAGTCTTAGTTATTTTATGTTAACAGAGGAATGTTAATGCAAGCAATGCAGTGACTTTGTGGCAGCGAAAAAAGAAATCCACCTGATACAATAGTGGAACCAGGAAGAGACAGTCTCAATTCTGACTACGTGACTGCCATGGGAAAAGGATTTTGTAGCATGAATCAAATGGTAAAATTAGAAATATATAGCTTATTCAGTGGGGCAAAAAGAAAAATAATACATGCTGTCATGCATTTATTTGTTGGGTGCTTATTTGGGTTGTTTTGGTCCTTTTAATTGTAAAACCTGTTAAAAGTAAATTTTCTAGTTAAATATTTAATAGTAATAGGATGAAAAACATGTTTTTAAAAGTGAAGATGTTATTGTAAATAACATCTTGTTTATTGAGCTGTGATTTTAGTAGGTCCAATGGGGCACAGAAATACTTTCTTTTCCTTACAAGAAGCTTTCATTTCTATTGAGAAAATGTACATTTGTGAAATAATTTAATGGACAAAAATTTCTACTTTCAATACTGAAGTAATGACTTGTGTATTATAGAGAGTAGGTCTATATATAATTAGGCATTAACTTGCAGTATAGAGAGCCATGTAAGAAATAAGGGATTTGTGTGGTTGATATTAAGGAAAGCTTTAAAGTTGTAGTGTAACTTAGGTGGATCCTGAATAGGGATTTAAAGACTACGATAAAGTACATTGCAGACATAGAAAATAACTTAAAAAAGGAACCAAAGTAGGAATACATTTATTTGTCAGTAGCAGAGAGACCTGATTTAAGAAGGTGAATATGTTGGGTAGAAGTGGAAAATGGCCATATGAGTTGGATTGAACCAGAAAATGGATATGTTAGACTTTAGGCATTTATTATAGGCTTCAATAAACTGTCCTAAATCTGTGGAATAAGGGCTGTCTGATGTGAAAACACACACACACGCACACACACACATTTAAAAAAGCAAAGATGTTTGATGTTTACAAGGTAGCTTAAGAAAGGGGTTGTAGTAGTCTAGACATGATGGAGGTGCTTTTATGCTAAAGTAATAATCACAAGGGGGGGAGAAAAGATGAATTTGATAAATTTTGAAAAAGCTGTTGTCTAGACTAATGTGACCTGTGTTTTAATAGTGACTCTCTGCATTATCACCTTTGACAAATCTATCTTTTTGGATCTCATCCATGAAATAGGTAATAGCAGGAGTGTGTTTATAGTTGGAAATATATGCACCTGTAGGTGGTATTCTGGGCTGGTGTCAAGGGCAGAATTTATAATAGTGACCTATATTCTGGTAGAAAGCCGGCCACTAATACTAATTAGGTTTACAAACTGAGGCAGGCCATTTTACTAATTTGGGTTTCAGTTTGCCTATCTGCAAAATGCGGGCACAGGATTCAGCTAGTGTTTTTTAACTAGATTAGCATATCAGAATTATCTCAATCACCCTAGAAAATCTGATTAAATTGGTCTGTGGGAAGTGACCAAATATGTGTATTTCTGCAAAGCTACAAAAGTAATTTTATGCATCTATTTGGATGATAATTATTGGACTGGATGATTTCTGAGATGTTTCGGTTATAAAACTTTATGATGGATGACCTGATAATGCATTGTGGCTCACAATCTTTAATTACTTCATATATACTACTTTTCAAGCTTTCATAAATAATAGAAATTTTGTAGATCAGGGATCAGTTAACTTTGGCTGATAGGCCAACCAAATGTTTTGTCACATGTTTTGTTTCAGTTTTATTGGAATACAGGCATGCCTGTTTATTTACATATTGTCTGTGGTTGCTTTTGGGTTAGAATGGGAGAATCAACTGGTTGTGACACAGACCGTATAGTTTACAAGCCTAAAATATTTACCATCTGGCCTTTTAAGCAAAAGTTTGACAACCCTGTTAGAGATGCATGTCAAAATTTTATACTGATTGAAATCCAGGTGTCCTTCAACAGGTAAATGGTTGAACACTATGGTATGCACATAGCGTGAAACACTACTTGACTCTAAATAGCAAAGAAATATTGATACATTCAACTTCGATTGATCTCCATAGAGTTGTGTTGAGTGAAAAAAGCCAGGGCAAAGGATGCATACTATATGGTTCTAGTTATGTTTAATTTTTTCCAAATGACAGAATTTTAGAAATAGAGGACAGATTAGTGGTTGCCAGAGGTTAGGAATGAGCGGAGGCAGGAAGGAGGAGAGAGAAAAGTGGTTATGGTTATAAAAGGACAATAGAGGATCTTTGTGATGATGGAACTATTCAGTATCTTGACTCTGGTTGTTTTATATGAACCTGCAGATGTGATACATTGTGTAGAAATAAATACACATAAACATGAACACATTCAGAAATGAGTACATGTAGAACTGGAGAAATCAGAATAGCATTGATAGATTGTGTCAATATCAGCATCCTGATTGTGATAATATGTTGTAGTTTTGTAAACTGTCAGCACTGAGTAGAACTGGGTTAAGTGAACAAAGAATTTCTATTATTTTTTATAGCTGCATGTGAATCTATAAGCTCAATATAATTTTTAATTAAAATTTATATTGATTCATAAATTGTTAATGATACTGAATCAAAAATGCATTTGAGAACTTATAGGGAAGAATATGTTACTTGGAGATGTAACTGTAAAGTCTGTTAAAAAAGCATTTCAGGACTGATTGGATTCATTCGAAAAAATTTGTGTTGAGATACAGCAGTAATCTAAAACAGCTTTAGACATGGCTTTAGCCATGGCTGTTCAACTAAGAAATGTAATTGTTAATGTAGATTATGATATACTAATTCTTATTAGGAAAGAAAGAGTTCATTAGAGGGAAGTCATAGACCCTCTTGTTTTATCTTCGGATGGTAAAGATATTTTACATATTAAATTAATTAATATTTTATAATGAGATCTGGAATTTTCAGATAGATGGTAATATAAACAAATATCTTCTGAAAATGATTGGTTATGTTTTCTCTTTCTTTATTAGGGCACGTGACATTAACACAGAGCAAGGCCAGAATGTTCTGGAAATCTTACAAGACTGTTTTGAAGAAAAAAGTAAGACTTCATTTCAAGATGGAATTTGAGGGTTAGATGGATGAAAATATGAGTTTGTCATGGTAATTAATATAAAATGCAGCAAATATGTTCTAGGGTTTAAATATACGTATTTTCCCTAGAATTTTGAGTTCATGTGCAATGCTTTGTGTACCTTCTGGTATACTTAGGATAATACTGACAAAAATAATAATTTGATAATAGTTTGTCATCCCCTTTAGATTACTGTAATCTGGGAGTCCATACATAATTACCATACACAAGAAAAAATATTTATTTATGTTTTTGAGACATAGTCTCGTTCTGTCGCCCAGGCTGGTGTGCAATGGTACTATCTCAACTCCCTGAAGCCTCTGCCTCCCAGGTTCAAGCAGATTCTATTGCCTCAGCCTTCCGAGTAGCTGGGATTATAGGTGTGTGTCACCACACCTGGCTAATTTTTATTTTTATTTTAGTAGAGACCAGGTTTTACCATGTTGGCCAGGCTGGTATCAAACTCCTAGCCTCAAGTGATCTGCCCACTTCAGCCTCCCAAAGTGTTGGGATTATAGGTGTAAGCCACTGCACCCAGCCAGAAAAATACTTCATATAATGAAAATAGATGTGTAGAATTCTTGAGATCGTTAGAGAATTTGGGATAATCTTTGGTGATTTATATGCTGTTTAAGGAAGTCATGAATTATAGCAAATACTTTTTCAAGTACTGATGAGCATCAGCAGGTATTGGAATAAGAGTAAGCCAGCCAAAGAAATAGGAGCAGGTGATAGAAAATAATGTTTTCTATACAAACTCTGAAAGAAGAGCTGGCATATATTGATACTTCAGGTGTTTTGTTTGTTTTTCCTATTGCTTGATGCTTCTCAGGAACATTTGAATATTTAATTAATGTCTCTACTTGACTTAAGCTACTTGTGGTCAGTGAGTCAACAGATGGTTCTTCACATGCCATATACAGCTACTTTTAATTGTAACTAATAGATATTACGTTATATCTTGTTTTTGAAAATTTTGTACTTTTGTTTTAGGTCTTGCCAATGATTTTAGTACAAATTCTATAAAATCAGTGCTTTATTCAACACCCAAAATAAAAGACATTTGTATTCAGTCACCAAGCAAAGAGGTAAGTGATAAAGGAGAGCTGGTATAGGTTTAATATTTTTATGAATGAAGGTATGCACAATATACTTACGTATATTTTAATTGTTTGCAAATCTTATTCTTGAAAGGGAATTCTGTATTCTCATTGACTTTCTTTAGAATTTGGAGATATTTTGTGAAGAGTTTTATTTAATAGTTTCTGTGTTGGAATTGGGGTTATGGGAATTAGAGTTATCGAATTATAACAAACATTTTTCACTTCTCCTAAAATGATACTCAAATTAGGTTTTTAGGAAAATGGGCAGGGATTGAAGTTGCTGTTCAGGTTGACAGGTTTGGTTATAATCTAAAAAATGAAGGTACTACCTTGCTGTAAAGGGAAATCAGTCTTTTGTTGATTATATATTTTAATTGTTTGCTGTTAGTTTGATCAGAAAACAAGTATTGGTTGACTTAACTATACTAAATAGCAGACTTTCAAATAAAGTATTTAAAGCTAATCTAAGGCAAATTATTCAAAAGCACAGTACTAATTAGAAAAACCATATAGTGCTAGAAATAGCATTTACTAGAAAACTGTAAAAGCCTGTCAACATATTAAACATATGTAGCCTTTTGGCTCCAAGGAAAGGTTATTTCTTTCAGAATCGAGAAGCCTTCTGAAACATGATAAATTACATTGGTTTTTGAAAATTAAAGCAACTTTAGGTTTTCTGGGGTAAATTTAACTTGGTCATAAAGTATTAACTTTTTTGATTAGGTTTGCCTAATATTGAAGATGTTTGCATCTATGTTTATGAACAATACTGTCTTTTTTTCTTAAAATGTTCTTACAGGGCTTTGGTATCAAGGTTATGCTAGAGGTTCTTCTAGATAGGATGCAATAAGTCACAGAAGGCTAACACTCCTGCTAAAGCAGCTATTTTAAAAAATGCAAACTAATTTTATTTTTAGAGATCTGAGGAGCTATGGAAACAATAAAGACTAGCAAAATATAGTCTGTAGCTAATTTTCTTCCCTTCTGAGGCAAAATTCTTCTCTACTCTGCTGTGTTCTGTTACTTATGGAGGTTTTCCACTCTGACTGGTAGGTATAGGCATTGTTTTAGGTCCTGTGTGACTGGGAGAATATTCCCCTCAAGGCTTCGGGTGGTTCTTCTGTGGTTTTCTTACAACACATTCTCTGTTCAAATATTTGATTGAATGCTTAAGAGAGATCTGTACATTCCGAAGATTTCTCTGTGTAACTGTCTCCTGTCCAGTATTTTACCTTGTAAATTCTAACCACCTTGGTCTTCTGAATCCTCAGCTTTGGCTCCTCAACTGAAGATTTCCCCTGTGTGTCACATCCTGGAAATGGATGGATCAGAGGGTTGACTTCATTTGTTTCCCATCTCAAGAATCATTCTCTTTGTTTTTCAATTTCATATTTCTTGAGAGTCTTGTATCTTTTTTCTCTTTTTAAAATTTAAAGGAGGGTAAATATGGTTCCTTTTGAGACATTGTGCTCTAAAGTCAAGGTCCACTGCAATGACTCTAAATTACTTTGGGCCAAAGAAGAAAGCATGTTGGGAATGCAAAGTATTCTGAACCAAATGAAAACAGTAATATGAATTATCAGAACTTGTGAGATTTAGCTAAAATAGTGTTAGAGGGAATTCATAACTTTAAATGAATATTAAGAAATAGATGTTCAAAATAAGCGTTCTCTGGGTTTATATTGCCTTGTAAAATGAGTTGTTCAGTATTTTATCTTTCTCTTTTCTCCTGAATTGTTTATGAGTCAGTATTGTTTCTTTCTTAAATATTTGATGTTATTCATAGTTTTATCTTTGTGAAAGTTTTAAAATATGAATTTATTTTATTTTTTTTCCTTTTCTGAGACAGGATTTCAGTCTTTAGCCCAGGATGGAGTGCCATGGTACAATCACAGCTCTCTGCAGCCTTGAACTTTTCCTGGGCTTGAACAACCCTTCCGTCTCAGCCTACTGAATAGCTAGAACTATAGGTGCATGTCACCATGCTGGACTGTTTATTTACTTTTCACAGAGTCTTGCTCTGTCACCCAGGCTGGAGTGCAGTGGTGCTGTCTTAGCTCACTGCAACTTCCGCCTCCCAGGTTCAAATGATTCTCCTGCTTCAGCCTCCTGAGTAGCTAAGGTTATAGGCGCCCACCTCTACACCAGGCTAATATTTGTATTTTTAGTAGAGACAGGGTTTCACCATGTTGGCCAGGCTGGTCTTGAACTCCTGACCTCCAGTGTTCTGCCTACTTTGACCTCCCAAAGTGCTGGGTTTACAGGTGCGAGCCACCGCACCTGGCCATTTTAAAATTTTTCTTTACAGAGGCAGGGTTTCAGTATGTTAACTGGGCTTGTTTCAAACTTCTGGGCTCAATCAGTCCTCCTGCCTCAGCCTCCCAAAACACTGGGATTACAGGCATGAGCACTGTGCCTGGCCTCACTTTTGTCTTCTTATGAAACATACTATATTAAAATTGACAAGTTGCATGTATATTTCATTGAATTTTTACAACTGCTACCTAGATGACGATATAGAACATGAAAGATTTAGATTTTACTTAATAATTTCAGTGGACAATTTAGATTTTTTATTTTCCTTTTTTGGGAAAGTTTTGCCTAATTTTCTTTTTTTAGGGATTTGTTCATTTTATTTAAAATTTTCAGTTTATTTGGATAATGATAGTGTTGTTTTGTAATGTCTTTTTATGGTTTTTTAATGTTTGTAGGACCTATAGTTACATACTCTTTTTCATTCCTGACATTGGTTATTTATGCCTTATCATTTTTTTTTTCTTTTAATTAGAGCTAGGGATCTTGCTATGTTGCCCAAGCTGGATTAGAGCTCCTGGGCTTAAGTGATCCTCCCTAAGCTAAGTAGTAGGTGGGACTGCTGCTCATGAGGCACATGTCACTGTGCCTGCTAAGCCTTGTCTTTTTCACTGATTCATTTTGTCAGGGTTTATCAAAGTTTTGGTCTTTCAGAAAACAAGTTTGGCTTTGTTGGTCCTCATTTGCTTGTTTTTAGTGAGTGAAATCCTGTCTCACTTTTTTTTCTTAATTTTATTTCTCATATATTCTTTATTTTTATGTTATTATTATTTTTCTAATCCTTGAGATGGATGCTTCCAAACAACAGAGACTTTGTAGGTGTTAGGGTTTTTTCAGGGTAGAGCCTTTCCATGCAGCAAGCTTGGCCCAGGCCTTCCACATAAGAAGTGGAATTTGTTTATTCGATTTGAAAATAAAGTGAGTTAATCAGACTTAAGACTTACCTGTCTTACTGGGTTTTCTGTTTGAGAACTTGAGATTTCGAGGTCTAGTTACTACTTCATATTTGTATGTCTTTAAGTAAAATAAGATATGAGTCCCTAGGTTTTAACAGAACACAACCAAGCTTCATAAAAGAAATTAATTTTTCTCTTCTGTTTTCTGGAATTACTTGATTAAGCAAAAATGATCTGTTTCTTCAAATTTAGATCATTTGTAAAACATATGGTTGAGGCTGCTTTGTTGGGGGATGTTTGTATTACCACTTTATTTAATGATGATCTGTTACATTTTTTGTATTTCTTTTGCCAGTTTTGACATTTTATAATTTTCTTGAAACAGCTATTTCCTTCTTAATTTGTGTATAGTTAACTTTATGATCTTTCTCTTGTTGTTACTCTTTTTTTATTGCTCATTTTCACCTTTTTAAATTATCTGTGTTGTTAGAGGTATTTTTCTGTCATTAGCATTTTCAAAGAACCAGCAGTCTGTGCTGGTTCACTGTTTTCTTCTCTTCGCTATTTTTTTTTTTGAGTTGGAGTCTTGTTTTGTCGCCCAGGCCAGAGTGCAGTGGCTCAATCTCAGCTCACTGCAGCCACTGCCTTTTAGGTTCAAGCGATTCTCCTGCTTCAGCCTCCCAAGTAGCTGAGACTACAGGTGCGTGCCACTATGCGTGGATGATTTTTGTATTTTTAGTAGAGACGGGGTTTAACCATGTTAGACAGGATGGTCTTGATCTCCTGACCTTGTGATCTGCCTGCCTCCACCTCCTAAAGTGCTGGGATTACAGGCGTGAACCACCGTGCCCGGCCCTCTTCCCTATCTTTTAAAATAATTTTCTTCTTAATGTTTTGGAAGAATTATTTTTAAGCTCAAAGGCATTATGTACATAGAAGTTAAAATAGTTCCATAAATTCCACAAAAAAAAACAGTAGAGCTCACTCTTCCTCCTCCAAGTCCGACTTCTTAGTCTTAGTTATTTCTTCTGGATATTTTGACTCCATATTTCAAAATAATGTTTATATGACAGTTTCTTGATTTTTTTCAGTCTTTGCTATTACTTACTGGTTTTCTACTATGGAAGTTTAGACTATTTGTCATATAGTTTCTACTTTGCACCACAACGCATAAACTTCCATTTTTTAGTACATCATATTAATGATTTTCAGTAGGATTAGTATTTAGTGTTCACAATATTTTTACGACTGTTTCAGTAGTCACAGCTATGTAGAGTACTAATGGTTAAGTTTTCTTTATGTACAGCTCTTAGTTTTCTCCTGATTTAATCTTGGTTTTTCCATTTTTGACTTTCTGTGCACCTGTGACTAATTCATCACCAGTTTTCTGTGACAAAAGTTTAAGTATAAATGTCTTAGTATATGTAGACCTGTTAAGTAATTTATCATTTTCAGCTTTTTCTGAAACGATCTCAGCTCTTTTTTTTTCTTCTATCTACCCTTAGAGCTATCACATAGGTTTTGTCATGTACTCTTCCTGTATCACAGGGAGTCCCTTTGCTTTTCTCCTGAATTGCATCTCATATTTCTTGGATCTTAAATCTTCCTTTTTTCTTGGCCTCTCCTTTTTTGGTGGAACTCATCCTTTAATAGCTTTCTGAGAATTTAAGACCTTAAATGTTTAAAAATACCATGGTTTTACCCCCATGATGAGTACTTTGAGTGAGTACAGAATTCTATTAGAAATTATTTTCCTTTAGTTAAAGTAACATATTTTTTCATATGAAGCCTCTGTTTTAGTCAGGTATATTTCCCCTTAGACTTTTAAAAATGTTACTTTCTTTTATTTTAGCTCCTCCTCTTGAGAATACTGTTTTGAGTCCTTGATCCTTTGTGACTGTTTTTTCCTCTTTGCAGGCTTTTAGGATATTGTCATCTGTCTTTAGTGATCTAAATTTTTATTATATTTTTTGATGTTAGGTTCATCTAATGCTTTTCATAAATATTTCTTCTTAAAATTTCTGTTTTCTACAAGTACCTTTTTTACTTAAACTCTGCTCATTACCTGGCCTTTTTTCTTATGTCTAATGATCCTTAGCCGTCTCCTCTCGTTTGAGAAAGTGGGAAACTACAACACATGGGGAGCTCCTTATGCCTAGTAAAATTTGTAGACTGGTGGATTTCACTGGTGTAGTTTACTCCATTTCATTGTTGATATCCAGGTGTTAACATCTGTAGATTTCTTTTCTCTCAGCCTGGTAAGTATTTCTGGCAAAGATACCTCTCTTGCTTGGTGATTCGATTCTAACTGTGATTGTTTTCCATTTTTGTCAGATGTGGCAAAGGGGGAAAGTGCAGTTTGAATGCTCCTACTTAATATCTCTGGTTTTCATGTATTGCCCTTAATTTCACCTGTGTCTTCTGCCACGAATTTCACAGTCTTTCTGTTTTAGAAACTCAAGAGAATAAATACCTAATCTTCTGATAGGTTTGGGAGGGGCTCTTTGGTTTTACTACCTTCTTTTTTTTTTTTTTTTTGAGATGGAGTCTCGCTCTGCTGCCCAGGCTGGAGTGCAGTGACACAATCTTGGCTCACTGCCACCTCCACCTCCCAGTTTCAAGCAATTCTCCTGTCTCAGCCTCCTGAGTACCTGGGACTACAGTTAACTGCCACCACCCCCGGCTAACTTTTGTATTTTTAGTAGAGGCAGGGTTTCACTGTATTGGTCAGGCTGGTCTCGAACTCCTGACCTCAGGTGATCTGCCTCCCCTCAGCATCCCAAAGTGCTGGGATTACAGATGTGAGCCACTGCACTCACCCGGTTTTCCTACCTCTATATACACTTTTTTCTTCTCTGTGACAAAAGACACATTCAACTGTACACACTTTTAACACCCTCTGTTTGCATACCCCTTCTCTTTTTTGAGACAAGGTCTTGCTCTGTTGCTGGAGTGCAGTAGCGTGCTCACAGCCCACTGCAGTCTCAAATGTCTGGGCTCAAGTGATCCTTCTACCTCAACCTCCTGAGTGGGTAGGACCACAAGCATGCACCACCACTCTTGCCTAATTTTTTGTTTTGCATAGAGATGTGGTCTTGCTAAGTTTCCCAGGCCGGTCTTGAATTCTTGAGCTCAGGTGATCCTTTTGCCTTGGCCTCCCAAAGTCCTGGGATTACATGTGTGAGCCACTGCATCTGGCTTGCACCTTTTTTAGAGGTGTCTTACACTTCAACTAATATTTATAAGTTTCTCCGTGATTCGGTTATCACCCCCTGGTCCCCACCCACAAGACAAGGGAATTCTGGGAGATACAATTCAAGTTGAGATTTGGGTGGGAACACTGCCATACCATATCAGTCTGTTTTTTATTTATTTTTCTACTGGTAGATCTGTACTGATACTGTGTCCACAGTTCTGCTGCTACAGAGAGCAGAAGGGGACCTCTGTGACAGAGGTCCCACTACCATTCACATTTGGTGCTTCACTAAAAGGACTCTAGAGACTTGGCATACAGTTGAACTCATGACTGATACTTATTATAGTCATTCAGTCAGGATACACAGCTAGGTCAGTAAGGGAAAAATTCACATTAGGTAGTGTCCGGAGGAATCCATATATAGGCTTCCTGTGCTCCCCAAGGGGCCATATAGAGTGTACTCATTTCCTCCAGCAGTTAATTGCAGTAACATGTATACACTCTTTCTCCTCAGAGAAGCTTTTTTAAAACTCAGATTGTTTTCACTGGGAGTTAGTCCCATATGTACCCTCTGCCTACCAAAATTTTACACACTCCCAGAAGGAGAGAAAGCAGATGCTAACCATAAATCACATTGTTTATACAAGCAGTGTAGGCAGGCTGGCACAGCAGGTGCAACCTTGTCTGTTGGTAATGGAGGGAACATTCTAAAAGTCAAATCTCTGAATGCCAACCAAGGAATAGCCCTGTAAGCTGGCCCTTTAAATTTATCAGGCCTAATATGCTCTTTCCTGCAAAGAGTGAATCTGTAAATACTATAGTGTTTTACATGTCTATTTTGAACTTTACATAGATAGGATTGTTATGTACTTCTGCAGCTTGCTTTTTTTTTCTGGTTAAAATAATCATATATATTATTGTAGTTTATTTGTTTCACTATTATATATGTAATATGATATATCTTTACCACAATTTATTTATTCAGTAAGTTGATTCAGTCTTCTGTCCACATAGTTTTTGGCTGTTTAGAGCAATATTGTTTCTGTGATAGGTTGTATGAAATTTCAGCTTTACTGAATAATGCCAAATTGTTTTCTAAAGTAGCTATTACTTTGAAATAAAATAAAAAGTAGTATAAAACTCTTAACAGCTGGTTTGTTGTTTTAGAATGCTGGTTTTCCCCCCATTTTAAAAACAAATATATTTCATCAGAAATGGTAAGTTAATAAAATAGTTCTAATATTGTATTTCTTCTGTGCTCTGTGCCAGAAATCACATCGAAAGTCAGTTCCAGTTTCTTCAAGGAAGAAGAATCCTCTCTGCAGTTTATTGTAGAACCAAGTGAAGCCACCAGCAGATCAGGTTGGTGGCATGTCCATGGGCATTATTTGCTTGGATATATTTAAAAAGTGAGGAACGCAAATGGTGCATGTGTTGTTTTGAGTGTGAAGGTCAGGTTCAGGTTAGACAAAATTGTGAATTGTGAAATGGATGAATATTTTTTGATTTCCTTACAACTCCATGGTCAGTGCTCTTTTCTGTCTTCTCCATTTCCTTTAGTCTGTGATACATGCTATTACTTTTTAAAGTCTTCTTTATTTTCATTTTTTGGATTAAAAGTGTGTTACTCCATTGAGTTAATAAAGGTTTAAAAGAAGAATTTAGTCATTACTCCTATCATTCTGCTGAGGTAGCCTTTGAATCATTCTGTAACTTAATTGGTGCTCATAAATGAAAAAAAAAAGCATATGTGTTTGTATGTCTGTGCCTGTGTTTTCAGAAAAGGCTATTACAATTTCCTTTCACACCAATAACGTAAGAGTATCTTTTACCTGATAGACTATTTACTATTCTACGTTTTTGCCAGTTCATTGATAATAAGCAATCTCATTTTTACTTCAGTGTCGATTTCCATGGTTGCCAGAGTTTGAGCACCATGTTTATCGACTGTTGGATTTTAATTGTTAAATGGTGGAATTTTCTTTTTTTTTTCTTTTTTTTTTTATTGCATTTTAGGTTTGGGGGTACATGTGAAGAACATGGAAGATTGTTGCATAGGTACACACATGGCAGTGTGATTTGCTGCCTTCCTCCCCATCACCTATATCTGGCATTTCTCCCCCATGCTATTTTCTTTTATAGCTTTAAGTTTCCTGTTTTCGTTCAAAGTTTGTCTTATCCCAGTGGTATCTATAATAACTTAGATTTTTCATCTGAATACCTTTTTTAAAAAAAAAAAAATCTAAATCTTTAAACATCTGGAATGTGTTTTGGTATATAATGTGACATAATCTTCTAAGTTTATTTTCTTCCTTGTGGTCAGTTGTGTCAGATCTGTTTATTAATTTAAAAAAATCTGTTTGCTTCTGAATGTACCACTTTTATCATATATTAAGTCTCATGTAACATTCAACATACATTTTTTTTTTTTTTCTGACATGGAGTTTTGCTCTTGTTGCCCAAACTGGAGTGCAATGGCACGATCTTGGCCCACTGCAACCTCTTCATCCCAGATTCAAGCAATTCTCCTGCCTCCGTCTCCTGAGTAGCTGGAATTACAGGCACATGCCACCTCACCTGGCTAATTGTCTGTATTTTTTAGTAGAGGCTGGGTTTCACCGTGTTGGCCCGGCTGGTTTTGAACTCTTGACCTTAGGTGATCTGCCCACCTTGGCCTCCCAGCACATTCAACATACTTTTGAATTTTGATGTATTTGTTTTTTCCTTTGTCAACACTATACTCTTGTTACTTATAGTAGCTTTATAGTATGTGCTGATATAAAGATAAATACCTTTACTATTCCACTGCCGTTCTCCAGCCTTTTTTCTTTCTGTAAACTTTTAGTTTTATCCAATTCCCAATAAACTTTTGGAATTCTAACTACAATTGCATTTAATTTATAATTTTGTGAGAATTCACATTTTTATGTTATTTAGATTTTTTACAAAATAAATTATATTTATGTTTCTTAGAAAAATATTAATCTGGGGCTGGGCGTGTTTGCTCATGCCGGTAATCCCAACACTTTGGGAGGCTGAGGTGGGTAGATCACTTGAGGTTAGGAGTTTGAGACCAGCCTGGCCAACATGGTAAAAATCCATCTCTACTAAATATACAAAAATTTGCTGGGTTTGGTGGCAAGTGCCTGTTATCCCAGCTACTCTGGTGGCTGAGTCAGGAATATCGCTTGAGTCCAGGAGATGGAGGTTGCAGTGAGTTGAAGATTGCACCGCTGCACTCCAGCCTGGGGTAACAGAATGAGATCGTGTCTCAAAAAAAAAAAAAAAAAGTAACCTGAAGGACACTATCAAGAGTGTGCAAGGGGAACCAGACCAGGAGAAAGTATTTGCAAATAATTTACCTGATATGGATAATAGAGATTTATATCCAGAATATACAAAGAACTTCTACAGCTCAACCACAGAAGAACCAGACAACCCAAATAAAAGATGAGCAAAGGACTTCAATAGACATTTCTCCAAAGAAGATATACAATTGGCCAATTAATATATGAAACGATACTTGAAATCTTTAGTCGTTAGAGAAGTGCAAGTCAAGACCCTAGGGAAATACCACTTTACGCTCACTAGGTTAGCTATTATTTAAAACAAAAAAGGGGAAAATAAGGGTTGTTGAAGATGTGGATAAATTAAAACCCTCGTGCATCACTGGTGGGAATGTAAAATGGTGCAGCCACTGTGGAAAACAATTTGACAGTTTCTCAAAAAGTTAAACAGAATTACCATATGACCCAACACTTATCTCCTAGGTGTATACCTAAAAGAATTGAAAGTCAGGACAGAAGCAGACATTTGTATACTAATATTCATAGCAGTATTATTCACAATACCCAAAAGGTGTAGACAACCTAAGTGTCCGTCAACAGAAGAATGGGTAAACAACATGTGGTATATATGTAGAATAGAGTATTAGTCATGAAAAATAAAGTTCTGCTATATACCATAACATAGAAGAATCTTGAACACATTAAAACTTGCTAACGGAAATAAACCAGACAAAAAAATGGACAAAAATTTTGTAGTTCCACTTACATGAGGTATTTAAAATAGGTAAATTTAGAGATAGGAAGTAGAATAGAGGTTGCAGGGGATTGCAGTAGGGGATAATGGTGAGTTAATGTTTGATGTGTACAGAATTTGTTTGAGATGATGAAAAAATTCTGGAAATGGTGATGGTTTCATATTGTTGTGAATGTACTTAATTCCACTAAATTGTACACTTAAAAACTGTTAGTATGTTAAACTTTGTTTTGCCATTAAAAAATGTTTTAGTAAAGTGTATCTCCTGACTCCCCATTCTCCCCTCCCCTCATAGTATCGGTTCTTTGACTTTCTTGTCAAGGTTAATCCTCACTATACTATAATTTTTGTACTATTCTGAAAAACATTTTTTAAAATTGTGAGGCTAATTTTTGTATCAAGGAAATTTTATCCCAACACCGAGGTTTTTTAAAAAAATTCTAGACCTTTAAAAATTTGGATCTTTCAGTTTTCTTTAAGCCATATAATCATGTCATCAGCTAAAGAGGGGTTTTATCTGTTATGTTTAATCTGATATTTTAGTCTGCTTGCCTTCCATAGAATCTGAGTCAGTGTTGTCTAATAATGATGATAGTAGGTATCCATGTCTGTTCTATGATTTTAAATGAAATTATATTAGTACTGTGCCACTTAATAATTGTGGGTAGTTTGGGGTAAATTTAGTTTATGTCTTTTATTTCTTTTTCTTACCATCATTAGCTAGCACTTGAGTATTGTGTTAAGTAACAGTGATGGGTCCAAGCACCATAGCTTAGACCTATAGTTCCAGCACTTTGGGAATCTGAGGTAGCAGGATCACTTGAGGTCAGATGTTTGAGATCAGCCTGGGCAACATAGTGAGAACTTGTCTCTACAAAAAAAAAAACCACAAAAATTTAGCCTGTGCAGTGGCACATGCCTGTAGTCCTGCCTTCTTGGGAGTCTCAGGTTGAAGAATCATTGGAGCCCAAAAGGTTGAGGATGGAGATTTTCTATTTGCCAGTATGCTGAGATTTTTTAAAATCATGAGTAATGTGAATCTTGTCAGATGTATTTTTTGCATAAATCCATATGATTTTTCTTTTTTAATCTGTTGATATGGTGGCTTTGATTTTTGAATGTTTAACCAGCCTTGCATAAAGTTTCCGTGTGGTCATGGTATACTGTTGATTTGAGGTCTTTCTCCTTTTCAAATGTATTCATTTGGCACAAATTTCCCCCTTAGCACTGTTGTAGCTGCATTCTACAGGTTTTGGTGTGTTGTGTTTTCTGTTCATTTCATTTGGCACAAATTTCCCCTTAGCACTGTTGTAGCTGCATTCTACAGGTTTTGATGTGTTGTGTTTTCTGTTCATTTCATTTGGCACAAATTTCCCCCTTAGCACTGTTGTAGCTGCATTCTACAGGTTTTGATGTGTTGTGTTTTCTGTTCATTTCACTTATTTTCATGTATGTTTAAATATCCTTTCAGACTTTAGCCTATTTGGTTTTTTTTTAAAGTGTGTCAGTTTTCTAGTGTTTGTCATATTATTTTTTCCTTAATTTCTGATTTTGATTCCTTTATGACACAGTATACACGGTGTAATTTCAGTTTTTTTACGTTTATGAAGATTTGTTTTATGACCCAAGATACTGCCTGTCTTTATGAATGATTCATGGGTACCTGAAAAAAAATGTATTCTGTTGTTGGGTGTAGTTATCTATAAATGTCAATTACTCTTCATTATTACTATTTTTTCTACATTGTTGGATGTGATTTGCTAAAATTTTGTTTAGGATTTTTGTATTTAAGGAGAAATTGGTTTATAGTTTTTTTTTAAATGCTGTGTTTGTATGGTTTTGGTATCATGGTAATATTTGCCTTATTATAAATGAGTTGGAAATTATTCCCTTTTCTAGTTTTTGGAAGGGACTGTGTTAAAATGGTGTTAATTCTTTAACTATGTGGTTTAACATTCTCCAATGAAATCATTTGGTTCAGGAGATTTTTTTTCCACAAAGTTTTAAATAACAAAATTCTTTAATAGTTACAGGACTATTTAGATTATTATTTTCGTTGTTGCGAATTTTGGTAGTTTGTGTTTTCTGAGGTTTTGGTCCATTTTTTGTAATCACCTGTCAAATTGATAAGCATAAAGTTGTTCATAGCATTATCCTACTTATTTTTTATTTTTTTACTTCAAGTTCTCGGATACATATGCTGAATATGCAGTTTTACACAGGTGTACCTGTGCCATGGTGGTTTGCTGCACCTGTCAACCCGTCATCTAGGTTTTAAGCCCCAGATGCACTAGGTATTTGTCCTAATGCTGTCCCTTACTTTTGTCCCCTCCCCTAACATGTCCTGGTATGTGATATTCCCCTCCCTGTGTCCATATGTTCTCATTGTTCTACTTCCACTTACCAGTGAGAACACGTGGTGTTTGATTTTCTGTTCCTGTGTCAGTTTGCTGAGGATGATGGTTTCCAGCTTCATTCATGTCCCTGCAAAGGACACAAACTCATTCTTTTTTGTGACTGCGTAGTATTCCATGGTGTATATGTGTCATATTTTCTTTATCCAGTGTATCATTGATGGGCATTTGGGTTGGTTCCAAGCCTTTGCTATTGTAAATAGTGCTGCTGTAAACATACATGTACATGTGTCTTTATAATAGAATGATTTATAATCCTTTGGGTATATGCCCAGTAATGGAATTGCTGGGTCATGTCTGGTTCTGTGTCCTCGAGGAATCGTCACACTGTCTTCTACAGTGGTTGAACTAATTTACACTCCCACCAACAGTATAAGTGTTCCTGTTACTCCACATCCTCTCCAGCATCTGTTGTTTCCTGACTTTTTAATGATTGCCATTCTAACTGGCATGAGATGGTATCTCATTGTGGTTTTGATTTGCATTTCTCTAATGACCAGCGATGGTGAGCTTTTTTTGATATGTTTGTTGGCCGGATAAATGTCTTCTTTTGAAATGTGTCTGTTCATATCCTTTGCCCACTTTTTGTTGGAGTTGTTTTTGTTTTTCTTGTAAATTTGTTTAAGTTCCTTGTACATTCTGGATATTAGCCCTTTGTCAGATGGATAGATTGCAAAATTTTTCACCCATTCTGTAGGTTGCCTGTTTACTCTGATGATAGTTTCTTTTGCTGAGCAGAAGCTCTTTAGTTTAATTAGATCCCATTTGTCTATTTTGGCTTTTGTTGCAATTGCTTTTGGTGTTTTAGTCATGAAATCTTTGCCTATGCCTATGTCCTGAATGGTATTGCCTGGGTTTTCTTCTAGAGTTTTTATGGTTTTAGGTTTTAGGTTTAAGTCTTTAATCCATCTTGAGTTAATTTTTGTATAAGATGTAAGGAAGGGGTCCAGTTTTAGTTTTCTGCATATGGCTAGCCAGTTTTCCCAGTACCATTTATTAAATAGAGAATCCTTTCCCCATTGCTTGTTTTTGTCAGGTTTGTCAAAGATCAGATGGTTGTAGATGTGTGGTGTTATTTCTGAGGCCTCTGTTCTGTTCCATTGGTTTATATATTTGTTTTGATACCAGTACCATGCTGTTTTGATTACTGTAGCCTTGTAGTATATTTTGACATCAAGTAGTGTGATGCCTCCAGCTTTATTCTTTTTGCTTAGGATTGTCTCGGCTATATGGGCTCTTTTTTGTTTCCATATGAAATTTAAAGTAGTATTTTCCAGTTCTGTGAAGAAAGTCAGTGGTAGCATGATGGGAATAGCATTGGATCTATAAATTACTTTGGGCATTATGGCCATTTTCATGATGTTGGTTCTTCCTATCCATGAGCATGGAAGTTTTTTTCTATTTGTTTTTGTCCGCTCTTATTTCTTTGAGCATTGGTTTGTATTTCTCCTTGAAGAGGTTCTTCATGTCCCTTATATGTTGTATTTCTAGATAGTTTATTTTCTTTTTTATATTTCATTCCTTTTTCTTTTCTTTTCTTTTTTATTGCATTTTAGGTTTTGGAGTACATGTGAAGAACAGTTTATTTTCTTTGTAGCAATTGTTGACGGGAGTTTACTCATGATTTGTCTCTCTGTCTATTATTGGTGTAAAGGAATGCTTGTGATTTTTGCACATTGATTTTGTATTCCTGAGACTTTGCTGAAGTTGCTTATCAGCTTAAGGAGTTCGGAGGGTGAAATGGTGGGGTTTCCTAAATATATAATCACATCATCTACAAACAGAGACAGTTTGACTTCCTTTCTTCCTGTTTGAATACCCTTTATTTCTTTCTCTTGCCTGATTGCCCTGTCTGGAACTTCCAATACTTTGTTGAATAGGAGTGGTGAGAGAGGGCATCCTCATTTCGTGTCAGTTTTCAAAGCAAAGCATTACCTTATTTTTGATGGCTACCAAATCTATTGTGATATCATCCTTTGTTCTATTCTATATATTGGTGGTTGGTGTCTCTTATCGTTGTTAATTTTGTTAGATAGATGTTTATCATTTTGTCGTTTTTCCCAAAGAATACCTTGTGTCAATAATTTTCTGTGTTTTTCTATTATCAGTTTTATTAATTCCTGCTCTTTATTTTTTCCAATCCTTCTGCTTCATTGGGTTTGTTTTACTCTTTTGATGGAGAAATTTTATTTTTACTTTATAATTCATTACAATTTATTTTGTTCAAATTGTTCCAGATTTGGCTAATAGAAGCTCTTACTTTGGTTCTCATGACATAGGCCAGTTTTGTTGTTGTTTCTGAGCACTTTCTTACCTTTTGGAGCCACAAGATACTCTCCTTCCCTCTTCCAGAATCAACCATTTCTCCATGGAATCACGATTTCTTTTACTGGGTAATGGTGTGTAAATTCAGCATTTACTGAATGCTAGGTGTGCTGTCACTCCTGTGGAGTTGTTGCTTCTAGACCCTCTTAATTAGCAGAACCGGGTAATTGTGTGTGTATACACTAACTTGTGTATAAACACGTATTTATAAATATCTTTAAATGTAACTGTCTGTATCTGTGTTGAAATAAACATAAGTTCATATTGATGTCTCTGACTCTAATGCATTACCACATGGATTATTCTAGCCTCCTCCCGTTGCTTATCTGTAAACTCCCATTACATTGATTAGACACTTGGTGTTCACCATTCACTATCTATTTACTACCTTTTACATTTCTGTATACATGTAAAAGACTGGCAGAATTGTTGATTCATATCCTGTGGAAAACAGTTTTGTCAACTAGAGCATAGTGCTTACGTACAGTTTCTTTTGCCTTCAGTCTTACAGACTCCATTCATTTTGTTGGTGTTTTTTTTTTTTTTTTTTTTTTTTGAGATAGGGTCTCCCTCTGTCACCCTAGCAGTAGAGGGATCTCGGCTCACTGCAACCTCTGACTCCAGGGTTCAAGCGATTCTCCTGCCTCAGGCTCCTGAGTAGCTGGGACTACAGGCTCTGGCCACCACGCTTGTCTAATTTTTTTTTGTATTTTTAGTAGAGACAGGGTTTCCACCATGGTGGCCAGACTGGCCTTGAACTCCTTACCTCAAGTTATCTGCTGGGCTTAGTGTTCCAAAGTGTTGGGATTATAGATGTGAGCCACTGCAATGCCCAGCTGATTGATTTCTTGGTTTTTTTTTTTAACATGGAGTTTTGCTCTTATCACCCAGACTGGAGTGCAATGGCACGATCTTGGCTCACTGCAACTTCTGCCTCTGGAGTTCAAGCGATTCTCCTCCCTCAGCCTCCTGAGTAGCTAGGATTACAGGCATGAGCCAGCATACCCAGATAATTTTTGTATTTTTAGTAGAGATTGGATTTCACCATGTTGGCGAACTCCTGACCTCAGGTGATCCGCCTGCCTCATCCTCCCAAAGTGCTGGAATTACAGGCATGAGCCACCGCAACCAGCCTTTGATTCATTTCTGATCTTTCCTAGGTCATCACCTTCTCCCCTGCCCCTATCCACTTTAGTGAGGTGGTTTCTACATATCATACATCAAATACGGCATATGTAATACATGTGATTTCCATGATTAGGTCATAAAAGGATATATGACTCTGCTTGGCATGCTGGATCCCCATCCCCCCCCCGCCGCTGTTTTCTCTCTCTCTCTCTCTCTCTCTCTCGCTCTCTTGTTCTCTCCAGTTGCACTTGGAACCCAGACAATATGCTATGAAGAAGCCCAAACTAGCCATCATGGAGAGAAAGTCCCAGCCTGCAGCCAAGACAAGGTGTCAAATATGTGTAAACAAGCTGTCAGATGATTCCAGGACTCAGACTTCTTGGAAGAAGCCATTCCTTCTGTGCTCTGCTGAATTCCTGACCTACTGAATCCATGAACATAGCAAAGTGTTTTATGCAACCAAGTTAAGGAGTTATATTATGCAGGCATAGTAACTGGAACAACTAATTCCCAACTTAAATACTACTGTTATTTATTTCTGTTGTCATGTGTTTTAATATTTTTTAACTTTACAAGACTTTGTTTTAAATAATTTTTCATATACACACGTCACTTTCTTTGCTGTTTTAAAGAAATTACGTATTTTAGAATATTGTATAATAACCATAAAATTTTCCACTTTATTTTTGAAGATACAGTTCAGTAGCTTCAAGTACATTCACATTATTGTGCAGCTGTCACTACGATGAATCTATAGAACTTTTACATTTTGCAAAACTGAAACACTGTACCCATTAAACAGTATCTCTTCTTCCATCAGGCCCTGGCAACTACCATTTTACTTTTTCTCTCTCTATGAATTTCAGACAGAAAGTTTGTCTTTGACTGGCTTATTTCATTTAGCATCTCTTCAGGGTTCATCCATGTTGTAGCATGTGTCAGAATTTCATTCTAAGATTGGTAATATTTCATTATATGTGTATACCACGTTTTATCTGTTAATCTGTTGGTGGGCACTTGAGTTGTATTCACTTTTTGGCTATTGTGAGTAATACTGCTATGAACATTGGTGTGAAGGTGTCTGTTTGAGTTCCTGCTTTCAATTTTAAGTTTTTAAGGATCCACTGTACACTTAAATTCACACCAGCAGTGCATGCCCAAAGATTCCAATTTTTCTACATTAATAGTTGTTATTTTTTGTTTATGTAAATAGCCATCCTAATGGGTGGGATGTAGTATTTTATTATGATTTTGATTTCTTACATCATTGTTTTTAGGGAAATTTAAAACAACATTTAAAAACCACTACATACCTATAATGGCTGCTATCCAAAAAACTTTTTTTTTAAGTGCTACTTATTTGAGGGTTTCTTTTTTTTTATTTTTATTTTTGAGACAGAGTCTTGCTCTGTCGCCTAGGCTGGAGTGTAATGGAGTGATCTCAGCTCACTGCAACCGCTGCCTCCCGGGTTCAAGTAATTCTCATGCCTCAGCTTCCCGAGAAGCTGGATTATAGGCATGTGCCACTGTGCCTGGCTGATTTTTATATTTTTAGTAGAGATGAAGTTTCGCCATGTTGGCCAGGCTCGTCTCGAACTCCTGGCCTCAAGTGATCCACCCACTTTGGCCTTTCAAAGCGTTGGGATTACAGGCGTGAACCACCGTGCCCACCCTCTCTTTCCTAGTTTTATGAGTTCTATTTTCAATGATAGTTAAGTGTTCAGAGTAATAGCAGTGGTATTTTGTTCTACTTCATTTTCTGATGCTGTTAGGATTCTAGCTCAGTTCCTGCTGATGCTGTCTGGGGTGGGTGGAAGGTACCTTTTGATGTCCTTATTCACCTATGTGGGGTTCTGGTTAAAAGCTGCTGGGCCTGAGTTTCCTTATATCATTGGGTGGAGGACAGGGGGGATGCTGGCCACTCTTATACTGTTGTTGCCTCAGATTAGACCATCTGCTGGAGCCCTGGTTGGTAAAGTAGGGACTGGGATGACGTGGGGTGTCAGTACTATCCGTGGATCAAAATGTTGCCTTGGGCTGTGAAGGTCAGGGGTTTCACTCCTCTATAGCTTCCTGTGGGTCATCCTGCTTGCCATCTATGATTGTTGAAGCGGGACTGGCTTGGTATGAACTCCTTTGCTGCCACAGTCCATAGCACAGCCCAGGGCTTTGTTGCTCTGCCAGTGCAGGTAGTAAGGAGTGCTCCACGGCCCACAATGCAGAATGAGGCTTGAGTTTTCTTATTAGGTCTTTATTGGGTTCACCTTGTTCAGAGAATGCAGCTTCCACCCAATCCTCACCCTGTCTTTCACCTGTTGATAGTTCCAGGTTGTAGGCTTCTCCACTACCCATCCAGGGGTATATGGGAGACAGAGAGAAAACCCAAGGGACTCATTGCCTTATCTGTTCCTTGTCTTGAGTTTCCTAGATAGTCTGCCTTTTTTCTTTCAGCTTTCAGAATCCTGTTGTTGATTGATGGATAACTTCCAGGGAATTTAGTTGTATTTAGAGGGAGAAGCAGGGAAATGCTATCTCGTTCAGAAGGATGAGGGTTAAGGAAAAAAAAAAAATATATATATATATATATATATATTCTCATATTTTCTCATTATAGATAAATGTTCATATACATATATGCTGTGTATGTATATATGCATACATGCTTACATCACATCTCTATATATGTTATATCTGTATTCATGTGTGTATGTATAAATATGTGATCATCTAACTGCCCTAGGTCACAGTTTTTAGCCCAAAGATAGAAGAATCTTAAGTACTTAATTTAATCATATATCTTTGGTTCTAATCTTAATGGCTTTTGAGTTTTCTGAAAACTATTTCTGATTAAATTATTTCCGAATTTTAAAAAGCCTGCTTGATTCTCTTATTATTATTTTAATTGACAGTATCTTTATATAATTTTCTTCTAGTTCAGGCCCATGAAGTTCATCAGAAAATTCTGGCAACTGATGTTAGTTCCAAAACTACTTCTGACTCGAAAAAAATGTCAAGTACAAACATAAATGATCATCACAGTGAAGCTGATGAAGAATTTTACTTATCTGTTGGCTCACCTTCTGTTCTTTTGGATGCAAAAACATCTGTATCACAAAATGTTATTTCATCTAGTGCCCAAAGAGAGAGACTTACACTTTTGAAAATTCAGTAAATATGCTGCCTTCAAGTACAGAGATTTCACTTAAAACCAAAAAAAGGTAACATTTTATTTAAATAATGTTAATTGTACTTTAAAAATTTTACCTTTTATATTAAAAAATGATAATTCAATCTTGTTACGTAGTTTTACAGTAAGGAAGGAGGAATGTTAACATGTTAACATATTAAATGAGAAAATATACATTTAGCATATATTCAGTTTATAATAATTAAGGAAGGCCTTAAAGTGTACTTCAGAGAAGTTTAGAGGTTAACTTTTCTATAGTCTGTAGAAAGATGTGTTTTCTCTCTGATAGTATTTGACTGCTTCCTAAGATAAACAATTTGTATTTCCTCAGTATTTTTTATAATTGTAAGTGTGGGGTATATATCAGGTCACTTCTAGGATAGCAGAGCATACGTATTATTGAGGATACTATGCTTTGTGGACAACTGGTTTCTCTTTCTTGGCCTTACCTTTGGCCTTTAGGAAGCAAAGTGGATTGTTCAAGGACTTTTGCTGTTGGAGATCTCTGTAATGAGTGTAATTTCTATCTAGAGTATTGTGTGATTCCTGGAGCCAAGGAGTTAAGTATATTCTAAGACTTTGCTATTCAAAGTTTGGTCTGTCACCATGCTCTAAGATTGCCCTGAGAACCATCACCTAGCTATACATTTCATTGATGTATACTTTGACTATTGTTTTTTCTTTTTATGTTTTTCTATTGGTAAATACAAAAGTTAATTTTCCTGAGCAGTTTATCTTGTGTATTTGGAGTGCACAAATCAGCATTTATGTTTTAAATAAAGGCCTAGTGCAGAATTTTACAAGTGGTCTGTATTGTCTGTAAGGGAGTTCACAAAGACTCATAACTCAAGAAACGTTACAGGAGCATTCAACTTATCCTCCTTTTAACCTTTTAGATTAAACTTTGAAGATAAAGTTATTTTAAGGAAAATAGAAATAGATAATAAAGTATCAGATGAAGAGGATAAAACATCAGAAGGACAAGAAAGACAACCATTGGGATCATCTCAGAATAGAATACAAGATTCAGAATATGAAATTCAACCACAAGCCAAAAGTTTTTCAACATTGTTTTTAGAAACGATAAAACGAAAAAGTGAATCCAGGTGAGTTATTAAGAAACTGTCCTTTGAAACATTTTTCTTTTCTATTCTGTGAAGTATATAAAAGGATTCCTAATGTTATTTAACTTAGAAATAAATCATTTAATTAACAACAATTTTAATTGAAAATTTTGTCTGACCTGTAAAGAGAGATGTCGCCTGGCCGACAATGCAGTATTTAAAAATCATTATTTTAGGGTCCTCTATGTCACTATCATAGGTATCAAGAGTGTTAGTGAACATACAAGGAAGTTTTTATTGCTGGGCGCAGTGGCTCATGCCTGTAATCCTAGCACTTTGGGAGTCTGAGGCGGGCACATCACTTGAGGTTAGGGGTTTGAGACCAGCCTGACCAATGGTGAAACCTCATCTCTACTAAAAATACAAAAATTAGCCGGACATGGTGGCATATTCCTGTAATCCTAGCTATTTGGGAGGTTGAGGTAAAAGAATCACTTGAACCCGGGAGGTGGGGGTTGCAGTGATCCGAGATTGTGCCACTTCACTCCAACGTGGGTGACAGCGTGAGACTCTGTCTCAAAGAAAAGGAAGTTTTTATAACATGTTGAATAAATGAATGAAATTCCCCTTTTGTTCAGTCTCTGTTTCCTGTAGTTGATTATTTTTATGTATATATTTTACCCCTCATATGGATATTGTCACCACCATCTGAAACAAATGTGTTATATTTATGAGCTAATTATATCATGTCTGAGAAATTATTTTTTAATGTTCTTTTTGATATTCTAGTGAGTTAAGTTAATTTTATGTTTAATTATTGTAGCCAAATATAACTATCCACTATTCCCAGTGCTCTCTAGCATCATTGCTTCCACTTAGGCTCTTCCTTCTGATTGTCTTTCTTGTATTTCCTTGTGACCAAATCTTATAAATCCATCAAGATCCAGCTCAAATGCTATAAAGCCTTTCATGGTTTTTCTAGCTAGCTAGAAGCCATCTTTCCCTATTCTAAACTTTCATAGTATCATCATTGTTTCATAAGGATATCATTTCTGTTAAACATCCATTCATTGTAGTATTTGTATTGACTTTGCTCTTTATTCGTTTTTATAGTTTTATTATATAAATTTGTGAAACTCTACCATTAGAGAGTATATTTCTTAGAGTATTTGCTATTTTAAATTATAAGATTTGTCAGGAGTTTGAGATTACAGGAATAGAGAGGGCATTTTCATTTCTGATTCCTTTTGCATATTCTAATTAAAAGAGAAAACATAATCTAATTTTTGCATTCTGGCTTTCTTTCTGTTACGGCTAAACATAGCTAAGTAAACCTTCTCATCCAATGAAAAAGCAGAAACAAGGGTGCGTATGCCAGCTTTGGAGTTTGGATGTTTACCTTGTTTTTTATTTTTTGTATCTCACTGCAATATGTGGTGTGCTCAAGGTTATTATAAAAAGCAGGGAAATGTGAAATAAGTCAGTCTATCAGATTACCATCCTTGGAATAGTTCCTTCCTTCTCTAGAAAACTTTCCCGACTAATTGGAGGAGGAGTTGTATGCATTAGTCTTAATTTATTCAACACCTCATTAAATGCATGAATCTTTTTGTATGTACTTAACATGTACATGATTTTATGAAAATGTAACAATTAGTGTTGATGTTAGATTATAAGACATAAAATTGTAGTTGAAATTGTCTCTTACTATTTATCCTTTTATAACACTGGGAGTGGGAAATAACAATAATATTCATAATACAGGTTTTCTGCCTTTTAGTAAAATACATGAAGTTTGGGCTATGACTATGGAGAAATGTCTAGAGTTGGGAAACATTGTTTTACTTTGACTTCATTATTTATAACAGATTCTGTAGCATTGTAAGCTTTGTAATAAGACTTGCCTTTTATTTTTTCCTGTTTCTCTGGCACTAGATTTCTTTTGTGCTTAAGCTACCTTTCTAGATACACTCCATTTATTTCTATACCATGATTATAATATGAAAATATATATGTAATACCAAATTTGGAATGAATTTTTACACATATGCTGTCATATAACAAGTTAGTACACACTTAGTGGCTTAAAACAAACATTTATTATTTTATAGTTCCGTGGGTCTATAGTTTACAGTTCTATAGTAATGTTAGTAATTTTTACATTAATTCAACCATCTGCGTATTTGGTGTTGCTACGTATAAAGAACTTGGGATGTAAAAGAAACATTGAAAGAAATTTTCCTCAATCTCTCTCTCTCTCTTTTTTTTTCCCTTGAGACGGAGTTTCACACAGTCACCCAGGCTGGAGTACAGTGGCATGATCTCGGCTCATTGCAACCTCTGCCTCCTGGGTTCAAGTAATTCTCCTGCCTCAGCCTCCTGAGTATCTGGGATTACAGGCACCCGCCATCATGCCTGGCTAATTTTGGTATTTTTAGTCAAGATGGGGTTTCACCATGTTGGCCAGGCTGGTCTTGAACTCCTGACCTAAGGTGATCCACCCCCCTCAGACTCCCAAAGTGCTGGGAATACAGGCGTGAGCCACTGCACCCAGCCTCTCCAATCTCTTATAATTTAGTAGTATTCCATTCGAATATCAGACTTGGAGTTTTCTCAAATAATCTTGACTTATTTTGAAAGTGAAGAATTCAGACCCTAAAAGGCACATATACAAATATATAATTAATTATAACATATATTATAGTGGCATTCATTTTGGACTGCAAGTCAATGTATCTGAGTTATAATTTTACCTCTCTGGGCTTCAGTTTTAGTATATATAATGTGTGAGTGAGTGGGACCAAATTAGTTGATGTCTATCTCTAATTTCTAGCTCTAAAGTTTTATGATGTCATTATTATAAATGAGGATGAACAGACATTGAAATGTAAAAGGAGGGAAATATTTCTAAGATGAAGGGAAAATTGAGGAGATATATAAACTGTTTAAAAGATATGTAGATTTCGTTTCCTAGATTATTTTCTTTGCTAAACGAAGATAAAAGTTTCAGTTTTTTGAACTGTTGAAAGTGTTACCCTTTTTTAGTCCCATTATTAGGCACGAGACAACTGCTCTACCTCATTCATGTCGTCCAGAAGATAAGGAGTTGATAGAGGATGAATTTATAATTGATGAGTCAGATAAAAGTTTTGCCAGTAGATCTTGGATTACAATACCAAGAAAGACAGGGCCTCGGAAACAACGCATAACATCTCTGGCTGAGAGTACTACACTCCTTCAAGGTAGAAAGTCAAGAGAAAAACATCGTAATATATCACCTAAGACTTTGACAAATGACAAACATTCCCATAAACCTCACTCAGTAGAGACATCTCAGCCCTCTGATAAAACAGTACTGGATGCAAGTAATGCTTTGACAGGTGAAATGGAAAATGATTGTGGATCTACAAAATATGAAATGTATTCTGAGAATGCAAAAAAATCATCTGGAAGAAAAAGGACTGTAAAACAAAAAACAGAGAAAAAAATTTAAGGCTAAACTAGCTAAAGAACAGCTTGATACGGGACAGTCTAAAGATGAAAACATGTATACATCACATATTACCCAAGACAAATTTCAAAGAAATTCAAACAGAAATATGGAAGAGCATGAAGAGATGGGAAATGATTGTGCTTCCAAAAAACAGATGTCACCTTTGGGTAAGTGTTTATATTAAATATAACTGTGATCATTATTCTACCCATTTTATGTTTTTAATATGCTAACTTAGCTTTGGCAAGTAGGCAGAGTAAACCTAAATCAACAAAGAGCCTCAAAAGCCTATAGGTTATTTTCTAGAATCTTTTTATTTTATGTATAATTCGATTCTAACTCATGGTTTTTGTTTATCTTGTGAGATGGCAGTATATATAGAGGGCAAAGTGAAAAGGAAAGGCTAGTAAACAAGTTAGTATCAGAACATGAATAAGACAGAATGATAGATTCTTTTTTTTTTTTAATTTTGCTTTAAGTTCTGGAGTACATGTGTAGATCTTGCAGGATTGTTACATAGGTATACACATGCCATGGTGGTTTGCTGCCTTCATCCCCCCTGTCACCTATATTAGGTATATCTCCTAATGTTATCCTTCCCCAATCTCCTCACCTCCTGCTATCCCTCCTATAGCCCCCCCACCCCCCAACAGACCCCAGTGTGTGATGTTCTCCTCCCTTTGTCCATAAATTCTGTAGAAAATAAAAATGTTAAAAGTAGCATGGGGCTATTTTTTATAGAGTTAAAAATCCATTCTCTTCCATCATTCACTCATTTATCTGACAGTTGTTGAATGCCAGGCACTGTATTAGGCACTGTAGTCACAAAAATTACTAACCCATTATTTCTGCTGTTAACAAGATCATTCTGGTGAGTTCTGTAGAACAATAGATAATATATATACTTGCATATATATGAAAAGGGAGGGTACAAAATTTTGATTTATTCATAATTTCTTAGGAAAAGACATAAAGGAAGTATACTTGAAGGATGCTTTCTGTAATTGTAAATAGTAAACATTTACTGAGTACCTGCTATATTCTACACACTGATTTTTACATGTATTCTTTATCTAGATTGGTTAGTGAATATAATGTTCTCGTTAATTTCCATACCAGTTGTACTAATTATCTATTGCTGTCATATGATGAGTTACTACAAACTTAGTGGCTTAAAACAACAAACATTGATTATCTTACAGTTCTGTGGGTCAGATGTCTCACTGGGATAAAATCAAGGTATTGGTGGGGTTTTCTTTCTTTTTAGTGGCTCTAGGAGAAAATCTGTTTATTTACCTTTTCCAGCCTGTTTAAACTACCTATATTCCTTGACTCATGGTCCTCCTCCACAATCTGCAAAACCAGCAATGCCAGCCTTCTGATGTTTTGAATTTATCTTGGCTCTTCTTCCATCATCTCATCTCTCTGACCACATCTTTTAAAGGAAACATAATTAGATTGGGTCAACCTGGGTAATCCAAGATAATGCCTGTATTTCAGGGTTTATAATTTAATCACACTTTAAATCTCCTAAGAATTAGATTGAAAAAAATCATTTTAAAACAAGAAAGCAGTAATTGCTTTTACTTGGGACATTGTAGGAAGGAACTGTATATTTTTTTTCAGTTTCAGGAGATAGTTATTTTTTTTGGCTGAGGAGTATATAAGAGTTATCAAGCAATGTGAAAAGTTTGCATTTAATAGAAAATTAATGCTTACTTCAGCAGCACATATAATTGACAGAAAAAGAACATGTGACTTTTAAAAATAGAGATGAAAAGAAGGCCACAGGATAAAGTTAAGAAGTTCCTATAATTGAGGGTTTTTTTTTTAATGTTATGTTCCTGAAAACTCCTAGTAGAGTGTGAATTGGTTTTTTATGGTTTTCTTTATTTTAGGAAGCAAGAAAAGTAGCACTAGAAAAGATAAGGAAGAATCTAAAAAGAAGCGCTTTTCCAGTGAGTCCAAGAACAAACTTGTACCTGAAGAAGTGACTTCAACTGTCACAAGAAGTCGAAGAATTTCCAGACGTCCATCTAATTGGTGGGTGGTAAAATCAGAGCAGAGTAAGTATTTTTATTTAAATTATGTTTGTTCATAGATGAAATCATTCTGTAAGGGGCATTATGTTTGATTTTATATTTCTATGTAGAGAATCTCATGAGGACCAAGTTAAATTGGGTTATCAGAAGAAATGTTAAGTCAATTGTAAAGATATTCCTTGAAGCTTTAATATATAAAGCATTCTAGGTATAGGGATAATAGCTATGAGAAACAAAACCCCAGACCAAAAATCCCTGCTCTCGTGGAGCTTACATTCTAGTTGGGAAAGGCAATGTAAGTAATCCTGCTATTTTAATGTGTTGGTTGTGAGGGATACAAAGATTGATAATATGAAGTTGTGCCACCAAGGAGTTTATAATCTAAAAGATTATAGTTGAGTTTATCACACATAAAAAAGTAAATTATTTGTGTTGGTGGTTCTTAAGACTACCGTCAGATTTGGTAATTTGCTAGGAGGACTGGGCATGTAGTTGTACTCAATGGCTGTGATTCATTACAGTGAAAGGATACAGTGCAAATTCAGTAGAGAAAAAGCTCATGGGCTAAGTCTGGAGGAAATCAGCAGAAGCTTTAAGAGTCCTTTCTCAGTGGATTTCCACTGGAGTTGCTTAATTCCTCTAACAATGAGTTGTGACAAATTGGCCACATGTCTACCAGGGAAGCTCACTAGAGACTTAGTGCCCAAGATCTTTACTGGGGGTGGTCACATAGGTACTCTCCCTAGCAAGTACTATAATTCCATACTCCCTGAGCGAAGGCAAATATTCAACCTGAACCATATTTTTTGTATAAGCAGTTTAGGCACACAAAACCACATTTGTGAATTAGGAAATGATGGGAACCCTCCTGAAATTTAAGGTTATGGGGCTAACTTTGAAAGCAGGTCCTTTTAAGGGCAGTATACTTAGACCTGCTCTGCTAACTTTTTTCTGCACAAAATGAAACATTTATTATTTTGGAAGAATTGTCATTTTTTTAAAGGAAATGATCCTGAAAAGATAGGTGGATCATAAGGTAGCATTCACATACACAAATTCTATTGACTGTGGGGCATTTAGATTAATAAGTGAAAGATTAGTACAAATATGGCATTGTATATGTGAAGCCTTATTGCTATGAATTTATTAAATCATTGAGATTATTGATTGATAGCATCAATTATTTATTTTGTTGCAGCCTTTGGATTTTGGAGTCAGATCTGAGTTCAAATGATCATTCTTCCACTTAGAGTAGATCACTTTGTTTAGTTTCTCATTCTGTAACATGATTATCTCATTGAGTTTTATAAGGATTAAATGCAGTTAGCATAGTGGGTGGCATATGTTAGTGTTGAAGTGTTAAGTAATACTGTTACTTATTTGGGGAACTCACTTTTCTGCCCCAGGTTGCCTGAAATGCTAAAGTACTATGGCAGATAGCATGTAAGTAGTGGGGTAAATAAGTTCTTGCAGAAATTAAATGTGCTAGATTTCTGAAACTATCAAAAAACACCATTTAACAGTCCTGAAATAGATGTTGTATATTTGATTAAGCTGGGAATCAAAAAAGTAGAGAAATGCTTATATATCATATAGTCTAAACTCTGATCTGATGGAAGAAGAAACTGAAGTCTGAAGTTAAGAACAACTTGACCTGTCTCCAACCTGCTTGTAGTACATGTGACATCGTTGACCTTCCATATATATGAAGAAATGTATATAGAGTACCTGCCATGGGGCAAGAATGAGGTAAAGGAGGACCAGGACTAGAGTAAGACTGTTGAGACACTGGGATGAAAAATGTAAGGCATTCAATTTCAGGGTTGTGTGAGTTCAGGCTGTGTACTTGCACAGACCTAAAAATGAGTACCTTCCTGAATTTTCCAGCTGAGACTACTCTTGCTTCACCATACTCCTGCCCCTATTGTTAGGCATTGGGAAAATACATAAACTACCAATCGATTACTTGGGGTCAAGGAATTGTCAGTCTGCTGGAGGAGAGGGGTAGAAATAAGTAAATAGTCACATGTGTGATAGCAAGCTACCTTAAGACTCGGAAATTAGGGAAAGCTTCCTGAAGGATGAATTAGGAGTTAGCTAAGTGATTGAGTGGAGTAAGGAGGAAAGATAGAATGTTTTAAGTAGAAGTAGCATGTGCGGAGATCTGGAGCAGAGAGCTTGATCTTTTCCTTTTTTTTAATTTAGTGTGCTTTAGAATTGTCTGGGGAGCTTATTAAGACACAGATTACTGGGTCCTGCTCAGCAAAGTTTTTGATTCACTGGGTCTGAGGTGAGGCATGGTAATTTGCATTTCAAATTCCCGGATAATGCTGATCTGCTGGTCTAGAGACTGCCTTTTGACAGCTAGTGCTTTAGAGAAACTATAGATAGTTCAGTACTGATGGTTTTTTTTGGTTTGTTTAGAGTGTGGTTTTGGGAATTGTGGTTTATGAAATAAGCAAATCTAGATGTAGATGTAAATTGATGTTGAAAGTATTTGGACTTCATCCTGAAGCTATAGATAATCACTAAAATACTTTAATTAAGCAGAGTTGTAATGATCTAGTGTTTGTTTTCCAAAGGTGATTCTTGTAGCATTGTGAAGAATGGATTGAAAAATAAGAAGGCTAGAGAAGGGGAGATTAATAAAGAGACTGTTTTAATAATCCAGATATGAAATGATGAGGGCCTCTGCTAATGACAGGAGGGAGAGCTTGAAAGATTTGGAAGGCATTAATAAAGTAGAATTGGTAGGATTTAGGGAGTGATTGTGGATAGGAGTAGTAGTCTTGCATGACTCAAATTTCTGATTTAGATATCTGGATAGAATAGGTAGTTGTATTTTTCAATAAGACAGGAAATAAAGCAAGAGAGGCAGATTTAGGGGAGAACAGTAGGTGGATATTATAGGTATCAGTATAAATAGTAATTAAAGCTCTGGGTAGATAAGTCCCTCAAAGAAAGTATATGGAGTGAAAAGCTGAAGCTGTAGCCTTGGGGAATACCAGATATTAAGGATAGCCAAAAGAGCAGTGGGCAAAGCTAGAGAGTGTTTTTAGAAGTCTGTGACAAATTTAAAGGGCCTGTTGCATGTGTCTATAAACTGAAGAGCTGCATTGTTTAAATAATTTAATTTGGAAATAAATTTAGCCTATGAGGTGTGTGTGTGTCTGTATATGTTTATATGCAAATATAAATGGTGTTGGTATTTCAGTGAGCCAAATCATCTGGACAAACATGCTAACTTTATGTTGTCATTGAATCCTTCAGGTCCTGTTTATAGCAATTCTTCAATAAGAAATGAATTAACAGTACGTCATGACAGTAGGCAAAAATCTGCTAAGAAAACAAATCAGTCATCTAAGAATATTAGAAAAAAAACTACTCCACTTAAAAGGCAGAAGACAGCAACTAAAGGCAGCCCAAGAGTACAGAAGGTTTTAAATGCTAAAGGTTCTGGAGGTATTGTTGGTCATGATGAAATTTCCAGTTGTTCGCAGAGTGAGCCATTGGAAAGTGATGAGGCAGACTTGGCTAAGAAGAAAAATCTTGATTGTTCTAGGTAATGTCTGTTACGTATACAATATATACTTCTGTTGTTCTGCATTTAATATTTGAGCTACTTAATCATTTATAGACAGGCAGTGTTAGCGTAAAGAGCTCTGCACTCTGACATATCTGGTATTAAATCCAGTCTCTACCATTAGCTGGGTGACACACAGGCAGGGTAGTACTCTGTGCTTGTTTCCTCATATTAAAATAGGGAATAATACATAGTACCTGAGATTATGACTGTTAAATTTAATAAGATATTATTGTCATTCAAGAGTTGCTTTTTTTTTTTTTTTTTTTTTTAAGGCAGTGCCTTACTCTGTTGCCCAGGCTGGAGTGCAGTGGCATGATCATAGCCCACTGTAACCTCAAACTCCTGGGTCACATAATCCTCATTCCTTAGCTTCCTGACTAGCTAGAACTACAGGTGTGGACCAGTATACTTGGCTAATTTTTTAATTTGTTGTAGAAATGGGGTCTTGCGTTGTTGCCTAGGCCTGTCTTGAACTGGTCTGAAGTGATTCTCCTCCCTGGCCTACCAAAGTAGAGATTCAAAAAACAAACAAACAAAAAACACATAACATAAAATTTACTATCTTAATCTTTTTTAAGTGTATAGTTCAAATTGTTTCCTTTTAAGCGAGATTAATGTGATTTCAACAGTTAGGAATATAGCTTAATACTTTTCTTCTAGGATGATAATAGTTAACATTTTTTGAGTTCATACTATGTGCCAAATATTTGCTAGATGCTTTTAGTGAATTCTTACTAGTTGCAACAACCTATTGAGGTAATACATACTTTGTGTTAGAAGCAGTAAGGTGCTGAGGATATACTGAAATAAATAATAGTGTGTCCTAAAATATATTAGTGTATGTCATTATAGTGCATAAAGAAATTCCATACGCATTCTGTTTCACTTTTTCAGGCCGTTCTCTACTTTCTTTCCCTTTTTTTTTAATTGTGTCTCTGGAATTGGTTTGCTAGTATTTTATTGAGGTGTTCTGGTTTGTAGCTTACTTTCCTTGTGTTGTCTTTGTTTAGTTTTGGCATAAGGGTAGTAATTGGCTTTATACAATGAGTTAGGAAATATTATCTCTTCTATTTTTTGAAACAGTTTGTGAAGAATTCTTAATTCTTCTTTGCATGTTTAGTGAAATTCAGCAGTGAAGCCACCTGTGCCTGAGCTTTTCTATGTGGGTAGTTTGTTTTTGATTACTGATTCATGGTATTTTGAGACTATTTCCTCTTGAATCAATTTTGGTAATTTGTTTGTTTCTAGGAGTTTGTCTGTTTCATCTAGTTCATCTAATATGTTGCCATACAGTTGTTTCTGGTATTCTCTTGTAATCACTTTTATTATTTTTGACACTAATGGTAGGACCCAGGAGGACACTAGAACCTAAGGAAATATACAGTCCCTAGGAATAGTGTATCCTGGTTGCATATATTTGGAATAAACTAACTATCGAAGAGATGAGCTGAGTCCCTCTAAGGACCTGTTGCCCCTCAGTAGGCTGACTACAAACGAATATCAAAGAAAGAATTTTAGTTGTTTATGGGTTCTCCAGTAAACCATGATAGATTAACTGTAATATACATCATAAGCCGTTAATCGATAAGGTCTCCGTATGTCCTTGTCACCACCTTCATGGCCAGGTGTCTTCTCCATTTCTCTCATCAGAATTTTTCAAATTAGGACTGTTGGTAGGTCCTAGAAACCAATTTTCTTCCTTAGCTAGTTGCAAGTCTCAGAACCTGAACAGGGTGATCTGATACTCATTATAGCCAATATTATATTGTCTACGGTACCCACCTATGTATTGTTTCTGGAAAAAAATTTTCTTTTGAAGAGGTATAAACAGTCATACATGTATCATTTTTATAGATCTACAGGAAGCTCAAAGAATCAAGATGATATTATGACTGCACAAGAATGTTCCTCTAAAGCCTCAGACCTATGAATATACATGTAAGACACCAACGGAGTCAAACTTGGATTCTGGAGAGCATAAGACTTCAATTTTAGAGGAAAGGTATGCATATATTGTAAGGATAATAGTATTTCCTGACTATGTTAGTTACCCATTGCTGTATAACAGATTACCCAAGAACTTTATTTTGATTTTGTCGTAGGCTTAAAAACACTTACTGTTTCATAGTTTCTATGGGTCAGCAATCTGAAAGACTTAGCTAGCTAGTTCTGGCTCAGATAATCTCAGGAGGTAGCAGTCAAGATGTCTTTCTGGTTTTAGTTTTTTAAAGTCTTGCCTGGAATTGGAGGATCCACCTGTAAAATGCCTCACTCACATGGCTTTTGGCTGGACGTCCCAATTCTTTGCTGGCTGTTTCCAGTAGACCTTAGTTTCTTGCCCTGTGGCCCTCTCAGCTGCTGAATATGGCAACTGGCTTCCCAGAAAGCAAATGCTCCAAGAGAAAGTGTGACTGTGATGGATATCACGGTGTCTTTTAATGACTTAGTCTTTGACATTGTACACTATCACTACTTTATTCTGTTCATTAGAAACAACTTACTAAGTCCATACTACATTCAGGGAGAGGTGGAATTAGGTTCCACCTCTTAAAAGGTGGTATATTAAAGAACTTAGACATATAATGTTAAAATGACCACCTTTAGTGAGCAAATTGAATTAACCTACTCTTAATTATATCTGATGTCATATAACCTTTTAAAACATGAACAAAAGGTAAATTATAGCAAATTCTCAGACTTTTAAGGGATGGCTGAGATTTCTTTACTATTTGTGAGGTTATGACTAGGCTTATCCTGGGTTCATAATAGGTAAAAATAGATTTAGGACTGGGAGAACTTAAATTAATTTCTGGGCCACATTTTAAATTCCATTGGATTTTGGCTGTAATATTTTTTTTTAATTAAGATATGATTTCTTTTTTTTTTATATATATATAATTTTCACCACAGGATGTTATTTGAGTTAACTAAGATCATAACTCTGATCTATAAGTTATAAATTCAGTCCTTAACGATGCTTGCCATCAGTTATGGGTTGAAATTGTAGCCTTTGTTTAATGCAACAAGTACAATTAGCCCACCATATCTGTGGGTTCTGCATCCACTGATTCAACACTCATTGAATGAAAATATTAGAAAATATAAAATAGTAAAAAGTAGCAATATAACATTAAAAATAATACAAATAAAAATACAGTACAACAACTATTTACATACATTTACATTGTATTAGGTATTATAAGTAACTTAGAGATGATTTAAATTATATAGGAGGATATGTGAAAGTCATATGCAAATACTGCATCATTGTATATAAGGGACTTTGAGCATCCTTGGATTTTGGCATCTGCAGTGGATCCTGGAACCAATCCTCTGCAAATACTGAGGGTTGACTATATATTCTTGATGACTTGTAACATCACTATTGATTTTGTAAGAAAGACTTATGGCAGTTTTAGGAGAAAAATGATCATTAAGGCAAATACATTAGATATGTGCATTATAAAAGCATTAATTTTGTGGTTTACTTTTTTTTTTTTTTAAGTGGACCTTCCACGCTCAAGAATTATTTAATGTCTGGAAAGAAGAATAATGATGTGGATGATGAGAAAGTTCATGCAAGTTCAGGTAAACTATTTTTTTTTTTTGTCTTGATTTTTATGGCATGAATATGGAGCAAGGAGTGCTATGTTTTATTTACATTATCACTGATGGCAAATGTATATTGAGTTACCTACCTCTTAAGACTCTTAGAAATTAGTAAGACCCTATACCTAAGTGAGAGAGAAAAAATGAGTGACAGTTTTTTAAGTAGAACATAATGAAATACTGGCTTTGAAGGTGTCTACTCCAATATTTAAAATTGTTAAGCTGTTAAGGGTATACATGAAGCAAGATTAGTCATCTGTTGATGATTACTGAAGCTGAGTGATGGGTGTGTTGGGTCCATTGTACTGTTTTCTCTTTTTTCAAACTCGAAATTTTTTTTTCTTAAGACGGAGTCTCGCTCTGTCACCTAGGCTGGAGTGCAGTGGCGTGATCTTGGCTCATTGCAACCCCCGCCTCCTGGATTCAAGCAGGTCTCTACCTCAGTTTCCTGAGTAGCTGGGATTAGAGGTGCCCACCACCACGCCTGGCTAATGTTTTGTATTTTTCGTAGAGAGGGTTTTCACCATGTGGCTGGTCTTGCACTCCTGACCTCGTGGTCCACCCTCTTGGCCTCCCAAAGTGTTGGGACTACAGGCATGAGCCACCGTGCCTGACTTTCAATACTTGAAAATTTTCATACTGAAGTTTAAAAATGCTTAATAGAGAATTTTATAATTTTTTTATTCTCCTAAAAATGCATGTTTGATTGTAATTTGTTATAGTTTTTTTCTTAATAATCACTTTTTTTTTTAACTTTTTAATTTCTTTCCCCATCATTAGATTTATTGTGTTATTTTTCTTTTTTTACTTGAATTCTGTGTTTTTCTGCTTTTTCTTTGGTAAAGAAACAGCATTGAATTTCCCCTCATTATAGTTTTGACTTAATTTTATAGGCTTTGCTATGTAGTGTTATTGTAGTATACTCTAAATTGTTGTGATTTTTCTTTGACTCAGTAGTTATTTAAGAGTACCTTAGTCAAGAGCTTGGTCTCTAGAGTCATGGACCTGGGATTGGTTCTAGCTCTACTACTTACTGACTATGTTATCTTTTTTGCCCCATTCACCACTGATTAAAAAGCATCACTATGCTATCTTGAGTAAGAAATTTTAGTGTTCTTAAACTTCAGTTTCCTTATCTGTAAAATGATATCAGCTCTAATCCCATAAGTTGATATAAAGATGAATACATGTTCTTTGCTTAATATCTGGTGTGTATGAAATACCCAATTTTGGCTGTTATCTAAGAAGTTGTGTTTTGTTCTTTTATTATTTTCTGGTTTTATTTTGTTCTGGAAAACTTGGCCTATATTATTTATTGTTTGAATTCATTAAGGTTTTCTTTGTGTTCTAATATCTAGTGTATGCTTAGTTTTTATAATTTTTCCATCAGTGCTTGAAAAGAAAATAATTTATATACAGATGGGGACTTAAAGATATATATCCAGTTATTATTTTGTTGATAACATAAGTGAATATATTTTTTTGAATATATTTTGAATACTTATGGAATTCTTAAATATTTATGAAAAAATTATGGAATATTTACTGTATATTCTAGGGTTTAGGGATGTGTCAGGGAACAAAACTGACAAAAAATTCTCCCTCCTGGAGCGTAATTTCTGGCAGGGGCAGGATGGCAGACAATTTAAAAAGACAACAAAATTTATGATTTGTTGGGTCTTGAGAGTAGAAACATAAAGTAGGGGTTTTAGGGTGGCAAATGAAGTTTACACTTTTAGGTAGGTGGGCAGAGAAGTCCTCACTAAGGAAGTGATCATTTGGGCAAAGTTGTGAAGAGATGAGACAGTAAACCATGCAGCTGTCTGGGTAAATAGTGTCCCAGGTAGAGTGAAGATGAAGGGCAAAGGTTCTGGTGTGGTAGAATCCATCTTGATTGAGGAACACCAAGAAGGCCAGGGGGTTAGAGCAGAGAAAGAGAGAGCGAGTAGTAGGAAAAATGATGTCACAGAGGCAGCGGAATAAAAGATCACATAGGATGTTAAAGGCTTTTATTAAGAGAGATGGGAAGCCATTAGAGGGTTTTGAGCAGAAGACCTGTATTAACAGAGTCACTGCACCTGCTGTGTTAGGAGTTGACCGATGGGGTTGAGGGGACAGAGGAAGGTTGGAAGCAAGGAGACTGGCTGGAGAGATGTTGAAATTATCCTAATGAGAGGTGTTGGCTTAGACCAGTGTGGTACCAGTAGAAGGTGGAGAGCAATAGGAGAATTTTTAAGTGTTTTTGAAGGTAAAGACAACAGGATTTTCTGATGGAGGAGACGTAATGTATAAGAGAAAGAGTGTTAGAGATAAGTTGAAGGTTTTTGGCCTGAGTACCTGGAAGAATAGCAGTATTGTTTCCTGATCTGGGGACTATTGGGGAATAAGCAAATTTTGGGGAAAAGGAACAGGATGTTAGATTTGGACATAATAAGCTTGATAGTATTCTGAACCTTTGTATTCTTACTTTTGATTTGAGATCTGTTAACGACTGCTAGAGTTGGAAGTGTTGCCACTCCAACTGTCTTTCTCCTTGTATTTCCTGTAGTCTTTGTTATGTACATTTCAGTGCTGTTACTAATCACATAAGCTTTCATATGGAAGGTACCTGTTTTGGTCAAATCTCCTTCATTGTGTTAAATGCTTTTTACTTTGTAGTTTGTTTTGTCTGATACTAATATTGTGACCTCCACTTTCTTTTGGTTGAGTGTTGTTTCTTATCCTTTCATTTAACTTTTATTAGAAAACTAAAAGTAGCTCAGAAACAGCACATGATTGAATTGTTTTTGACTTGCTGTGTCAATATTTTTTCCTTTATTTAAATGTTTAATATATTTACACTTATTGTCAACAGGTACATTTGTTACTTCTTAGTTAAGGTGGTAGACATTCTCACATATTCCAGCAAGGACTCAGGATTTTTCTTTTTTAAACACAATGAACCAGCAGCTAAATAGAGAACATAATCTTGAGTCATGATCTTTTTTTCTTTAAACTATCTACCTGTTGCTATTTTGCTTCATGAGAGTTAATGCTTATGAATAGAAATTTGAAGGCAGCCTTATTTCTTCTTTCCTTTGTAGATAACCAGCTTTCTTCCATCTCCAGGCTTACTAGGATCCTTTAATCTTTGAAATTTAGGAGTTGTCCCTTGTGTTAGTCACTTAAAAAATAATTTATTTTGAAATAATTTGAGTCTTAAACAGAGATCCCATATCCCCTTCATTGAGATTTCACAATTGTCCACATTTTTCAACATTTTTCCATCTCCCTCCCTGCCTCCTCTAATAAATATTTATACACGTTTATTATCATTCATCTTTTTCTAAACTCTTTGAGAGGGAATTATAGACATAATATATTATTTCTCTTACATACCCCATAATGCATTTCAGCAAGACAAGGATATAAATACCCTCTAACTCCCCAAATAAGGAAATCAGCATTAATACAACACAAATTCCATTCAGATTTCACCGGCAGTTCCTTTTCTCTTCTAGCTCAGGATCCAATCCTGGATCTCAGTGTTTCTTTTTCCTCCTGGTTCAAGATCAGTCATCAGCGACTACATTTAGCTGTCATGTCCCTTAGTTTCCTTCAACATGGAACAGTTCCTTAGCTTTTTTTCCAAACTTTCCTGACACCAACATTTTTAAAGAATACAGCCTTCTAGGCTAGGCACTGTGGCTCACGCTTGTAATCCCAGCACTTTGGGAGGTCAAGGCAGGTGGATCACAAGGTCAGGAGTTTGAGACTAGTCTGGCCAAGATGGTGAAATCCTGTCTCTACTAAAAATACAAAAATTAGCTGGGCATGGTGATAGGCACCTATAATCCCAGCTACTCAGGAGGCTGAAGCAGAGAATTGCTTGAACCTGGGAGGCAGAGGTTGCAGTGAGGGGAGATTGCATCACTGCACTCCAGCCTGGGCAACAGAGCGAGATTCTGTCTCAAAAAAAAAAAAAAAAAAAAAGAATACAGCTGTCTTATCTTTAGAATGACCTTCAGCCTAGGTCTTTCTGTTTCCTCATGATCAATGTGTGCTATTCATATTGACAGTAATACTACAGAAATGATACTATAGGGTTAGGAGTTAGGGGTTGTGATTTGTGCATCACACAGGAGGCACACAATGTTGACCTTCTACGTGATGCTTTTTTTTTTTGGTTTTTGGTTTTTGGTTTTTTTTTGAGATGGAGTCTTGCTCTGTCAGACAGGCTGGAGTGCCAATGGTGTGATCTTAGCTCACTGAAACCTCCGCCTCCTGGGTTCAAGCAATTCTTGCGCCTTAGCCTCCTGAGTAGTTGGGATTACAGGCGTGCACCAACACATCGGGCTGAGTTTTGTATTGTTAGTAGAGACAGGCTTTCACCTTGTTGGCCATGCTGGTCTCGAACTCCAGACCTTAAGTGATCTGCCCACCTCAGCCTCCCAAAGTGCTGGGATTACAGGTGTGAGCCACCACGCCTGGTCTACATGATGTTAATCCTGATCACTTGTTCACATTATTGTCTGCCAGGTTTCTCTACTGTAAAGATGCTGCCTTTCTCTTATAATTGATAAATATTGTGGAGTGATATTCTGATACTATTTTCATAACCTGTTTCTTGTCAAACCTCCATCCACCAACTTTAATGTACATTGAAGACTCCCAGTTGAATTATCAGCTACTAACAATGATACATTATTTTCTATTCTTTTATTCCTTCCCCATTAATTAGTTGCCAGTTTTTCTCTGCCATGCCAGTTATTTTATTCATTATTCATTTTATTTATATCAATATGGACTACTAGGTTTATATTTCATGTCATGTGGTTGTAATCTTGATCATTTATTGTGATATTCACATTGTGATATATTTGGTCATTTGATTTTCTTTCAGCTGGTCTCTGTGTGCTTTTGTTACGATTCTGCGAATACTGTCTTTGTTTTTTGGCATAAGATGTTCCAGGTTTTTTCCCTGCTTCAGCTCTGGGATCAATTACTGCTCCAGGAAACCTGGTTCTTTTCAGTGGAGAATGGCATTTAGAAACCAAGATTTGGGCACTTGGTGTGATCCTTGTTTGGGATACCATTGCTTCTAGGCTTTCTCAGTGGACAGAGATAGGATATAGATACATACACATACACATGTGTACACACCGTATATAATAGAGTCTTCTGTGTCTATTTCTATATTTATATTTATACAGGCATGCCTTGTTTTAGCGTGCTTTGTGTCATTGTATTTTGCAGATACTACGTCTTTCACAAATCGAAGGTTTGTGGCAACCCTGTGTTAAGTAAGCCTTATTGGCACCATATTTTTCAGTAGCATGTGCTCACCTTGTGTCTCTGTCACATTTTGATAACTTTCACAGTGTTTCATACTTTTTCATTACTATGTCTTTTATGGTGATTTGTGATCAGTGATCTTTGACATTACTATTGCAATTGTTTTGGGGCATCATAAACCACACCCACATAAGAAAGTGAACTTAATAAATGTGTTCTGACTGCTCTGCCAACTGGCCAGCTCCCCATCTTTCTTCTTCTCCTCAGACTTCCCTATTCCCTGAGACACAATATTGAAATTAGGCCAATAATAACCCTACAATGGCTTCTAAGTGTTCAAGTAAAAGAAAGAATCACACATTTTTCACTTTAAATCAAAAGCTAGAAATAATTAAGCTTAGTGAGGAAGGCATGTCAGAAACTGAGATAGTCCATAAGTTTGGCCTCTGGCACCAAACAGCCAATTTATGAATGCAAAGGAAAAGTTCTTGAAGGAAAATAAAAGTGCTATTCCAGTGAACACATGAATGATAAGAAAGGGAAACTGCCTTACTGCTGAAATAGAGAAAGTTTCAGTGGTCTGGACTGAAGATTAAACAAGCCACAGCATTCCTTTAAAGCCAAAGTCTAATCCAGAGCAAGACCCTAACTCTCTTTAATTCTGTGGAGGCTGAGAGAGGTGAGGAAGCAGCAGAAGAAAAGTTTGAAACTAGCAGAGGCTGGTTCATGAGGTTTAAGGAAAGAAGCTGTTTTCATAACATAAAAGTGCAAGGTGAAGCAGCAAGGTCTGGTGTAGAAGTTGCAGCAAGTTATCCAAAAAATCTAGCTAAGATAATTGAAGGTGGCTTCACTAAACGACAGATGTTCACTGTAGACAAACAGCCTTCTATTGAAAGAAGATGTTATCTAGGACCTTCATAGCTAAAGTGGAGAATTCAGTGCTTGACTTCAAAGCTTCCAAGGACAGGCTGACTCTCTTGTTAAGGGCTAATATAGCTGGTGACTTTAAGTTGAAGCTAGTGCTTGTTTACCATTCCAGAAATCCTAGAGCTCTTAAGAATTATGCTAAATCTACTTTGCTGTATTAGTAGAACAACGAAGCCTGGGTAACAGCACATCCATGACAATGCACCAGGCCACCCAGCAGCTCTAATGGACAAGGACAAGGAGATTAATGTTGTTGTCATGCCTACTAACACAGCATCCATTCTGCAGCTCATGCATGGATCAAGGAATAATTTGGACTTTCAAGTCTTATTATTTAAGTAATACATTTTGTAAGCCAGTAGCTGCCAGGAGTAGTGATTCCTCTGATGGGCTGGAAAAAGTAAATAAAAAATCTTCTGGAAAGGATTCACTGTTCTAGATACCATTAAAAATATTTGTGTTTTATGGGAGGAGGTCAAAATATCAGTATTACCAGGAGTTTGGAAGAAGTTGATTCCAACCCTTCTGGGTGATTTTGAGGGCTTCAGGACTTCAATGAAGGAAATAACTAGATGTGTTGGAAATAGCAAAGGAACTAGAATTAGAAGTGGAGTCTGGAGATGTGACTGAATTGCTGCAATTTCATGACAAAATTTGAGCAGATGAGGAGTTGCTTCTTATGGATGAACAAAGAAACTGATTTCTTGAGGTGGGATCTACTCCTGGTATATGTGCTGTGAACCCTTGAAATGACCAAAAGGGATTTAGGATATTCCATGAACTTAGTTGATAAAGCAGTGGCAAGTTAGAGAGGTTTGACTGTAGTTTTGAAAGAAGTTGTACTGTGGGTAAAATGCTATAAAACAGCATTTTATATGCTCCAGAGAAACTTCATTGTTGATTTGCTTTAAGAAACTGCTACAGACACCCCAGCCTCATCGGTCAGCAAAATAGCCTACCAGCAAGAAGATTAAAACTCACTGAAATCTCAGATGATAAGCATTTTTATTTTTATTATTTCTATTTTTTGAGACAGAAGCTTACTCTGTTACCCAGGCTGGAGTGCAGTGGTGCAATCTTGGCTCACTGAAACCTCTTGCCTCCTGGATTCAAGTGATTCTTGTGCCTCAGCCACCAAGAGTAGCTGGGATCACAAGGTGTGTGTCACCACACCCAGCTAATTTTTTTATTTTTAGTAGAGACAGGGTTTTGCCATGATGGCCAGGCTGGTCTTGAACTTCTGGCCTCAAGTGATCTGCCCTTTTGGGCCTTCCAAAGTCCTGGGATTACAGGAGTGAGCTGCTATGCCTGGCTGATCTTTAGCATTTTTAATAATAAAATATTTTTAAATTAAGGTATATGTACACTGAGTTTTTGGACATAATGCTCTTATACACTTAATATACTATAGTATAGTAAAGACGTAACTTTTGGCCCGGCATGATGCTCACACCTGTACTCTCAACACTTTGGGAGATGAGGCAGGCAGATCACTTGAGTCCAGGAGTTTGAGACCAGCCTGGCCAACACGCCAAAAATCTGTTTCTACTAAAAATACAAAAATTAGCTGGGCATGGTGGTGTGCATCTGTGGTCCTGGTTACTCGGGAAAAGCGGAAGGATCATTTGCTCCTAGGAGGTGGAGGCTGCAGTGAGTCATGATCGCACCACTGCACTGCAGCCTGGGTAACAGAGTGAGACTTTGTCTCAAAAAACCAAAACAAAATAACAAAAGAACCAAAAAAAGCTGTGTGACTTGCTTTATTCAGTATCTGTTTTATTGCAGCAGTCTGGAACTGAACTGGCAATGTCTCTGGCGTATGCCTCTGTTTATTATAAGTTCACATTACTACCCCTACTTCCATTTCATCATAGACTTCTCCTTTTCCATTTTTATAAACCTCTTCTCAGTGAGAAACCTGACTCCCATTATTCTCAGTATATTTGCTTGTTTCTGTGGTTCCTTATATGACTCTGGCGTTCCCTCCAAGACCCAGTGTCACAGGAGAATTTCCAACAGAGATGAGACCTCTACTTCTAGTGGAGATTGCATGGGAAATGGGATTTTTGGCAGTAGGGGTTGGGGTGGAGTGGGGGGTAGACTAGATTTATTGAGTTAGACTTCATATACCATATAATTAATCCATTTACAGTATACAAATCAATGATATGTAGTAATTGCCATAGTCAATGTTAGAACTTTTCATCACCCCCCCAAAAGAAGCCCCTTTACCCTTTAGTAGCCACCTTCCATTTCCTTTCCCTGGGCCTATGCAACTCCTAATCTACTTCGATGTCTATAGATTTGCCTATTTCTGACAGGGCAATTAGATGTTATGATCCCTGAAGCTTCTTCCAAACCAGTAATTTTATAAAATATGTAATTCAATCATTCTTAACAATTTTTTGTTGTTTTTCTTTCATGTATTCATTTGAGAATACGATAAAAGCTCAGACCCACTTTTTAGGGGAAAAATGCAAAATTGTATTTACAACTTCAGGTTTTTCATGGACATTGTGTCCAGTTGTATATTGCTGCATAACTAACCACTCTAAAACTTAGAGGCTTAATACAATGATTGATTTATCTTTTATGGTTCTGTGAATTGACTTGGCTTAGTTGGGTAATTGTCACTTGAGTACACTCATGAATTTAAAAGTACAAGTTACTGGTGCTGGAGTCATCTGAAAGTTCAACTGGGTTGGACGTTCAAGGTAACTTCCTCACATATATTTGGACCCAGCTAGGAAAGCCAGGACACTGAGGGTTGGCCAAGTGGCTTGTCTGTGCGACCACACTGGGTTTCACAGCATGGCAGTCTTGTGTTAATCTTCATATTGTTGCTGTCTTCCCCCAGAGTGAGATCCCAAGACTTCTAGATGGAACCTGTAGATTTTATTAGGACTTAGCCTTCTAAGTCCCAGACATCACTTCTGTTGTATTCTATTAGTTAAGCGAGTCGCTAACTCAAGCAGAGATTGAAGGAGAAGGGAATGAGACTCTGCTTCTTGATACAGAATATTTGTGCATAGAAAGGGAAAGAAGTGAAGACAGTCATCTTTAGGTGCTATTCACCAAAGTTGAGAACCCCTAAGCTCATTGGCACACTGCTAAATTCGGCACACTTAAACTATTTCAGAACTTTACGAGAAAGTTACAGATAGTTTATTAATAACTTATTAATAATCCATTGTCACTCCCTACATTTTTATCCACCAGTGGCTTATTTAATCTTTCCATGAGCAGTAGAAAATCTCCTTCTTGTTGTCGTTGTTTGTTTGTTTTTTAACAGTTACACTCTTTAGAATACAAACCAGGGTGCCCAAGGGAGAGAATACAGTTATGGGTTCTTAGTTTCTGTTTCTGATTGGGTCAGTAAAACCCTTTCTTCATCCCTCTTTTCCACTTGTCACTAGAGACACAAACTAAAAACCATGGCTTCAGGCTGCTAAAGACCTAAAACAAAACAAAACAAAACAAAACAGAACATAACAAAATAAGGCGAATTGGACAAGCTTGCAATTGTCCAATTGTAGCAAAGTCTACAGAAATACTTCTTTTCTTTAGTTTTTATAACTGAGCAGTGAAAAGCAAAAGGAGTAATAAAATATATTATCAGCTCAAATTTTATTTAAAATACTCATACTGAAATTGACCAGGAAACTTTAACTTAACTTGGAATTAGCAGTCATTGCTCATATTATCTTTTGCATTTTGTAGATTACTCAAGAGTAAAACGATCTAAAGTGATACCAAAGAACAGAATCCATCACAAATTAGGTAAGAATATTTTGTTTTAATATTTTTATTAAGAAAAATACTTTAAGTTTGTTTCTAAACATACTTAATTTTTCTTAAGGAAGAGAAATACTATTACTTGGATTAATTGGTAGGTAGATAACTTAAAATTACATACTTAGTTTTTATGAATTTCATATTAAGTCACCACAAGCCACTGAGTTAGTGTATTGTCCATTTATGAATCCTATTGCCTTCTCACTTTTTCCCCCCATAGTAAGGGGGCATGATCCTCCCTTATCTATGAAGCTAGTGTGGAGTATTTTATCAGAGAAACTGTAACTACCAGGTAGGTGGCTTCCTTGACAGCATCTGCTTCCACTTTAATCCAGTTGACTCCTAAACAAAACAGTAGCTAGGGTATAGTAAGTAGACAAAGCTGTGAACTGGGGAACCCGTGGAGAGGCCCATGTAAAGATTAACAATCCATGGTTCCCAAAGAGATATTTGCCAGTCAAGATACATGTTCCCACCTTTCTGTGATGTTGGGTGGCTTTCAATGTTTCTCCCTTTATTTGAGGCTGTGAGTGCTCTTGCACTTATACTTAGAGATTACCAGTAGGAGTGAAGCTTTCTCTCATTGTCTCACTCAAGAACTTAGATCATGTCAGTATTCCGTGAGCCTGTGTGATGAGAGACTGCTATACCTCTTGATACTTAATGCATGTCTTGGAGTGAAATGATGAATCAGGAGTAGAGAAAAGGAAATAAAAATGTTCCTGATCAGGAGCTTCTGTATTTACGGAGAGGAACATTGAGGATTATGCCGAAGAGCAGTAGGCAACTTCCTGTTAGCTTCAGGATAGCTCTAGCAAACAAAAAATAGGTAAGAACATGGGAATTTGAAGATACAGCCAACAAACTCAATTTAATATACAGAACTTTGCATTGTTCAGATGAGTGTACATTTAACATTGTCAACACTGGGCATTATTAAATTTTTAAATATTTGCCAATTTGGTAGCTTGTTTTTCCATCCTCATTTCTTTAATTATTAGCATAAATACATGTTTTGTTTTTCTAGTCTTTTGTCTAGAAAAATATTTATATTCTAAAAAATAAAGCATTCGTTTTCTAAAAGATAGTCTTTCCACTGCCAAGTACCATCAACTAAAAAACATATGTATACACTTTTGTCTGATACCTTTTTATAGTATTGCCCTCCAACACACCAAATGTTCGCAGGACCAAGAGAATACGTTTGAAACCTTTGGAATACTGGCGAGGGGAGCGAATAGATTATCAAGGAAGGCCATCAGGTAAAACTTAATTTATGCTATAATGTCTGTCAATAAAAAATTTGTTTACTATGTGCCAGATACTGCACTACATGTTTATATACATTACCTTACTTAATCATCACCCCCGAGATTTTGATAATAGGATTTAAATTCATTTTTGTCTGATTAATGTAGAGATGCTGGTATTTTCTCTTTGGTAGCTGAGTGTTGTTATTTCTGTATTATCAGACAAGATTTCTAATTGCATAATATAAGATATTAGATTAGAACATGAGAAAATTATAACTGGTAAAGGTAAAATAGTTTCCATTATTATTCCTGTTAACCATTTTCCATTTTCTCATAGATTTCTACAAAGTAATGTAGGGTGGGCAAGAAAGTATAATGTTAATCTTAGAGTTATTTTCTTATTTTTGTAGAGATGAGGCCTTGCTATGTTATCTAGGCTGGTCTCTATCTCATGGGCTCAAGCAGTCTTCCTGCTTTAGCTTCTCAAAGTGCTGAAATTACAGATGTCAGCCACCGTGCCTGGCCATATTTCTTTCTTTGATGGATATATCTAAGTCAAAGGACTAAAGGCATGTAGATTTCTATAAATAGTTCATTGCTACACTCCCCCGTCCTTTTTTTTTTTTAAACCTACACTGATGACTATTGATTTCAGGTGAGCAACAGAGCCCATCTAATTATGTTTTATCATCTAATCCTGTTTATCAGCTTCTGATTTAGGGTGGTAGAGACATAATGAAATGGGTTGGTTTTGTGTTATTTCAACTATTAGCTGCAGACTTATATATTCTTTGGTACTTTGAAAGGAAAGGTGCCATATTAAATTTAAGGAGTTTTGTTTCAAGCTTTTCTCTTTCCCATGTATATTTTCCTTTTTTTGTTAAATTTCAGGAGGATTTGTGGTTAGTGGAATACTGTCTCCAGACACAGTACCATCTAAAAGGAAGGCAAAAGAAAACATTGGAAAAGTCGACAAAAGAGCTAATAAGAAAAGGATCTGTCTTGATAACGATGAAAGAAGTATGAACGTATTTATGAAAGTAACTTTTAGATTTTATTTTAAATAGGAGTACCTTGAGAAGAAGCTCTTTGCAAAATATGAAATTTACTTCCAAAAACTTCAGAAATAATACTATGGGTAAAATTCATTTTTTAATGTCTACTTTCTTCCAAATGGAAAGTAAGCTAATTTTATTCTTAAAAAAGTATTAATATCATTGTATAAATTTCTTCATTAGTAAATTGCCTAGTCAAATGAAACCTACCTTTCTTATGCCCAAATGATGGTTAAAATAGACATTTCTAAAGTGTATTATATACGTCTTTCTCTTAAAGATTATGCAAAACACCAATTCCTTGATGATGCAAGAGTTTGAATTTACACACTGTAGGCTTACAGAAAATAGGAAGTTTAGGGTGTTTGCTTTTAGGTTAAATTATTATGGGTTTTAAATTTGAATTTTTGTTTATCAGAGTGATTATTTATAAATGGGAAGAGACTTGTGCTTTTGACAGTTTTCTTTTATAACTTCTGTATAGCTATATTTTATACTGAACGTTTTTTGTAATTGAGAATAATTTTCAGTAGTTTGTATTTCAATGATATTTCTTTTGCAGAGACTAGCTTAATGGTAAATCTAGAGATACCTCTTGGAGATCCTTTGCAGCCAACGAGGGTAAAGGACCCAGAAACAAGAGAGATTATTCTCATGGGTAAGATCAGGGCTGATATTGAAAATACTTAATTAAACAACTTGTAAGAAAACCTTGCTTGCTTGGTGATTGGCCTGTCTACTTTCCCTTTCTCTCCCCAGTTCTTTCAATGCTAAAGTCCAGAAGAGAATCTAATTGTAATAAGCAGGCTATGTGAAGACAGCTGTGGGGGAATATTGATGTCAGACAGCCTCCAGGGTATGCTTAACACCCTGGACTTGTCCTCTGGGGCACAGGTGCAATAATCAGGAATCCCTCAACAGGGTCTAGGCCTTCTTTGACCAGGAGGACACATGGGGACAGAGGCTGTTTATAGGGAATTATAGGTAGTTGGCAGACTCAAGGATCCTCTTACCATGAGCCCAGGCAGCGATTGTGGGTAGGGCACAGACAAACTTTTGGGCCTACGGATGGCAGTAATGTTACCTGGGATATGAATCCTTTGTGAGGATGACTAGCAAAGGCATCAATCACTTGTACAAATGCAAATGCCAGCTTTAAGCTTAAAGCTGGTGCAAAGTCTTGGAAGCCTCCTGCTGTATTGGATAGGCATTAAATATTTTAGTCTGTAGCAGGTCATGGAAGATCCCCAAGGGATGGGCTATAGTGAGGTGGGAGTTTTTGGATTACTCAGCTATTTACCAACCAGGCTGTGTGTGTGTGTGTGTGTGTTACAGACACACACACACACAAGAATATTTAAATATTTTAATAACTTGTGACTGCACCATTGAGTACTAAGGGCTATTTTTCCTAAATCAGTGGAGAAGAAGGTCAAATCAGAAAGGTGGTAATGGTAGCCAGGCATGTTGGTGCATGCTTGTAGTCCCTTCTACTCAGGAGACTGAGACAGGAGAGTTGCTTCAACCTGGGAGGCGGAGATTGCAGTGAGCCGAGATCATGCCACCGCACTCCAGCCTGGACATGCAGAGCAAGACTCTGTCTCAAAAAAAGTACTAATAAAATAAATAATTAACTTTTTTAAAAAAGGTGGTAATTGTACTCCTAATTAAAATTCGGACTATGAAAATAGATTTCTTTTAGGATCTTAAAATCTTTGCAAAGTTATCTTTATTTATTTGGCAACAGAGCATAAAAGTATGGAGTTTTGTTTAGTGTCTTAACTGAAAGCATTGTTGTACTCTGCCAGGTTATTGTGAGTATTGTCAGGAGTTCATTTTTTATTTGTTTCTTGAATCTACTGTATATTTGTTTCTGTATCATGTAGTCTGTAGGATCACTGACATACCCAAATATCCTGGGAAACAGAATCAGAGGTTGATGACAGAATGATTTATTAATTATAGCTCTGGAAAGGTTTGTTAAGTAATGGAAATTTTTGTAAGTGAGATAGTAATTTACGAACAACCATTACAACTCTGGTTTCTGACAAATTTTACCTAATAAAGTAAAAATTACCATCAGTCAAGCAGGACAAAAAACATCTATTGGCATGGTGATGATGCATTTGTGGTCTATGTTAAACTTCAAAAATAGGGAATTCTTTTTTGTATCTCAGTTTTGTTTTCTGTGTCAGTAACTGTAATACTCTCATTATTATTCAGCTAGAACTAACAGTGCTTACTTTGTGCCAGACAATATTTTAAATAGTTTACACACATTAACTCGTTGATATTCACAGCAGCTCATTAACATCGAATAGAAGTACCTATTATTAATTTCATTTTACTGAAAAGGAAATTGAGGCACAGTGAGAGAGAGCTTAAGTAACTTGACTAAGGTCATACAGCTTATAAGACAGACACATGATTTGACCTCTGGCATTCTATCTCCATCATTAATGATCTGAATCAGTTCTGTCTCTCTAAGGCAGATTTATATCCAGAAATAACTCTTTATTATATATATGTGTATATGTTATATCATTGACCAATAACATTGCTTTTGTTTTGTATTTGTATTACTGTTTTACTCCTAGATCTTATAAGGCCACAAGATACATATCAATTTTTTGTTAAGCATGGTGAGTTGAAGGTATATAAGACATTGGATACACCTTTTTTTTCTACTGGGAAATTGATATTAGGACCACAAGAAGAAAAGGGAAAGCAGCATGTTGGCCAGGATATATTGGTAAGTATATATTTTTTATATAGTTATGTTTTGCCATAGGTAGAACTCTGATTTATTGGATTTGATGAGATGTTAAAATGCTGTTTCCTCAGGAATGAAATTCTATTACTACACTATACAGGAAAAGGTTTTGATTTGTTCAATCTGTTCAGGGTCAACCAGCCAATAGTTATTTGACAGTATCTGTTCTCTGCATAGCACTGTATTCTTTTGAGATTCAGAAATTTAAGGAATGTTTTTTAGTTAAAAACATCTTAGAATATAGATTTGCAAACAAATCATTAGAATTTTAGTGCTGGGGGATTATAGAGATTAAGTCTAATTCCCGATTTCTATGATAATGCATAGAGAAATAGGTTAAAAGACTTCTTCAGAAATCACTTATATCCCAGTTAGCCTGATTTGATCATTATACATTGCATACAGGTATTAAAATGTGACATGTACCACAAAAATATCTAAAACTATTATATATTAATAAAACAGTAACCTGAAAAAAAAGTAAATAAAAATGAGTGAGATAATAAAAACAAAAAACGACTTAACTATTTAGCCATAGACTCAGGACTAACAGCTAGTTGCTTGTATAAGTACTAAGTAATATACCATTATATGTAACACTATTACTGGCTGAAGTTACAGTGAGATTCAAGGTGAATCAGTCTGTATCTTTCTTTCTCTTTATCTCCTTTTCTCCACCCTCACCCCCATTTAGAGACATACACCTCTGCAACATTGGTCTGTTTTGTCTGTGTGTGTGTGTGAGTGTGTGTATAACAGGAATATACACACACACACATATATATAAAATATTTGTGTTCTGAGTTTGAAAATTATAGAATATAGAATTTGAAAAGCATCAAATTTTGAGAATACTTATCAGCAGTTAAAAAATATAACTAAGGAACATCTTTTAATATGTGACATTTCAGGAGTCTGAAATTGTGCTACTGAAGTATCACACTCAGAATGATTATCTTTAATGACAAACTTAAAGTAAGTTCAAAAAGGAGGGAAAAAATGTGAAGACCCTTGAGTTTATATTAACAAAGAAGGGCAAGTTTAGGCAAGGCAAGGAAAGGTACATATGAAAGTCAAAGATTATTACTGCATCAGTATAGCTAGAATCATGATTTAAAATAATTTAGCAATATTCATTAATTCAAACTTAAAACGTTGTAGACCTCCAGTTACTGTGAGTGAAAACACATTTTAAAAGTATACATGGTCCCTGTATAATAATAAAAGAATAATTAATGAGGATAAAAATGAAATGTCATCGCTGAACTAATAGCAGTTACCCATTCAACTGTCATGCCTTTATTATATAAAAGGAAATTTGAATAGTACGTGTTTGAAAGTATATAATCTGGCTAATGTTCAAAGGAATACACATTTAAAGCCAAATGATACTTTATAATTACTGAGTTAGTGAAAATTATTAGACAAGTATTTATACCCTGTGACCTATGAATCTCATTTCTAGAAATTTTTCCTAAGGAAATTATTTGAAAGTTCAGGGTAAGAGGTGCTGAATATACATAATTATTTATTTAATCATTGACTGTAATTGCAGAAATTAGAAACCACTACAGTGTGCTACGGGAAGAAAATGGTACATTTTAATTTTGACTTAGTAATGAAATAAACCATTTTATGATATAATAAATAATTATACCGAACTTACGTGTTTCAGGCACTGCACTAAGCACACTAAAATTAGTTTGAGCATTTTGTTTTGAAGAATAGCCATATATGGAGACCCTTGTGATAAACATTTAAGTAAACGTGCAAGATCAAAGTTCTTTGTATATAGTATCTATTTTTCTAACTAGGATTTTAAAATGTAAATAAAATCTTGAAGAGAATACATGTTTTACTATGTGATGATATAGTTATTTTAGTTGATTTTATTTCTTGTGTATATTACCTTTAACTTTTTATAATGAAAATTAAAGCTAAAGTTTTTTTTTAAATAAGACTAGATTTTTACATTTTTAAACATGAAGCACACTTAAATATATGTTTTTGAAAAAAATAATAAAGATGACAAGATGGAGAAGCAGCATAGGCCATTAACTCTCTTTCAAACACAATACTAGAGAATATATAAGAGGGAACAATAGTATATTTGCTAAAATCAAACTGCAGAAGAATTTACAAATTAATTATGAGAGCTGGTTGTAGAACTTCCCAGGAGACAAGAAGGAAATTAAGAAGTAGAAAATATTAAAGTTAAATAATGTAGAGAAGAGAATAAACATACCTAAATTCAAATAAGAATTTCAGGAGAGAGAAAAAACCCAGTGAAAAATGATTGATTATATTTTTTAAATTAAACAATAAATGTTGCAGAACTAAAAAAACAAAAAGATGACAGCAACCTACTTAAAAGAACCAGTTCCTTGTAGAAATGCCTGATTCTAGGCCTGAATCTGAGCTTGGAATTGATAGCAAACTACTAATCAGAAACCATTAAGGTTGGGTTGTGTTTCAGGTTCCAACTTGAAGATGCCACCACTGGCTGGCTAAGATATGAAACTTGAGTATTAATAAGAATAACTTCAGTAGATTGATATGTATCAATTATATCTAAATCCATGAATTTGTAAGACGACGATTACTACTACAAATGAACCTAATTTGTTACTGTTGGAGGAGTCTAGGAAGCCAACTCATTTTAACAACTGATTCTGCCTTTTCTATATAAACTCTGTTATTAGGTAATCAAGTAATAGATGAGAAGTTTGTTCATATTAGAGTAATATTCCAGCTAATGAGTGAAGAAGGAATGTTTGAGTTGAAATATTACCATTTTGCAATCATGATAAGCTATTGGATCTAGGCGTCAAGGCCCAGCTCAGTGGCTGTTAGATGTCTAAAAAGAACACAACCAGGCATTATGTGCCTCCTGATAGAAAAATACAACACTATCCAAGAAGTAGTCTTTCCTCCTCAGTGCCTTAAGAAAGGAACAAAAAAACATAAACAATCAAAAAAACCCAAAAGCAAATAGAAAACCTGAATCTGATCAAGTCTGTAGATTTAACTACCAGTTTACAAGAAATAAAGGATGGTGATACCTTTCAAATGACACCTGGGGATGTAATTAGCAAAATCCAACTGCATGAAGATTTTCATGGCAAGCTGCTTAATGTTTTCGATAAATTAAATGTAAGAAATAAAAAATAACCAGGTGGAACCTAGGGAATCAGGGTTTCTCAGCCACAGCACTAGTAACATTTTTGATTAGATAATTTTTTTTGTTGTAGTGGGGGACTGTCCTGTTTGTTGTAGGATATTTAGAAACTTACCTGACCTATACTCATTAGATTCTAGTAGCACCGCTCTAGTTGTGACAAAATTAAATATATCTTCAGAAATTGTCAGTTGTCCTAAGAGGCAAAATCACCTTGATTGAGAACCACCAATATTGATTGAGAAATTTAATAAACAGATCAACAATCACTGTATGTGGTGCTAATTTGGATCCTGATTCAAAGAAACCCTTGAAGATATGTTTAACAGATGATTGGAAATTTTACCATTACCTAGATATTTGGTATTAAATATACATTCATTTTTAGGTGTGATAATAGTATGGTGGTTATGTTTTTTAGAAGCACTTGATCTTTAAGTACATACTGATATATTTGCTGATGAATTATGATACTGGGCATTTATTTCAAAATAATATGGAATGAGGATAGTAGACTCTGGCCTGGGCAGGTGGTTAGTATTGACTTGGGCAGGTGGTTAGTGTTAAGTATTCATGAGAGTTCATCATTCTATTTTTGTATGTTTCAAAATCTTTCTTAATTAAATGTTTATAGAAATGAAGTGTGCTTAGAGAACCAAACTGAATAGATAAGGAAAAAATACTAGAAATATATACTTGACTTTCTAGTATTACTTTTTTGTCTTTTTGTGCCTTCTGATAAAAAAAGACAACACTCTCCCAGAAGTAGTCTTGCTTCCCCCATGCCTTAGGAAAAAAAAAACATAATCAAAAAAACCCAAAAGCAAATACAAAACCTGAATCTGATCAAGTCTCCAGATTTAACTACCAGTTTACAAGAAATAAAGGATGGTGAAAGCTTTCAAATGATACCTGGGAATGTAATCAGCAAAATCCAATTGCATGAAGATTTTTGTGGCAAGCTGCTTAATGTTTTCAATAAATTAAATGTAAGAAATAAGAACCAGGTGGAACCTACGTTCTGTTTGAGGCAAATTCTTTTTGGGTGTAATAAGAACTTTTTTGTTTTATTAAGTTATAAAAATACCTTTGGAACATTTCAGGGGGCTTTTTCTCCCCCCATTTAGGGAGGCAATATATCAGTGGTTAGGGAATGAATTCTGTAATCAAAATGGCTGAGTTCAAACCCCAGCTCTGCCATTTACATTGTGACTTTGGAAAATTACTTAACATCTCTGGGCCTCAGTTTCTTCATCCATGAAAAGCTACTAAAGTAGTAACTGTCTCATTAGTGGGCATATACATTAACCAAATAAGGATAAAGTGCTCATAATACTGCTTGGTATAGCATAAGTGCTATGTAAGTGCTAGCTGTTACTGTTATTCTGGCATATTATGATCACTATACAAAGTAGTAATAAAAAAGGAGGAGAAATAATTATCTGAGGCAAAACATTCTTGATGTATGTCTTAGTCAGTTTGGGCTGCTATAATAAGAATACTATAGACTTTGATCTGTGTCTCTTACAGGGGCACTAATCCCATTCCTGAAGGCTCTGTGCTCATGACTTAATTACCTCCCAAATTCCCCACCTCCTGATACCATCACACTGGGAGTTAAGATTTCAAAATATGAATTTTTAGGGGACACACTAATCTCTAATAATGGCTAAATCTCAAAGTTTGAAGGCCTTATACTTTTTGTTTTAGTTGCCAAAAAAACCAGGTCACTGCCAGTGTGCTGTCTATGTATAAAGTATGAAATCTGCTATGTTTGAATATGGAAGCCAGCATGATTGAGAGATTTATCCTATTTTACTTTCTTAATCTTGATGTTTAACATGATTTTGAGGGGAATAGGAATTTAGCTTTTTGTTTTCTTTGATTCTTCAATCAGATTGAGTAGTTTGTTGTCCTAAGCATGTGACCTTTAAAGAGGCATACATAAAGCCTTAGGTATTTTTCTAGTGTAGGTGATAATCTTTACAGTGGCTCTAGTATTTTCATAAGCCAGTAAATAATAAGGAAAAACAATGAAACCTCTTCCTGTATTACAGCTGTCCCCAGCCTTTTTGGCACCAAGGACTGGTTTGTGAAAGACCAGATTTTTTCCACAAAAATTGATGGTGGCAGTGGGATTTGGCATTAGATTTTCATAAGGAAAAAATCATCTTGGGCTACAGAGCAGTTAAAGACCTCAGGTGGAGGTAGGATTGATTAGGTGTGTCTGAGCGCAGACTCTTTGGACTGAGCTTGCTGTGACCACTGTAGGGCATGAGAGTATAGTTCTCAGGCCACTGGAGTTATGTTCCCAGGGGGGATTATGGCTGTCTCCACTGTGTCATACCGGTCACCAAGGGAGTGGGGGGAAGCCAGCAGGCAGGCCTCACTCAGCTCCCATGCAGCCAGGCTAGGCCATTCTCACTCCCACTGTGCCTCCCCAAACCAAGTTTGTATCCAGGAAGCCTGTGAGCAGGACTGACATTTTCCCCCCAGGCTACAAAGCCTCCCTGCTGACAAAGCAAGCAGGGTCTTCAGGCCCTTCCCCTTGTCACCTACCCTGGCTTGTACCTGAACTTTCTGTTTGCCCTTTCTTCAATTCTGCCCAGGATAATTCACACTAGGTCAAAATTATTTAAAGTTCAGCTGGAAGTTTCCTTTCTGTGGTCCTTCCCCAATGCCACTGGCAGCCGTTGCCTGGGCTTCCTTGGAAACCGGGAGTACCTACAGAGCTCTTCCAGCGTCTGCTTCTCCTATTACATTTCCCTTGGCTCTCTCAATTTGTTTTAGCTCTAGGTAAGGTTAAATCCTTCTCTCATGACCTGGATTTTCGGGTTCCCCAGTAAGGATTTGTTTGGAGGCAGACTTTCCCCCTCTCACACTTTGGGCACTCAGCAGTTTTTCAGCTGTCTCATGGAGTTTGCAGTGGTAAGCCACTTCTTTAAAAGAGTCTGTGAATTCTTTCAGTCTTCCTGATATGTTCCTGTAGTAGTTCTTGGAGCAAAAGTTCATGATGTGAGTCTTCACACACTGTTCTGTCCATGTGAGTGGGAGCTGCAAGTTATCTTACCTTCTATCCTCCACTTTTTCCTGTATGTGCTATATTTTAATGTGACTGGCAGGGCAGTAGGTTTGTTTATATAAGCATCACCACAAACACGTAATACTTTTCATTAGGATAGCATGATGGCTGTGAGGTCACTAGGCAATAAAATTTTTTAACACCCTTATAACCGTATAGGACCACTATTGTGTATGTATTTCGGTGTTGACTGCAACGCTGTTATACAGTGCATGACTGTAGCACACATTTAACCACTTAATACTCTTTTTATTATTTATCTCACTGTTATGTAGAGATAACCATGAGCTTGACTAGGTATTCTGTTTAGTGTATTACAAGACTGGAATCAAGATGTTGGCAGATTTGTATTCCTTTCTGGAGGATGTGAGGACGAATCTGCTTCCAGTCTGCTTCCAGTCTTATTCAGATTGTTGGCAGAATTCAGTTTCAGGTGGTTGTGGGACTTAAGTTCCCATTTCTTCACTGACTGTTGGCCAGGGTGTCATTCTTAGTTTCTAGAAATAGCCCATGTTTATTGGTATATGGTCCCACATCTTTAGTGCTGGCAATGGTGCAAGTCCTTTTCATGCTTCGAATCTCTGTGACTGCCCATTCTGCCTCTGCCTCATTTCTCCCCTGCTTCTGTAACTTTTTTTTTTTTTTAAAGAAAGTACCCATTTTTAAGGGTCTGTGTGTTTAGATTGAGCCCACCTACATTATCAAAGGTAACCTCCCCATGTCAAGGCCCCTTTTGCCATGAAATTTAATGTATTTACAAGTTACAGAGATTTATAAAATAGGCACGTTTGTGGGAAGTTGTTCTGTTTCCCACTACATTTTAAAGTTCCTTTGGAATATTGTCATGGTTCAATTTTGAATGAGATTTTTATTTTTACAGGTTTTTTATGTTAACTTTGGAGACCTTTTGTGTACTTTACACGAAACACCTTATATAATAAGTACTGGGGATTCGTTCTATGTTCCTTCAGGTAACTATAATTAAAGACAATTTATTTCACTTAGATAACATCTATATAGTTGTTTTTGGGCACCATGGAAATGGAAGCCACAGTGGTCAAAATGAAGTGTGATATGACTGACTGATGGATGTCAAAACAGTTTGGTACATATTTTCCTTTCATGTTATCATTAGGTAAGTATATTAGCATTCTATTGTGTGGTGGTTATTTTTTTTTTTTTTGAGACAGAGTCTCACTCTGTCACCCAGGCTGGAGTGCAGTGGCATGATCTCGGCTCAGTGCAGCCTTTGCCTCCAGGGTTCAAGTGATTCTTGGCCCTCAGCCTCCTGAGTAGCTAGGACTATAGGCATTCACCACCATGCCTGGCTACTTTTTGTATTTTTAGTAGAGATGGGATTTGCCATGTTGGCCAGGCTGGTATTGAACTTCTGACCTCAAGTGATCTGCCCACCTCGGCCTCCCAGAGTGCGGGGATTGCAGGTGTGAGCCACCATGCTGGGCCAGTTAGTGTTTTGATACATGAGAACAAGAGTTGTTTACTACTGAGTGTAAAAATATTTACTCAGAAGATATGTTGTATTCCAGAGTAGAAGGAAAATTATTTTCCCCATGTTACCTCTAAGAAATTATGTTTTTAGAACATTATTTTAAACTGTTTAAAGAATGGTATGCTTCATCCACTACTGAACAGCAGAAGTCATAGTAAGTATTTTAATCCATTGACATTCATTCACTCATTCAACAAATACGATTAAGAATCTACTATGATCCAGGTGCAGTGTGGCTCACACTTATAATCCCAACATTTTGAGAGGCTGAGGAGGGCTTGATGTGAGGAGTTCGGAACCAGCTTGGGCAACATAGGGAGACCCTGTCTCTACAAAAAATGCAAAAATTAACCAGATATGGTGATGCACACCTATAGTCCTAGCTCTTGGGAGGCTGGGACAGGAGAATTGCTTGAGCCCAGGATTTCAGGGTTGCAGTGAGCTATGTTTGTACTACTATACTCCAGCCTGGGTGGCAGAGTGAGAGTCTATCTCAAAAACAAAAACAAAACAAAGTTTCTACTATGTCCATGTATTCCTGCAGGAGTTTGGGATATAAAATGAACAAAACAGGCAAAGATCCCTGCTGTTATAGAGCTTACATTCTGTTGGAAGGAGACAATAGTAATAGCCATGCTTATATAGTCCTTAATATGTGAACACTCTTGTGAATTTTCTTAATTTTCTCAGTTGTGAACTTTCTCAATTTCTAATATGTGGAAAGTCACAGTGATAGTACTCAGTTCTGATACGTCTGTCACATAGGATACTTGCGGTCCATCTGTATTTCATTTTTGCTGTTATTTATTACCTTATTTATTTAAGAGTAGCATTTGCCTTTTTAAAATTTTGATATTTTACTTAACATTGTACCTTTTATACTCATCTATATATGAGTATGTCTGTTTTAGAGAAATCCACGGCAATTCTACAGACCTAATAAAGTTTGTCTTCAGAAAGAGATTTTCTTTTTTTTAAACTCTTGACTGACTCATCTCTGCATTTTTTTACCATAATGATGTGAAATTTATATTCTCTCAAGCCTTATCTGGATTATGTGTCATGTTTAACTCTTGATGTTTTAGTTCATGAAATTAAGTAAGTTACTTTAAGTTAGGTAAATTGTTTTTATTGTGTCCTATACTACAACTGTCAGGTGATGACTGAATACTTAATCAAAAGAAATGATTCCTATGGAAATAACTTTTATTTTCTTATCACTTTACTTTTAGGTAACTATTATAACATCAAAAATCTCCTGAATGAGGAAAGTGTTCTTCTTTTTACTCAGATAAAAAGATGAAAGATAAACCAAGCTTAAATGTATGTGTGTATATATGTATATGTAAAAAACAGTTTGTATAGTTGGGAAATTTATCTTTGTAATCACGTGATGTTTTAAAATAAACATTTTATTTTTCTGTAGACTTGTATTTCATAAACATTTCTAACTCCCCACGTTTTTTTCAGCTTTTCAGTGACTGTGCATAATAGCTTGTAGCAATGCCCATATTTGTGATATTATTTTTATAATATGACAAGAATATGAAAATGAAATAGATGGCATTTCTTTATCAAAAGAGACCTGATTAATATATCTTTTCATTAAAAAACATCTTTTCCAAATACTAATTTTAAATCATTGATTATTAAATAGTCCAATGGGAGAGAACTATGGTAGATGGCATATTTGTATTAATTTCCTAGAACTGCTTAACAAAATACCATACAAACTGAGTGACTTAAAGCAACAGAAATTTATTATCTCAGTTCTAGAAGCTAGAAGTCTGAAATCAAGGTGTTGTCAGGGCCATGATGTCTTTGAAAAACTGTAAGGGGAGAGAATCCTTCCTTATTCCTAACTTCTGGTGGTTTACTGGCAATTTCTGGCATTCCTTGGCTTGCACATGTAGCATTTCAGTCTACTTCTGTTATCATATGGTATTCTAGCCTATGTGTCTATGTTCACATGACATCTATTTATATTACATATAAACGTTTTTCCATCATGTTTTGGTTTCTATTTTCTGTTGGAGGCAGTATCCTTTGCCATTGCTTTCTGTGTGTGACCTCAACTTTGCTTTTTAATATCAAATAAATATAAGCTACAAAGTCTAATCAAGGTTTTCTGGTATGCTTAGTATAGAATTATTAACTGTGAAGAAACTGATGTTTCATGGTAAGTTATTTTTAGGCCAACTCCCTTTTCAGGTCTTATTTAACTGTTAAATACACACACTCAAAGCAACTTGGTGGTAGGACCTATGTAGAATGAAGTGTGCTGGATCTTTTTTTATACTTCATATTTTTTTATTGTGATTTCTTTATTGACTCATTTTGAATTTATCTTTAATTCTTTGAATATATTGGTTACGAAGTCTTGACTAATCAAATATCTGGGCTCATACAGACTTAGTTTTCACTGACTGCTGCTTTTCCTTTAGTATATCTCACTTCCCCATGTTTTTACATGTTTAATAATTTTTGGTTGACAGCTGGACATTTTGGTAGTATATAATAGCAGCTCAATTTTATTTTATATCTAAGGGATTTGTATTGTTTTAAATTTAACATTTTGACTGAACTCAAACTGTGGAATCTATCTTACAAATGACGTAAAGTTATTGCTGTCTGTGTTCAGTTTTTAAATTCATTTCAAAATTTATTGTTGCCTGCTAGGGGTAGTCCCTGTGTCTGCATAACTTAGCCATCAACCAATCATTTGTACAAAGGTTAAAATCAAACACTTGAGTCCATAAGCCTTCCACCCACTGTTGGTTGTTTTATGTGGGATGGAGGATGCATTTAGTGTAGCTAGCAGTTCCCAAATCCCCCTTGGTTTTTACATTTGCCATGCTCTCTTGAGTCTCCCCTGTGCATGCATCATTTCAGTTTGCCAAAGATGTTTGGAGAGCTCATGTTACCCTTCTCTGCCCTTCTGTTTCCAGGATCTTGTTAAATTTCTGGCTGCTCTGTTGCTCTTCAAGAACTAGGACCGTAACCTTTGCCTAACAACTACAGAATTTTCTTGTCCCTTCCTAAGTAATTTTTCTACTTTTGACTTACAGAGTTGTAGGTTTATACCTCTGCTGTAAATCAAGTAAGTCTTCTCTTACAGCAAAGTTACTGGTTTTCAGTTAGCTACAGGAAGATAAAGCTGCAGTTTTTACTGATCAACCTAGGGTTGGGTGAGACCTCACTCAGGAAAGCCACAGATTACAACAGTTCCTTCCCCCTCCCCTCCCCATCTTGCAGAGTTTCACTCTTGTTGCCCAGGCTGGAGGGCAGTGGTGTGATCTCGGCTCACTGTAACCTCCACCTCTCAGATTCAAGCAGTTCTCCTGCCTCAGCCTCCTGAGTAGCTAGGATTACAGGCGTGTTACCACCACACCCAGTTAATTTTTGTATTTTTAGTAGAAACGGGGTTTCACCATGTTGGTCAGGCTAGTCTCAAGCTCCTGACCTCAGGTGATCCACATGACTTAGCAATTTTTAAAGATTAAATACTTCTCAACTTATTACTTGCCTTTGGTTGATTTCCATTGCCTTGTGATGGTGGTTTTTGACCCATTTTGTCCAGTTTTATACTTTTAAAAAGAAATTAGGTAAATTGCTGAGCTTTTCATGCTTCCATTATTGGAAATGACTTCTCATTTGTTTTATTTTTACTTCTTTAAAAGCATTTCATTCTTTAGGAGATTAATTTATTAGTGATCAGCTTTATCCTATTCAGAATTTATTTTAGCCTCGGTTAGGATAGTTTTTTATTAGCTGCTATTCTAGAATAGAGGTAATTTTGCTCTTCTCTGAACTTTGGCAATATTTACATTTTTTATTACGACTGATGTGTATGGATGCTACTGGCACCTAGTATGTAGAGGACAGAGAGTCTGCTAAACATCTTCAAATGAACAGAGCAGTTCCCCACAATTAATGATCTGGTCAGATATATCAGTAATGCTGAGGTTAAGAAACTGTGCCCTAGAGCTAGATTAGCCTGATTCCTACATGTGTAGCCTTTTTTTTTTTTTTTTTTTGTTTGAGAAGATGTCTTGCTCTGTATCTCAGCCTGGAGTGCAGTGCCGTGATCTCGGCTCCCTGCATCCTCCACCTTCTGAGTTCAAGGATTCTCTTGCCTCAGCCGCCTAAGTAGCTAGGATTACAGGTGCCCACCACCACATCTGGCTAGTTTTTGTATTTTTTGTAGAGATGGGTTTTCACGATGTTGGCCAGTCTGGTGTCGAGTATCCGACCTCAGGGTGATCCTCCCATCTCGGCCTCCCAAAGTGTTGGGATTACAGGCATGAGCCACTGCGTCCACCCTAAGTGTAACCTTTCTATGTCTAAACTGAAAGACCATTTGGTTCAGCAAGGGCTCTCCCTTCTGATTGGTCAGAGCCACATTTGAATTTTGCCACCTCTGTACTCTATTCAGCTCATAGGCTCCTGTCATGTCTAGAATTTTGCTGTGCACATTTGCAGCATACTCTTCAGCCAACTTCTAGGGCTATAATGGCTGATACCGTAGTCACAAGTTGTACCTATTTAAAATTAAAATATTGTTTCTTAGTTATATTTGCCACATATCAAGCGCTCATGGTACTGGTGGCTACCACAATAGATGTCATAGATAAAAGTTGCAGAAAGTTCTGTTGCTCTTGGGCACCTCATGCTAATTTTTGGAGCTCTTTTCAGTGGTTTTCACTTCTCCAGTACCCTGCATCACAATTCAGTCTTCTCAGCAGTCCTAAATTGTGATTTTTCTCTGCCCATTAAGACCACTATTCTTTTTGAACTCAACTCTCTGTGTACAGTTTTGGAGAGTGCCCCAGGCATAAAATCAGGTGACTATAGCATTAATTCTCATATCTTTAAAAAATTACAGTCCTGTCCGTGTGCCGGGGGCTCACGCCTCATCCTAGCACTTTGGGAGGCCACGGTGATCAGCTCCCCTGAGGTCAGGAGTTCAATACCAGCCTGGCCAACATGGTGATACCCCATCTCTATTAAAATACAAAAATTAGCGGGGGAGTGATAGCAGGTGCCTGTAATCCCAGCTACTCGGGGGCTGAGATGGGAGAATTGCTTGAACCCAGGAGGCGATGGTTGCAGTGAGCTGAGATCTTGCCACTGCACTCCAGCCTGGGTGGCTGAGCCAGGCTCTGCCTCAAAAAAAAAAAAAAACAAAAGACTCACAGTCCTTCACTTTTGTCCAGTGTCTGCATAGTTACCTTTTATACTTTTCTATTTTCTAATTTGATGGAGGAGGACAAATTTGATATGCATTATCCATCCTGAGTATCATCCATGAAAGTTTTTTTTATGGTTTTTTTAATTATTTTTATTGTTGAATAGGATTACAGAGTTTGTTATCCATTTACTTACCACATGGATGCGTGTGCCTTTAATTTCTCCCAGTGGTTACTTACATCTTGTAACTACAATGCAGAAAACAGGAAATTGGCAAGGATAGTGCATGTGTATAGTTCTACCTCATCATGTGTTTGAATTTGTGTAACTACTGCAACCAACAAACAACTGTTCCATCATCACTAATTTGTTCTTTAGCTCTGTAATATTGTTACTTATGTATTGTTGTAGCAAAGGAATAATATAGTGTGTGACCTTTGGCTTTTGTCACTCAGCATAATGTGCTTAAGATCATCCAAGCCATTGTACCTATCAGTAGCTCATTTCTTTTATTGCTGAGTGATATTCTCTAGTATGGATGACTGTACCACAAATAAAGATGAAGTGAACACTTCATACAGGTTTTTGTGTAGATGTAAGCTTTTGTTTATCTGGAGTAATGCCAGTATGGGAAGCATACATTTAATTTTTTAGGAAACTGCTTAACGGTTTTCCAGATTGGCTATACCATTTTACATTCTATCAATTTATGAGACACAATGGTGTCGTAAACCCCTTATCTGTGGTTTCACTTTCCTTGATTGCAATTAGCCCACAGTCAACTGTCATCCAAAAGTGTTAAATGGGAAATTTTAAAAATAATTCATAAGTTCCAAATTGTGTGCCGTTCTGAGTAGCATAATGAAATCCCATGTCCTCCCGCCTGGGACGTGAATCTTCCTTTGTCCAACATATTTATACTATATACTACCTGCACTTTAGTCATCAGTATTTTCTACTCTTGACATTCAACCATTGATACCATCATGGTTCTATGATCCAGAATCACCTGGAGCAGTTGATCCTCCTGACAGTAGTAGCCTAATGCTATGTCACAATGCGTTTGTCATTCACCTCACTTCATCTCATCAGCATAGGCCTTTTATAATCATGTCATCACAAGAAGACGGGTAAGTGCAGTACAAGAAAGTATTTTGAGAGAGTCCATATTCACAAAACTTATTACAGCACATTATGATTTTTCTGTTTCATTGTTAACTCATACTTTGTCTAATTTATAAATTAAACCATTATATGTATGCATACAAAAAATCTACAGATAGCTACGTATTTATATCTATAGATATATATAGGGCTCAGTACTATCTGTGGTTTCAGGCATCCACTGGGAATCTTGAAACCTAACCCCCAAGGCAAGCTGCTGTATCATTTCTTTGTCCCCTCACCAAACATTTGGTATTGTTACATTTTCTTAGCTATTCTAATAAGTGAGTAAGGATATTGTCTCTTAATTTGTATTTCTCTAATGACTAGTGATGTTAAACATCTTTTCATGTTTATTTACTATCCATGTATTTTCTTCAGTGAAATGCCTTTTCATGTTTTTTTGATCATTATTTGGATTTTAAAATATTGTATTTCGTAAATTTTAAAAACATTTCAGGTATGAGTCATTTGTTGGACATATGGTTTGCAAATATTTTCTCCTGGTCTGTGGCTTGTCTTTTCATCATTGTAACAAGGCCTTTTGAAGAACAATGTTTTGATTTTGATGAAGTCTAACTTACCGATTTTTATTTTTTTATAGATCCTGCTGTTAGTGTTATGCAAACTCTTCAATCCCTAGATCCAAAAGATTTTTTTTTCCTATTTCCTTCTAAAAGTTTATAGTTTTACATTTTACATTTCAGTTTTGTTACCCATTTTGAATTAAATGTTTTTTTTAATAAGGTGAGAGGGTTAGGTCAAAATTCATTTTCTGGCTATGGACATCTGATTGTACCTGCAGCAATTTTTGAAAGGGCTGTCTTCCTTCCATTGAATTGCTTTTGCAGCTTTGTCAAAAATCAGTTGAGCATATTTGTGTGGATTTATTCTGAGTTCTAGATCTATTTTTTTTAATATAGAAGTTTATTAGTCTATTGAAGCAGTTCAGAGGTATATAGTCAAAGGCTGAAATAGGGTGGCTCTGCTATCCTTGATATGTGACTTAAAATTTTTAATTTTATTTCAATGGCTTTTGGGGTACAAGCGGTTTTGTTTATGTAGATGGATTACATAGTGGTGAAGTCTGAGATTTTAGTTCACCTGTCACCCAAGTTGTGTACATTGTACCCAATATGTAGTTTTTTATCCCTCATTCCCTTCTCATTCTCCCTCTTGAGTTTCCAAAGTTCATTATACCACACTGTATGCATTTGCATATCCATAGCTTAGCTCCCTCTCACTTAGCTCATGACTGAGACCATGTGGTTGTTGATTATCCATCCCTGAGTTACTTCACTTGGAATAATGGCCTCTAGCTATATCCATGTTGCTGCAAAAGACATTATATTTTCAAAAATATAATTTTATTTTAGATCCAGGGGGGTACATTTTTTAAAAATTCAATTTGATTTTAGATTCAGGTTTGTTACTTGAGAATATTGCATCCAGGTAGTGAGCACAGTTAGGGTAGTGAGCACAGTATATTGAGACATTTATCACTATGTGTAGAGGTCTGGCCTGCAGACCCTGACTCAACAAACGTACTCTCACACTATTTTAGTGATTCAAGTGGGCTAAGGATGGTTGTTGGCTGCTTTCAGAGGATGAAATGCAACCAATTGACCAAGACTTCCTGTATATCCACACCTTTATTCAGTAAAAGATTTCATAACAGAGGTTCTAAGTCAACACACTGTGTGGATAATTAACATGGTTAAAAGAGTGGTTTTATGAATGATAAAAACGTCAGGTTCCAGGCCCAGAGTAAACACTATTAACAGGTAATTCCCCTTTGATTCCCCCCCCTGAGAGGACCATCCAGTACAAAGGTGGCATGAGTAAACAGAGTAGAGACAAAGGCATGTGGGGTAAACAGACATTGGTAAAGGCTTTTGTCTTCCCTATCTCTTCCCTAACATACCAGCTGCCTTCAACTTGTCCCAGTAAAACCTTTTGACCTTCCAAAAGGTTTCAGACTAATCTATAACTTTCCCTAATATTTTGCTAATATTTTGCCAATATTTTGCCAGCCACCTCTAGTGAATCTCAGTAGTGAGCACCCAATAGGTAGTTTTTCAACCCCTGCTCCCCTCCTTCCTTCCCTGTATCTTTCCAAAGGGAAAGAAGTAGAGATACTCTGCACTCTGACTTTTCCTCAGCTCCATGGCCAGGCCCTCAGGAATGTGACGCACCTCCTACTCACACTCCTGACCAGTGTTCTGGCTGTTGAGATCAGACAGGTACCTCTTTTCATCTGCGGAAACATTGGTGTTCCAAGTAGAGAGGGAGTGTGACTCTACCCCACGTGCAACCCTAAACCTGGAGGGTACTCTTCCTGTGGGGGATGCAGTCACCCTGACATGTTCTAGAAAGGCTGTCTATAGGTGCACCCATGTGAAGCTCCCATGGGAGAAGGCTCAGCTCTGTCTGCAGTGGTAGATTTGGGGAGAAAGGAAGTCTTAGTAGAGCTACAGTTTCCCTGCTAAGCCCAGCACTACACCTGTGCCTCTGCTGAAAGAAACTTCCTACAAACGAAGATTCTGGAACTCAAGGCCTGCCATCTGGATTCTTTTGTAATACAGGTTGCTCCCTTCATATGGTATACTCCCCCGTTCCTGCAGTAGTGGGAGTCCCTGAGAGCCAAACTACTGTAAATTCTCTGCTGGGGCTAGCCACCCAATGGGGCTGCCACACTCGACTGGTGCAGGGGAATATCTGCAAGGAATCTAGTGATATGAGTTGTCCTCAAATCTTCCAGCAGTGGGTACCAGGGCCAGCTCTGGTGGGGGTGGCAGGGGAGTGATGTAGACTCTGAGGCTCCTTGATTATAAATAGCCTCAGTGTGTTTGCTTTCTCAAATGCCAATTCTAGTAGTTACAAACTGGTCACATGGACAGACTCAGGACCTCCTAGTTAGCCAGGTGGTGTAGGCAGTGGTGATAGCTGAAGTCACACACAGGTTTTCCTCTTCCTTGGCACTGTGTTATTCTACCTACAGATGCTGTAATGGACTGTGTTGGCTGTTCTCCAGCTAGGAGGTGGTATTTGCCAAAGAGTGCCAGCTGCAGTGGTACTGGTGGAATTTGTGCTTGCCTTATGTTACCCAGGGAAGGTCCTCTGGTGTCTCAGGCAATGGGCAGTGCCATAATACTTCCAAAAGTTTCTATTGTTTGTGTTAAGCTACTAGGGCAGGTAGAGGGGCAAAGCCAAGTGGAGGCTGGGTCAGACAGGTCTGCACTCTGACTTTCCGTGTGTGGGACAAGCAGTGGCCCCCCTAGCGGTGAGCAGGCAGTTCTCTGGCCACTGGGGTAATGTTACAGGGAGGAGTACAGCTGCCTCTGTTGCACAGAAGAGTTCACTATATAGGGTGTGGGGGAGTAGCAGGTGGCAGTGAACCCCACCCAGCTCCCATGCACTTGGCAAAGTAGGTATCACACCCACAGTGTTTTATTAGCAGCAGCTAGCTAGATTCCAGGCAGTCTGTGCTCAGATTCTCTGTTGATCCATATTTCTACCATTCCCTTAATTATGTGTGACTTGAAATTGTGTATAGTGGTTCCTCCTGTTTTGTTCTTTCTAAGAATTATTTTAGGTATTCTGATTCCTTCACCTTTTCATGTAAATTTGAATAATTTTGTATATATGTACAAAGATTCTGTGATTTTGATTAGTTATGTTAAAGTTGTATATTATTTTGGGGAAAATTGACATTTTTGCTATTTTGAAGTCTTCTAATCCATGAACTTGATATGATGGTATGTTTCTCCATCTATTTAGATCTTTGATTTCTTTCATTAGTATTGTGTATTTTCAATATACAAGTCATATACATGTTTTGTTAGATTTATATATATCTTTTGAGGAATTGTAAATGGTAATTTTTCTATATTATGTGTTCTGTGATTTATTTCTTTAGCATTTTGCCCTTCCTAGTCTTTTAAGATTTTACATTAAAAAGTATGTTATCTCTCTGATATCAGAATATGTTGTACTAATTTTTACATGTAACTTTCATGATACGTACTAGATTAAATTAAAATAGCTTAAGGAAGTTTTGAGATTGTAAATTGGAGCTTCAGAGGAGGAATAAAAGTAGTTGTCAGAAACAGCTTTATTAGAAACTTCATAACAAGGTCAGGGTAGGCAACATTTTTGTGGAACACAGACAGTGTCTTGATAATTTAAAAATAGGTTTTGTTTATTAGAGCAATTTTAGATTCACAGCAAAGTGGAACAGAGAGTACTGAGAGTTCCCTGTGTACCGCTTGCCCCCATACGTGCACAACTTCTACTATCAACACCCTGAACCACAGTGGTACATCTGTTAAAGTTGATGAACCTACATTGACACATCATGATTAGCCAAAGTTTACAGCTTACATTAGGGTTTTCAGTTGGTGTTGGATATTCTAAGGGTTTTGATGAATGTATAATGACATGTATCCATTATTATAGTATTATAGAGAATAGTTTCACTGCCTTAAAATTCCTCTATGCTCCTCCTATTTACACCTCCCATCTCCCTCACCTCTGGCAACTACTGATTTTTTTCATCTCCATTGTTTTGCCTTTTTCAGAATGTCATAGGATTGAATTATACAGCCTCTTTTGTTTGACTTCTTTGATATTTGTAATACAATTTTTAGCTTACACAGGCTAATTATTAGTGTATATAAATACATTTTTTTGAGATAGGATCTTGCTATATTGCCCAGGCTGGAGTGCAGTGGCTATTCGCAGGTGTGATTATAGTGCACAATAGCCTTGAATTTCTGGCATCCTGTGTCCTGAGTAGCTAGAATTACATATGTGTGCAACTTCACCAGGCTCCCATTGAGTTTTAAATGTCAATTTTTGCATCCTGAATATTTGCTAGAGTCACTACAAGTTATAGGAAGTTTTTATTGTTTGTTTTTCAAAGATTCGTTTTTAAGGATTTTCTACTTAGACCACTATGTCATCTGCAAATAGAGCCATTTTTTTTTCTGTCCTATCTGAATGCTTTTCACTATTAGAACTTCCAGTTTTATGTTGAATAATAGTGGTGAAAATAGACATTCTTACCTTTTTTTCCTAATTATAGAGGGAAAGCATCTAGTCTTCACTATTAAGTTTAATGTTAGCCATAGGTTTTTTTTTTATGTGTTGTCAAGTTGAGAACTAATTTTTTAAATAACAAATGAGTGTTGAATCTTGTTAAATGCTTTTTTGCATCTGTGAATATGATCATGTGGTTTCCCTTATGTGTATAGATAATGTTTGTAATATTTTCTTTTTGTTTGTTTTTTTGTTTTCTGCAGAGTCTATAGTGATATTCTCTGTTTTGTTCTTGGGTGCCTTTCCCAATTTTGCTAGAGGTTTGCCAGTTTTGCTACAGGTTTGTCAATATTATTGATCTTTTTAAAGACCCAGCTTATTATTGTTCAGTGATTTTCTCCTTTCTGTTTTCAATTTTATTGATTTCTGCTCTTATTTTTTCCATTTTCTGCTGTTTTTGAGTTTATTTTGGTCTTCTTTTTCTAAGTTATTGAGGTAGCAGCTTAGACTATGGACTTGAGACTCTTTTTTTTTTTTAATGTATGCATTTAGTACTATAAATTTCCCTCTCAGCACTGCTTTAATATGTGTCTCAAATTTTGATATGGTGTATTTTCATTTTCACTCAGCTCAATGTATATATTTTTTACTTAAGATTTCTTCAACCAAGGATTCTATAGTAGTGTATTGTTTAGTTTCCAAGATTTAAAAAAGTTTTTTTTTTCTGTTTTATTACTGTTTTCTGGTTTGATCCTACTGTATTCAGAGAACACAGTGTATGATAGTAATTATTTCAAATCTGCTAAGGTTTGTTTTATGACCCAAGATATTGCCTACTTTGTATATGTTCTGTGGGCACTTGAAGAAAATGTATATTCTGCTTTTATTGTGTGGAATTTGCTAAAAATGTCAAGTAGATCCTGTTAATGTTGTTGAGTTCATGTATATACTTGCTGATTTTTTTCCTAGTTCTATCAATTATTGAGATTGAGGAGTGTGAAGTCTCCAACAATTGTGGATTTGTCTATTTCTCCTTTCAGTTCTATCAGTGCTTGCTTCACATATTTTGCAGTTCATTTGTTTGGTACAAACACACTTGGGGATTGCTCTGTCTTCTTGGCGCTTTCTTTTTTTATTATGTTCTTTATCAAGGTGAGGAAGTTTCCCACTATTGCTGGTATATCAAGAGTTTCTTGCAGAAGGAACAGGATGAGATAAAATTTTTTTTAAATGTTTCTTTCGTTTACATTATATAACGTACTCCTTTGTTGCTGGTAATTTTTTTTGAAGTCTGCTTTGTCTCATACTAATATAACCACCCTTTCTTTCTTTTAATTAATGCGTGAATGATGTTTTCCCATTCTTTGTCTTTCAGTTTACCCACATTGGTATATTTGAAGGTAATTTATTATAGACAGTATACCATTGGATTTTGGTGGGTTTTTTAAAAGAAATTATTTTTAATTATAATAGAGATAGGGTCTTACTTTGTTACCCAAGCTTGTTTTGAACTCCTGTCCTCAAGTGATCTGCTTACCTCAGCCTTCCAAAGTCCTGGAGTTACAAGCGTGAGACACTGCTCCCAGTTGGTTTTGTTTTATTTTAATACACCTTGCCAAATCTTTGTCATTTAATTGGTAAATTTAGACTGCTTACTTCTAATGCATTCATTCATATAGAAGGGCTGTTGTCTGTTATTTTAATTTTTCAGTTTCTTCCCAGTTTTTGGTTTCTTTTTTTTTTCCTCCCTTCTAGTGGCTTGCTTAACATTTTGGAGAATTAATTTATCTGTAGCATTTTTAGTCTATCTGTTTAGCATTTTAATTACCTAGAATAAAGTATTATACATATATTAGTTACCATTTTACCTATTTGCATATAAAAATATTAGCATTATGTACATCTCTTTGCCTGCCTTTATATACAATATGACTGATTTTTAAATATTTCTTCTATGTAAATTGAGAACCTACCAGTGTTAGAATTTTTGCACTAAAACATAGTTTATAAGGGCAAGTGGAAAAGAAAATCTATTGTATTTACCCATATACTTATTCCCTTTGTAGTTCTTTGTTCTTCCTGATGTTTCAAGATGTCTTTCTTTGTTTTTTTTAAATTTTGAGAATTTCATTAGCCATACTTTTCTGATAGGTCTGCTTGTGACAAATTGTTTTTGTTTTTGTTTTTTCCATCTGAGAATGTCTTTATTTTCCTTCATTTTCGAAAGCTATTGCACTAGATATAGAATTCTAAGTTAACAGTTCTTTTCTATTAGTTATTTAAAAATGCTGGGCCTCCATCATTCTGGCCTCCATCATTCTGGCCTCCATCATTCCTGATGAGAAACACACTGCCATTTGAATTTTTCCCCTGTACTTGAGACATTTCTCTCTTGTGCCTCTCAAGATTTTTGGTTTATCTTTGGTTTTCCGAAGTTTTTTTATAATTGTCTTGATGTGAACTTTTTGAGTTTATCCTGTTTGATGTTTGTTCAGCTTCTTGAGTTTGTAGGTTTGTATGTGTCTTGCTACATTTGAGAATATTTTAGTCATTATTTCATGAAATACTTTTCAAGCCCACCCTCTTTCTTTTTCCCTCTAGGATCGGATGACACAAATGTTAGTTTTTTTGTTGTTAAATTCCCACAGAATACTGAGGTTTGGTATTTTTTTTCAGTCTATTTTCTTTCTGTTCATTTTGAGTAATTTCTATTGTTCTATATTCAAGTTTCCTATTTTTTTCCTCTGTTCCTTCCATTCTGGTGTTAAATCCATTAACTGGGACATTATATTTTTCAGTTGCTGAAACTTTCCAATTTTTGTTTCAACTCATTTTGTCATTGTTCCTTGTAACATTTTTATGATGGTTACTTTAAAATATTTGTTAGACTCTATAATCTATATCATCCTGACACTGATGTCTTTTGGTTGGAACATTGTGTTTTTCAGTTGCAGAAACTTTCTATTTTTTGTTTTAATTCGATTTGTCCTTGGAATATTTTTATGATGATTACTTTAAAATATTTGTTAGATTCTCTAATCTATATCATCTTGACATTGGCATCTGTTGATGGTCTTTTCTCATTCAATTTTAGACTTTGCTGATTCTTGGTATGAGGAATGATTTTCATTTGAATCCTTAACATTTTGGATATTTTGTTATTATATTTTAGATTTTATTTCAATCTGTTTAGCAGTCCTCAGACACCTCTTCTCACATCTCTGTCATTGAGCAGTCAGGGAAAGGGGTTGCTTCCTTGTTGCTACAAGATGGCAGTGGATACCCAGGTTTTCTACTCAGCTTCCATTTATACTCTCGGTGTAAGAGGGCTGCCTTATTACTGCTAGATGGGTTTGAGAATTCAGGCTCCCAATTAGACCTCCACTACTAACTGCCCGGAGGCACAGGGGTGCCTTGTTAGTATTCTCCATGTGCCTTTCACCATCATTGTGTGGTGATAAAACTCCTTTCTTTACACTTAGCCATCACTAAAGTCACCACCACATAAAGGGGGAGAAGTATCTCACTACTTGTTGGTAATGGGTAGAAGTTAGGTTTTTCCACCTGATCTCCCCCTGCACCCCTCCCATCCCCAACAGTGAAGGAAGAGGAGGGTACTCCTTTCAGCAGGGCTGAAAATCATGAATCATGAATCGCATGATGTGTGCTATTGTGTCCAGCCTAAGCTGAGTCTTTCTCAGTCTTTTTTTTTTCTCCTCTTAAATGAGACAGAAACCGGAAGTCTGTCTACTTTTTATGTAATATTTTTTCTTGCAAAACACATTCATAAACATTTAATTTGATTAAGATATATTTTAGCTTAAAGATTTTTAAATAAGTTATAGCCTAATTTTCTTATAAATCCTATTTATTTGCTAGTTTGTTTCATAATTCTAATGTTTAATCTTTCCTATGTAATTTTCTAATTTAATCTTAATTTCTAAAAATTGTTGTGTCCCAGGTGTTTCTTCTGGAAACTAAGTAGCAAGTAGTCCATAAAGTTACTACTGGTCTTTTTCAAAGAAGCACTGATATTGACATGCACTACTGATGCTTTTCTAATGTTTTTCTGGTGTTTCAATCGCTTTTCTGGTGTTTTTGCTTTATGGTTTTTGCTTTCTCCCATATCTGTGCTTTAAAGTGGGTGTAGGTGTGAATGCATGGTTTTGTGTTACTTTTCTAGTGTAGGCATTTTATTGTACTATGCAATTCCAGCGTACAAAAAGGTATTTTTATTAAAACCTTAATATTACTAGCAGACTGTTCCAATTGTCTATTACTGAGTAAAAGCAGCAGCCATTTGCCTGACCTGGTGGCTCACATCTGTAATCCCAGCACTTTGGGAGGCTGAGGCAGGAGGATTGCTTGAGCCTAGGAGTACAACACCAGCCTGGGCAACATAGTGAGACTCTATCCTAAAAAAAAAAAATTAATTAAAAAAAAAACAGCCATTTTATTATGTTAACAGACTCTGTGAGTCAGGGATTCTCAAAAGGGCACAGTGGGGATGGCTTATACGTGTCCATGATCATTTAGGCCTCAGCTGTGAAGATTTGAATGCTGGGAACTGTTATCATCTGAAGCATTATTCACTAATGTGTCCGGTGGTTGATCATGACTGTCGTCTGGGATCTCAGCTGAGCTGACGTCTAGAACAACTGATCATGGACTTTCCATGTGGCCTGGCCCTCCTTGCAGCATGGAAGCCTTTTGCACTCAGACTGCTGAAATAGTGAACCAGGGTAGTAAAAGTGACTTAGGGAGAAAACCAGATGGAAGCTATCTCAACTTTTATAACCTAATAAAGTCATATAGCATCATTTTTGGTAACGCAACAATTTTGCCTGAATTCAAGGGAAGAGAACATGACTAGCTGAGGGGTTCTTCCCACCTGCTGCGCAAAGAAAGACCATGGCATTGCAGTAAAGAAAGAATTTAATAGCCGAAGGCAGGCCATGCCACATGGGAAATGGAGTTAGTACTCAAATCATTTTCATCCAAAGCTAATAGGTAAGGGGTTTTTCAAAGGTCATTTGGGGGAAGGGCTAGGGGTGGCTAGGATTGCTGCTGATTGGTTGGGGTGGAGATAAAATCGTAAGGAGCCAAATGTGCCCTTGAGGTTAATTGCTCCTGGGTGGGGCCATAGGAGTGGAATTGGTTGGTCCAGGTAGAGCTATGGGTGTCAGACATGCAAAAAATCCTGAAAAGATAACTCAAAAGGCCAGTGTTTAATACTGATGTTATTTGCAAGAACAGCTGGCAATCATTTGTATCTGTACCTTAGCAGAATTCAGATTCTTCTCCTCTCCCAGCCTGATGGCCTTTTATTAGTTTTATAAAGGCTGTTGTGTTTTTTGAGGAAGGACTCTTATTATTTAAACTATCTTCCAAAGTTAGCTTGGCCTAAGCCCAGGAATAATTAAGATAGCTTGAAAGCTAAAGGCAAGAAGAGGGTGAACTAGATCAGATGTCTTTCACTGCCATAAATTTCTCACTAAAATTTTTGCAAAGGTGGTTTCAAGAACAGACACTCCTACTCTCAATTGGAAGTATGTCAAAGTCACATTGTAAGAAAAATTGGTATGGTAAGTTTGGAAAACCGTCTTTGGAAAATAGTCTGCTCCATTTACTTTTACTTTTTTTTATATTTAGAGACGGTCTCTTCTGTCACCCAGGCTGGAGTGCAGTGGCTCAATGTCAGCTCACTGCAACCTCCACCTCCCAGTTTCAAGCGATTCTCCCCTCAGCCTACCAAGTAGCTGAGACTACAGGCATGTGCCACCACAACTGGCTAATTTTTGCATTTTTTGGTAGAGATGGGGTATCACCATGTTGGCTAGGCTGGTCTCAAACTCCTGACCCCAAGTGATTTGCCCATCTTGGCCTCTCAAAGTGCTGAGATTACAGGCATGAGCCACTAGGCCCAGCCATGCCCCATTTACTTTGAATGAACATTTACTGTGTGCCAGTGATATGAGTTGTCTTTGTGTCTTCATCCAAATCTCATCTCAAATTGTAATTGAGATTATTAAAATTGTATTGTAATGAGAGTCCCTCCCATCACAGGCCTGGGTGCCCAGGTATTGAAGAAGGGACCTGGTGGGGAAGTGGCTGGATTATAGGGGCAGTTTCTCTTATGCTATTTTCATGATAGTGAGTGAGTTTCTCACAAGATCTGATGGTTTTACAAGGGGCTCTTCTCCCTTCACTCTGTCTCTCTTGCCACCTTGTGAAGAAGGTAGTTACTTCTCCTTTGCCTTCCACCATGTTTGTGTTTCCTGGGACCTCCCCAGCCATGCAGAAGTGTGATTCAATTAAACCTCTTTATGAGTTATCCAGTCTTGGTTATTTCTTTATATAGTGTGAAAATGAACTAATACAGGAAATTGATACCAAAGAGAGTGGGGCATTGCTATAACAACTTAAAAATGTGAAAGTAACTTTGAAACTGGGGAACATGCAGAGGTTGGAATAGTTTGGAGGGCTCTGGAGAAGACAGAAAGATGTGGGAAAATTTGGAACTTCCTAGAGACTCGTTGAATGGTTTTGACCAAAATACTGATAGTGATATGGATGATGGAGTCCAGGCTACGGTGGTCTCAGATGGAGATGAGGAATTCATTGGGAACTGAAATAAGGTTACCCATGCTATGTTTTAACAAAGAGACTGCAGCATTTTTCTCCTGCCTTAGAGATCTGTGGAACTTTGAACTTGAGAGAGATGATTTAGGGTATCTGGCAGAATAAATTTCTAAGTAGCAAAGTGTTCAAAAGGTGACAGTGTAAAAGTTTGGAAAATTTGCAGCCTGATCATGTGGTAGAAAAGAAAAACCTATTTTGGGGGCAGAAATTCAAGCTGGCTGCAGAATTGGGATATGTGAAGAGGAGCTGAATGTTAATCACCAAGACATTGGGGCAGACGTATCCAGGGCATGTCAGAGATTTTCATGGCAACCCCTTCTATGACAGGCCCAGAGGTCTGGGAGGCAAAATGGTTTCCTGGGCAGGGCCCAGGGCCCTGCTACTTTGTGCAGCCTCAGCACTTGGTGCCCTGCATCCAGCTCTAGCTTGGGCTAAAAGGGGCCAAGATGCAGCTCATACTGTTGCTTCAGAGGTATTGAAGCAAGCCTCAAGCCTTGGCAGTCTCCACAAGGTGTTGGGCCTCTTGGTATATAGAATTCAAGAATTATTGTTTGGAAACCTCTGCCTAGATTTCAGAGGATGGATGGAAACACTTGGGTGTCCAGACAGAACTCTGCTGCAGGAGCAGAACCCTCATGGAGAACCTCTGCTAGGGCAGTGTGGAAGGGAAAAGTGGGCTTGGAGCCCCCACAGAGTGCCTACTGGGGCACTGCCCTGTGCAGCTCTGAGAAGAGGACCACTGCCCTGTAGGCCCCAGAATGGTAGATCCACTGACATCTTGCACTGTGTGCCTGAAAGCTACAGGTACTCAACACCAGCCCATGAAGGAGCTGCCCACAGCCATGGGAGTCCACCCTTGGAACATTAAGATTTAATGACTACCCCACTGGATTTAGGACTTGCGTGGAACCTGTGGCCCCTTTGTTTGGCCAATTTCTCTTATTTGGAATGGGAACATTTACCCAATGCCTGTACCCTATTGTATCTTGGAAGTAACTAACTTGCATTTGATTTTACAAGCTCATAGGTGGAAGGGACTTGCCTTGTCTCATATGAGACTTTGGACTTGGACTTATGGATTAATGCTGGAATGAGTTAAGACTTTGGGGGGACTGTTGGGAAGGCATGGTTGGTTTTGAAATATGTAACGGACATGAGACTTTGGAGAGACCTGGAGAAAAATGATATGGTTTGGCTCTGTGTCCCCACCCAAATTCATCTTGAATTGTAGTCTACAGACTACAATCCAATTCATCTTGAACTGTAGTCCCCAGGTATTGAAGGTGGGACATGGTGGAAGGTAATTGGATCTTGGGGGCAGTTTTCCCATGCTGTTCTCATGATAGTGAGCTCTCACGAGATCTGATGGTTTAATAAGGGGCTCTTCTCCCTTCAGTCTGTCTCTCTTGCTGTTTTGTGAAGAAGTTACTTACTTCTCCTTTACCTTTCCCCATGACTGTAGGTTTCCTGAGGCCTCCCCAGCCATGCAGAACTGTGAATCAATTAAACCTCTTTCCTTTAAAAATTACCCAGTCTCAGGTATTTCTTTATAGCAGTGTGAAAATAGACTAATACAACCAGGAATCCTTCAATGTATGTTAGAAGACTTTACTCATTTAATTGTACCTTTGCTCTGTTAGATGTCTTTTGTTCCTCTTTAGCATTTTAGGAAAAAGAGATTAAGTAACATGTCAAGAATTCACAACTATGAAGTGATAGAAGTAAGATTTCAAACAGACACCACTCTTAACCACAACTGCCTTTCATTGCCTCAATGAAATCAAACACTTGCTGCAAGTGCTATGTGGATTTCAATTTATGTAGATGAGCACTGCAATCTGCACTATGCTTTGTATATTAAGGAATTTTTAGGGTTGTAAGACTATGTAATTTTTGTCTTATGCATTGTCTGTTGTACCTAATCCTACAGAAAGATGCAATGCCCTTCAATTCTTTTTTTTTTTTTTTTTTTGAGACAGAGTCTCGCTCTATTGCCCAGGCTGGAGTGCAGTGGTGTGATCTCAGCTCACTACAACCTCTGCTCCCCAGGCTCAAACGATTCTCTCGCCTCAGCTTCCTGAGTAGCTGGGATTACAGGAGTGCACCACCACACCCAGCTAATTTTTGTATTTTTTGGTAGAGATGGGTTTCACCATGTTGCCCAGGCTGCTCTTAAACTCCTGACCTCAAGTGATCCGCCTGCCTTGGCCTCCCAAAGTCCTGGGATTACAGGTGTGAGCCACTGTGCCCAGCTGCCAATTGCTTCTTTCACTTGATTTTCACTTTCATTTTTTTTTTTCTTTTTCTATTTTCTTTGGATCAGTCTGTGAAAGGCAGTATCGCTGGTGCTATGCTTAACTTGAGAAGATGTGATGCTGGTTTTATATATAACAGATTGTAAACAATTTCTTTTGTTAATAGGTATCATGGGTGTGTGTGAATGAACCATTCTAGTAATACTCAACTTGTTGAACCTTGATTTACATTGTACTATAGATAGTACAATTAGAAGTGGAACCTCATGAGTAAGTGTTATAAACTTTGCTCTGTAAACACATAAATTTATCAAGTATTGCTTAGAAAGCATCTATTGTTCATTCATTCTATCACTATAAAAGGAGAGTACCTTGCCTATGGCTTGAGGGATCATTAATTTTCCTGAGACATGATTCATCAAGCAGCACAGGTTATGTCAGCTGAGATTATTTAGGTCTCTTTTTCCCCTTTAATTCAGAAAACAAGATAAAGGTGTTATAATGTCAACTACAAATAGTATTTAGAGGAAAGTTATAAAATCAGGAGAAACCAGAGATGACAATTTATATCTCTGCAAATGCCTGTCTGGTCAGCATGGGGGGTAGAACACTGGCACACAGTTCAGACAGACAAGTGAGGTGTTTGGATAAAGGAAAAAAAAGAGGGATTTGCTATGTAATAAGTACATATCTTTAGGGTTTTAATAAATGCAAAGTAATCACATGTGAAACCCAAATATCTTTCCTTGATATTTACTGTGCATGTCAGGCATTATTTTTTCATATATGTATATATGATACATATTTATATTTTATGATAACACAGTAAATAGAGTGGTAGGTTTTCTTTGTTGTTAGAGAAACAAATTCTCATAAAGAAGAAGTGGAATTGATTAGAAGAGTAGTGGATAGATAATGGTATTTGGATAGAGTTAGTGAACTAAGCCCAATAAAGGGTAGTGCCTTTGTATACATGGAGCTAGAGAGTAAAATTTCTGCCACTACTGATGCTTCTACTCATTACTCTCCCTGCTCCCCCCCCCCCCCCCCCCCCCACTGCCTCTATTGTTATTGTTACTGTTTCATTGATCTTACCTTCAGGTCTCTCACAGCTTTGTATCCAGTGCCCAAAAGTGTGAAGCCCACACCCAGTGGCAGAGGTACTACAGCCATTTGGGCTTTTGAGAATCAAGGGAATAGTCAGGCTGCTAAAGCTCAAATATATGTGTACTACAGTCATGCTTTTGGCTGCCAGATAGTCATGTACATCTATCTTCTCATGAACTCCTAAAATTATTCCAATCAATGTAAACATTTATAATAATATAACTACAGCCTTTCTATCTAAAAGAGGGCAATCTAAGTAGGTGATCCAAGTTGTTCTTTCAGTGCTGTTACAATCCTGTCTCAGTATTCTGCAATGCAAGGATTAAGCGGTAATGTTCATCATGAACAGGGCACCAAATTTATTCATTGTGCTAGAAAAGAGTGCAAAGAGAGAGGAAGCAGTTAAGATAAAATTAGTGCATGATATATTGAGACATTATCTTATCCTTGCTTCTGCAACTGGAGATAAGGATATAACTTGGGATTTGACTTTCTTCCTTCACTAGCCATTTCATGTTCCCTTTGTCTTCAAGCAATCTCTCAGAAGGTCAGAGTTCTTTGTTCAGTGTAAGGAATCAAACTTTCATGTAAGAAGAATATAAACCCTTTGTGTTACAGCCTCATAGAAGAATTTCAGATAGTTTTGTTAACTTTTTAATTTTAAAGTTGTATATATTTAAGATGTACAACATGATGTTTTGAAATACATATATAGTAGTCCCCTCTTATCCTCGGTTTCACTTTACACAGTTTCAGTTACCAGTCTGAAAACATCAAATGGAAAATTCCAGAAATAATACTTAAGTTTGAAATTGCATTCTGTTCTAAGTAGCATGATAAAGTTTTGCGATATTCCTCTCTTTCTTGCCCAGGAACTGAATTGTCCCTTTGTCCAGCACATCTTTGTTTTAAATGCTATCCACCTGTATGGCATTTAGTAGTTGTCTTCATTATCAGATTGAAAAAACATGTTACATATATGGCTAATGTATCAGGCTTCCACTGGGATCTTGGAACATATCCCTCAAGGATAAGGGGGTACCGTTGTATATAGTTAAAAGATTACTACAGTCAAGCCGATTAACAAATCCATCATCATACATAGTTACTTGTTTGTGTGTGCATGGTAAAAGTACCTAAAATCTACCTTCTAAGCAAATTTTCAGTTATACAACATAATTTTATTAACTTTTTTGAAATATATTTTTATTTTAGAGCAATATTAGATTTACAGAAATTTTGTGAAGATGGTACAGAGGTTTCCATATACCTCACACAGAATTTTTCTTATAATTTTGGTATATTTGTTTCAATTTATAAACTAGTATTGATGCAGTATTATTGATGAACATTCAAACTTTACTCAGATTTCCTTAGTTTTTATTTTTTGTTCCAAGATCTATCCAGGATACTGCATTATAATTCGTTATTTTACTTCCTTAGGTTCCCCTTGGCGGTGATATATGCTCATATATATATATATACATATTTTTTGTTTTTGATGTAATTGGTAGTTTTGAGGAGTACTGGTGAGGAATTTTGTAGAATGATTTTTTATTGGAATTTGCTGATACTTTTCTCATTATTATCCTGGGGTTATGGGATTTTTAGGAAGAAGATCACAGAAGTAAAGTGCCATTTTCATCACATCATTTTAAGCGTACAGACCATCAACATGATTTGTGATTGCAAATATTGACCTTGATCACCTGACTGAGGTAGTGTTTGCCATGTTTCTCTAAGGTAAAGTTACCTTTCCCTCCTCCTTTCCATCCTGTTGTCTTTGGAAGGAAGTCACTATGTAGCCCATATGTAAGGAGGGGGGGAGTTATGCTTTACCTCCTTGAGAGTGGAACATTTTATTTTATTTTACTTTAAGTTCTTAAAGTTCTGGGATACATGTGTGGAACATGCAGGTTTGTTACATAAATATACTTGTGCCATGGTGGTTTGCTGCACCTATCAACCCGTCATCTAGGTTTTAAGCCCTGAATGCATTAGGTATTTGTCCTAATGCTCTCCTTCTCCTTCCCTCCACCCCCTGGCAGGCCCCAGTGTGTGATGTGAGAGTGGAACATTTATATAAATTATTTGGAATTCTTTTGTAAGGGAGCTTTGTTCTTTCTCCCATGTTTGCTTACTTAGTCATTTTTTATTCTGTATGAACTCATAGATGTTTGTTTTATATTTTGAGTGATAACCCAGTAGTACTTTATTTTCTTGCTCACATTGTTCTAGCTTTGGCTCTTGGGAGCTCCTCAGGTGGTCTCTGTGTTCCTTTGACATATTCCCATTATTGTGACATGTTTGCCTACTTGCTTGTTTTTTAGCACTTCCTTACTTTCTGGCACTTCCAGATGCCCTAGGCTCGTAATCTATGTTTTTTTCTCCTGGCCCTAGAATTAGCCATTTCTCCAAGAAGCTCTGGTTCCTCTTGTTAGAGAAAGGTTTTAGAAGACAAAATTTGTGTGCTAGATATACTCAAGGCATTTTGCTTCTGGGTTCTCTCAGCTTGTAGAACAAAGTAATATACCTGGGCATACTAATCTGAATACATACACATATTGTAACATTTCTATATGTAACCAACTCTAAACTGAGTTAAAAAATGAATTAATACTGATGTCTCTACTCTAATCCATTCTTATATGGACCATTCTAGCCTCCTCACCTTGCTTATCTGTAAATTCCCACTCCAACTGTGAGAAACCTGGCTCCCACCATCCATCATTGATTTATTTATTTGTTCTATTCCAGTATGCTTATGCAGTCGTGTGCTGCATTTTGGTCAATGATGGACCACATATACAACAGTTGTCCTGTAAGTTTATAATGGAGGTGAAAAATTCCTACTGCCTGCTGATGCTGTAGCCATTATAATGTAGCATGATGCATTACTTGTGTTTGTGATGGTGCTGGTGTAAACAAACTTATTGCTCTCCCAGTTGTATAATATTATAGCACATACAATTATGTACAGTACATACTTGAAAGGTAGCTATGTTACTAGTTTGTGTATTTATTATACTGTACTTTTTCTCACTGTCTGACAGCATACTCCTACTTATTAAAAAAAATGTTAACTGTAAAAAGACTAAGAGCCTTCAGGAATTATTCAAAATGAAGGCGTTTGTATTAGTCTGTTCTTGCACGGCAATAAAAAAATTGAAAGCTGGGTAATTTATAAAGAAAAGGGGTTTAATTTGCTCACAGTTCCATAGGCTGTGCAGGAAGCATGATGGCTTCTTGGGAGGCTTCAGGAAACTTTCAGTCATGGCAGAAGGTGAAAGGGGGGCAGGCATGTCTTATATGGCCAGAGCAGGAGGAAGAGAAGGGAGTGAAAGGTGCTACTTACTTTTAAACAACCAAATCTTGTGGGAACTCACTATTGCAACTTCATCTCCGTGTTAAACCATGAGAAACCACCCCTAGGATCCAGTCATTTCCTACCTCCAACATTGGGATTACAATTTGACATGTGATTTGGGCAGGGACACAGACATAAACCATGTCATGTGTCCTTGCCCAAATCTCATGTAGAATTTGTAATCCTCAGTGTTTGAGGTGGGGCCTGGTGGGAGCTAATTGGAACCTGGGGGCAGATTTTGTCCTTGCTGTTCTTGTGATAATGAGTGAGATGTGGTTTTTAAAGGCCTTTAGTACCTCCCCCCTCCACCTGTTTTCCTCTTGCTTCAGCCATGTAAGACATTCCTGCTTCCTCTTCAACTTCTGCCATGATTAGGAGTTTCCTGAGGCCTCCCCCAGAGGCCACCATGCTTTCTATACAGACTGCAGAACTGTGAGCCAGTAAAAACTCTTTTCTTTGTAAGTTACCCAGTCTTGGGTATTACTTTATAGCAGTGCAAGAACAAATTAATATAAAAAATTGATGCCTAATTGTAGGGCATTACTATAAAGACACCTGAAAATGTGGAAGCAACTTTAGAACTGGGTAATGGACAGCAGTTGGAAGAATGTGTAAGGCTCAGAAGAAGACAGGAAGATGAGGGAAAGTTTGGAACTTCCTAGAGATGTGTTAAATTGTTGTGACCAAAATGCTGACAGTTATATAGACCATAAAGTTCAGGCTGAGGGGTCTCAGATAGAGATGAAAAACTTACTGGGAACTCTGGGAACTGGAGCAAAGGTCACTTTAGTTATGCATTAGCAAAGAGGTTAGAGGCATTGTGCTCCTGCTCTAAGAATCTGTGAAACTTCGAACTTGAGAGAGCAATGATTTAGGGTATTTGGCAAAGAAATTTCTAAGCAGCAAAGCATTCAAGATTCTAACAGCCTATGCTTATATTTGTGAGCAAAGAAATGATGTAAAACTGGCACTTATATTTAAGAGAGAAGCAAAGTGTAAAAGTTTTGAAAATTTGCAACCTGGCCATGTGGTCTCAGTCTTTTAATGAGTCTTTGCCTCTGAACTTTGAACTCCACACATATTTCTCAGTTTCCTCCTCCTTCCCCTTAGGTGAGACAGGATGGCTAACATGGGCTAGCATTGGGTATTTCTCTTCTTTCAAGTGGAAGGAACACTAGAACTAGTTGGAGTTGAGTATTTTCTATCCCCCGTCAGTTAGACTTTGATAAAGACTAAGCATGTTAGACTTTGGTTAACTAGTTTCTCCTGTAGGAAGACCTTGTTAAGAAGAACAGAATTCTCTGGCATATTTCAAAATGGTTTATTTTTCCCCTCCACCTGCCAGAAGCACAGGTTATTTTTATATTTTCTCTGATAGTCACTGTGAGAACCTGCTTGAGTTCCTGGAAGTAAAATTCAAAAAAGTGTGAGGTCGTCGAATGATTGGCTAACTGGCCCCCCATCGAGTTTTTATCTCTCAGACTTTTCCATATTGAGATTTCAGCAATTCATCAGTTATAGTTCAGGTTTCCCCACTTCACCACTGGTTCCCCTTGTAAGTTTGTGTTTGAGAGTTTCTGCTATAGCAAGCTATGGCTGTTGGTCTCTCCAACTTGAGGTGCAGTAGTTTGTCTTGTGACCCCAACTCTGTTATATCTCAAAAGAGTCATTGATTTCTGTTCAGTTTTTAACTTCTTAGGATGAAATGGTGACTTCCAGCTCCTTACATGCTGGACTGGAAACTGGAGGCCAATCATTTCTTTGTTATTGATAAATAAAATTTCATTGTATGGATACATCTTTGTTTATCTGTTGATCCACTGAAGGATATTTGCTTACTTCTAGATTTTGGCAATTATTAATAAAACTGTTAGAAACATTTGTGCAGAGCTTATAGGTTGCAGTGAACACCAAGAGGGAAGTAGACAGTTCCAGCTGAGTGGGGATAGGGGGTAGCTCTTCCAGAGAGTCTGCCCCAGCATCCATCCACCAAGTATTTATTGAAAGAGCTTTCATTAACTACAAACATATACTAGATGGTCATTTGAGGTGGGTTGCTGAGGCACCTGTGACCTTGTGCACACTCAAACTGCATTCTCAGGAGGCTGTTTTCACTGTTTTTTTTTTTTTTTTAATCATACCACACACTCCACTCCCTGTCCTGTTTTCAGGGTCAAGGAGTTTTATTCTTCTGCACAAATTATATACACACAGTGCTTCAGTATTTTTCCATGCCCCGACCTCTAATGCCATGTACATAAGCTTTAATATGTTGCTGTGCACCCCCTACATTTCCCTCTTTTTTAATTCTTAGAGCATGCTGGTCATCCAATGCAAGATAAGCTTCCATTGTTCTTCCCTGGTTGTAGATGCGTCAGGTGGCAGCACAGAGACGTGCAGATGCCTAGCAAACAAATAAAAAAAAGAATAAGTATAGCGGCCATCACCCAAATGTGTATGTTTAATCCACACAACCAAGTGTTTGAGTTTAGCGATTGAAAGCCTTCTTGTAATTACTGAAGGGTACTTGTTTGTAATTGCTGTGACCATTCTTCAAGTTGTTTTTTTAATTCACACTCAAGAGTGGAATTTGAGAAGACAAATGGTTGTGATAAGCCCCTTGCAGGTGAGCTTTTCTAAATAACTGTAAGGTGGAATCTCCTTCCCAGGTCCAGGTTAAATTTATAGGCAGCTACAATTCTGCATGTTGTTTTAAAATCATGACATAGGTTATATTTAACTGCATTGCATTTTGATGAGACAAGGATGTCGCATACCAGCTACTAGAAGAGACTTTAATATTATAAAGAATTGATTCTGCTTTATGTTAGGAACACCTTGCCCAAACAGAAGTATATAAGGGTGCATAGTACACATCAAGACTATATCAGTAACATTATTCTGCAAAGAAAGGGTATAGTTGCCACCACTAGTAATGTACTCACCATGTGAAAGAACCCTTTCAAAAAAGAAAAGTCTTAATCTCCAAATTTGGGTCTGAGCAGGGCTTATTTTAGTTGCAATATTGGTACTGAAAGCTCATACTCTGACTATGAGGGCCTCCCAGATCCAATAGTCTGATTTGCAGACACAAGATAAACACGGGGGGGCCCAATCAAGTAAGGTAACATTATCAAACAGGGGGCCCTTGGCACGCAGACCAACGGATGGCCTCAAACTTATAGCTTCGGTCCCTACACAGATGTTATATATGAAGATCAGGCACGCGTGTGGCTTCATTAGAGACCTCAGTAAGATCAGCGGTAACAGCAGAAATAAAGGTCAAATTTGCAAGCTTAGCATCCCTTTTGAGCTGATGGTACACACACTCCTGAGGAATAAGAGTAACACACTTGTCATGTGCTATTGTGGAAAAACAAAGAGGGAGATTACTAGACAATAAAATCAATTAGTCATTAAGTTTAATCCATCTCAAATTTTCAGTTAAATGGTAAGACGGGCATCTATTGACCTCCTGTACAAAAAGTATCATTAGATGACAAAGGCAGATCAGCATCCCACCATGTAATAATGTTAAAAATGGGGATATAGAACATGACTCCAACAAACATGTTCTTGAGCTGATCCCACTTGGCAAAGGACAAGAATTACCAATCACCCTAACATCCATGTCTGTCTTACTTTCTCAGCAGTTTCCCCAGTTACCGCCAGATACATAAGAAACCAGTTTTCTGCAGTCACAGGGGCTTCCATGGCAACAAGCTGGATAGTTGCTTGTTAATCCAGTCTCTTTAGCTGTCCTCACGTAATGTAAGATGACTTCCAAGTCATCATCATCACTGCTGGTTGATTCTCCAATGACAGATCCAGTTCTTGAGGAGAGGCCCCATATCCCCCCTTTTTCATTTATTAAGATATACTTTAGGACTTTGATGAGCATGTTTAATAATGGCCTAACTGGTTGAGTTATAAAGGATGCTAGTTTTATGTTGTATGTGCTAAAGTTGCAATGCATATGTAAATTGAGCACTAAGATAGTAAGGTCCATTATCAGTTTTTATAGTTTGTAGAAGGGCTAAAGTTATAATAAACAAAAGAAAAATTGCATCTTTAGTTTTTTCTTGGTCTTGTCCAGAGGGTAGCATGTATTAAGCCTGTATAAGTGTTCATGGTAATGTGAAGAAACTCGAAAAGTTTCAAAGTGTGGAGAATGAGCAACATCAATTTGCCAGATAGCATTAGGCACCAAACCTCATGGGTTGGCACAAAGTCCTAAGGAAAAAGAAGAGAATGCTGTTGGCAATTAGGACAAATTTTAATAATCATGTGAGCTTGAGCAAATGTTAAATGACACTGTTGTTTAACACTGCAGGCATTCTGATGAAAAAAGTATGATCAGCTTGAGCTCCCTAAAATGCAAACCACATTTGTGGTTGTACCAGAGCATCAGCTCAAGCATTCCCCTTCTGATAAGGTACAGGTAACCTAGAATGAGAGCAAATACGGGTGATGTACAGATGGTGATGATGGGCACAAAGGAGCTTTTGCACTGTAAGAAACAAAGCTAGTAGAGATTTATTAGTAATGCCCTTCACATGTGCAAGATCTAAATGAGTAACCCTATACACCGTATAAGCAGAATCACTAACTATATTTATATTTTGGTAAGGAAAAGTTTGTAAGGCCAATATTAGGGCACCTAACTCTGCCTGTTGTGTAGTTTTAAAATGTTCCTGGATTTTGTGTTGCCAGTTTTGCATGGCATCTTGCCACACTATAGCTGTCTTTTTTTTTTTTTTTTTTTTCTGAACTATCTGTAAATGGTATGAAGCAAGGGTTTAGAGACAACAATAGATACAAATTTAACAGGCACAGTTTGTAAAAAGTTCAGGAGCTTAGAGGCTGGTAAATGGAAGCTGATATTACCAATAAAGTCAGCCATAGTTACTTGCCAATCAAGATCACAAGGTAAGAAAGTAAGAAATTGTTCCTTACTTAACAGAAGGAAAAGAGTAGCAGGGTCATATCTTCATAATTGGATGCAATGTTGGTGCTTCTTTATGAGAAGAGAAGCTATTAAATCTGTGAGGTTTTTTTTGTATATATTTAGAGGGGTTATGAGACAGGTAAATAGCACTTAAAATATAGAAATGGCCAACGATAAAGCCTACCTGTTAAACTAAGGCATGGAAGGGATGGATACTTTAAGTGACCTTTACCATATTTTGGCTCTTGAAAGTCATTAGAATGTGACTGCAAGTTGCCAGGATAATAACCTGCATGGAGTTAGTTTAAGTGTGTTAAAAAAAAAAAGAAGAAAAAAAAAACTTTAAGAAATGTCCTTTGGTGTTGGCCATTCTCCTGCATTAGCCTTTAGCTGGAATGTTTCAGAAGTGAGCTTGGGAAAGCAAGGCTGGGGCTGATTTCTTTCCATCTGCACTGGTCTCATCAGGCAGCTGCCTCTCTTTCTAACAGCCTGCCACCTGTTGCTTCTCTTGCCCTGAGAGGAAGGAAGGAAGACTACAAGTGGCAGTAAGAGACTAGAGAATGACCAGGTAGTAAAGTGTGTGTGTGTGTAAGCGTGGAGGCAGGAAGCAAGAGGGTAACAGGCTGGGAGAAGACTACTCCCCTCATCCTCTAGACCACCTACGCTTGGAGCCAACCCTGTTACTTAAGGTACTGAAAATATACTGAGCTTTTTATTATTTTTCCACCCCCAAGCAGAGAGGCTCAGGGGAGGAGCTGACATGCAGCACAGGGTCTGCTTTGATGTTTCCCAGCCACCGTGTTTTAAAACACTTTATAAAAAAGTGAAAAAAATGTTACTTACTGCTGTGTCTATCTTCTGAAGACGACGGCAGCTGACAAAGCTCACCCTCCCCCAGCCTAGCTCGCATTTAACATATGGCTATGGGAGAGTGCGCCTTATTAGCAGGAGTCTTCCCCAGAGTTCTGTACTCTAGGCTACTCCACACCCCTCTGCCCACCTTAGGCTAATAAGTTTGGGGTGCACATGGACTGTTTCCTAGGCTTTTTTCCAGGGAGCCAGGGAAAACAAGGAATTGCTTGTCAACTGAGACATGTGAGGGGTAGCAGGAAAGGGCAGAAGTGGGAAAAGCAGCAACACAGCAAGTAGCAGGCCACTTTCTGGGCACAGTTACTAAGGCACATGACCATGGTGAGGTGAAGCTGCCTGCAGCCACCTGGGGACATGGTCTGCACCTCTTGGCCTCCCCCTCCATCACCACAAACCCAGAAAGGGGCAACTTGCCCAGACTGCCAGTGACTAAATGAGCACTCCATGGCATCTTAGCAACTCTCCTGCCCCAGGCCTTTTAAAGGTGGTGGAAGAGAGGGGCAACAGCTTTTCTGTAGGGGGAGGAAAAGGCTCCCATCCATCCTTATTCTCACTGGAATAAGTCTCTTCCTTATTTCCCATAGAAGAGAATGAAGGGGGCAGAGAAATCTCTCCCTGTGGGTAGCAAGAGAGCCAGAGCTTTCTGGGATAAAACCCAGAAGGCAGTATGCAACTTTACGTTATGCTCTTGGGAAACAGAAAAAAGACAAGGCCAGGAAGGCCAATGCTGTAAGTAAGAAGTGAGAACTTGCATATTAGAAAAACAATCATAATCAGCCACTTTCCTTCCCTCTTGGAGGCACCCCTCCAACAGGGATGTTTGTTAAGGAGATGCAGACACCCGATCTATAGATGTTTGCTAACTGGAGATCTTATCCAAGGAGTGTCCCTTGGGCTGCCTCCAATCTCCTCAAGAGGATGGGAGGTGCTGTTGACTCAACGGGGCCAACAAATGCAGGCCCCTTTAAGGGTGGAGGAAAGAGGCCAGTAGCTTTTCTTTGTTGTTTTTGTTTTGTTTTGTTTATAATTATACTTTAAGTTCTGGGGTACATGTGCAGAATGTGCAGGCTTGTTACATAGGTATACACGTGCTATGGTGGTTTGCTGCATCCATTCCCCCCCGCCCTCATCTACATTAGGTATTTCTCCTAATGTTATTCCTCCCCAATATCTCCACCCTCTGCTATCTCTCCTCTAGCCCTCCCACCCCCTCCCCACAGGCCTCGGTGTGTGATGTTCCCCTCCCTGTGTCCATGTGTTCTCATTGTTCAACACCAACTTATGAGTGAGAACATGCAGTGTTTCGTTTTTATTCTTGTATCAGTTTGCTGAGAATGATGGTTTTCAGCTTCATCCATGTCCCTGCAAAGGAACCATGAACGCCAATGTTTTTTATGTTTGCATAGTATTCCATGGTGTTTTTGTGCCACATTTTCTTTATCCAGTCTATCATTGATGGGCATTTGGGTTGGTTCCAAGTCTTTGCTATTGTAAATAGTGCTGCAATAAACATACGTGTGCATGTGCCTTTAGAATAGAATGATTTATAATCCTTTGGGTATATACCCAGTAATGGGATTGCTGAGTCAAATGGTATTTCTATTTCTAGATCCTTGAGGAATTGCCACAATGGTTGAACTAATTTACACTCCCACCAACAGTGTAAAAGTGTTCCTATTTCTCCACATCCTCTCCAGCATCTGTTGTCTCCATATTTTTTAATGATCGCCATTCCAACAGGTGTGAGATAGTATCTCAATGTGGTTTTTTTTAGCCTCATAAATGCCTTCCTTTGAAAAGTGTCTGTTCATATCCTTCACCCACTTTTTGATGGTGTTGTTTTGTTCTTGTAAATTTGTTTAAGATTTTTGTAGATTTTGGATATTAGCCCTTTGTCAGATGGGTAGATTGCAAACCTGTTTTTCCATTTGTTGGTTGCTGGTTCACTCTAATGACAGGTTCTTTTTTGTTGTTGTTGTTGCTGTGCAGAAGCTAAGTTTAATTAGATCCCATTTGTCAATTGTGGCTTTTGTTGCCATTACTTTTTGTGTTTCAGTCATGAAGTCCTTGTCTATGCCTATGTTCTGAATGGTATTGCCTAGGTTTTCTTCTAAGGTTTTTATGGTGTTAGGTCTAGTAGCTTTTCTATAGGGGGCAGAAAAGGCTCCGGTCCATCTTTATCCTCACTAGAAAAGTCTCTTTCTTATTCCCCATAGAAGGGAATGAAGAGGGGAGAGAAATCTCTCCCTGTTGTTCTGGTTTCCGTTTTTCCTTCTCCTTTAAATCTCCTGATTCCCTTCAGGTGGAGAAGATGGGTGGTCTGACTCACCACAATCTAGCAGATAAAGAGGATACAATACAGAGTGTACCAGTGCCCAGGTGGTCAAAATAGTAACATTAGTAAAATGACCTTTCTTGTATCCTCTTTCAGGCAGTGACCTACCTGCTCCTGCAACTCTAAATCTAAGGTTCCTTGATCAGGAATCCAAGGACATTCCTGCCAAATTAAGAGCATAAACTTGTATAGAGCTCCAGGCTCTACAGTGCACTGGATAGCCTTAAGTAGCTGTTGCACTGTTTTTAAAAAATACTTTCAGCTCTTTGATCATTTCTTGACCCATGATAACCTAACCCCTGTATCTCACGCATGTGTCCCATCCTCCTGATGGGACTCAGAACTGTCCCTTACCGGATTCCCTGAAAATTGATAAGCTCTTCACCTTCACACATAAATTCAGGGCAATCATGTCAGGGCCCCCAGTTGCAGAGCTTATAGCTTGCAGTGAATGCCAAGAATGAAGTACTCAGACAGTTCCAGCTTGGCGGAGCTAGTGGGTAGCTCTTCTGAGAGAATCCGCCTAGCATCCGTCCACCAAGTATTTATTGAAAGGGCTTGTATTAACTACAAACATCCACTAGATAGTCATTTGAGGTGGGTTGCTGAGGTACCTGTGACCTTGTACACACTCAAACTGCATTCTCAGGAGGCTGTTTTCAGTGTTCCTTATCACACCACACACTCCACTCCCTGTCCTGTTTTCAGGGTCAAGGAGTTTCATTCTCATGCACAAATAACATACACAGTGCCTCAGTATTTTTCCATGCTCCAACCTCAAATGCCATGTACATAAGCTTTAATATGTTGCTGTGCACAGGTTTTTGTGGGACTGTATATTTTCAATTCAATTAGGCAAAAACCTAAGAGTACAGTTCCTGGATTGTATGGCAGGACTATGCTTATTCTTAAAGAAACTGCCAAACACTGTTTAGTAAAACCATACCCTAGGCAAATTTGCAATGAAAAACAACTTGTCCCTACTTTTCCCCTTTATGTTCTCAATCTATTTTATTGTTGCTTTCACTATTGGCATCCCTCTTTCACTTATAAGAACCCTTGTGATTACATTTCACCCACTTGAGTGATAAAGAATAATCTCTTCATGTCAACATCTCTGCCTTAATCATATCCATAGAGTTCCTTTTGCTGGGTTCTGGGATTTGTATATGGTCATCTTTTGGGGGAATGTCATTTTATGGGATTAGTATGTGGACATCTTTTGGGGGAATGTTATTCTATCTACCACAGAAAACTACTGAAACTATTTTAGAAAGAACTTAATAAGAGAATATATGGGTTTTTATAAGAATCAAGGCCAGTATTATTATTGAATCTCATAAGGACCTGAAACCCATGTCTGAAAAGCTATCAGGAACTAAGACAACACCTCTCTTTGGGAGGCATCATGGTCTTCGATTTCAGTTCTATTTAAAAATCTACTTCACCATCTTTTTCTTTATAGACTGATATTTTTGGCTTCTTCATATGCTTCAGAGGTGACCCTGTAGAGTTCATGTACCTTCTAGTTCAAAGTTTGACAGTCTGTTGTTGTTCCAATTTTATACTTTCTGATAAAAAAAAATCTGACTGGCTTGATTTGGATTCGTTGTCTACATTCAACACAGCTGAAGATGTGTGTATGGGTAGGCTGGAATGTAAGTTGTACTAAGCTAGCATAATACCAAAATAGTTTTATTTTACTAAAATTATATTTATTCTATCTTTATGTATATACATTTATAATATATGAGTATATATTTTTGATTTTGTAAGCAAAATGTTTAAAATGAATTATAATGCAGTGGTTAAGACCATGGATTTTAAAGCCATAGTACTAAAGTTCTAATCCTAGTTCCACCACTGAGTTGCTGTGAGATCTGGGGGAAACTAAAATTTTCGTGCCTTAGTTACATCATTTATTAAATGACTATAATAATAGTACCTTCTTAGATAATTATTATGGGGTCTAAATAAGAGCAGTGCCTGGCGTATAGTAAAGGCTATGTGAGTATTAACTCTTTTAGAGCCATTTAGAAAATCCAGAAAATATAAGAATATATATTTTTCTATGTTAGTAATGTCTTTAGTATGTATCAATTATCTGTTGCCACAACAATGCTGTGTAATAACTGCTGAACTTTAGTGGCATTTAATATTAAACATTTACTTAGCTTATGAGTCTCTAGGGCTTGGTTAATTTGTGCTTGGCTTAAATGATCTTGACTGCATTTGCTTATTTGACTGTGGTCAGCTGCTGGTTGGCTAGGTAACTCTGTTAATCTTGGCTGCAGTCACTCACGTCTGGAGATCATCTGGTATTACCTCATCTAAGATGGCTTTTGCTGGATGACTGAGACAACTTGGCTGTTCTGTATATCTTTCTTCTTCTAGAGGCTAGTCAGCTAGACAAGGCATGTTTGTCTGGCAGTGACAGAAACAAAAAAGCTGCAAGCAAAAATACTCAAGGTCTCTAGAACCTCGGACTTACTGTATTGGTCAAAATAAATCACCACTTTCCCCACCCCAAATTTTGCAGGGGTGAGAAGATGGAATAGACTTCACCTCTTTGGTAAGAGGAACTGCAAAGTTGCATAGCAAAAGGCATAAGTAGTGCGTGGTCTAAATAATTGGACTCTTGTTAGCAATTTATTACATGACATTTAATTTTCTTTTTGTTGTAGGTATTAAGATTTTTTTTTCATAAAATATTTTATGGATAATGAAGTGATTAATATTAGAGAATAACTGATTTTTCATGTTTATTTAATATATAGTCACTTCATTGAACTTGTTAATTTGATAAGCTTTCAGCTTTTAAAGATTTACATAGTAAATATAAATTCAGTACATAAATTATTTGCAATATATATATGCATATATGTGTGTGCATGACTGAAATGTACATTTTTTTCTTTTATGAGTTACACCTTTATGTAACTTATAATTTATGTTTTAAATCTGTGGCCAGAATTTTAAGAAAAAGTTTTATCACTAAGTTTTGAAGTAATACATCTAATTTTATCTTTTTAAGTAAGCTACTGTTTAAGATAAGTATTCTTAAATATTTCTTGTAGTGTTAAGTAAATGTTCTTCTGTGTGTGTGGGTTTTTTTTGTTTTTTTGTTTTTTAAGATTTATGGTTGACTTTTCAATAATGCAGGGGTAAAGGACACTGATCAACGAAATAGTTAAAAATTTCCATATGAAATGGTTTGGCTCTGTATCCTCACCTAAATCTCATGTTTAATTATAATTCCCAATGTTGGGGAAGGGATATGCTAGGAGGTGATTGGATTATGGGGGTGGATTTCTTCCTTGCTATTTTCTGACAGTGAATGAGTTCTCTTGAGATCTGATGGTTTAAAAGTGTGTGGCACTTCCTCCTCCTCCTCTCCTCCTCCTCTCTTTCTCTCCTGACACCATGAGAAGATGTGCTTGCTTTCACTTCACCTTCTGCCATGATTGTAAGTTTCCTGAGGCCTTTCAGCCATGCTTCCTGTATAGATTGTGGAACTGTTAGTCAATTAAACCTCTTTTCTTCATAAATTATCCAGTCTCAGGTAGTTCTTTATAGCAGTACGAGAATGGACTAATACAGTATATAACTTTTGACTCCTCCAAAGCTTAACTAGTAGTAGCCTACTGTTGACTAGAAGCCTTACTAATCATATAAACAGTAAAGTAACACATTAATAAGTTGTATGTGTTACATATATATTTACAATAAAGTAAGCTAGAGAATATAAATGTTACTTAGAAAATCAAAATGAAGAGAAAATAGATTTATTGTTTATTAAATGTAAGTGGGTCATTATAAAGGTCTTCATCCTTGCCATCTTCATGGTGAATAAAGCTAAGGAATAGGAGAAGAGGAGGGGTTGGTCTCACCATCTCAGGAGTGGCAGGTGGAAAAAAATCCATATATAAGTGAACCCATGCAGTTTAAACCTGTGTTGTTCAAGGGTTAACTGTATTAGGAAAGTGGGCCTAAACATTATATTATGTTAGAGTTCTTGGCTTATATTAAGAAGTTTAATAAGTAAAAGGATCACAAGATAGTAATTAGCATATGAAGTTGACATACTTCTTTCAACCAAATTTTTTTTTGTGTTTCTTTGCCAAGTATAAGATAAATGAAGAGAAGAACAATCTCTAAGACTTCTTCAGTGGGCTTCTATGTGCACACTCTTATGGTTAAACTCTTCCAGGCCTCACCTTATTCTTATATGCCTACCTGTGCTAGAACTCATAGACAATTATTTTTAGGGGAATCCTGATTACTCTGTAATAGGGCCAAAATATATAGAACATATGCAAAAAGAAAATAATGGTGGTTTTTTTTTTATTTGACTATTGCTATCTTTTTCCTCCAATGGCCTCTTGTTGTTAACAGTATACAACAAAATAGAAGGTTTTTCCCCCTCAACAGTCAATAGGCAGATCCTTTCAAAGTCCATCAGAGTTAAGGATTGATCTTTAAAGTCAATCAGAGTTAAGGATTCAAGAAAATAATAATTATGAAAGGAATACGCTATGAAAGTCTGAGCTGTCATGGCAGCTGGATTTCTACCCAATGAAGGATTGTTTTCGATCTGAACCCTATGAACAGACACTTTTTTTTCTTTTTTTTTTTTGCCTAAGAGAATCTTGTTCATGCAAGCAGAAAACACAGGTTACAAATTACTGAGGCTATTTCTTGTTGTTGTTGAGGATTTATGTATTATAAGTAATCTTATCTGTCTTTCAGCATTTGAGCATTTTCTTCCTCTGGCAACTTGCTAATCTTACTAGGAAGATTATTAGCATTAGTCCGTATTCATGCTGCTAATAAAGACATAATGGAGACTGTGTAGTTTATAAAGAAAAGAGGTTTAATGGATTCAGAGTTCCACATGGCTGGGGAGGCCTCATAATCATGGCAGAAGGCAAAAATCCTATCTTACATGGTGGCAGAAAAGGGAAGAATGAGACTGGCATGGTGGCTCATGCCTGTAATCCCAGCACTTTGGGAAGCTGAGGTGGGTGGATCACCTGAGGTCAGGAGTTCAAGACCAGCCTGGCCAACATGGTGAAACCCTGTCTCTACTGAAAAGTACAAAAATAAATTAGCCAGGCATGGTGGTGGGTGTTTGTAATCCCAGATACTCAGGAGGCTGAGACAGGAGAATTACTTGAACCCAGGAGGTGGAGGTGGCAGTGAACCAAGATTGCACACACCACTGTACTTCGAAGACTTCACCTCAAAAAAAAAAAAAAAGAAAGAAAGAAAAAGAAGAGAGAAAAACAAGAGCCAAGCAAAAGGGGGAACCCCTTATAAAACAATGAGATCTCGTGAGACTTATTCACTACCGTGAGAACAGTATGGAAGAAACCGCCCCATGATTCAGTTATCTTTCATTGGGTCCCTCCCAAAACACGTGGGAATTATGAGAGCTACAATTAAAGATGAGATTTGGTTGGCCACATAACCAAACCATATCCTTTACCATAAATATTTGATGGTTAGGATAAATTTTCTTCCTATCATGGGGTGGGACTCAAAAGCAATGTTTCAGATGATTCAATGTGGGTAAGAGGAAAAGCATGTTTTTTGTAAAACCAGGTTTAGTAAGTTGGGCCAGAAGGTTACTACAATTAAAGAGGTTGTAGAAAGAATATTTTGATAAAGAATAATTTCAAGCATTTGCTTTATTGTTTTTATTTACATGGTTTAGATAATCATGTTGCCTGATGAGCCAGACGGAGGAAAATTTTAGATATCAAATGCTAACTCCAGTGAAGCAGATCAACCACGGAAAGACACCAAGGAATTGTTAGTAGTCTGGAAGACATAATTTAGCAAATGCTGAAACTAAAAAGTATAGTTATTTAAATATTTTTCTTCTGCCACATGATTTAATTACAATCAATTGCAGCTCATATGCAGCTGCTTAATTTCATTCAAAAATATTTATTGGATACCTACTATCTGATGATTAAATGAGCTATCTAAAGGTTTTTTATCAAAAACAAAGTGCTATAACAATGCAATATGATGGTCATCAATTGTAACAAATGTACCACATTAATGCATGGTGTTAATAGTGGGAACTGTGTGTATATCAGAGAAAGAGATTGCATACGAGAACTCTCTGTGCTTTCCTCTCAATTTTTTTTTGTATATCTGAAACTACTCTAAAAAATAAAGTCTCTAAAAGAAAGCAAGCTAATTTTGTTGTTGAAACTGAATGTAAGGCACAATATCACAATTTTATTTAACTTTAATAATTATGACTGCTAGCTAAAAGAAGGAAAACATTTAAAATACTAATTCAGAGGTTTCTGGTTCAAGTAATAGACTAAATACCATATTTTTGAAAGAAATGGAGTGGGTCCTGAGGAAAGTTTCTGGTTTGGGTGGATCCTGAGAAAGAAATAGAATAGATCTTGGGGTCCTTCAAAATAATACAGAGGAAAATTAAAAGAATAGGGTGGTGTACCCATGGGTACAAAAGGCTAAAGCACTTTGACTTCAGAGTAAACCCCCTCTTTATTTTGTCAAATGGTAGCCTTGTCTGCCTGTTGGTCTGTTCCCAGGCCACCTATCTTATGGGTAAATCTGCCTGTTGACAAGTGTCATCCCTTTTTATGAAACCTACTCTCCTCTTCAAAAGGATTATTAGGGAAACAGGACAACCAAACTGCAGATGCAACTCACACAGGAGGAAAAAGAATAGAATGGAAGAGACAGATCAAGATAAACAGACAGGACAACCAACACTTGGATGAAGAAGAAACAATTTAGGTAAGACAAGAGAATTTTAAAAAAATTTAAATTCTAGTTAGGGTCTTCAGAAGTATTAAAGAAGTTGGATCCATAAAACAAAGATGAATACTATAAAAAAAGAAACAAGTAGAAGATACAAAAGAATTCTTGGAAATTTGAATATTCAGTATAGATGCTAAATATTAGAACATAGTTGAAAAAAAGATTGGCAATCTGAAAAATAGTCACAGAGAGAGAAAATAAATAGATGAGAAGCATGATGGAAAAGTTAAGGGAATGGTAGATTTAGTAGGTACAGCATTCATAGAAATCACATATAGGTGCACTTGAGGAAGTGGAAAGGAAAAAAATAATAGAAGACAATGTTTTTCTGATCTGAAGATAGATTTCTTTAGATTGAAAGAGTCCCCTAAGAGCCAAGTAGAAAAATAAAATCTAGCATCATTTTGATAACTATTTAAACTCCTAAGGATAAAAAGGAAATTCTAGAAGCTTTCAGAGACAAACAGAACAAGATTATTACAAAGGAATAAGCATCAGCATCAGGAGCTCATCAATCTCTTTCCTAGCTTGAGATCTTTCCAAGCTTAAGATAAAAATTGTTTCAAATTTTGAATCTGTAACCAAACAATCAAATCATGGTAGGATAGGTTGTCAAAATGAAAAGACTCAGAAAGTTTACAACCAATGGGCACCACATGAAGAAAAATGAGAATTTGCAAAGGTAAATACAGAATACACTGAAAACAGTAAGGACCCGGATGACCCTGGTGACACAATTCTTTAGCTGTTAACTGTACTTGATTTTACAAGAAAAGTACTTACGTGTTCATTACAATTACATTGTAAGAGCTGTTTGTTTTTAGTGGTAAAAATAAACCTAAGGCCCAGAGAATGCAATTTTAGGTACTGATCATAATGTAAACTATTACAAACTTAACAGTATAAGAAATATCATAACAAATTTCAATTTAAAATTCTTGTAATTTGTCATTAAGTTCACTGGTTCTGTGTGACTTTCTCCTGCGGCCTGTGTTGCATAGATAAGGACCAAGTGTTATCCGTTTATATTGCTTCAATCATCATCTTCCAGATAAATGTTGGATTAGCATTTTCAGCTCAAGCATCACTCTTAGAGTCCATCTTATATTTTATACTGCTAGCTGATTTTCTTGCTCTGGGTGTCCTACCAGAATATCAAAATTCAACATGTCTCATTCTGAATCCATCATATACTCCCACTTAAATGCTCAACAGTTTTTTTCTTATGGTTCCCCTCTCTCTAACTCTACCACAACTTAATCCTTAGTCTTTATATTAGTCGGTGTTCTCTAGAGGGACAGAACTAATAGGATGATGTATATATGAAAGGGAATTTATTAAGGAGTGTTGACTCACATGTTCACAGCGTGAAGTCCCACAATAGGCCGTTTGCAAACTGAGGAGCAAGGAAACCAGTCCAAGTCCCCAAACCTCAAAAGTAGGGAAGCCAACAGTGCAGCCTTTAGTCTGTGGCCGAAGACCTGAGAGCCCCTGGCAAACCACTGACATTAGTCCAAGAGTCCAAAAGCTGAAGAACTTGGAGTCCAATGTTCAAGAATAGGAAGCATCCATCATAGGAGAAAGATGAAGGCCAGAAGCCTCAGCAAGTGAAATCCTTCCATGTTCTTCTGACTGCTTTATTCTAGCCATGCTGGCTGCTGATTAGATGGTGCCCACCCAGATTGAGGGTGGGTCTGCCTCTGCCAGTCCACTGACTCAAATGTTAATCTCCTTCGACAACACCCTAAGTGGGGGGGAAAAAAAAAAGAAGTATGGTTTGAATGCCACCCTCTAATGAACATTTCTCATCCCCTGACCTGATGTGAGCTCTCCTTTCTCTGAAACCCCATAGTATTGTAATGGGGTGACCCTGCATTATATTAGACCTAGGGATTTTTCTGAATTTTAGTGAACAAAGACAGAAAAAAAATAATGAAAGCAGAGGCTAGTGTTCTAGATTCTAATAGGTGGAGTCCTAGATTTATCTGTAAGGCAAAGTTCCTTTTGTTCTGGGAAGCAAGTTGGACTCAGTGAAGCACCAGCTATGTGTGCAGTTTGTGCTTACATGCCAATCTAGACAGTGTATTCACATAGGGTAGTCAGCAGACAATGACATGTTTCTTCTTGATTTTAAAAAAAAAAATCTGAATATGATTAGATTCAGTGTGGTATAGAAAAATGAATAGTGGGCATATGAATTTGCTGAGGTTGCCCCCGCAAAAAGCACCACAGACCAGGTGGCTTAAACAACAGAAATTTATTTTCTCATAGTTTTGAAGGCTAGAAGTCTGGTGTCAAAATGTTGGAAGGGCTGATTTCTTTTCAGAGTCCTCTCCTTGCCAAGTAGATGTGAATACACAGGCTGCCTTCTCCCTATGTATTCACATGGTCTTTCCTGTGTGTATATTTGTGTCCAAATTTGTTTTTCTTATAAGCACACCAGTCATAATGGGTTAGCATGCATCCTAACATATTCATCTGAACTTACATACTTTCTTCCTTTATTATTTATTTTTTGAGATGGAGTTTCACTCTTGTGCCCAGGCTGAAGTGCAATGGTGCGATCTTGGCTCACTGCAACCTCTGTCTCCTGGGTTCAAGCGATTCTTTTGCCTCAGCCTCTTGAGTAGCTAGAACTACAGGCGTCCACCACCACACCCGGCTAATTTTTGTATATTTAGTAGAGACAGGGTTTCAGCATGTTGGCCAAGCTGGTCTTGAACTCCTGACCTCAGGTGATCCACCTACCTTGGCCTCCTAAAGTGTGGGATTACAGGCATGAGCCACTGTGCCTGGTTGAACTTAAGTGCTTTCTAAATGGCTCTATTTCCAAATACTCTCACATTCTGAGGTATCTGGGGTTAGGGCTTCAACATTTAAATTTTTTAGGGGCACAATTCAGCTTAAAACAGTGAGTATAAGTTGCTACCATTTTATACTGGTTATTATTGAAGGAAATGTATTCACAACAGGATTTGAAATGAGTTTGAAACAGTTTTTAAGAACTTGATTTATGCCACTAATTATTATGTTTTATTTTTTCAATTGGCTCCTTCAAGAAGTATATTTCAGCAATACATTCACTATCTTTTTTAGCCTATCTATATCATCTCAGAATAAAAATGTCACAATTTTAAACATTAAACTTCTCAGAATATCTTATTAAGAATCAATATGAAGAGTCATTCCTTTTCCACTGCTTGATTTATCCCCACTCTTTAGGTATGTTATTAGACACATTTAAAACCACATTGAAATACTTGAACAGAGCACAATTAATATTTCCAGTGTTGAAGGCAAGCTCATTATATTTTATCTATGAGGACAAACTTTGAAGTCCAGAGATGTATGATTTGCTAAGGTCACAGAGTTAGAAAGGGACAGACTTGGGTTTTTGAACTCAAATTTGTCTGAAGCCAAGGCCCATTCCCTTTATTAGTAAACTAGGTTTCATAATGACTCCCAAAATGTATGTCCACTTGGAATGTCAGAATGTGACTTTATTTGAAAATGGGGATTTTGTAGATATAAAGTAAGGATTAAGATGAGTTTATGCTGGATTAGGGTCAGCTCTAAGTCCACTTCTAAGAGACAGAGGGACACCCAGGGATACATGGAAGGCCATGTGAAGATGAAGGCAGAGCTTGGAGTGATGCTGCCACAAGTCAAGGGATGCTGGGAGTCACCAGAAATTGGAAGAGGCAAGGAAAGTTTCTCCTCTAGAGCCATTAGTGGGCGTGTGGCTGTTCTGGCAACTTGATTTCAGACTTCTAGCCTCCAGAACTATGAGGTGCTAAGTTTCTCTTAAGACCCGAGGTTTGAAGTAATTTGTTACAGCAGCCCTAGAAACAATTAGCATGTCTGAAAATGCTACCAGATGATTTGCATGTCTCTTTAATTACCCTGACAAAATAAAATACTTTTGCCACACCGATATCCCCTTAAGATAAAACCAAACCCAGCAACTATTGTGAAACCAAGACAGAGAAGAGATTCTACCTGAGTGTGCAGTGTCTGCTCTCTTTATTTTATATCGGTTTTTCAGAATCAGTAAGAAAATGGAAGACCATCTTTCTTTAACTGATGTGATAAATAAGAGCTTTTCCTTGTTAGTAAGTTAGAACATTATTTAAAGATTAACACAGAGACATAATGTGGAAGGAAAATCTGAATAAATTTTTGAGCAAAATTTAAATGATCAAAGAAATTTTGATATAATGATGGGCAAGATTGAGCTGTCCCTCTACAAGTTTTTTTTTTTTTTTTTTTTTTTTTTTTTGAGAGGGAATCTCGCTGTGTTGCCATGGCTGGAGTGCAATGGCATGATTTTGGCTCACTGCAACCTTCACGTCCTGGATTCAAGTGATTCTCCTTGCCTCAGCCTCATGACTAGCTGGGATTACAGGTGTCAGCCACCATGCCTGGCCCCCTCTCCAACTTTCTAAAGAATAAAGTTTATTTACTTTTTGCTTTTGAAAATACAGTTTGGTACAATAAACTAAGAAACAATAAGAACATGAACAATAGTGGCATGAAATAGTTCAGTTGTTTATGTAAGGAACTGGCATGAACTACCTCCATCATCTCACATATTGTTTAGCCATTGGCGTAGATAAGTGAGTCATGTTCTGATCTAAAATAGCTGGATTTTTCCAAGCCTACTACTTCCATTATTTTCACTTTACCTTCCAATTGAAGTGAGTTTCAAAGTATTTTTTATTTGCTTGCTTAATTGTACTTTTTACTAAATTGTTCTGCCAAGAGTTGAATGCTCTTAGACAATGGGATAGTCCAGTAATTTACTTTTGAAGTGTAAATGATAATTCTATGTAATAATCTCAGGATTTCCTGCAAAATGTACATCAATATATAGATGACTGTGGCTAATTGTTATCTGCACAATAATTGCATATCCTAACTTTTAAAAGAGTACCTGAGTACATACTGGGATTTTGAAATAACTGCTGCTACTGTAACTTTCTATGCAATCGTTGGTTGTGGATGGGCAGGATTCATTTTTGCACTGTCATGGCTTGGCATCCCAGAGGCAACACAATGTCATGCAGAGTTCTTAAGATTTCCCTATTATTCTTAATTTTCCTTACCTTATTTTCTAAAGTTTTTAGCCTATACTTTGAAATTCAAGTTTTTAACCACATAACTCCTAGTTGAAAATATAATTTTAGAATAATTATTTCATGCAAAGTTAAATAATAATATTAAAAATTAGTAGAATTGTCAGTACTGTGGGGTAATGTGAAGATTGCTAAAGTAGAAAGTAAACTCAGTAATAATGGTAACAACAGCTAATATTTAATAGTTATCCACCATGTTTACCATGCTAAATTAGTACTTTATATAAATGTTATCTTTCCTCCAACCCATGTGATACGGTTTGGATTTGTGCCCCCACCCAAATCTCATGTCAAATTGTAATCCCCGATGCTTGAGGAAGGGCCTGGTGGGAGGTTATTGGATCATGGGGGTAGACATCCCCCTTGCTGTTCTCATGATAGTAAGTTCTCACGAGGTCTGCTTGTTTAAAAGTGTGTATCACCTCCCCCTTTTTGCTCTTCCCCATACTCCAGCTGTGTAGGACATGCCTGCTTCCCCTTCTTTTTGCCATGAGTGTAAGTTTCCTGAGGCCTCCCCAGTCATGCTTCTTGTATAGCCTGTGGAACCGTGAGCCAATTAAGCCTCTTTTCTTTATAAATTACCAAGTCTCAGCTAGTTCTTTATAACAATGTGAGAATGAACTAGTGCACCATGAACTAGCTATTATACTTTCTATCCTAGTTCCGCAGATGAAGAAACTGAGATACAAAGGGATCAAGAACATTTCCAAAGATCCCTGCTTTAACCTCAAATTGTTTGACCCACAGCCATTGTCTTTTGTTCTTAGTCACTCCACGTACAGTACTTTCTTTCTGGTTGTGTGTGTATGTGTGTGTGCTTTATCATTTGTTTTATTGTGGTAAAAGATAAATATTTGATATATATATCATAAAATTGCCATTTTTACTACTTTTAAGCATATAAGTCAGTGGCATTGATTATATTCACAATGTTATGCCACCATCACCATTATTTATTTTCAAAATTTTTAATCACCCCAAATAGACTTTTTTATTATTATACTTTAAGTTCTGGGATACATGTGCAGGACATGCAGGTTTGTTACATAGGTATACATGTGCCATGGTGGTGGTTTGCTGCACCCATCAACCTGTCACTTACATTAGGTATTTCTCCTAATGCTATCCCTCCCCTAACCCTCCACCCACTGACAGGCCCTAGTGTGTGATGTTCCTTTCCCTGTGTCCATGTGTTCTCATTGTTCAACTCCCACTTATGAGTGAGAACATGCAGTGTTTGGTTTTCTGTTCTTGTGTTAGTTTGCTGAGAATGATGGTTTCCAGCTTCATCCATGTCCCTGCAAAGGACATAAACTCATCCTTATGGCTGCATGGTATTCCATGGTGTATATGTGCCACATTTTCCTTATCCAGTCTGTCATTGATGAGCATTTGGGTTGGTTCCAAGTCTTTGCTATTGTGAACAAAGCTGCAATGAACATATGTGTGCATGTGTCTTCCAAACAGAAATTTTATACCTATTAAGCAATAACTCTCCATTACCACTTCCCCTAGCCCCTGGTAAGCTCTAATCTACTTTATCTATGAATTTGTCTATTCTGGATATTTCATGTAAGTAGAATTTTGTGATATTTGCCTTTCTGTATCTGGCTTATCACTTAGCATACTAATTTCAGGGTTTATCCATGTGTGGCATGTATCAGAACTTCTTTTCATAGATGAATAACCTTCCATTGTATGTATAGACCACATTTTGTTTGTTCCTTCATCTAACGATAGGTGCTCAGGTTGTTTGTAACTTTGGGCTATTGTTAATAATGCTGCTGTGAACATTAATGAACAAGTATCTGTTTAAGTCCCTGCTTTCATTTCTTTTCGGTATATATGTAAGAGTGGCATTGCTGGGTCAAATGGTAAGTTTATGTTTAACATTTTGGGGGAACCACCAAACTGTTTTCCACAGTGAATGCACCATTTTACATTCCTACCAGTAATGCGTAAGGGTTTTAATTTTTCCACATTATCACTAACACTTGCTATTTTCTTTTTTTTATTATTAAATTGTAGCCATCCTAGTAGTATACAGTGACATCTCGTTGTTTTACTATCTGTGTTTTTGCATTAAAACAATTGATTTCATTAGGCAAGGAGCTTTAAAGTAATTTTTGGTAACCAATGGATTTTTTTATGTTTAATGGTAAGATTGTAAGATAACTTCATTCATCAAAATATTAGCTTCTGGATCTCCACTGACTTACTGAGAAAATGTGATTTTGAATCTCACATCAAATCTCTCCACCATGTTAGAACAGGTCTTCTCCCTGCAGTGGTACAGTCCAATCACTCTGATGCTCCTACACCTCTAATTCTTGTTATAGGAATCTCCAATAATGAGAAGTCACAAACATGTCCAATCACTATTAGTTCCAGGCATCCCCCAACCCAATTCTAATAGAGTAGGAAAAAGTGAGTTTATTGGCTCCCATTATTGTGAAGGATATTGCAGCAGTTCACAAGAAAGAAAATCTAAAGAAAGCAAAGACTTGAGGCGGCTACAAATTGAGATTCTTCTCTGGCAGAGAATATCTGGCTCTTTCTTTCATTTTTCCTGTGTGGCTTTCATTCTCTCCTGCTGCAAGTAGGGAGGATGGCCACAAGCAGTCCTAGTTATCCGTTCTTCTAGCCATGCTACAAAGCAAAAGACTGTTTTCCTTAGTATCTCTGTCAGAAAAGTTCTGGGGATTATTCTGATTTACTGCAATATCTATAGATGTTAATGCAGGGAGGAATGGGTTTGGATATAGAGTGCAAGGTATGGTACCTGGGGGAGAGAACAACACTAGGATTAAGGTAATAGAAATTTCAGATATAGAACATATCAAAGAAAATAGAATCAATCTTAAAATTCTTATTCTGGGCCTTGTATGTAGCCAGCAGAGGAGCAAAATTTTGGTTTCCTCCAGTTTTGACCAATTCAATCTTTTATGTCATTAGTAGACTATTTCCAGAGACAAATTGGATTATATATGTCTTGGTATTCTAAATTAAGAAGTGTCACAAAGGACTCAAGATGGCATGGTTTTGAATTATTTAAGAGCTATTCCAGTTCCCCTGGGTTTGCTGTAAAAAGGACAGACATATATCCAACAATGTTAGTCAAAATTCTTCAGTAAAATAGAACTAATTGAAGATTATATATTTATAATCAAATATCTTGAAAGAGTTTAACAAATGGACTCACAAGATTGTGGGAGCTGTTAAGTCTGAAATCTGCAGGGCAGGCCAGCAGGCTGGTGATCCAGGGAAGAGTTGATGTTGGTCTTGAGGCTGAATAGTCTGGAAGCAGAATTTTTCCTTTTTAGGGAACTTCAGTCTTTTCTCTTAAGGCCTTCAGCTGATGGGATAAGCCCACTCATATTATGGAGGATAATATACTGATTTGCATGTTAATCACATCTAAAAACACCTTCACATCAGTGTCTAGATTGATGTTTGACCAAAGAACTGGATACCACAGCCTAGTCATGTTGATACATAGAATTAATCATCACACCAACACTCATAAAATTTCTAGTCATTAATATTTAAGTATCATTGTGGTTCTCTAGTGATGGAGTCAGAGTTTAATATTCATGTATCTTGTCCTACCATTTCACAAAATTACTAAACATACCAACTGGGACATATAGGGACCATCATTGGATCATTTGGTTTTAGCCATAATGGAATAAAAGGGACTAGATTTACCCTCCTTCCTAAAACACCCCCCAAAGTAGAAAAAAATACATGAAATAATGAATTACAAAACAATAGACATCATGGAATACAGAACAGTTATCCTGTGAATGTGAGGCAAAAGGAAGGAGGAACCTGAGGAGAGCTAGTGGATTTCCTAAGTTGAGAGTCAAGGGAGACCAAGGCACCTGAAGTTCACATGACCAAGAGCTCTGGAGTTTCCCAAACTGTTCAGCAAAGTACTTCTGGCTCATGCTTGTGAGGAGACCACCCAAGCCTGGGGAAATAACTGAGAGGACCTGCAGAAACAATGCATAGTGTCTGTTCTCATCAGCTAGACTGGAAAACCTCATGATACATGGGGCATTAATAAAAGTACTCAGAAGGATCCTGCCTCAGTAGTGCGGGACAATTGGCCTTGGACTAAATACTGCTCTGACCACCTACTAAAATAGGCTGTAGCTTATTTAATCATTATATTAGTTGTCTATCATCCCTATTATAATATAATGTTCATAAAGACCCGACCTTTTAATTTCTGTCTTCTTTTTTGTGTGTTAAGTGCCTTGAACAGTATCTGCCACTCAATAGGATGCTTGATTTGAAAGTGACCCTGGCTTGGGGAAGGTCCATCAGGTGTTACACCAGGCTCAAGGAAAGTATGAGAAAAGGTGAAACCTCAAATAAAAATTCAAGTAAGAGAAACTAAAGGCTTGGTAACTCCTCAAGGTAACTAAACCTTTAGTTTCTCTTACTTGAGAAATGATTCACCATATAGCTCTATTAATATCTCATAAGCACCCAAAAATGCTTGTGCCAAACTCAACTAATTAACTTCTCACCTAAATATCCTGATTCCCTTCCTCTGTATCTTAACATGACACACCATCCATAAGAAACAGACATTATTCTTGATTTTCTTCTCTCTCTCTGCATTTAAAAATTTACCAGTTGTGATGTTTTTATGTTTTTATATTAAAAATCTACCTACTCCTTTTCACCCTTTCCCACTGTGTTTTCAGGCCCTCATTCTCTCTCATTTGGATCATTCAACAATCATCTAACTGCTCTTCTGACCTCCTATCTTGCTCTTCTAATCTATTTTGCGCACCGTATCCAAAGTGATCTTTCATGTGTCTCCTATTGCTCTCAAGAGTATGTCTCATGTCCTTAATGTAACAATGAACAGCCTCATGATGTATGTGATGGCTAATTTTATGTGTTAACTTGATTGGGTTAAGGGATGCCCAAATAGCTGGTAAAACATTTCTGGGAGTGTTTGTGAGCATGTCTTCAGAAGAGATTAGCATTTGAATCAGTGGACTGCTCTCGTCAATTTGAGTGAATATCATACCTTTCTATTTACTCTGGCAGTTTTATTTCTAGGGGTTACAGTTTTTTTTTTTTTTGAACAGCTTAAGAATGTCCTTGCTAAAGCAGTAAAAAAATTAATTTTATTAAATTTTGATCCTTGCGTGCACAAATTTTTCAGTATTCTGTGTGATGAAATGGGAAATATATATATAGCACTTCTGCTACATACCAAAGTTCAATAGTTGAACAACTGTGTGGCAATAAACTGGATAACTTAGATGAAATGAAAGAATTTCTAGAAAGACATGAACTACCTGAACTGATTCAAGAAGGATTAAAAAACTCTGAATAGACCTATAACAAGTAAGGAGATTAAATTTGTAATACCAACATTCCCATGAAGAAAAGCCCAAACCAGGTGACTTCACTGGTAAATGCCATCAAATATTTACATAATTAATACCAATTATTCACAAACTCCTCCAATAAATAAAAGATGAGAGAACACTTCTGAATGCATTTTATGAGGCCAATATTATCCTAATACCAAATCTAGACAAAGGCATTATAAGAAAGAAAACTACAGATCAGTGTCTTTTATGAATATAGACACAAAGTTCCTCAGTAAAACACTAGCAAATCAAATCCAGCTGTATATTAAAAGGATTATACTCCATGAACAAGTATGATTTATTCCAAGAATACAAGTTGTTTTAACATCTGAAAATCAATTAATGTAACAAACCTCATCAATAGAATAAAGAACAAAAACCACATGATCACCCCAATATAAGCAGAGAAAACATTTGATAACATTCTGTACTTCCTCACAGTAAACACAATGAATAACAAGGAATAGAAATTTATGCAACCTACTAAAGGGCATCTATAAAACACCCACAACTAACATATTAATAGTGTAAAACTGAATGCTTTCCCTCTAATATATGAAACATAACAAAGATGTTTGTTTTGGCCACTTCTATTTAATATTATACTGTTAGCTTTCGTAAGGGCAATTAGGGAAGTAAATAAAATAAAAGGCATCCATATTGGAAAGGAAGAAGTAAAACTATCTTTATTTGCATATGATGTAACTTTGTATATAGAAAATCCTAAGGATCCACTAAAAACTACTAGAACTAATAAATGAGTTCAGCCCATTGCTGGACACATAAGCAATATACGAATATAATTATATGTCTATGCACTTGCAATAAATGATATAAAAATTAGGAACAAAATCACATTTACAATGGCATCAAAAAGAATGCAATACTGAGGAATAAATTTGATGGAAGAAGTGCAAGAGTTGTACACTGAACACTAAAAAACAGTTGCTTTAATTAAATAAGGCCTGGATAAGTAAAAAGATATTCCATACTTGTGGGTTAAAATACTTAAATAAAAATTATTCCATACTTGTGGATTGAAAGACTTAATATTGTTAAGGTAGTTAGTTAGAGTTTTCCAGGGAGACAGAAGCAATAAGAAGAATAGATGGATGGATGGATGGATGGATGGATAGGTGAAAGGATTTATTAGAATTGACCCATGAAATTATGGAGGCTGAGAAGTCCCATGACAGGTGTATTAGTCCATTTTTTATACTGCTATAAAGAACTGCCCAAGACTGTAATTTATAAAGGAAAGAGGCTTAATTAATTCACAGTTCCACATGGCTAGGGAGGAAATTGTAATCATGGTGGAAGGCAAAAGGGAAGCAAGGGACCTTCTTCACAGGGCAGCAAGAAGGAGAATGAACACAGGAGGAACTACCAAAAACTTATAAAACCATCAAATCTCATGAGAACTCACTATCCTGAGAACAGCATGAGGAAAACTGCCCCAAGATCTAATTACCTCCACCTAATTGCTCCCTTGACTCATGGAGATTATGGCGATTGTAATTCAAGATGAGATTTAGGTGGGGGACACAAAGCCTAACCATATCAACAGGCTGTCTGGAATGCCTGCAAATGACTCAGTCCAAGTCCAAGTCTAAAATGATCAATACCAGAAAGCCAATGGTGAAATTCTCAGTCTGAAACCGAAGGCCTGAAAACTTGGGAAGCTGCTGGTGTTAAGTCCTGGAGTTCCATGATCGCATATTCTGAACTTCTCCTTTCTAAGGGCAGAGGAGGAGAGTGTAGCCTAGGTCCTGGAGGGAAAGAAAAGAAATCCTTTCCCCCCCCCCCCCTTTTTTTTGTTGTTCTAGCTGGGCCCCAGGCTATTGGGTGGTGCCTACCCACATTGAAGGCAGATCTTTCCCACTCAGGCCACTGACTCACATGTCAACCTCTCCTAGAAACAGCTTTATAGACACACCAAGAAGTAATGCTTTACTAATTATCTAGGTATTTTTAAATTCAGTCAAGTTGACACTTAAAGTTAACCATCACATTAGCAGTACTCTCAAAAAATTCACAAATTCAAGACAATTCTTATTAGAATAACAGCTGGGTTTTATTTTGCAGAAACTGACAAAATTCACAGTTAGGTGCAGTGGCTAATGCCTGTAATCCCAGCACTTTGGGAGGCTGAGATGGGGAACTTACTTGAGGCCAGGAGTTCAAAACCAGCCAGGTCAACATGACAAAACCATGACTCTACCAAAAATACAAAAAATAGCCAGGTTTGGTGGCACATGCCTTTAATCCCAGTTTCTTGGGAGGCTGAAGCATGAGAATGGCTTAAACCCAAGAGGCAGAGGTTGCAGGAGCTGAGATTGCACCACTGCACTCAAACCTGGGTAACAGAGCAAGACTCTGTTTCAAAAATAAAATAAAATAAAATTCACATGGAAATTCAAAGGACCTATTATAGAATAGCCAAAATAATTGTGAAAAAGAAGAAAAAAGTGAGACTCTCATTTTTTTCTTATTTCAAAACTTATCACAAAGCTACAGTGATCAAAACTGTATGGCACCAGCGTAAGGATAGACATATAGTCCAATGTAACAGAATTGAGAGTCCAGAAATAAATCTATACATCTATGGTCAACTGGTTTTTAACAGGTGTACCAAGACAACTCAATGGATAAAGAAGTCATCTCAACAACCAATTTTAGGACAACTGGATATCTGCATACAAAAGAATGAATTTGGACACCTACCTCACCATGTATACAAAAATTAATTCACAATGAATTGAAGACATAAATTAAGAGCTAAAACTATAAAACTTGTAGACGGAAACATAGGTGTAACTCTTGTGGACCTTGCCTTAGGCAATGGTTTTTTAAATATGACACCAATAACACAAGGGATGAAAGTAAAAAGAAATCATTAAAATAAAAAAATGTTGTGTTTCAAAGAATGACATCAATAAAAAGACAATCCACAGAATGGGAGAAAACATTTGCAAATCTTAAATTTGATAAGGTTTGAATCTAGAACATGTAAAGAACTCCTACAATTGAATAATAAATTGATAAATAACTCAATTTGTAAATGGGCAAATAATTAGAATATACATTTCTCCACTGATGATATACAAATGGCTAATAATCATATGAAAAGATATTCAAAATTTTAAGCATCAGGAAAATGCAAATAGAATCATACGGAGATACCACTTCACACCCACTAGGACAGTTAATATGAAAAAAGGCAGAAAAGACAAAGGTTTGAGAGGATGTAGAGAAACTGGAACTCTCATACACTACTGATGTGAATGATAAATAGTGTAGCTACTTGGAAAACAGTCTGGCAGGCCCTCAAATGATTGAACATAGAGTTATCACATAATATAGCAATGGCACTTGTACTTACATATCCAAGAAAAATTAAAATGTATGTTCATGCAAAAACTTGTACACTAATGTTCATGGCAGCATTATTTAGCCCAAAATGGAAAGAGCATCAGCTGTTTATTTCATGGCCTTATTGCCAAATAATATTTCATTACATAGATAATCTAGATCTTAAGTTAGCCATAAAAATGAATGAAGTACTGTACTGATATGTTACAATTTGGATGAACCTTAAAAACATTATGTTAAGTGAAGTCTGTCACAAAAACCATGTGATTTCATTTATATGAAAGTCTAGAAAAGATAAACCTATAGAGGCAGAAAGTAGATTAGTGGTTGTCACTGGGGAGGATAGAGGAATTGGAAGATGTTGGATGAAGGGTGTTGGATTTCTTTGGCTGGTAATTTAAAACATTCTAAAATTGATTGTGGTTATGATGTACAATATACAGTTCTGTGAATATACTGAAACATCATTGAAATGTATAATTCAATTGGGTGAATTGTGTGAATTATATCCTGATAAAGCTATTTAAAAATGCCATGGCTGTCCAAAGAAAAAGCACTTTTGTTTGACTTGTGAGCTGGACCAGACACTTTTTTTATGAAACATAATTTTTATTTGAATGACTTATTGACAAATAAGCAATTTTGAAATGAAGGAAAAAATGTTAACATCAGCTGAAGAGAAAGGTTGGTTTACCCACAAAGGGAAGCCCATCAGACTAACAGCAGATCGTTCTGCAGAAACCCTACAAGCCAGAAGAGAGTGGGGCCAACATTCAACATTCTTAAAGAAATTAATTTTTAACCCAGAATTTCATGTCCAACCAAACTAAGCTACATAAGTGAAGTAGAAATAAAATCCTTTACAGACAAGCAAATACTAAGAGATAATGTCACCACCAGGCCTGCCTTACAAGAGCTCCTGAAGGAAGCACTAAATATGGAAAGTAAAAACTTATACCAGTCACTGCAAAAACATACTGAAACATAAAGACCATCAACACTATGAAGAAACTGCATCAACTAATGAGCAAAATAACCAGCTAGCATTATAATGACAGGATCAAATTCACACACAACAATATTAATCTTAAATACAAATGAGCTAAATGCCCCAATTAAAAGACATAGATTGGCAAATTGGATAAAGGGTCAAGACCCATCGGTGTGCTGTATTCAGGAGATTCGTCTTACATGCAAAGACACACATAGGCTTAAAATAAAGGGATGGAGGAAGAATTACCAAGGAAATGGAAAGCAAAAAAGAAAAGAGAGAAGGTGTTGCAAGTCTCTGATAAAACAGACTTTAAACTAACAAAGATCAAAAAAGACAAAGAAGGGCATTACATAATGATAAAGAGAGCAATACAACAAGAAGGGCTAACTATCCTAAATATTTATACCCCCAATACAGGAGCACCCAGATTCATAAAGCAAGTTCTTAGATACCTACAAAGAGACTTACACTCCCATACAATAACAATGGGAGATTTTAAAACTCCACTGTCAATATTAGATCAATAAGACAGAAAATTAACAAGGATATTCAGAACTTGAACTCAGCTCTGGACCAAGAGGACATAATAGACATCCACAGAGCTCTCCACCCCAAATCAACAGACTATACATTCTTCTCAGAACCACATAGCACTTATTCTAAACTTGACCACACAATTGGAAGTAAAACATTTCTCAGCAAATGCAAAATAACTGAAATCATAAGAAACAGTCTCTCAGATCACAGTATAATCAAATTAGAACTCAGACTTAGGAAACTCACTCAAAACCACACAACTACATGGAAACTGAACAACCTGCTCCTGAATGACTACTGAGTAAACAATGAAATTATAGAAGAAATAAATAAGTTCTTTGAAACCAATGAGAACAAAGACACAACATACAAGAATCTCTGGGAAACAGTTAAAGCAGTGTTAAGACAGAAATTTATAGCACTAAATGTCCACTAGAGAAAGTGGGAAAGATCGAAAATTGACACTCTAACATCACAATTAAAAGAACTAAAGAAGCAAGAGCAAATTCAAAAGGTAGCAGAAGACAAATAACTGGGATCAGAGCAGAACTGTAGGAGACAGAGACAAAAAAACGGTTCCAAACATCAATGAGTTCAGGAGTTGTTTTTTTGAAAAGATTAGTAAAATAGATAGACTGCTAGCCAGATTAATAAGGAAGAAAATAGAGAAGAATCAAATAGACACAATAAAAGATTATAAAGGTGATATCACCACTCATCCCACAGAAATACAAACTACTATCAGAGAATACTATAAACAGCTCTATGCAAATAAACTAGAAAATGTAGAAGAAATGGATAAATTCCTGGACACATACACCCTCCCAAGACTAAATCAGGAAGAAGTTGAATCCCTGAATAGACCAATAACAAGTTATAAAATTAAGGCAGTAATTGATAAACTACCAACTAAGAAAAGCCCAGGAGCAGATGGATTCACAGCTGAGTTCTACCAGAGGTACAAAGAGGAGCTGATACCATTCCTTCTAAAACTCTTCCAAGCAATAGAAAACAGGGGACTCCTCCCTAACACATTTTATGAGGCCAGCATCCTCCTGATACAAAAACCTGGAAGAGACACAGTAAAAAAAGGAAATCTCAGGCCAATATCCCTTATGAATATCAATATAAATATCCTCAATAAAATACTGGCAACCTGAATCCAGCAGCACGCTAAAAAGCTTATCCACCATGATCAAGTTGGCTTCAACCCTGGGATGCAAGGCTGGTTCAATATGTGCAAATCTATAAATGTAATCCATCACATAAACAGAAGCAATGGCAAAAACCACGTGATTATGTCAATAAATACAGAAAAGGTCTTGGATAAAATTCAACAGCCCTTAATGCTAAAAACAGTAAACTATGTATTGATGGAACATATCTCAAAATAATAAGAACTATTTATGACAAACCCACAGCCAATATACTGAATGGAAAAAGATGGAAGTATTCCCTTTGAAAACTGGCACAAGACAAGGATGCCCTCTGTCACCACTCGTATTCAACATATTATTGGAAGTTCTGGCCAGGGCAATCAGGCAAGAGAAAGAAATAAAGAGTATTCAAACAGGATGAGAGGAAGTCAAATCATCTCTTTTTTAGATGACATGATTGTATTTTTAGAAAACCCCATCATCTCAACCCAAAAACTCCTTAAGCTGATAAGCAATTTCAGCAACATCCCAGGAAACAAAATCAATTTGTGAAAATCAGAAGCATTTTTATATATCATTAATAGACAAAGAGCAAAACCATGAGTGAACTCCCATTTATAATTGCTACAAAGAGAATAAAATACCTAGGAATACAATGAGCAAGGGATGTGAAGGACCTCTTCAAGGAGAATGAGTCTTTAAGGAGGACTACAAATCACTAATTCAAGGAAATAAGAGAGGACACAAACAAATGAAAAAACATTCTATGCTCATGGACAGGAAGAGTCAATATCATGAAAATGGCCATACTGCCCAAAGTAATTTATTGATTCATTGCTATTCCCATCAAGTTACCATTGACTTTCTTCACAGAATTAGAAAAAACTACTTTAAATTTCATATGGAACCAAAAAAGAGCTTGTATAGCCAAGATAATCCTAAGCAAAAAGAACAAAGCTGGAGGCATCACACTACCTAACTTCAAACTGTACTACAACACATGGACACAGGGAGGGTAGCATCACGCAATGGGGTCTGTTGGGGTAGACTAAGGGAGGGACAGTGGGGGTTGAGGAGGGATAACATGGGGAGAAATGCCAGATGTGGGTGACGGGGGGATGGAGGCAGCAAACCACATTACCATGTATGTACCTATGCAACAATCCCACATGATCTGCACATGTACCCCAGAACCTAAAGTGTAATAAATATATATATATATTTAAAAAAAAAAGAAAAAGAAAAAAAAGAAACTCATTGTCTCAAAAAAAAAAAAAAAAGAATGGTAGGATCATGTTGGACTACAACTTCAACCCTATGAGTGGTGGCTAGGTTGATCTTCAATCTCTGATATTCTTTCTTCTGCTTGGGTGATTCAGCTATTGAAATTTGTGTATGCTTTGTGAAGTTCTTGTGTTGTGTTTTTCAGCCCTATCAAGTCATTTATATTCTTCTCTAAGCTGTTTATTCTCGTTAGCATTTCATCAAACCTTTTTTCAAGGTTCTTAGTTTTTTTGCATTGGGTTAGAACATGTTCTTTTAGCTCGGAGAAGTTTGTTATTACCTGCCTTCTGAAATCTGTTTCTGTCAATTCATCAGACTCATTCTCCATCCGGCTTTGTTCCCTTGCTGGTGAGGAGTTATGATTCCTTGGAGAAGGAGAGATGTTCTGGTTTTTGGTGTTTTCATCCTTTTTGCACTGGTTTCTTCCCATCTTTGTGGATGTGTCTACCTGTGGTCTTTGTAGTTGGTGACTTTTGGATGGAGTCTCTGAGTGGACGTCCTTTTTGTCGATGTTGAAGTTATCTTTTTTCTATTTTTTAGTTTTCCTTCTAACAGGCCCCTCTGCTGTAGGACTGCTGGAAGTCCACTCCAGACCCTGCTTGCCTGGGGATTACCTGCGGCGGCTGCAGAACAGTAAGGGTTGCTGCCGGTTTCTTTTTCTGTTATCTTCATCCCAGAAGGGTACCCACCAGATGTCAGCCTGAACTCTCCTTTATGAGGTGTCTCTTTGGATATACGGGGGTTGGGGAGCTGCTTGAGGAGACAGTCTGTCCCTTATAGGAGGTCAAGTGCTGAGCTGTGAGCTCCATTGTTCTATTCAGAGCTGCTGGGCAGGTACATTTAAGTCTGCTGCAGCGGAGCTCATAACCGCCTTTTTCCCCCAGGTACTCTGTCCTGGGAAGGTGGGGCTTTATTTATAAGTTCCTGACATGTTGCTGCCTTTTCTCAGAGATGCCCTGCCCAGCGAGGAGGTAGTCTAGTCACAGTCTGCCAGCAGAGGTGTTGCTGAGCTGCCATGGGCTCTGCTCAGCTGCTGTTTGAATTTCCTTGTGGTTTTGTTTACAGAGGTACAGTTAGAACTGCCTTATTAATGGTGGACTGCCTCGGTAATGGTGGACTGCCTCAGTAGTGGTGGACTGCCTTGGTAATGGCTGACGCCCTTCCCGCACTTAACTGGACCATCTGGAGTCCAGCTGCGCTTGCTGCGAAACTCTCAATCCAGAGCGTTTCAGATTGCTGGTCTTTGTAGGAGTGGGACCCGCTGAGCCAGATTACCTGGCTCCCTGTTTCAGTTCCCTTTTTTTCAGTTGAATGGGTGACTCTGTATCCCAGGCATTCCAGGCACCAGTTGAAACGACCACCCAGATTTGTTTCAGTTTTTGTGCAGAGACCCACGGCGCTGGCTGAAAGAGCCATGCTGGAAACTCCTGGCGCTTTTCAGCTCAGAGATCTATTGGTCTCTGAGCAGTAAAAACTCATTTGGAAATGCAGTGATCACTCACTCTCTGTGTTGTTCTCGCTGGGAACTGCACTCCAGAGCGGTTCCTTATTTGGCCATCTTGGAGAAGCTGTTTTCTACTATTGAGTGCAGACCTACAAGCAAATTAGGTTTATAAAGAAATACAGTCACATCTGACTTGTGCCTCTTTTCTTGTTTCTCTCTCCTGCTAAATCTTAAGTTCCTATGGCATGTTTGTGTTATATTCATTGTTATATCTCTAGAATTTAGGCTTACATTTGTTCACTTAAATATTTGTTTATTGAATAAAGAATAAACTGATTTAGACATTTTGATTCTGTTGTATATTTGCACTTCTTAACATACAAACAAGTTTATATAACCAATATGACCAGACTGAGCCCAAAGCCCCATGACTTTCATGATAATCAGGTCAGGTCTCTCTGCTCAAAGCCATCCCATATCTTCCTATGATGCTCTGAGTAAAAGTTCAAGTCTTTATAGACGCCTTCTAACATGCCCACAAACTAGTTCTCTCTCTGAAATTCTGCATCTCTCCCTACCTGCTCATTCCATTTCAGCTGCTCTGGTTTATTTGCACATCCTGGTATATATGAGACATGATCTGCTTTGAACATGTGTCCTCAAACATCCACTTGTATAACCTCCCCCACTGCAGTAGAACAGATCCCTGGTTGGCTTGGGCTGACCTGTCTCTCCCAGACTGCTAATTGTAATACTTAGAATAGCTGTAGAATGTACCAAGAATGCAATCTCCTGAGATAAGAAGGAACTCTCTGGAATAGCCCAGGATATATCCTTGTTCCTCCTAGAACAGATGTCTTATAGTGCTTAAGCTCAGTCATTCAAGCAGTGCCCAGGGTATAAAACCCAGGGCGTTGTGCATGCTTTGGGGGTCTCTCAACTGCTGTTTGACATGGGACACATACAGGAGAGACTCCATCCACCTAGAGCAGCTTTCCTGAGCCTTGGGAGGTTGGCTTGCCATGGATCTTAGGTTTCTGTTTGTCCTTGCTGCCTATCTGTGAGTAATAAATCTGCTTTGCCTGATGTCTTGTGTGTATTCAGAATCATCAGGCTCATCCAAGTGGTGGAGAACCTTTGCATTCATCTCTTTCTAGTCTGTACTCAAATACCACTTCTCTTTGAAGCCTTCCCTGACTAACCTTTTAAAAATTGCAACCTCCCTGACCCTACCCAGGAACCCATTTCCTGCTTTATTTATCTCGTAAAAAATTATCTGTTTTCCTTCTCTAAAATGCTTCTTGAGGAAAGGGTATTTTTAAAAATTTATTATACTGCAAAACAGTGCTTGACATAAAGTAGGTTATTTATTTATTTAATTTTTTATTCCCATAGGTTTTTGGGTAGCAGGTGGTATTTGGTTACATGAGTAAGTTTTTCAGTGGTGATCTGCGAGATTTTGGAGCACCCATCACCTAAGCAATACACACTGAACCCAGTTTGTAGTCTTTTTACCCTAATTTCCTTTCTGTCCTTTCCTGTGAGTTCCCAATGTCTATTGTATCATTCTTACACCTTGGCATTTTAATACCTTAGCTTTCACTTATGAGTGAGAGCATATGATGTTTAGTTTTCCATTCCTGAGTTATTTCATTTAGAGTAAAAGTCTCCAATCCCATCCAGGTTTCTGCAAATGCCATCAATTCATTCCTTTTTATGTCTGAGTAGTATTCCATCATATATATATGTATGTGTGTGTGTGTGTGTGTGTGTGTGTTATATATATATATATATATATATATTACAGTTTCTTTATCCACTCATTGATTGATGGGCATTTAGGCTGGTTCCACATTTTTACAATTGTGAATTGTGCTGCTATAAACATGTGTGTGCAAGTATCTTTTGACCTTGTTGGGTTAAACTGAGTGCTGGTTCTCTTCTGGAGACCCATTCCTACAAATCACTCTGAATTTCCTCTCTTCTGGCACACACCCCTGCTCAGCTTACCTGACTTCTACTCTGTCCTCCTATTTTGAATTTTGGTTTTAAACATTTTCTAATCGCCAGTCCCTTGTAGGTGTTCAGGTAGCTTATCTAGAAAGTCTTATCTGCCATCTCCGGAACAGCTTCATTTATACTCTGTTGGATTATTGATTTTCTGAAAAAAAAAAAAAAGCCTTGATTTCTTTCATGTCACTGTCACTTCTCACACCCAGCCCCCAGTCACACATCCAGTATGTTGTTGGCAGCCTTGTCTTGTCTCGTCTGTCATGTAATCTGATTGTCAAACAAGTTGTCACTCACTACAAATGTTAGCATATTGAATTCTCTCATTTACATTGCAAGTACTCTTAGCCCAACTGGATTAAGGCCATTTGACATACACATTTTGGGATTTTTTTTTTCCAGGTTGGATGGAAAGTGGAGTGGGAGGGTGAGTAAGGATGGGAGTTAGGCATAGTAATTATATACAGTGAACTCAAGAACTGCCACCGTTTTTTTATTTTAAAGCATTGGCAGAGATTTGAAAAAATTCACTTAGTCTGTTGCCTTAATTTATAGAAATGAGCAAATGCTGGCCTATGGATAGCAATTTCTTTCTCAAAGTCACTGACAAATAAGTTGTAGAGATGGGAGCAGAGACCAGGTCTTCTATTTCTCAAACCAGCTTTCTAGGTTACCAGGCTTTCTCCCAAAAAGGATATTTTAGGAAACTATACTGAAATATGTCTATATCCAGTGAGACTTGGAAACCTTTTTCCTTCCAAACGTTAACTCTCCTCTCTTCTCTGTCTTAGTTCCTTTCATTTTAATTGAGAGAAACTTAGGAATTCAGGTAACTACACGGTCCTTAGGTTTAATCATGAAAACACCATCATAGGGTGTCATTGGTAGAACCAAAGTACAACTGTTGTATTTGATTTGTAGTTCACCGCTTTTTTTTTCACATTGGTTTTCTGAGTGGCATTGAAGTTAATCAATTCCCAGCTATAGCCTATGGGGTTAATGTACAACATGGTCATGTTAAAACAGAATTTGTATTATGGAGAAAATGTGTATAAGTCATTTGAATAAGTTTCTATTGCAATATTATTAGCTTATTTGTAACATTGGGAGTCTGTTCTATTATAATACTGTCCTAAGCTGAATAAGAACAAATATGAAAGTATTCAGATAAGAGTGATACAATCACATATGTTGGGTATAAAAATGGCACATTGCAAAAAATGGCCACAATTCTTCACTCTTCCCTGTATATGTAGCTTTTGCAATGTGATCTTACTGGCCTTGGGCCTCACTTTGGCCAATAAAATGCAGCAGATGTGACAGTGTGCCAAGGCCTCAAGAGTCCTGAATATATCTCAGGCTTCTTCCAGATTTAGGTCTTAATAAGGCATAAAAACCAGCTCAGACATCATGAGAACAAGCCTCAGCTAGCCTGCTGTAGGATGACAGACCATGTATAGCAGAAGTAAGTCATCCCAGCTGAGACCATGCTAGACCAGCCATCTTCTGGCTAACCTAGCAAATGACCACAGATGCATGCATGAGCCCAGTGTAGATCAGAAGAATCACCCAGCTGAGCCTAGCCCAAATTGTTGACCTGCAGAATTACTGTTTTAAGCCACTAAGTTTTGGGATAGTTTCATATGCAGCTACCTGATAGAGAATAAATAGCTAGCTATTTGCTACAATAGCTAATTGATAAATAATGGGAAGTCTTTTCTAGTGAATTCATTTATAATGCTGTGTCTGAGACAAAGCAGGGTATTATTTAAGGATGGACCTGTCTGTAATCCAGTGCTTAGTTATAATTTTAGTTGGAAAATTACAGACTTGCTTGTTCTGATTGTTAGTCCATTTTAGCTTCAAAGGTTAGCTCTGGTAGCCTTTTTGGAACCATGGAAACATAGGAGAATTTTTTTCATTTGTGCTATGTAAATAAGAACGTGTTTTCAGCCTGTGATGAAAATAAAGGTAGATGAGGAATTAGAGAACTTAAGAGTTTTTCTTGACCTTAGCACTGATAAACTGAGGCTGTGTTCACCTCGCCAACATAGAAGACTCTGCCAATGAGGGTAGTTTCAGGTTCTCTTCTTGTCAGTAGTTTGAATGAGTAAGGGTGGGATAGAAATGACCATCCAGACATATGGATAAAAAGTTAAAAACAACAGCAACAACACTTTGTCTTCAAGTTAAGTCGTCAAAATTGTATTGATTGAGTCCTCTAAGTGTATCATTATTTGCCTTGATAAAAACTATGAATAATACACTGCCAGAGAATGTAGCGTGTAAGTAGGAAACCCAAAGAACTGTGCAAGTGTCAGCCTTCCTTTGTAAACTCAGCTGTTCCTCATTGCATCTTTTCTCATTTATCGCCAAATGTATATGAAAACATTCTCCATTTTTAGAGGGATATCAAGACTGAACATTTGAGTATCTGGTATTTTGGGAAAAAAAGGACAAAATGCAGTCATCTGGTAGTTTTAAGTGGCAGTTTTAAATACATGCCAAAATATCCTAAAATTAGGTAGATAAACGACGTAGCTATCCAGCTTTTATAGAAAAGATCAATTTAACACATTGCAGTGTGGGAATAAAACCACAAGATGGCGAAAGAATGACTCTAATCTCTAAGGCTTTATTTTTCCAAACTAAAAGCTCTATCCCATTTGAGCTAATTAACCCTGCCATTAATTCAATGGAAGGGTTAATTAAAGCTAGGCATAATAGTTATGGTTTCCAAAAATATTTTGACCTTTTAATAATCTCCATCTCATTTGTGTCCAGGGAACAGCAAGAAATGAGAATTTAGCTTGCTGAGAGTAAATCTACATTTCTTTTTGGTTTAAGGACTAGAGCCTAACAAAATCGATTACAGTCAGTAGACACAGAGCTCAAATATGCTAAGATCTCCCTTGAATTCAAATGAAGTGAATTGTTTTACATTTTGGTCCCAAATTCTATATAGGGAGAGGAGATTAGGAAAAAAAGAAGCACTATTTTTCTGTAACGAATCTGGAAGAAGTAGATTCAGAAGCAAGTTACGTTAAACTTCCTACTTCAAATTATTGCTGAGGCAGGCCAGGTTAATATGTGAAGAAGAAACGGAATAGGAGAGAAATGATAGAAGTAAGGTTGAGCTAATTTTGTAATAAAAGGAAACCTTTCTGATGCATTGCTGTGACTTTCCGTATGTTGTATTTTAAAATCCTTCCCCTGATCCTATGACATGAGTAGTATTAGTACCATCCCATTATGTAATAGAAAAATTTGAGGCTTAAGATGGTTATCTAACCAAAGATTACCTAGCCAGTAAGTTGATAAATCATATTTTCAACTGAGATAGTCTACGTCTAGGGTCCTTGCTTTAGCTATTATGTTCTACCACCCCTGAACACATGCTAGAAATAGGATAGCTTCAGTTTTTGTACTTTTATGAAAAATGTATCATACATAATATATAAACAATATGCTGAGATAGTATAATATATAACATATACTACCACACATGCAAGGGAGGAAAAATATTTTTTTTCTACCCTTCTAGGTTCTCAACTGAGTCTCTGACTTAATTGAAAACAGATTAGTAAGAAACAAAACCGTATAGATTTATTTAATATAATGTGACCTGGGAGTCTTCATCAGAAAATGAAGACCCAAAGAAATGGTTAAGCTAGAATGTTTTTATACTAGGTTTGATGATGAGTGAAAAGTCGTGGAAAAATATGATAAAACAGAAAGGGTATGAGCTAAAAGCAGTAAACTGGGGAAATTTAGCAAGGCCTGTTGGTTCAGATTCCTGTTGCCTGAGCCTCCATCTTCTGAGATAAAGATACTCCTTTCTGCCAGGTATAGGGAGGGGTACCGCACAGATGGAGGTCTTCTGATCTGCTTCAGGGGAAGGTCAGAGAGTTCTTCTTGCACCTGAGGTCCTCAAATTCCTTCAGCTTATTCAGAATGCCATGGCACCATAGTTTAGTATAGCATGTCCTGAACACTGTTGTAAAAAGAAAAAAAAAAAATAATTGACTGCAGTTTTATTAAAATATGCTTTTAATGTGGGTGACTTCTTTTCATGAGGGGGTAAGGACAAGCCAAAAGCCAGGGAATCTAAGCTATTACCTGGGTCATTTAGCAAAAATTTCCCAGGAGTATGACCTTATTTTTTGAAACGGAAATGGTGCTACATCTTAATAACTGACCAGCTGTTTTGTGTACCTCCAGGAAAAAAATTGGAAGCTTTCCCAAGTTCAAGATTCTGAATTGGTCTCTGTATGTGCATGTATATGTGTGAACATGTGTGTCTGTTAGTAGCATTTATACTTTTGAAGTTATTAAAGCTTAAAACTACACTAGGAATTTTGGGACACTATGCAGAAGAGAGACAATGAGGGAAAGACAGAAAGACGTGAGAGACAGACACAGACATATACACACATTCACACACATACAGATGATTTGTGAGGCTGGTTGAATGATTGAGGAAACTGACACCCTCAGGCAAAAATTCTCTGTGCTTTGGGACCGACGCCATCTGCCTATTCCATCTCTATTCCTCTTTCTTATTGTCATCTTCTTAAGTATTGGTCTCTCTTGCATAATTATGAAAGGTTTCGACTTCTGCTGATGGTCTTTTCTCTCTGCTGCCCTTAAGCATTCTATATCTGGACAACTCAGCCAACACCCAGCCTTATGGCACCCCTACCCCTGTGACATCCACCTCTGTGTACACCTGTGACATCGTCATCATCTGGAAAGCTCTGGAATGAATCTCTGTTACTTCCTATCTTTCTGGATCTTTTTCTTCCGTATTTACAGCTTATCTACTCTCTCACCTTATTATGATCTCTCGTCTCTTGCCTTTTCACTTTTTTCCCCCATATCCTAGGTTTTACTTTTTCTCTTGCCAGGCTGCATTGCTTGTACAATTTTTAAAATTCTCTTATTAGTACCTTATTCTCTCAAGTTTCCATCAAACTGCAAAATTCATCCTTTAAAACTTGAATCAATGTAAGTAAATTCCTCTCTCTGCATTTATTTCTTAACCCTTGCGGGGAATATGATTTCTCTCTCATCGCAAAGAAACAGGGCAAACTTGGTAATTTTTGTGGCTGGGCATGCAGAAGTAGGCTGGGAGGATAAAAGTGTATGATCTAATGAGTAATAAACTGGGGGAACTTAGAAGGACTCGTTTGTTCAGGTTCTTCCGTGTGTCCTGGTGTGACATTACTTTCCTCTGGACGGGACATATAATTTTCTTATAACCTACTTTAGAGGAAGGTCAGCTAAGTTTTATGGTCTCCCTGTTTCTGCTGTTTTCTCAGATGCCAAGGTGACTTATTTTGGGGTAGCATGTCCTGAACCCCATCACCCTCAGCATTTCTGTTATCCTTCAGCATGCTATGGTATCTTCTTCAAGAACAGTTTTTTTTTTTAACCCCATATTTTACAGATTGGGAACTCAAGGTACACCGATATTAAAAATTTACTCATGGTCATATGGCTAGAAGTTAGCAGAGCCAAGCCAGGTTTTCTATGAAGGTGGTGCAAAAGGAATTTCTGTTTTTGTCATTTTTTTAAATGACAAAAACTGCAATAACTTTTGCACCGACCTGATCACACTAAATTCAATGATTTTTAAAGATGTTTTCGAATGATTTCACAAAAGATATGTACACATTTGTGTGTGTGTTAATTACTTCCATTCAAAAATTTAGTTTTTAAAATTTATTTTTGGTGTAGAATTCTGGCTACAACTAGGATCAAGGAAAATTGCATAAATTTACAAGTTACACCACTAGATGGCGCTCTGAACCCTTCACTCTATTAATAAATGACTTAAAATCAATTTCTTACTAATCTTAAGAGTTTAACTTTAGGAAAGAAAAAGACATAACATACCATGTAATTTATAGTACCTCTAGCAATTATAGCTCAGTTTTCACAAGGTACTCCAGTGAAAGCGGATCAAAATAATTTAAGGATTAGAGCTAAAGCTCTGGAGGGGAAGATTTGGGTATTTGGTCTTGTTTTGGAAGTAATCTTGAGTGTATAAGCTTTCCACAAACTACTAAATCATTTACTGCAGGAAATCTCAATTCCTGGATTTATGGCACATCAGGAGGTCTTCAATTATCTCAAAATATGTGTCATAAAAATCTTATAAAATTAGTTAATTCTCCTTAACTACAAATATGGATTGTAATACTTATAGGAGGGAGGGGAGGCAGCAACGTAGGTATGTGATACATTTAGAAAGAACTAAAATAATTATTTTCTTTTCTATCTAAAATATATCTCTCACTGCTTTTTAATAGTGCTACTAATTTTTGTTATTTTTTTTTCCTTATGGGTAAGGATTTGAGGCATCCAATAAACTGCAAATGTGGCGTGTGCATGGGCTAAACCGTTATGGCATGCATACTCACCAATACCATGACAGGAATTAGATTAGCCTTAGTCATCTAATCACCTGGCAGTGATTTGAGTACAAAGGACAAAGGCCAGAAAGTCTGATGTTGGAGAGGATTAGGAAAGATGGATAGCTTGGAGTGAGATACCCAGTGCTCTGAAATGGGTGTTTTGGACAATTTTATCCAGTTTTATTCTTTTTGTTTTCTTTTTGTGGAGAGCAATTATTGACGCTTCACGTTGCTATAACTGAAAATCCTCCTCGAACACACTCATCTTATACATTCACTTATTTACTCAACAAGTATTTGTGAGCTCCTACTAAGTGCCAGCTCCTGGAGATACAATGGAAATTAAAATCAGATTTGATCCTTGTTTTAAAAAATTTACTATTTTTTGGAAGCTATGGTTATGAATCAAATAATACCAATGAGTATAAACTGGAAACTGTTCTGAAGGAGAGAAACATAATTTGTCAAGATCATGCAAAAAAGGAATCACATCTGTATTCTCCACTCGGTGTGTTCTGGAGAAAAAATGATGTAATTGTTTTGTGTATTGAGTTTAAAACATAAAAATGGAAGAGATGCTCTATTGAGATCAAAGATCATGCACTGTCTCAAATTCCCTCTATGGCTCCCTTTCTTCTTTCTCCCTCCCCGCCCCTTTCTCTTTTCTCTTGATTGATGCTTTACTCTTCCCAGACATTCCTTCCACGTTTTGACTCTAGTAAGACACCATCCCTTAGGAGTGGTAACCAGCTTTCTGAATGAACAGGAGGGAATCATTTGCACAGTCTAGCTCCCCATAAAGTGAATCTCAATCAAGGCAAAATAGAACACCAATAAACAAAAAACGGGAGCCTGGCACATAAGCCCATCATTTCTCTCTTCTAGGGACTACCCTGAGGAGTAGCTCCTTCTTACAACCTTTCCGGAGAAGTTCCCAGATAGAATAAACACAACTGCTCCGCAACGTGCTGGCTCATTGTGAAGTGAGAGCCCCTACAATAGTGTGTTATTGTATCATATCATGTCTTTTGCTTTGCTTTGCTTTCCTTCCCTTTCTCTGTTACTGCCTGCTGTTACATTTCCACTCCTAACCAGAGTGTTACCATCTTGATCCTTGTCAAGGCTTTATTTTCTGGAGGCTAAGATGTGATACTATTTTTTGGTAATGATGCAACCTATTTCTGGTAATGACACAAATCTTTTTAGAAACCTCTGGGGATTTGCAAACCATTGAATAAGAGACTTGGCTTTCCCTCTACTCTCTGAGGATGTGATAACTCGATCTATGAAATTAACTGACAATAGGCAGATTAATAGGAAAAAAGGTAACATTTATTACATGCATGAGGGCGTCACGCTAAAGAAAAATGAATACCCCCCCAGCCCAGTGAGATATAGAAGCTTATATACCCTCTTCTTCTAGGAGAGAAGAGGGAGCATGAACGCAACTTAAGGGAGAGCAAATGATTTGGGGAAGGGATGAATGGGTTTTTCGAAGAATAGATGATGGCTTCCAACAAAATTTGGGTGTGCTGTTGACTTCCAGTCTTCCTCTCCTGTGACAAAATTTAATCTCCTCTGGTTGATGAAATCCCTGGGGAGGGGATTGATGACAATTGAATTCCTTTTGGAATTCCTATTCATCTTTAGGCAGATGAAGGGAGTTCATGGAAAGCTCCTCCCTGCATTTGTTTTCACCAAGTGCCTTCAGCTTGAAGAAATCAGTATAGGTTGACTGCTCCAAAATCTGAAACTTTTGAGCACTGCCATTATGCCCAAGGAAATGTCCATTGGAGCATTTTGGATTTCAGATTTTCAGATTTTGGATACTCAAGTGTTAAGTATAATGCAAATAATCCAAAATCCTGCCCCCCCCCCCCCCCCAAAAAAAATCAGAAATCTGAAGCACTTATGGGTCTAAGTGTTTTGGATGAGGGATACTCAACCTGTAAACCAAGGCAGCATATTTTACTGGTGGCATTTACTGAAATCTTTCACCATCAAATGGGAAATTCAAACATTTTCCTAGTTTCTTTCCACCCAGGGTTGTGAACACCCTGAGTACAAGGGTTTGTACTTCTATCTTCAAATTTCCAGTCTCCAGAAGAATGCTGGTCCATAGTATAAGCTCAACAAATGATATGTCTGACTAAGTAGAACAAATAAAATGTCTGAAAGTCATATATGTGCATTCTGCTTGAAGAAAACATTATACTTACTCAAAATACAAATTGATCAGTGAAGTTAGTCAGGTGGTTGTAGGGGAGAAAAAATCTTTTCCCTCTACCTATCTGAGGTTCATTGGCTGAGGTTTCATGACAAAAGACAGGTTAACAATATAAAAACATACACATTTATTTAATAAACGTTTTACATGACATGGGAGCCTTTATAAGGAAATGAAGACCTGAAGAAGTGGTTAAACCTGAGCGTTTTTATACTAGGTTTGATGAAGTGTGGAAATAGGTGGAGAAATATGATAGGAGAAAAGGGTATGAGCTAAAAGTGGCAAACTAGGGAAACCTAGCAAGGCCTGAGGGTTCAGATTCCTCTCACCTGATCCTATGTCTTCTGTGATAAGGATGCTCCTTTCCTCCAGGGGTAGAGAAGGCACCACTCAGATGAGTGTCTGATGACCTGCTTCAGAGAAAGGTCAGAGAATCCTTCTTGTACCTGCCATATCTCAAATTCCTTCATCTTTTCCAATAATATCAGGTTCATTGACTTTCATGTCCTGTTTTGAAGTTTTAAACCTATAACTTAACCACGATTCAGTCCCCTTCTTTGTAAATTGGTGATCATGACACCCACTTGATTTGCTTCAGCATTGTTGCATGGTCTGCAAGAGATAAAGTATGTGAAAGTGCTTTGCAAGTGTGAAGTGCTGGTTAAATGTGGATATTATTGTTATTACTCCAGAAGAACACTTAGTTCATTGTTTTATAATGGTGAGGCAAACAGTGTCACTAAATAAGACAATATAATGGTCTTAAGCGGCTCTAATTCAGTTTCTCCTTTTTATTCAAGCACACAATTGCATTCTAACACTTCACAGCCTGAAATGGGCCCTGTGGAGGCTGATAAGGAAAATTACAACAAGGAGGTATTTGTGCCCTCCTTTTAATAACTGAGTCAAGGAACAGGCACTTTAATACAGGAAAGAAGGAACACTTTCTCTTACTCAGTCCTCAGCAAGATAATGACTCCATTACAAAGCATGCCTCCCATAATAAAGGATGCAGGCGTACCATCAAGAGTTCTCCCCTGCAGTGGAGGAAGGAGAAAGATGCCATCACCATCAAAACAAAGTGCCCTCAATAGATTTAGCGACTATTTACAAAAGGTTCTCACAGCCTTTTTTTTTTTTAAATCATTAGGGATAGTCATTTTCACAGCCTTTTTTTTTTTTTTTTTTTAATCATTAGGGATAAATGAACTCTCAGTTACAAAGATACCTACAGGGTATATATGTTTTCAATTGCATTTGCATTTATTTGTATAGATATTTATTTACTTTCACAATAATTCATATATATAATTCATATATGTGTGTATATATATATATAAATATATAAAACTGGATATTGCTAAAGGAGAATAAAAAATTTGTACCTTTTTTAGGGAACGTAAGAGAAACTTGTGGTTTATGGCCATGCAGGAGTGTGCATGTGCTTGGAGGCAGGTATATTTTTCTTTCTGTTAACTCTGAATTTCAGAGAGTGATGATCTGAGAAGCTCGAAATAAAAAATGAAGTACTTCTTAGTGAACTGTTGAGACCACCATCAATGCCTACCAGACAGTGCCTGCAATAGAACAGGCATGTGGGAATACTTGTGGAATAAAGCAACAAATGAGTGAATGACATTTACATTCTATAATGACAAAGAAAAAAAGTCTACTGTATTGCTTAGTTCCCAGACTTACCGTATAGCATTTTTAGATGTTATGCATAGAAAGGTTTTGATATTCTTATGTTTCAATGTTTTTTTGTGGTGGTATTTTGTTCTTTCTAATTTAGCTTTGAAACTATAAGCCAATATAAAATTCTAGAGTCAGTGGGGTCAGTGGTGGGGAAGAGCTTGGGAACAATTATAAAATGTATGTTGGGGATTCTTTCTGCTATTGCCCAAATGTTTATGTCCCCCTAAAATTCCTATGTTGAAATCTAGTTACCAATGGTGATGGTATTAGGAAGTTGGGGGGGATTTTCTTTGGGATGTGATTCGGTGATGAGTGTGGAGCCCTAATGAATAGAATTAGGACCGTTATGAAAGAAGCCCCAGAGAGCTGGTTTGCCTCTCCCATCATCTGAGGGCACAGCAAGATGGCACTGTCTGTGAACCAGAAAGTAAGTCCTCACCACACACCAACTCTACCTGTGTCTTTATCTTGCACTTCTCTGCTTCTGGAACTGTGAGAAATAAATTTCTATTGTTTCCAAGCTACCCGGTTTATGGTATTTTCCTATAGCAGCCCAAATGGACTAAGACACTTTCCATTTCTGTATCGTATGTGTGTGAATGTGTGCTTCTGTGTTCCTAGAGCTAAAAGCTAGTCTGAGTGCCTGTCTGCATGTTCAGACTTTGGTTTGAATATTGATTTATTCCTTTGTGTGATTTGGGATAAGTTGTTTAACCTCTGTGGCTCCCACTGTAAAATTTGGCTAATAGTAGTATCTTTCTTTCTCTCTTTATTTTTCTTTTTCCTGTTTCTTTTTTTAAAAATTATATTTTAAGTTCTGGGTTACATGTGCAGATCGTGCAGGATTCTTGCATAGGTTTACACATGTCATGGTGGTTTGCTGCATCCATCCCTGCCCCCGCCATCATCTACATTGGGTATTTCTTCTAATGTTATCTCTTCCCAATTCCCCCCACCCCTTGCTCTGCTCTCCTAGCCCCCCACCCCACAACAGTCCACAAAGTATGATGTTCCCCTCCCTGTGGCCATGTGTTCTGATTGTTCAACACCCGCTTATGAAAACCAAATGTGGTGTTTGGTTTTCTGTTCTTGTGTCAGTTTGCTGAGAACGATGGTTTCCAACTTCATCCATTTCCCTGCAAAGGACATGAACTCATTCTTTTTTATGGCTGCACAGTATTGCATGGTGTATATGTGCCACATTTTCTTTATCCAGTCTATCATTGATGGGCATTTGGGTTGGTTCCAAGTCTTTGCTAATGTAAACAGTGCTGGAGTAAACATACGTGTGCATGTGTCTTTATAGTAGAATGATTTATAATCCTTTGGGTGTATACCCAGTAATGGGATTACTGGGTCAAATGGTATTTCTATTTCTAGGTCCTTGAGGAATCACCACACTGTCTTCCACAATGGTCTAAATAATTTATACTTCCACTAACGGCGTAAAAGAGTTCCTGTTTCTCCCCATCCTCTCCAGTATCTGTTGTCTCCTGATTTTTTAATGATCACCATTCTAACTGGCGTGAGATGGTATCTCAATGTAGTTTTGATTTGCATTTCTCTAATGACCAGTGATGATGAGCTTTTTTTCATATGTTTGTTGGCTGCATAAAAGTCTTCTTATGCAGTCTGTTCATATCCTTTGCCCACGTTTTGATGAAGTTGTTCTTTTTTTCTTGTAAATTTGTTTAAGTTCTTCGTAGATTCTGGATATTAGCCCTTTGTTGGATGCGTAGGTTGCAAAAATTTTTTCCAATTTTTTGGTTGCTGGTTCACTCTAATGATCGTTTCTTTTGCTGTGAAGAAACTCTGAAGTTTAATTAGGTCCCATTTGTCTGTTTTGGCTTTTGTTGCCATTGCTTTTGGTGTTTTAGTCATGAAGTCCTTGCCTATGCCTATGTCCTGAATGGTATTGCCTAGGTTTTCTTCTAGGGTTTTTATGGTGTTAGGTCTTATGTTTAAATTTTTAATCCATCTGGAGTTAATTTTTGTATAAGGTGTAAGGAAGGGATCCAGTTTCAGTTTTCTGCATATGGCTAGCCAGTTTTGCCAACACCATTTTGTAGAGAGCCAGAGTAGCCCACTCCCTCTGGGGGGGATCAGCAGCAAGGCTGCTGTGAACTTTGGGTGAACTCCAGAGAAGTAAAACTATAATAGGAGGATGTTTATGTTTCGAGTTGGAAGAGAGACAGGCCTAGAGAGATAACCAGCTTTCACTGACCTTGATGCAAGATAGTTATTAGCTGAAGTATGTTAACTGAAGTATAAGAATAATATTCACAGGCTGTTCTGAGTAACGGCATCCTCCCTCTGCTATGTGCTTTGTGAACATATAAAATAAAGCACTCTGAGACAGGTTGGGGACGGATAGACTGACATCCTCACTCTCCCGACTGCCTGGCCCAGCTTTCTCTATGTTATGTTTGTGTCTTTCTTTATCCCCCCACCATTCCCTCTTAGGTCTTTGAACCCTTGTGCAGTACAGGACGCAGCACATACCAGACCATTTATTAAATAGGGAATCCTTTCCCCGATGCTTATTTTGTCAGGTTTGTCAAAGATCAGATGGTTGCAGATGTGTGGCATTGCTTCTGAGGCCTCTGTTCTGTTCCATTGGTCTATATCTCTGTTTTGGTACCATTACCGTGCTGTTTTGATTACTGTGGCCTTGTAGTATAGTTTGAAGTCAGGTAGTGTGATGCCTCCAGCTTTGTTTTTTTTGCTTAGGATTGTCTTGACTATGTGGGCTCTTTTTTGGTTCCATATGAAGTTTAAGGTGTTTTTTTTTCCCAGTTCTATGAAGAATGTCAATGGTAACTTGATGGGGATAGCATTTAACCTATAAATTACTTTGGGCAGTATGGCCATTTTCATGATATTGATTCTTTCTAACGATAAGCATGGAATGTTTTTCCATCTGTTTATGTCCTCTCTTATTTCCTTGAGCAGTGGTTTTTAGTTCTCCTTGAAGAGGTCCTTCACATCCCTTGTTAGATGTATTCCTAGGAATTTTATTAGGTGTATTCCTAGGCATTTTATTCTCTTTGTAGCAATTGTGAATGGAAGTTGACTCATGACTTGGCTCTCTGTTTGTCTGTTTTCAGTGTATAGGAATGCTTGTGATTTTTGCATATTGATTTTGTATCCTGAGCCTTTGCTGAAGTTGCTTATCAGCTTAAGGAGATTTGGGCTGAGACAATGGGGTCTTCTAAATATATAGTCATGTCGTCTGCGATTAGGGACAATTTGACTTCCTCATTTCCTGACTGAATGCCCTCTATTTCTTTTCTTGTCTGATTGCTCTGGCCAGAATACTATACCATGTTGAATAGGAGTAGCAAGAGGGCATCATTGTCTTGTGCCAGTTTTCAAAGGGAATGCTTTCAGTTTTTGCCCATTTAATATGATATTGGCTATGGATTTGTCATAAATAGCTTTTATTATTTTAAGATATGTTCCATTAATACCTAGTTTATTAAGAGTTTTTAGCATAAAGCACTGTTGAATTTTGTTGAAGGCCTTCTCTGCATCTATTGAGATAATCTTGTGGTTTTTGTCTTTGGTTCTGTTTATGTGATGGATTACGTTTATAGATCTGTGGATGTTAAACTAGCCTTGCATCCTAGGGATTAAGCCAACTTGATCATGATGGATAAGCTTTTTGATGTGCTGTTGGATTCGGTTTGCCAGTATTTTATTGAAGATTTTTGCATCTATGTTCATCATGGATATTGGCCTGAAATTTTCTTTTTTAGTTGTGTATCTGCCAGGTTTTGGTATCAAGATAATGTTGGTCTCATAAAATGAGTTAGGGAGGATTCCTTTTTGTATTGTTTGGAGTGTAGGGAATCCATGAGCCCCACATGTTGGTGCCAGATCTAGGGATCCATGAGCCCCATGTTGGCACCAGAATGTAGGGAGCCAGCCCTACATCACTTGTGGGTACCCCAAATTTGGTGGCAACAAGGGAATGAGAAAAAGACAGATTAACAGAGACAGTGGGACCAGGGGCCATTACTTTATTACTCTGGAGGAGGCAGTGAAAGCCCCAAGCTCTGATCATCCACACTATTTATTGATTGGAATCACTTTGATCTATAGGGTAGGGGAGGAGTGATGGTGGAGTGAATCAGTGAGCCAGAAGTGAATCAGTGATCCAGAATTGGTGTGTCATTCTAAGAAGTGATGACAGTGGCAGTTTGGGAGTTTCACAAAACAAGAACATGTGGTTATCTTTAGCTTACTATTTATGTACAGCTGATGGAACATGGACCTTACAAGGAGCCTACAAGTCTGGCTACATCATAGTGCTACGAAGGGGTTTACGTCCTTGAGCACAATGTTATGGTAAGAGAGCCAAGGTCACCCTGTGCCAGAACATGAGGCACGGAGAGGCCTTCCTCCTCAGAGGCCTCCTGTGGCCTTCTGCAGTTTGTTGTTCCTTGTTTATGTGTTACTCCTAACTAATTTATGTAGGCACTCTGTAAGTCCTTTCTCCTTACATGGAATTGTTTCAGAAGGAATGGTACCAGCTTCTCTTTGTCCCTCTGGTAGAATTCGGCTGTGAACCCATCTGGTCCTGGACTTTTTTTGGTTGGTAGGCTATTAATTGCTGCCTTAACTTCAGTGCTGATTATTGGTCTATTCAGGGATTCAACTTATTGATTTAGTCTTGGGAGGGTGTAAGTGTCCAGGAATTTATCCATTTCTTCCATGTTTACTGGTTTATGTGCATAGAGGTGTTTTTAGTAATCTCTGATGGTAGTTTGTATTTCTGGAATCAGTGGTGATATCCCCTGTATCATTTTTTATTGCATCTATTTGATTCTTCTCTCTCTTCTTTCTTATTAGTCTGACTAGCGGTCTATCTATTTTATTGATCTTTTCAAAAACCAACTCCTGGATTTATTGATTTTCTGAAGGGTCTTTTGTGTCTCTAGCTCTTTCAGTTCTGCTCTGATCTTAGTTATTTCTTGTCTTCTGCTAGCTTTTGAATTTGTTTAATCTTGCTCCTCCAGTTCTTTTAATCATGACATTAAGGTGTTGATTTTAGATCTTTTCTCACTTCTCATGTGGGCAGTTAGTACTATAAATTTCCCTCTAGACACTGCTTTAAATGTGTCCCAGATTCTGGTACATTGTGTTTTCATTCTCATTGGTTTTGAAGAACATCTTTATTTCTGCCTTCATTTCATTATTTATCTAGTAGTCATTCAGGAGCAGGTTGTTTTATTTCCATGTAGTTGTGTGGTTTTGAGTGAGTTTCTTAATGCTGAGTTGTCATTTGATTGCACTGTGGTCTTAGAGACTGTTTGTTATGATTTCCGTTCTTTTGCATTTGCTGATGAGTGATTTACTTCCAATTATGTGGTCAAGTTTAGAGTAAGTGCAATGTGGTGCTGAGAAGAATGTATATTCTGTGGATATGGTGTGGAGAGTTCTGTGGATATCTGTTAGGTCCACTTGGTCCAGATATGAGTTTAAGTCCTGGATATCCTTGTTAATTTTCTGTCTTGTTGATCTGTCTAATATTGACAGTGGAGTGTTAAAGTCTCCCACTATTAATGTGTGGGAGTCTAAGTCTCTTTGTAGGTCATTCAGAACTTGCTTTATGTATCTGGGTGCTCCTGTATTGGGTGCATATATATTTAGGATAGTTAGCTCTTCTTGTTGCATTGATCCCTTTACCATTATGTAATGGCCTTCTTTGTCTCTTTTGATCTTTGTTGGTTTAAAGTATGTTTTATCAGAGACTAGGATTGCAATCCCTGCTATTTTTTGCTCTCCATTTGCTTGGTAAATCTTCCTCCATCCCTTTATTTTGAGCCTATGTGCGTCTTTGCATGTGAGATGGGTCTCCTGAATACAGAACACTGATGGGTCTTTACTGTATCCAGTTTGCCAGTCTGTGTCTTTGACTGGGGCATATAGCCCATTTACATTTAAGGTTAATATTGTTTTGTGTAAATTTGATCCTGCCACTTTGATGCTAGCTGATTGTTTTGCCCATTAGTTGATGCAATTTCTTCCTTGTGTTGATGATCTATACAATTTGGTATGTTTTTGCAGTGGCTGGTACTGGTTGTTCCTTTCCATGTTCAGTGCTTCCTTCAGGAGCTCTTGTAAGGCAGGCCTGGTGGCAATGAAATCTCTCAGCAATTGCTTGTCCATAAAGGATTTTATTTCTCCTTATGAAGCTTAGTTTGGCTGGATATGAAATTCTGAGTCAAAATTTTTTTTCTTTAACGATGTTGAATATTGGCCCCTAGTCTCTTCTGGCTTGTAGGGTTTCTGCCAAGAGATCTGCTGGGCTTCCCTTTGTGGGTAACCCGACCTTTCTTTCTGGCTGCCCTTAGCATGTTTTCCTTCATTTCAATCCTGGTGAATCTGACGATTATCTGCCTTGGGGTTGCTCTTTTTGAGGAATATCTTTGTGATTGGTGTTCTCTGCATTTCGTGAATCTGAATGTTGGTCTGCCTTGCTAGGTTGGGGAAGTTCTCCTGGATAATATCCTGAAGAGTGTCTTCCAGCTTGGTTTTATTCTCCCTATCACATTCAGGTATGCTGATCAAATGCAGTTTTGTTCTTTTCACATAATCCCATATGTTTTGGAGGCCAGGTCATTTATTTTCACTCTTTTTTCTCTAATCTTGCCTTCTCAATTTATTTCATTGAGTTCATCTTCAATCTCTAATATCCTTTCTTCTACTTGATCAATTCGACTATCGAAACTTATGTATGCTTTGCGAAGTTCTTGTGCTGTATTTTACAGCTCCATCAAGTCGTTTATGTTCTTATCTAAGCTGGTTATTCTGGTTATTCACCTAACCTTTTTTCAAGGTTCTTAGTTTTTTTTTGCATTGGGTTAGAACACGCTCCTTTAGCTCAGAGAAGTTTGTTATTACTCACCTTCTGAAGCCTGCTTCTGTCAATTTGTTAAACTCATTCTCCATCCAGTTTTGTTCCCTTCCTGATGAGAAGTTGTGATCCTTGAAGAAGAGGTGTTCTGGTTTTTGGTGATTTCACCCTTTTTGCACTGGTTCCTTCCCATCTTTGTGGATTTATCTACCTTTGGTATTTGATGTTGGTGTCTTTCGGATGGGGTCTCTGAGGGGACATCTTTTTTGTCAATGTTGAAGCTATTTCTTTCCGTTTTTTATTTTTCCTTCTATCAGTCAGGCCCCTCTGCTGCAGGACTGCTGGAAGTCCACTCTAGACATTGCTAGCCTAGGAATCACCTGTGGGGGCTGCAGAATAGCAAGGATTACTGCCTGTTCCTTCCTCTTGTAGCTTCATCCCAGAAGGGTACCCACCAGATGTCAGCCAGATCTCTCCTGTATGAAGTGTCTCAGGATAAATGGGGGTCAGGGAGCCACCTGAGGAGGTAGTCAGTCTCGTATCAGAGCTCAAGTGCTGTGCTGGGAGCTCCATTGCTCCCTTCAGAGCTGTTGGGCAGGGACTTTTAAGTCTGCTGAAGTGGAACTCACACTTCCCAGGTGCTCTGTCCAAGGAAGGTGGGGCTTTATTTATAAGTCCCTGCTGGGCTGTTGCCTTTTTTCAGAGATGCCCTGCCCAGCAAGAAGGGGAGTCTAGTCACAGTCTGCCTGCAGAGTTCTTGCTGTGCTGCCATGAACTCCACCCAGCTGCTGTGTAAACTTCTGTGCAATTTTGTTTACATAGGCAGGGTTAGAACTGCCTCAGTAATGGCAGATGCCCTCCTCCCACCATGCTCCACTGACCCAGGTCAAGGTCAGACTGCTCTGCTGGCTGTGAGAATTTCAAGCCAGTGGGTCTCAGCTGTTGGTTTTTGTGGGGGTGGGACCTGCTGAGCCAGATCACTTGGCTCCCTGCCTTTAGCCCACGTTTTTTGGGAGGAATGAGGGGTTCTGTCTCTCTGCTGTTCCAGGCACTGGCTAAAATGGCTGCCCAAAACGGCCACCCTGTTTTGTGTTGGAAACCCAGTGTACTGGTGTTGTAGGTGCCAGTAAGAATCTCCTGGTCTGCCAGTTGTAAAGACCATGGGAAAAGCACAGTATTTGAACCTGAGTGCTGGAGTGTCCAGAAAAGTCCCTAATGGCTTCCCTTGGCTAGGAGGGAGAGTTCTCCAGCCCCTTGCACTTCCTGGGTGAGGCAACACCCCACCCTGCTTCAGTTTGTCCTCCTTGGGCTACACCCAGTGTCTAACCAGTCCCACCGAGATGAACCTGGTACCTCGGTTGGAAATGCAGCGATCACTTGCCTTCTGCATTGCTGTCGCTGGGAATGAGACTCTGGAGCTGTTCCTATTCGGCCATCTGGATGGAAATCAAGTAGTACCTTTCTTATAAGATTGTTGTAAAAATATAGGGAGTTTATATATATATAAACTGGTATTGTAGGTGCCAGCAAGAATCTCCTGGTTTGCCAGTTGTTAAGATTTATATATATATAAATTTATTAAAAAAAAAAATATATATAAGCTCCATATATTTTTACAACAATCTTATAAGATTTATATATATATATATATATATATACACACATAAACATTTATATACATAAATGTAGGGAGTATATTTATATTAATATATATATATTTACTCCTGAATTTATATATATAAAACTCCCTACACATTATATATAACATAATATATGGCACCTCTCTATTTTGGATAGTATTATTAATAAGTTGTCAGGGTTACTCAGTTTTTCAAAGTGAGGGTAACATATAGCTGCTTTTGTGCCATTAAGTGATTGTTCTTAAAGGCCTGTCCCATTTCCTGCCTACTAACAGAGAAAATCTAGCACAGTGGACTTTGCTGACAAGGATCAACTCATTTTTTAAAGGAAAGCTGGATAACAGCAAGCACTATAACTTTTAAACATCATACATATAATAAACAAAAAATTGGAACTCTTTTGACTTCTTAGGGCCTTTTAAGGTTAAAATTAATTTATTGAGATATATTGGAGAATCCGATTTCTCATCAATCAACTCTCTAAAAATTTCATGCTCTTCTTTCATTACATGTGAAAAAAAATTACTTCTTTTTTTTTTTGACAGATTCTCTCTCTGTTGCCCAGGCTGGAGTGCAGTGGCATGATCTCAGCTCACTGCAACCTTGGCCTCCTGGGCTCAGGCGATTCTCCTGCATCAGCCTCCTGAGTAGCTGGGATTAAAGGTGTGCACTGCCATGCCTGGCTCATTTTTGTATTTTTAGTAGAGATGGGGTTTCACTGTGTTGGTCACGCTGGTCTCAAACTCCTAACCTTGTGATCCACAAGCCTCAGCCTCCCAAAGTGCTGGGATTACAGACATGAGCCACCGTGCCTGGCCATATTTACTTCTTTATTGTAAAAAATTTACCAGAAATTCCAGAGATAGAGTTATGAAAAGGAAAAGATAAAAAGACTTGTAATCTCCTAATCCAGAGATGTTGAGGTACATTTTTTCCATAATTTCTCTTTGTGTGTGTGTGTGTGTGTGTGTATATATATACACACAAAAAAAATAATGTGTATCTTTTTAGCACATCTTGTCTATACATATATATATATATATATATATATATATAATATATACACACATACATATGCATCTTCAGTAAATGTATCATGAATATATTTCTATCCATACATGCTATGGTGAGCCCTTATCAGTCTATGTCAACAATAATCTTTCATTTTTTCAATACTGTTCTAAGAGTTTTATGTGTATTAACTCATATCCTCCTGAGAACAACCCAATTAGGTAGTATTACTGTTACACCCATTTTACAGATGAGGAATCCAAGAAACAAAGAGGCTACACTACTTGCCACAGGCCATTTAAACTAGCATGTGGCAGTGCCAAGATTTGAACACAACTGTGTTTCCTTAGTAAATTGTCTTTACTATTCTCCCCCACAACTGATCTCACCCTTTATTCTTTCTCTTCAAACGTCCCACACTGTAAGGCCCCAGTGCTTTCCCCTCATGTTTGCTAACAGGCTCCTCATTTTCCCTGAGGCTTCCTAGGACCAGCATGGAGGCTGCAAAACTTGCTCCCTGAGGCACCCTTGTTTGTACTTTGCGAAATGAAGGGAAGGGCAAGGGAGAGAAAAACAAAAGGAAGTGTAGGTGCTGGCCCTTAGAGGCCCCAGCTGAGTGAGAATTAATAGCAGAAACTAGCATCAACAGCAATTGAAGACAGAGGCAGCAGCATGCTGGGCCCATGCCCGACATGTATCAATAATGAATTCATTACTGATAAATGAATTCAGTAAAGTTTCATGACTTTTTTTTTTTTAATCAGGTCTAGGAGCTTTTTGGATGAGTCTTTAGGGTTTTCTTAATACACAATCGTATTATCAGTGACAGCAACAGTTTGACTTCCTGTTTTCCAATTTGGTTGATTTTCTTTTTCTTTTCTTTCTCTTGCCTAATTGCTCTGGCTAGGACTTCCAGGACTATGTGGAATGGAAGTGGTGAAAATGGGCATCCTTGTCCTCTTCCAGTTGAGGTGAAATGCTTTCAACTTCTATCCATTCGGTATGATGTTGGCTTTGGATTTGTCATAGATGGATTTTATTACTTTGAGGTATGTCCCTTCTATGCCAATGTTTGGAGGGTTTTCATCATGATCCTGGATTTTATCAAATGCTTTTTTTGCATCTATTGAAATGATCATGTAATTTTTATTTTTAATTCTGTTGATGTAGTGCATCACATTTATTGACTTGTGTATGTTAAACCATCCCTGCATCCCTGATATGAAACTCACTTGATCATGCTATATTACTGTTTTTTTGATATGCTGTTGGATTCAGTTATCAGTATTTTGTTGAGAATTTTTGCATCTATGTTCATCAAGGATATTTGTCTGCAGCTTTCCTTTTTTGTTGATATCCTTTCCTGGTTTTTGTATTAGGGTGATACTGGCTTCATACAATGATTTAAGGAGGCTACTCACTTCGTTTATCTTTTGGAATAGTTTCATTAGGATTGGTATAAATTCTTCTTTGAATTTCTGATAGACTTCAGCTGTGAATTCATCTGGTCCCGGACTTTTTTTGTTGTTGGCATTTTTTATTTATTAGTAATTCAGTCACTGCTTGTTATTGGTCTGTTCAGAGTTTCTATTTCTTCCTGACTTAACCTAGCTGAGTTGTATATTTTCAGGAATTTATCCCTCTCCTCTGGATTTTCTAGTTTGTGTGCATAAATGTGTTCATAGTAACCTTGAATGATCTTTTGTATTTCTGTGGTGTTGTTTGTAATATCTCCTGTTTCATTTCTAATTAAGCTTATTTGGATTTTCTCTCTTCTTTTCTCAGTTAATCTGGCTAATTGTCTATGAATTATCTTTTTTTTATTTTTTTGGTTTCAATTTTATTTAGTTCTGCTCTGATCTTTTTTTTTCTCTCTCTGCTGGGTTTGGGTTAGGTTATTCTTGTTTCTCTAGTTCCTTGAAGTGTTAATATTAGGTTATCTATTTGTACTCCTTCAGGCTTTTTGATGTATGCATTTAATGCTATGAACTTTCTTCTTAGCACTGCTTTTGCTGTATTCCAGAGGTTTTGATAAGTTGTGTCATTATTATTATTTGTTTCAAAAATTGTGTAAACTTCCATCTTGATTTCATTGTTAACCCAAAGATCATTCAAGAGCAGATTATTTAATTTCCATGTATTTGTATAGTTTGGTGGGTTCCTTTTGATGTTGATTTCCAGTTTTAATCCACTGGTTTGAGAAGATACTTAACATGATTTTGATTTTCCTAAATGTATTGGGACTTGTTTTGTGGCCTATCATATGGTCTGTGTTGGAGGGTGTTCCATGTGGTGCTGAGAAGAATGTATATTCTGCAATTTTTGGGAAGAATTTTTTGTAAATATTTGTGAAGTCTATTTGTTCTGGGGCATAGTTTAAGTCCATTGTTTCTTTGTTGACTTTCTGTCTTCATGTCTATCTAGTGCTATCTGTGGAGTGTTGAAGTCCATCACTATTATTGTGTTGCTATCTGTCTCATTTCTTAAGTCTAGTAGTACTTGTTTTATAAAATTGGGAACTCCAGTGTTAGGTGCACATATATTTAGAACTATAGTATCTTCCTGTTGGACTAATTCTTTTATCATTATATAACATTCTTCTTTTTTAACTGTTGTTGCTTTAAAGTTGGTTTTGTATGACATAAGGATAGCTACTCCTGCTCACTTTTGGTGTCCTTTTGAATGGAATACCTTTTTCCACACCTTTACCTTAAGCTATGTGAATCCTTACGTGTTAGGTGAGTCTTTTGAAGACAGCAGATACTTGGTTGGTGGGTATTTTACTTACTGAGTTGATGCTTCAGGCTTCAGACTAATAGGGAAGGTATCCCTGGATGGAGCACTGGTTGTAGCTAAGGCAGGTATGTAGATATAATACCCACTGGTGGGCCAAGGTCTCAGCCTTGATGAAGGTGACTGTGGGAGTCCTCAATTAGATGTGCTGAAGTTTTATCATGATGAAGAGTGAGAGTTATTCACCCCACTGACAGGCCAGGAGGAAAGCTATTCACCTCACATTCTCACTCCTGTCCCAGTGTTTTGGCTATTCAGATCAGACAGGCACCTCTTTCATCTGTATGAATGTTGATGTTCCAAGTAGCGAGTGAATTTGCCTCTAATGCAGGCCTGAACCTGGAGAGTGCTCCTCCTGTGGGACTGTGCTCACCCTGGATTGTTCCAGGAAGGCTGCCTATAGGTGCATCCACACTGCATTCCTATGGGAGAAGCCCCAACTGTGTCTGCAGTGGAGTGCCGGGGGAACAAAGACCCCTTCTCCAAGGTCCTTCACAGAGGCTACCTGCCTCTTGCGGTAGAGATACAGACTTTCCGTGCTGCACTTAGCACTGCAATTACATCTATGCTGTAAGAAACTTCCCATCATTGGCAAGATCTGGTACTCTAGGCCTGCTGTTCAGATTCTCTCTCTCTCTCTCTTTTTTTTTTTTTGAGATGGAGTTTCTCTCTGTTGCCTGGGGATGGAGTTTCTCTCTGTTGCCTGGGCTGGAGTGCAATGGAGCGATCTTGGTTCACTGCAACCTTTGCCTCCTGGGTTCAAGTGATTCTCCTGCCTCTGCCTCCTGAGTAGCTGGGACTACAGGCACATGCTACCATGCCTGGCTAATATTTTTTGTATTTTTAGTAGAGATGGAATTTCACCATGTTAGCCAGGATGGTCTTGATTGCCTGACCTTGTGATCTGCCCACCTTGGCCTCCCAAAGTGCTGGGATTACAGGCATGAGCCACTGTGCGGGCCCAAGATTCTTTTGTCCCTTGGAGTGATCCCTTGATGTGGTGCTCTCCCCTTCCCCTAGGAATGGGGTTTCCTGAGAGCTGATAGTTATTGCTCTTCTGGATCTAGCCACCCAGTGGGGTTACCAGGTGGGAGATTTGGGGTAATTTTTGTGTTTTTTCTTCTGTTTTTCTATGGGTAAATTCTATAAAACATTTAAGAAAGAATACTAATTATACACACACTCATGCAGAAAATGGAAAAGAAGATAATATTTCCCAACTCTTTCTATGAGTTCATCATAACTAAATTCCAAAACAAGATTAGGACACTACTTGAACAAAAACTAAACGTAATATCTCTTATTAACATAGGTACAAAAATTCTAAATAAAAACACGTTAAATCCAAAAACATCACAGGTATACACATCATGATCAGATCAACTTATCCCTGGAAAGCAAAATTTGTTTAACATTCTAAAATCAATTAAATTATCTTATTAATAAACTTGAAAAGTAAATTCATCTCAGTAGATCCAGAAAAATTATTTGACAAAATTCAACATCTATTCTTAGTTAAAACACTCAGCAAATTAAAAATAAATGGGATTACCTTGATCAGATAAAGGGAATCTACAAAGTACCTACACTTAACACCACATGTAAGGTGAATGCTTTCTCTCTAAGATCAGAAACAAGACAAGATTTCTGTTCTTACCACTTTGTTTAACGTTATAGTAGAGGTTCCAGCTAGTGCAATGAAAGTAAGAATAAAAGCAATTCGAGTCACAAAGGAGAAGTAAAACTCTATTTTGAAACAACATAACCATCTCTGTAAAATTTTGAGAAACCTTGAAAAATATAAAGCTAGTAAAATATTAAGTTTGCCAAGGATGTTGGACAAAATATTAATATACAAAAATCAATTGTGTTTTTATATACAGATAACAAACAGTCAGAAATTGAAATTAAGTAAGCAATGCTCTTTATAATACCAGCAGAAATATAAAATACTTAGGAATAAATCTATCAAAATATCCAATAGCTATACATGAAAACTTACAAATTAAAGAAATTAAAGAAGACCTTATTAATGGCTGGGTATGATGTCTCATGCTTGTAATCCCAGCACTTTGGGAGGCCAAGGCAGGTGGATCACTTGAGGCCAGGAGTTCAAGACCAGCCTGGCCAACATAGTAAAACCTTGCTTCTACTAACACACAAAAATTAGTGGGGCATGGTGGCGCATACCTGTAGTCTTAGCTACTTGGGAGGCTGAGGCAAGAGAATTACTTGAATCCAGGAGGTGGAGGTTGCAGCAAGCTGAAATTGCACTACTGCACTCTAGCCAGGACAACAGTGAGATTTGGTCCAAAAAAAAAAAAGCAAGAAAACCTAAAAGATGAATATCCTGTGTTCAAGGGTTGAAAGATTACATATTAAAATGTAAATTTTCCCCAGATTGATCTATAGATATAATGAAATTCCAATAACATCCAGCATATGTTTTTTGAGGATAGGAATTGATAACATGATTCTAAAATTTATACAGAAATAGAAAGGATTTAGAATAGCTAAAATAAGTTTAAAATTAAAAAAAGCTGAAAAACTAATATCACCTGATTTTAGAAATTTTACAAGCTATAGCAATCAAGAGAGTGTGGTATCAGTACAAAAACAGACAAGTAAATCAGTGGAACATAATAGAAAGTCCAGAAATAGAGACATTTTTGGCACACATCTGATTTTTCACAAAGGTGTAAAGAGGGAAAAGACAGCCTTTTCCATAAATGATGCCAGCACGACTAGATATGCATGTGCAAAACAAATGAACTTCAAACCGTATCTTGTATTGTATACAAAAATTAACTCAAAATGTATCATAAAACTCAATGCAAAACTATAAAACTATAACTACAGGACTCTTAGGAAAAAGCTTAGAAGAAAACTTTTGTGACCTTGGGTTAGGCAAACATTTTTTAGGCATGACACAAAAAACATAATCCATTAACAACTGTATGAATGAATTGGACTTTATCAAACTTAAGAATGCCTTTCAAGAATGAAAAGACAAGCCACAGACTGGGGGAAAATATTTGAAAATCACACATCTGATAAATAACTTGAATCAGGAGTATATAACAAACTCTCTGAACTTAATAACAGAAAACCAAACATCTCAATTAAAAAAAGGCAGAGGATTTGAGCAAATATATCACCAAAGATATACAGATGTCAAATAAGCACCTGAAGATGTCCAACATTATGAGTCATTAGTGAAATGGGCATTAATACGAAATATCACTACATACTTACGGGGAAGGCTAAAATTAAAAACCACTGACTATACCTAGTATTGGTGAGGAAGTGAAGAAACTCAACTTTCATTCATTGCTGGTGGGAATAACATATTACATAACCAATTTATAAAGCAGTTTGGCAGTTTCTTAAATAAACATATACATACTGCATAATCCAACTACATCACTACTAGGTATTTACCCAAAAGAAATAAAAATATATGTGTGCCAAAAAACGTTTATGTGAATGTTTATAAACTGCTTTATTTATGATAGCCCCAAACTGGAAACCACTTAAACAGTCAAATAATAGGTGAATAGATAAATAAATTGTGAAACATAGATACAAAGTAATCCTCTTTAATGCTCAACAATAAAGAGGAATGAACAACTAATACATGCTACAACATAAATAATTCTCAAAATAATTATGCTGAGTGAAAGAAGTGAGATGCAAAATAATGTAGTATATGATTTATTTACATGAAATTACAGAAAATCCAAGCTAATCTACAGGGACAGATCAGGTGTTAGCCAAAGAGGGCTGGAAGAGAGGAATCACAAATGGTACAACAAAACTTTTGGGAGGTGATGAATATATTCATTATCTTGGCTGTGATAATGGTTTCAGAGGTATGTATATATGTCAAAACTTACATACTTCAGATGTGCAGTACATATTATATATCAATTATATATCAAAAAAGCTATTAAAAAGAATATCCTCTCTTTAATAAAAGCTAATAAAACCTGCCACAAGGGCTGATCCCTCATCGAAAGATTCTGCTAAGACAATTCCAAGAAGAAATGTGAGGTTGGAGTCCCCACAGAAAGTCCCCAACCAGGCAGTGCCTAGTAGAGTTGTGAAAGCAGGGCTTCTGCCTTCCAGGCCCCAGAATTACAGAGTCACCAGCAGTATTCAATCTCAGCTTGAAAAAGCTACAGTTATTGGACTTGGACTCCAACCCTTGAAAGCAGCCACATTGTCTACACTCAATAAAGTCATAGAAACGGAGCTGCCTGGGAAGCCCATCTCTCCCACCAGTATGTCCAGGATGCAGGACATAGAGTCAAAATATTATTCTGGAGCTTTAAGTTTTAATGTCTGCCGTGCTGGGTTTTGGATGTGCATGTGACTTGTTACCCCTTCTTTTGGCCAATTTCTCCCTTTTGGAATGGAAGTATTTACCCAATGTCTTTTCCACCACTGTATTTTGGAAGTACATAATTTATTCTTAATTTTACAGGCTCACAGCTATGCAAAACTTGCCTTGAGCTCAAATGAGACATTGGACTTTTGAGTTAATGCTACAAGTGGTTAAGACATGGGACTATTGGAAAGAGATGATTATATTCTACAATGTGAAATGAACATGAGTTTTGAGGGGCCAGGGGTAGAATGCAGGATATTTGACTACTCAAAACCTCATGTTAAAATTTGATCCCAGTGCCTAATAGGAGGTGTTTGGGTCATGGAGTCGGAGCCCTTATGAATAGATTAATGACCTCCCTGGGCTTGCAGTGGGGCAGTTGAGTGAGTACTCACTTGTGTTCATTTCCATGAGAGTTAGTTGTTTGAAAAAAGCCTGCCATCTCCCTTCCCTCTCTTACTTTCTCTCTTACCATGTGATCTCTGCACATACCTCAGGTATTCCTTTATAGCAAAACAAAGGGACCAAAACAGTGTCTGTCACTAATTTTAGAAAATTATTAGCCATAATTACTTCAAACCTTTCTTTTCTTTATTTGCTCTATTCTCCTTTTCCTCTCCTAGGATTCCATTTACATGTATTTATGTCTTTTGAAATTATCCTATAGTTCTTGGATATTTTTCCGTTAATTATTTTTTCTTTTCATTTCACTTTGGGAATTTTTTTATTGACGTAACTTCAAGCTCATTGAATCTTTCTTTGGCTATGTTCAGTCTACTGGTGGCCTAGTCAAAGACATTCTTCATTTATTAATGTTTTTGATTTTTAGATTTTCTTTTGATATTTTCTTAGAGTTTCCATAATATCTGCCTACAATACCCAGTTGTTTTTGTGTATTTTCAACTGTTTTTCACTGGAGCCCTTAATATACCAATTATAGTTATAAATCCCTGTCTGATAATTTGAAAATCTGTGCCATATCTGATTCTGGTTCTAATGCATGCTTTATCTTTTCAGATTGCATTTTTCCTGCATTTTGGCAGCTTGTAAATTTTTTTTTTTTTTTAAGTCAAACATGTATTGAGTAATAGGGACTAAGGTAAATAGATCTTTAGGATGGATACGCCTACTAATATGAGTAGGAGTTGATCTGTGTTTAATGTTTACTATAGCTGTCATTGCTTTGCATTCTTTGAACATGATTGTTTAGTCTGTTTTCACAGTGCTATAAAGTTAGTACCAGAGACTGGGTAATTTATAAAAGAAAGGGGTTTAATTGACTCACAGTTTTGCATGGCTGATGAGGCCTCAGGAAACTTACAGTCATGGTGGAAGGTGAAGGGGAACAAGGCATGTCTTATATGGTGGCAGGAGGGAGAGAGAAGAGTGATAGAAGGACTATCAAATGCTTATAAAACCATCAGATCTCATGAGAAGTCACTCATTATCATGAGAACAGCACTAGGGAAACTGCTCCGATGATGCAGTCACCTTTCATCAGGGTCCTCTCTCAACACCTGGGGATTGCAATTCAGGATGATATTTGGGTGGGGACAGAAAGCCCAACCGTATCAGGCAACTTCTTAGTTTTTTACATGTTGGAGCTGAAGTAGGAAAGTCTTTTTTTTCCAGTTTGGGATAATTTTCCTAAACTCTTAAATGTGTCAATCTAGATCACAAAAAATTATGAATAATCTTTTTCTACCTTTACAAAATAAACATTTTCCCAGCCATCTTGGAGCTCGGTCTAATGTACAAAAGAGATAATTTAAACACAGGAAGAAAGGTGGTTGATGGATAAGTCAAGGAGCCTATGGGAGTAGAGAGTATGGCTAAATTCCAGCCTGAAGGGATGGGACAGAATATGGATGGGAAGAGCAGGCAGGCAAGGATTCAGGAGAGGGTCGATACCTGAATTGTGTTTTGGTGTAGTTAACAGGTTGAATAGTTAACATGTTGAATAAGAGATGAGATAAGAAAGGTGGTCTGGGTTATAAGAACAATGATTATAGCAGCACAAATATGAAAGAGAAAGAGTCTTAGACATTATTGCTTAGTATTTTACAGTGCTTTGCTGTTTTAGGCAATGAACTCCTATTGTTTTTATGCTAGATTAAGAATGCTGTCTGTACCACAAAGAGAGTGTGTGTGGAAGGGCTTTGCACGTCCAGCCTTTTTATAGCTACCATAATGTCATACAATTAAGGCTTTATTTTCTATTGAGTTATAAACAAAAATGTGATACATTCATTTCAATTATAATTTGTTTCTAACATCTTCATTTGTGAGATTATAAAACAAAGGGGAAATCCTTAATTTTCATGTGTTTTGAGAATTTCTTTTGTTAGAAATGCTTTAAACTAATTAATGAGAGTAATAACAGATTTCTGCAAGTTGCAAGATGTTCAGTTAACCACAGCTGCCCTTTGGGAACATTTCCTGTACTTCAGTGATCCATTGAAGGTTTTGAGAATCTAAGGCAAAGCTTCAAGCCTGACACAGGAGAGACTGTCTAATAATTAGAACAACAGACTGGGAGTTGGTTACCTTGAATTGTATTTTCGCTTTAGCAAGTTTTTCAGACTGACCTTGGGCGAATTGCATAATCTTTTGGGGCTTCTTTATCTTTCAAATGCTGATAGTACTAGCTTGGTTTTAGGCCTTTTAAAAGTCCTTGGATGAAAGCTATTTTATAAGCTTGTAGTATTATCAGGAAATGCCAGATTTAGAAGTTATTATTAACTCTGGTAAGCATGTGAATGTACACTCACCCCCCTCCCAAGATGGAAAAATCAAAAAAAAAAAAAAAAAAGAAAGAAAGAAAGAAAGAAAAAACCAACAACAAAAAACTCCAACAAAACACCATCAGAGCTCAACTGCTGGGTTGTCATGGACACAGTGTTCTTTACGTGGTATTTTGCAGAACAGTAAATAGTCAGTAGTGGGTATAAGTTGTGTTTTCACTATTATTTTCAGGTCAACATTATTTACTTATTAACTACAGGCCTCATTATATTCCATTGGGTAGCTTTACAAATGTCACCATCATGAACATCTGACATTGGTTCTTACAACATAAGGGAAGTGACCTGACAAAAGTGTGGAATCCCAAAAGGTACATAATTAAACATTCTCTAAGAAACAACACTAAAATTATACAAGAAAGAAAATCATCAGTTTACAGTGGATAGCTTACAACAAAAATAGAGTGTAGAGTGCTCCTTTGACCATAGCCAGGCATCCCTTTATCATGACTTCTATAGAGTTTAACCAGATTGGTAAATATTTATGCTGATAGAAATAATATCTTTTTTATTGCATCTCATTTTCATACTGTGAAAATATTGCCCTTCTTTTTATATTATTTGTTGATGCTTCAAAAAAACAAAGACAAAACTATTACAAGTAGTGCTGCCAAATCCCTGAGGCAAGTGTTTCCAAATCATAGCAAGCTATTTGTTCCTGATCTTTTGCCTCTCCTTGTTTTTCTTCTGCTGTTTGCTTACTTAAGTGGAGCTAGTAAACATGTTAAGTACAGAGCAAGATGAGGTGGCTCACAAGCAATCTAGAAGTCCTGGCACAAAGCACATCTCTCACTGGGAATGGCCTGATATGCAGGTTAATGGATCAATGACTCCTTCCCTGATCAGGGACTCAGAGGAAGGCTCACTCTGCCACTAAATTTCCTCAATCATAAAAAAGTAAATAACTCTAGAAAAGCTATCTTTTATATGAATTTATTTATTTAAATATTAAATAGTATTAAGTGTCTACAATATGTTGGGTACCATGATAGGCACTGAGAAATCAAAGATTAATAAAATACAGCTCATGATCTCCAGAGATTTATAATGTAGTGGAAGAAACAGACATCTAAACGATGTAATTTGAAAATGTCTAGGTTTTATTAGTTTATGGGTAAAATTGAGTAACTTAAATTCCTTTGGTTCATAGTTGTTCTTGATATCAAAGACCTGCCCTCTTTAAATCCCCTTCAGTTATTTATGAGGATTCTTGGGAGTAATTCACACGCTTTCAAAAACAGTCTTTATGTCTTCCTCTCTAGGCATTCATTTTTGCCTTGATCACTGCTATTGGAATGCCATAGGAAACATTCTCCCAGGCATCTAAAGACAGGAAATTGTCTAAGATGAACTCCAGATCCATGGTTCTGGAAACTGGGTAGCTAGTGCTAGCATTAATCAAAAAGGGATTCTGAAATAAAGTATAAGATTTTAAAAAGGGGAAGGGGAAGTAGGAGAAAGAACAAATTTTCAGGAGAAGTTAAGAAGTGACTGTTGTGTGTTTTGTACTAAAGGTGTCTATCAGACACCCGAGTGGAGATGACAAATGAGCAGTTATCATCACCATTCTGTTGCTCAGGAGAGAAATGTATAAATTTGGGGAGTTATCAGCTTATAGAGGCTGTCAAAACCATATTTGTTGTTGAGACTGCCCTGAAATAGCTTTTAGAAAGTGGAGAAAAGAAGAATACATTACAGAGAAAGAGGTCAGGTTTGTTGTTGAAACCATGTTTCAGCAGGTGAGGGACTGGAGAGAATATGAAGATAGAGGTGACTTAAAGTAAGAAGCTAAAGGGATCAATATGAGGGAACACGGGCTCAAACTTCAGAGATGTTTTAGCCAAAAACAGAGTTCAATGATTTCCCAGTTTTGCTAATTACTGCTCCTTCTTCATAGAAAGTTTCAAAACTGAAACCTACGGGAATTAGTTTCCTTGTTGAGATTGTCTTTTCCAAGAGCATTCTTTAGATGTCATCTCCATCCTCCTAAAATCAAACCAAACCCAACCCCATTCTTTTATTTTTATACACATTTACTGAAGATACAAGCTGGAAGCTGGATAGGATGCTATATACCAATGGCAGAGTAAAATAAACTGAACCTATATTTTTGAGTTTGTGATATTAACAATTTAAGTTCTTTTTACTAGTTCTAGTTTTATTCTCTTTGCCTAAAGTGTTTCAGTATTTCTAAACTTACAACTCCTATCACAAATATTTCTATCATTATTAATATGTATCTCTTTATTTGGGCCTCGGTTATATAAAATTGGATTAATCATAATTTTTGCTATCTGTAAGCCTAAATACTATGTTTTCCTTGCTTATTATTAAACCTTTGAAAAGGGCATCAAACTGTATGTAGTCTCCTGCAACTGGCTTTTTTTCACTTGACATTATGTTAAGATTCATACACAGTGTTGCTTATAGTAATATATTTTACCACTGCACAGTATTTCATTGTATAAATACAATGATTCATACATGATTCTTCTTTTATTCATTGTATTTATCAATGAGAATTTGGGTTGCTTGAGCATTTTTACCGTTATTAACAGTGTTACTATGGTCATCTTGTACATGTGCAGAAGTTCTCTTGAGGATTGTATCAGACATATAAATGACTATGCTGTGATTAAAAAAAATAGCTCCTATACATATATGGCTTAACACAATAAAGGCTTATTTCTTGGTGGGGGAATTTCAGGTACAAAGGCTGACAAAGACTGTGCTATCATGTAGCTGTGTCTTCAGGAAGGTGAGACCTCCTTTGGCTCCTTGGCAGGGGAAGAGGGATGTGATAGAACTGCAGAGGGCTTTTTGGTGCTTCTTCTGAAAGTGACAGATGACTTTTGTAATGGTTAGTTTTAGGTCTTCACTTTATTGGGTGATGGGATGCCCAGACATCTGATTAAACGTTCCTTCTGGATGTGTCTGTGAAGTGTTTTCTTCAGAAGAGATTAGCATGTGCATTGGCAGACTGAGTTAAGCAGGTGGCTCTCCTCAGTGTGTGTGGACATCCTCCAATCTGTCGAAGGCTTGAGTAGAACAAAAGGTGGAGGAAGACTGAATTAACTCTGCCTCACTGCTACAGCTGGGACATTGATCTTCTCCCGCCCTCAGTGCTCCCAGTCCTTAGGCCTTCAGATCTGGCCTAAAATCTATACCAGCAACTTTCCAGCTATCTTTGAATTGTACTACTGACTTTCCTGGATCTCCAGCTTGCAGAGGGCAGATTGTAGGACTTAGCCCCAAAATCATGTGGGCCAATATATTTAGAAAGACATATATATATATACATGTGTGTGTATAGGTACACACACACACATACATACACATATATGTCCTATTGGCTGTTTCTCTGGAAAACACTGACTAATACAACTACTATCCACATTTCTTTTACCTGAAGTAGCCCAGTGGCCAAACCTAACTCAAGAAAAGTAGGAATTGTATGGGAGCAGATAAAATGTTTGATGATCACCCCTGTCTCAGCCACTTGGGAAGGAAATTCCCAGGCTTTGGAGTTTATAACATGTAGCTTTACAAGACAATGCCAAAATGTTTTCCAAAGTCTTGATGCAAATATATACTTTCAATAGCAACGTACAAGCAATGTAATTTATTTTGTAAAGTATCTAACAAATTTCTTTCCAAAGGCCTTTTTTGGAAGCACTTTTTGTGCTTTTTCTTTGTACTTCTATGTAAAGTCAATAGTGATAATCTTATGCTTATTTCTCAGATGGAATAAGTGATTGGTTTAAATAATTAAGTAGCAAAGTTTTGGTGTTCTTGTTTGTTTATCATTTCTTTCCTTTGCGTCTGGTACTAGCACCTGATCTTTCATTTTTTGGATGACATTTTCAAAATGTTATGATGAGTCTATCACTGGGTTTTGATCTATTCTCCTCCTTGTTTCTTACCATAGAAAGGGATATAAGTTGCAGTCTACACGGCCATGTATATCTAGGGCTGGCATTGGCTATCTGCCCTAGTTGTCTTGAACAAACTGTCTGAAGAGAAAAGCCAATATAAAAAGTAAAGAAGGTCCAAGCACAGAAAAGACAAACACAGAGCCTCGACAACAAGGTTTGATCTCCTTGATTTAGCTGTGTCTGAAGACCAGTCCCTGGACCTTTTAGTTATAGGAGCTAATACGTTCCCTACTTTACTTAAAGTCCTTGTAGTTGGATGTCTGAGATTCCTAATCAGCTACTTAGTGGCAAGGATAAGATCCAAATCCAGATCTTCAATATCTTGATTGGATTCTCCATAAACCTTACTGTGATGCTTGGTTCTACTTTGCTGGGCTAAATATTACCAGCTTCAGTTTTTGCATTGAATCCTAGAGGTAGAGATTTAAGAAAACTTTCAGAGGCAGAGGGTGGGTATGTGAGGAAGTTAAGATTTTGAGAAGCCATTTGGAAGGTTACATCATGAATAATGTGTCACAGCACCAATTAATATATTAGACAATTTTGTCATTGTTTCAGAGTATAGAAATTGATTCTTGAGTTTCCTGGTCCATGGCACTATAAAAAGATACATATCCATCACCTTATAGAAGATGGTGAGATTTTATCTTTGTACTTACCCTCAATGTGACAAACAGTTAATTGGACACACAAAACATTTTCTAATACAGACAGTTTTGAACTTGAAGTTTTGCTGCTGACAGAAAGAGGAGTCCCAGAGGATGCAGGGGTGTGAACACTAAATAAATCCAGAACCCTTTCCAATGTCTCAATAACTGCCAAGTCAGCTCTGAGGCTAATTAATCAAAACAAATGTACAATTAAGCCCACAAAGAAGCACTAATTACGATGCCTGGCAGGGGGGAAAATGTGCTGAAAAGGGAAACCTGCAAGCGAGAAGGGAGAATGGTCTTATCATTGGCCTGTCAAGGGCAGTGCTGCTGGGTAATTGCATGGGTAGTGCTGCACCTTGCTCTTGTTCAGGCAAAGGTTCCAGTCGCCAAGGTGAAGGTTGCAGATGCAGGTCCTGCCTCCTATGTATTGCAGGGAATCTTGTGCCTGTCTTCCAGGCTGAGGCCTGTTCCTTCCAGCAACTCATGACATTTCTAGAATCTGCCCCTTGTTCTGAAAGTATGCCAGTAGGGAACAAGGAATGCAGAGGCCTGAGGTTATGGAAGAGCCATATTTTTTTCCAGTCATATTCAGTGCGTTACAGCCAAGAGAATGCATAAAATAGCTTTTATGTAAGCTATTTTATGGCTTTGGTGTTTTATATTATTGACTGTCTCTGCCTCTGAATTTCTACTTCTGCATACGGAGACACCACATTGCTCTCACATGAAGCCTACCCCTGCTTCAGTTTCCAGAATAGTTTGGACTCGAAACAGGCATAACTTGAACAGCTACTTTTGTTGTTATTGGTTTGGTGCAAATATTTGATAATATTGATCTATGATTTTGGCCACTGTCTGGAGTTGTAGAACTTTTGCCTTGATTTTCAGTCCCTTGATTTGATCTCTTATTTTGGATCCTAGTTTCCTTTTACCTATTCTTTCCCTTTCTTTTCATGTTTTCCTGACTCCTAGATTCCTGTTCCTAAACCTTGGCTATTATTGCTGGATACAACTGTCTGTCTAATTCTTAATGCTCATCACTTAGTCACTCAACAGACATGACTGACCTATTAAGTCAGAGAATCTGGCTAGTGTCCCATCAAACCAATTCTTCTTTTTTAGGGGGGACACAGATATATTACATTTTTCAGGTTCCTCTGAAGTTTGGTGGGCCCATAGGCCCAAGTTCTGGCTGATGAAATGGGAGGGGGAAGTGATGGATGTCATTTGCAGGCCTGGCTCCTAAAATCTCCCTGTAAGTCCTTCTCATTGGCTTGCTCTTCTTCTTCTTCTTCTTTTTTTTCAAATAGAGTATCGTTCTGTCACCCAGGCCAGAGGACAGGGGCGCGATCTTGGCTCACAGCAACTTCTGCCTCCTGGGTTCAGGTGACTGTCCTGCCTCAGCCTCCTGAGTAGCTGGGATTACAGGTGCCTGCCACCATATCTGGCTATTTTTTTTTTTTGTATTTTTAGTAGACACAGGGTTTCACCATATTGGCCAGGCTGGTCTCAAACTCCTAACCTCAGGTGATCACTCTGCCTCGGACTCTCAAAGTGCTAGGATTACAGGCGTGAGCCACCGCATCCAGCCTTGCTCTTCTTTTAATTGCTGGTTGGATACAAAAGATTTAGTGGAGGGCTTGAGGCTGTGGAGGAAGTGGAATCATTAAATGAAAAGATCCTAGTGTCTGAATGATTGTGCAGAATACAACCACCTGCTGACTCACATTCAACTGTGGCTAAATAAAAAAATATGAGTTCTTTGATTTAAGACACTGAGATATTGAGTTTGTTTGATATAGTAGTTAGCTTGTTTTGATGAATATATGTTACATTCCTCCATTCATGTAATAGATACATACTGATCACTTACAAAGTGCTAGATTCTATGTTATATGCTGACATACAACAGTGAAAAAAATATATAGACCTTGGCTTCCCTGCTCTTATAACCTACTGTTGACTCATAAGGATGGGGATGGAAGGGCTGGTGGAAGGAGATAAAAATCCAAAGAAGTGTGGTTAACATGTCTATAAAATTTGATAAGACCCATTTCCTGAGGTTATGGACCTTGACATGTTATTAAAATAGAGTAGCATGTGAGCTAGTAGGTAAAGAGTTGATAGTTTATGTGGAGTAAAAAAGTTTTTTTCATGTAAAGATGAAATGACCTAGAAAAATGTACCATATTATGGAAAAGAATCAGAAGCTTACTGAGTCCTTACTAGATACCAGCCAATGTGCACATGCTCCTGTTTAATTCTGAAAACATTATGAAGCAGATGTTATCTTTGTTTCCCGTTGCAAAGACTGAGGCTCAGGGACATGCAGTTACTTGTCTGAGGTCACACAGCTAATTAGTGGTAGAACTGGCATTCCAGCCGAAGCCTACTGGGTCTTGGCACTATGCTATTTAGTTTTTGTCAGTGGTATTGAGAGCATAGCATACGTGACAAAAGATCTGCTCATTACCCGGCATGGCAGGCTTTAGTCTTGGGAATAAAAGCAAATGCTGCGTTCTTCCCTTCCACTGAGAGATACACACTCCATTAGTTTTCCATTTGCCAGAAGCATCAGTTTTTTAATATTTTCTCTTTTCTTTTATCTCAGGGGAATATCAATCTGTACAGATTTATTATTAATTCCCTGGTAACATGCTTAGCTGCTCAAAAATTTTTACTGTTGCTTGTAAAAGAAGACCTGCCTGTTCTTGAAATTTCAGGGACTTCGATCACTCTGGATGAAATATTACCTTAAGAGACATTATAGGGAGAAGAGAAAAGTACAGGATAAAGAACTCCTTCTACCTCCCACCCATATGCCTTTTCTCTAGAACAAGCGACAGCTACTTTAGTGGAGGCTGTTTGTCCAGCAGACTGATTCTTTACTGTTTCTCCACAGTCTTCTCTGTCCAAAGAATATCAAATTTATACTTAAAATAACATTTCCAAAGGAAAGAAATTCCTTCAGCAGAGACTCTTTCTCTTTTTTCTCCAAATTTCTTTTTATCCCTCAGATTCTCATGTTTTAATTGTCTAGTCTGATATTTATATCTTTTATATGTGGACAACACAAAGCACATATTTGACTATTATTCTGAACAGTTGAAAAATTTTAAATGAAAAATCAAATGCAGTCACTTCTGTATATATTCATTTATTTATTCAACAAATATTAATTAGAGGCCTACTATGTGTCAGAGCTGGACTGGTGCTAGAGATGAAACCTCTACCTCCATGGAACTTATGGTCTACTGGAAGACATAAATATTAAGCAAAGAAACACACCAAGAATTTTATAAAACTACAGAATTCTCATATCAGCTAATTAAGTTGCTACATGAATATGGTGGGATGTAAGCATAAAATAGCTTTGTTTTTCTTTAGTCAGTGCCTTTCTGTGTATTTGCTGATTTTTTCTCACTGCTTAGTCACCTTTAAGGGAGCTTCAATAACTTTCCAGCTACTATCAGGCATAAACAACTCTAATCCAGGCCAATCGAGAAATTCATTCTGTTGTCTGATCCACATTTTTTCCCTCTCTCAGTTCTGCCCTGATTTTTGATGAGAGGGACATGGCACTGGGAAGGGAGGTATGGCCTTTTTGGTTCCTTTTGTCTTGACTCACTGTCACTTTGGGCCCCATCAGTAAAGTGTGGGTTTGGGGGACTGTCAAGAAGGAGAATTACAGAAAAGAATCAAAAGGTTTTTTTTATTGACTAGTGCTATGATTGGTAGCTCCATTTTAGCTCCTGCTTCTACTTCCAGTGGTTTGTTAATCTCCTGCTGCAAGGGTCCCCCTCACCTCTAAGGCCACTCTCTTTGCAGGATTCAGCCAAATTCCTCAAACCTGGCCACCTTTTGCAGTGTCTACTCCATCCATGAGTAACATGCATATGTCTTGACTATGGGGAAGAGGATACCTCTCTCAAAACTCCCCGTAACTTCCAATAACTCCTCTTAGAAATTACTAAGTACATGGGCATGAATCCAGGTGATTACAGTAGGGCTGATTCTGCAGCTGGTAAATCCCATGGGCTGTCTTTGAAGAATGTGGGTGTACTTGGTGCCTATTGTTCTTGGCACTGGAGCTTTAGCTACAAATACCAGAAATAGGAAAAATCCCCTTTAATAACCTGTTACAACTACAATTGCAATATGTACTATGAAAGAAAGTATCAGATGTCATGAAAGCTTAGGATGTTGTTATAACAAGATGATTTCATCCAGATTGGGGTTTATTGGACTTTGAATTAGGAAGGGTGTTCCTAAGGAATTTACTTTCAATCAAATACCCGAAGAATGGGCAAGAGTTCAAATTGGAATGGTCAGGTGATGTGGGTGCCAGGCAGAGGAAATAACATGGGAAAGGACTCAAGGCAAAAAAAAAAGCTTGGCTCCATAAAAGAATAGAGGGACTTCAGAAATGGTGAGTAAGATCCTTGGTAGATGGTTTCCCCCATTAAAACAGCCATTAGGTGAAAATTATAAAGCACTATTATTTAAAGTCTCTGGAAATTGTATTAGATACATTCATTTAAGAAAATCTACAAATCTTCTTAAGAACACAGAGTTTGTGGCATCAGAATCATGCACTGCAATCTTTCCTCTCTCTGTCCCTCAGCTCCAAGTTCCAGCAGTTTTACCTGGGTACTTGTTTTACCAAATTCCAGCAGTTTTACTGCATGTGTGTGTGGCTGAAACAATGGGGCTCTTTCTCACCAGCACTTAGTCTGGGGCCACAGTTTCATCCAGGGAGGGGAAGGCTGCTGGCATTTCTGCCTTCACCCTCCATTCCCCCAAGCTTTGTGTAGCAAAAGCTCCCACTTATGGGGCAGAAGCTCTAGTCCAGGCAGCAGGTAGAGCTCATTTGTGGCAAAAGAGCTCTATACTAGGAGGGACAAGCCAAGGAGACAAGAATTTGTCTGCTCCTCTACATGCCCACTCATAGTGATGGATTGTCTCACTCTGGGAAAAGCAGTTCTGCCCCAACCTCTGGGGCCGTGGCACAGGGATTCTTCCCAGGGTAAAGGCAGGCCATCAAGACAAATTACTCCATAGCTCTGCCTGAGAAGACTTTATGTGGAACAGAAAGTGGAGAACCTGTGCCGAGCCTTGATGGAGAACAGTTAAGAGGAAAGTGGCAGTTCCATGATACAGACAAAATGGCGGAGTAGAAGATTATTTTAAAATCAAAACAAGGAAAGAAACAGTCAAGAAGAGCCTTTTTAATATCTCCATTAACTAGAGATTAGGAAGTCTGTGTGCACGGCAAGGCTGTACCCGCTTGGGAACACTCAGAGCAGAATGTGGGGTAGACTTAAAAATATTTCCCAAGGAGCACATACCCATCAACACAGGGCAGAAGCTTCACTGCCATAAGGGGCTTAAATACAACCTTTGACCAAACATTGACTAATAAGAATCTACTTTTACCTAGGGTCAACTCCTAGGAAGTCAGGCTTGAAACTACAATCTTACTCATCCCTGGCAATGTAAAAGAACTAAGTGCCAGGTCTGTGATAGTTAATTTTATGTGCCAACTTGGCTAGGCCACAGTCCCCAGATATTTATCAAACACTGATGTAAACATTGCTGTGAAGGTATTTTTTGATGAGATTTACATTTATATCAGTGAGTAAAGCAGATTAATTTTCATGATGTGGGTGGACTTCAATGAATCAGTTGAAGGCCTTAACAGAGAAAAGCGGCCAAAAATATAAATTCCTTGAACTGTGATAGAAGCCATTAAGCCACATACACATCAAATGGTAAAGAGTAAAAATCTAACCAAGTAGGTAGGCTTAAGCAGAACTTTTGACTAATAAGTGGCTTATGTCAATTGAGAGGTGACCTATAGGTAGCCAGTCAAAAAAGAGAAAAATTGACTAATGACATCAGTGGCCACACAATGTAGGCGAAATAGACTCTTCACAGAATTATTTCAATCATCACTAAACAAATAAATGACCAAACAATAATCCCTGAGGAACTGGAAACTATAGTTGCTATAATATATTATCTAAAATTTCCAGTTTTTAAAAAAATTGTAAGACATGCAAACAGAAACATGTGAGCTATACAAAAGAAATAAAAAAGCAGGTAACAGGAACTGCCTTTGAAGAGGCACAGATGGTAGATTTAGCAGACAAAGATGTCAAAGCAGCTATTATAAATATGTTCAGAAAAACTAAAGAAAAACAAACTTAAGGAATTAAAGAAAGTTATAATGACAGTATCTCATCAAATACAGGAGACAAAGAAATAGAAATAAAAAAGAAAATGAAAATTCTGGAGTTGAAAAGTATAATAATTGAAATAAAAATTCACTAGAGGCATTCAACAGTCGATTTCAACTTGCAGAAGAAAGTATCAGCGAACTTGAAAATAGATAGAGATTCTACAATCTGAAAAATAGGAAAAAAAAAGAATGAAGAATCAACAAATCCTCAGAGAAATGTGCAGTACAATTAAGTGCACAAAAATATGAGCAACAGGAGTACCACAGGCAAAGAGAGATGAAAAGGGGCAAAATAAACAATAATTTAAAAAGTCCAAGTTTGGTGAAAGCATTGATCTGTAATCAAAAAAGTTCAACAAACTCCAAACAGACATATACAAAGTGGTCTATACTCAGACATTACTGAAAGCCAAAAATAAAAAGAAAATGTAGGTTATTACTGAATACACTAAAATTGCTTATTTCCTTATATTTTTGGGCCTTGAAGTACAAAAATACTATTTTTGACAATGATCAAATAAAGAAACTGGGTGGAGACAAAGCTGTGAATAAGCAAGTGATACCAGATGGTAATTCAAATTTACGGGGAGAGATACAGAGTACCAAAAACTGTAAATGAGATTACTGCAGAAAACTCTACAAATATATGTTTGGTTTCTTTTCTTTCCTCAGCCTCTTTAGAAGATATAAGATTATAAAAAGTAATAATGACCACAAAGTATTGTTTGGTTTGCAATATTTATTGACAAAAATATAGGTATCAATAATAGCACAAACAAGGCAGGACATGGAATGGAATTATGTAGGAGTAATGTTTTTATATTTTCTTGAACTATGTCAGTATAAATCTTAAGTAGATTCTAACAAGTTAAGATGTATATTGTAAACCCTAAATCAATCACTAAGAAAATAACTAAAAAAATAACAAAAATTAAATAAATCAAAATGATACTAATATAAGATATTCACTTACTATGGAAGAAATCAATAAAAGAGAAATAAAAGAAAAATATAGGAAATGTGTAGAAAACAAAAAGCAAGATGTCAGGTATAAATACAACTATATCAGTAACAACATTGTTATTAGTGATAACATGTAATAGTGTTATCAATAACAACATTAAATGTGAATGAATTAAACAATCTTTGTTTTTAAAGGTATTTTCTTTTTTTGTAGAGACGGAGTCTTGCTATGTTTCCTAGGCTAGTCTTGCACTCCTGGCCTCAAGTGATCCTCCTACCTCAGCCTCCCGAGGTGCTGGGCTTACAGGCGTGAGCCACTGTGCCTGACCGAATTAAGCAATCTGATCAAAAGGCAGAGATTGTCAGGTTGGACAAAGAACAAGATTCAACTATGTGCTGTCTACAGAAGACAAAATTTTGTTTAAAAAGTATACCTGAAAGAAAAAAAATGAAAAAATATGTATGATTCAAACAACACCCATAAAAGAGCAGGACCATACTAATATCAACAAAATAGACTTTAAAACAAATTAAGTTACTAAAGATATTTTCTAATGATAAAAGAGTCAATATAGAAGAAAGAGGTATCAGTCCAGGTGGGTTCACTGGTAAATTCTGCTAAAGAAGAATGGATACCAATTCTTCACAAACTCTTTCAAAAACAGAAAAGAAATATCATTTCTTTCTAAAACATAGGAAGCCCTTCCCAATTAATTCCACAAGGCCACTATTATGTTGATATCCAGACAATGACATCACAACAAATCTATAGGCCAACATCTCCACTAAATGTCAACACAAAATCCACAACAAAATAGTAGCAAACCTAATGCATTGAATATAAAGAGGATTATATACCTGACCAAGTGTAATTTATCTGAGCAATGCAAGGTTGCTATAACATTCAAAAATTAATGAAAATATACCATTAGTGTATAGTAGGAAAACTATATATATTATTGATATAATTTTCCTATTATAACTGTTTATTTTCCTACTATATTATTAATACTTCTGTGACCAGATGTATGTTTTCTTTTTCCCCATACCAAATAATTCGGCAGACACCAGCTAGTTATCCTAAAATTTATTTAAATTCTGATAATATTTACCCAGAGATAGCATGAGATTCCACAGGTTGAGAACTCAGTCCCACAAGGCTGCCTTCCTCTTCAGACACCAATTGCAAGTCCCAGGTTGGGACCTGTGCTTTTGACCAAATGGCTATAAATTGGGGTTCCCACAAGCTCCCCCCTCTCCTCCTCAGGTTTGATGATTTGCTAGGAGGGCTCACAGAACTCAGGGAAACTATGCTTACCAGTAGTTATCCCATCGTAAAGGGTATCACAAAGGTTACAGATGGATAGTAAGATGGAAGAGATGCATAGGGCAAGGAATGGGGGAAGGGATGTGGGGCTTCGTTGCTTCCTGTGGATGCACCACCCTGCTAGTACCGCCACATGCTCAGCAACCTGGAACCTCTCTGAACCCTGTCTTTTTGGTTTTTATTAAGGCTTCATTATATGGGCATGATTTATTAAAGCATTGGTTATTGATAATCAACTCAACCTTCAACTCCTCTTCCCTTTCCAGAGGTCAGGGCATGGTGCTGAAAGTTCTAACCCTCTAATAACAAGGTTGGTCTCCGCTGGCTCATCCTGAGTCTATCCAGGAGTCCCAAACCATTTGGAGATTCCAAGGGTCTGGAAGCTGTGTGCACAGAAACTGGATGAAGAACAAATATATATATTTAATTTATTTATTTTATCAAATAAAGCTTTTCGGAGGTAGGTTCTCACTGTATTTACCAGTCTGGATTAGCATTCCTAGGCTCAAGGAATCCTCCTACCTCTGCCTCCGAGTAGCTGGAACTATCGATGTGTGCCACCATGCCCGGCTCATTTCTTATTAAAAATGACAGTATCATACGTTGAATAGAGGACAAAAATTGTATGATGATCTCAGTAGATGAAGGAAAAGCAAATTTTAACATTTTTCATTATAAACGCACTGAATAAAGAGAAACAAAAGGGAATTTTCCAAATAGACAAAGGACATTTATGAAAAACTGACAGTTAATATCATAATGGGGAAAGATTCAAAGCTTTGCCCCTAAGATCAAGAACAAGACAAGAATGTCTTCTTTTGACACTCTCATTCAACCATGTATTGGAGGTTCTAGGCAGGACAATTAGACAGAAAAATAAAATTAAAAGTATCTAAATTGGAAATGAAGAAGTAAAACTATCTCTGTTTGCAGGTAACATAACCTTGAATAGAGAAAATCCTAAGAGGTTTACTAAAAAACTGTGATAATTATCAAGTTTAGAAATGTTGCAGGATACAAGAGCAATACATAAAAATCAGTTGTATTTTTATACACTAGCAATAAGCATTACAAAAATGAAATTAAGACAATTCCATTTACAATAACAGTTACAAAGGATACAATATTTAGGTATAAATTTAACAAAAAAATGACAAGGCTTGTACACAAAAGCTATAAAATATTTTTGAAAGAAATTAACAGAGAAATAAATGGAAAGATAGTTCATATTCTTGGATCAGAAGACTTAATATTGTTAGGATTACAGTACTCTCAAAATTGAGCTTCAGCTTCAATACAATCTTTATCAAAATGCCAGCTGGCTTTTTATTGTTGTTGTTGTTGCAGAAATTGACAAGCTGATCCTAAAACTCATTGCAAGGACCCAAAATATCTAAAACAATCTTTAAAAACCACAAGGTTGGGGCGTTTACACTTCCCAATTTCAAAAGATTTTACAAAGAAACAGTCATCAAGACAATGGTTTACTGTCATAAGAATAAACATATGGTTTAATGGAATAAACCTGAGAGCCTAGAAATAAAGGAATACATTTATGGTCAATTGATTTTTGAAAAAGTGTGAAGACAATTAAATTGGGGAAAGAATAGTCTTTCCAAGGAATGGTACTGGGACAATTAAATACCCATGTACAAACGAATGAATTTGGACACAGACCTCACCATGCACAAAATTGACTCAGAATGGATCTTAAAACTAAATATTACAGCCCAAACTATAAAAATCTTATGAGTAAATCTTCTTGATCTTGGGTTAAGCAATCATTATTAGATACACTAAAAGCACAAGTGCCAAAAGAAAATAGGTATGTTGGGAGTATTTCACAATTACAAACTTTTGTGCTGCAAATGATACCTTAAAGAAAGTGAAAGTACAACCCATGAATAGGAGAAAATATTTGCAAATTATATATCTGAGAAGGGACTGGTCTCCAGAATATATAAAATACTCTTACAACCTAATAATAAAAAGATGACTGAACAAAAATATGAACAAAGGATCTGATTAGACATTTCTCCAAAAAAGATAAGGAAATGGTCAATAAGTTACTTTTTTTGGGTGGGAAAAGTGTAAAACAACCTTAAGATCTTTGAAGAATAATAATAGATTTTTAGAGGTCTTATACATAATTTAATATAAACTTACTAGCTGCAGAGTAAACAATACCTTCAAGTGTAGAGATTGAGAGTGTGGGTGTTTGAATAAAATGAATTCAGGTTCTAATCCTGTTCCTGAAACTTGCTGGTTTTGTGAGGTAACCTCAAAAATGTTGGCTAACTTTTCTAATAATGTAGAGTATCTCCCAAGCACTTATTATCTGCCAAGTATTTTTTTATAAACTTAAAAAAATTATTTCGTCTAATTTTATTATTAATACAACACTCTCAGGCAGTTACAAGTATTATCTCATTCACTAATGAGAAACTTGGACTACAGAGAGGACAAGTAACTTGCTCAAGATGACACAACCAGTAAGTGGTGGAGTCCTAATTCAAACTGAGTCTTAATCAAGGCACTCGAGACTTATATCACAACACTGTCTCAGTTTTCTTACTATCAAAAATAAAGAAAATAATGATATTTGTTTCACAAAACTGTGAGAATTAATTGAAAGAGAATACATAAAAAATTCATGACATACAGAAAGCACTAGAAAATTTTGACTACAGTTACTTAAAATTATATGTTAGCTACTTTTAAATATGAACATACTCTTAGCTCATCACTGCAGTTTAATAACTGCTTAGATGCTTTGGCTTCTCCTGCAATGATTTCATCATCATTTAGTGTTCTAAGTGCAATTTGCTATTTATAAAAGCATTTATTGCTTTTTATAATTATTAACATACCATCTATGTTAGCTGTAATGTTTTTCCCTTTTGAAAGTTGTTTAACTTTATATAAATCCAATATTAACTACTTGAGAGCTTTAATGCCAAGTGCAACAAAATAGTCTTCTAGATGTATATCCAGAATGATTAAAAATTAGCAGGCTTCTGTTCTATGTACATACATGTGTGTAGATGTCTTCTATGTGTGTATATATATCCATACTCTGTGTGTGTGTTTGTGTATGTGTTACATCTAGATTTGGCAGTACAGGAGGTTGGATAGTGAGTTATCTATTTCTCTTGCTTCTCTGCTAGAGCTTGGAAAATAATGTTTTCTATCTTATATTAAACTATAAAATCAATATACACATTATAAATCATAGCAGAGACAGGCAAAGTCAACTAAGTCAAAATGACTCCCAGTCCTCCTAGAATTAACTGGAGGATGGAACGAGTAGATATAACTAACAGAAGAATATGTCACTCCTAACAGAAAGTAGGTCAGGCACAGAAGCATAGACAAGGAGGCATCCGCAAGGGCTGGTAATTCCCATCTAAGCATTGATCAGGGGAAAAGAAGATGTGGGTCACATGCAATAATGATTAAGTCTTGTGAAAACAAATACAACAGGCAATCCAGTTTTATACCACGAATCCATTGAATTAGATAATATCTTGTTCAGATTTTGTGCTCAGTAAATCACATTTAATTATATATTTTTTTCTTCCAGGTAGGTGTTTGTGATGGTTGATTTTCTGTTTGTGATGGTTGATTTTATGTGTCAATTTGACCACAAGGTGCCTACATTAAACATTATTTCTGGGAGTGTCGGTGAGAGTGTTTTAGATGAGATTAGCATTATATCTGTAGACCCAATTACGTAGATTTTCCTCCCTAATATGAGCAGGTATCAACTACTCAGTCGAGGATCTTAATAGAATTAAAGGCAGAGAAAAGAGGAATGTACCCCTTTTCACTTCCTGCCTGTGTTCCTGAGTGAGAACATCTCATTTTATTTCCTCTGGTCCTCAGACAGAAATTTGCCCCATTGGCTTTGCTGGTTCTCAGGCTTTGGACTTGGACCTGAACTGCACCAATGGCTTTCCTTGGTCTACAACTTATAGATAGCAGATCATGGAACTCCTTGACTTCCATAACTGTGTGAGCCAATTCCATATACCTATGTAAGTGTGTATACACACACACACACACACACACACACACACACAGACACACACGCGCATTTATTATGCTGCTTTTTATCTGGAAAACTCTAATAATCTTCTAATACAGGAAAAAGGTGATAGTGTTCTGCTGGGAAAAAAGATTATATTTTATAATGTAAACTCACACATTAGCATTCTGACTTCCTACGTCAGTTTCTCGAGTTCTCTTCTTAAAAGATGGATTCCTCTATCTTCTTTTAGGACCGATGAAGTCTGAACCTACAACGTTAATAAAAGCCCCAAACCTGGCTAAATTCGTCAAAGTTTTGTTACACTGTGAGGCATCTTGTAGACATCTCCTGTATTTTCAAGTATCCCAGACAACTTTTTTGATTAGATGTTTCAATATGTAATGTTGATTATAACATGTGGTTATGACATTTAATTTTATTCTATGTCTTACTGTAGCCCTGTCCTCTGAGAAGGGCTATAGTTCTCACATCTGACGTCAGGCAAATTATTACTAGAAGACATTTATTTATTCCTTTATTAATTTATTTAACATTTATTGAACACCTATTGTACGCTACATATTTTAAAAGACACTGGGTATATAGCTGAAGTCTGTGAAATTTTCTGTCACCAAACAAATAGAAAATAATTTAGGCTCTGTGTACCTTAAGGTCTCTGGTCACAATTGTTAAACTCTGCCATTGTAGTGTGATAGCAGCCATAGATAACATGTAACAAATAACTGTGGCTTATAAAATTTATTTATGAACACTAAAATTTTAATTTCATGTAATTTTCAGTTGCCATAAAGTATTATTTTATTTTTTCCCAATCATTTAAAAATGTAAAAACTTTTCATATTTCGTGGGTCACACAAAAACAGGTGGAGAGCTGAATTTGGTTTGTGGACTTTATTTTACCAACCCCTACATGTAGTAATGAATACAACATATATGATATTTGCCTTTTGGGGTTTATAGTCTAGCGAGATGACTCCTTTGATTAGGCTGCAGAAACCTCATAGTTACCTGGTGGTATGGTTTCAATGCCCCTTTCAAAACTAATGTTGAAACTTAATAGCCATTGTGATGCTATTAAAAGATTAGGCACTTAAAACGTGATTAGGTCATGAGGACTCTGCCTTCATGAATGGTTTAATGCCATTATTGTGGGAATGGATTATCTATTACAGGAGTGGGTTCCTGATAAAAGGATGAAGTTCATCCCCATCCTTTCTCTCTTTCATGTGCTCATTTGCCCTTCCAAATTCAGCCATGGAGGACACAATGAGAAAACCCTCACCAGAGGTGGCCCCTGGATCTTGGAATTCCCAGTCTCCAGATTTATAAGCCAAATAAACTTATTTTGTTCATAAATAACCCAGTCTAGTATTCTGTTATAGCAGCACAAAATTGACTAGACAACTGGGAATATGCATGTGTCAGTGGCAGGGCCATCTCCCTACTCATAGGATGCGACTAACATTTGTGGAACTCAGAGCAAGAATACAAATGGAAGCCAGTACATGGTAAGTCGAAATGTTTAAAAGCAATAAATCAAGCTGATAAACTTTTAAATGAAATATATTCTATCACACTGTCTTGACAAGCATACTTTCAACATGACTTGGAAGGCGAGAGTCCAACTTAGAACTTTCATACTCTTTCAAGTTCTACACCTGAAGATACAGCCTCAAGATACAGGACCCACACTACATATGGTTTTTCTGTGTCCCCACCAACATCTCATCTTGAAGTGTAGCTCCCATGATTCCCTCATTATGTGGGAGGGACCCAGTGGGAGATAATTTAGTCATGAGGGCAGTTTCCCTCATACTGTTCTTGTGGTAGTGAATAAGTCTCGCGAGATTAGATGGTTTTATAAGGGGAAACCCCTTTTGCTTGGTTCTCATTCTCTTCTCTTGTCTGCTGCCATGTGAGTTGTGCATTTCACCTTCTGCCATGATTCTGAGGCCCTCCCAGCCATGTGGAACTGTGAGTCCATTAAACCTCTTTTTTTTTTTTTTGAAATTGCCCAGTCTCTGACATGTCTTTATCAGCAGCATGAAAATAGACTAATACAGTAAATTGGTACCAGTAGAGTGGGGTGCTGCTGAAAAGATACCCTCAAAATGTGGAAGTGACTTTGGAACTGGGTAACAGGCAGAGGTTGTAACAGTTTGGAGAGCTCAGAAGACAGGAATATGTGGGAAAGTTTGGTACTCCCTAGACACTTGTTGAATGGCTTTGACCAAAATGCTGATAATGATGTGGGCAATGAAATCCAGGCTGAGGGAATCTCAAATAAAAATGAGAAGCTTAAAAAAAAAAAAAAAAAGAAACTTGTTGGGAGCTGGAGCAAAGGTGGCTCTTGTTATGTTTCAGTAAAGATAGGTGGCATTTTGCCCTTGCCCTACAGATCAGTGGAACTTTGAACTTCAGAGAGATGATGTTGGGTATCTGGCAGAAGAATTTCTAATCAGTAAAGCATTCAAGAAGTGACTTGGGTTCTGTTAAAGGCATTCAGTTTTAAAAGGGAAGCAGAACATAAAAGTTCAGAAGATTTGTAGCCTGACAGTACAATAGAAAAGAAAATTCCATTTTCTGAGGAGAAATTCAAGCTGGCTGCAGAAATTTGCGTAAGTAACAAAGACCCAAATGTTAATCACCAAGACAATGGGGAAAATATCTCCAGGACATGTCAGAGACCTTGGGGAAAGTCTCCTCCCATTGCAGGCCTGGAGGCCGAGGAGGAGAAAAATGGCTTCATGGGCTGAGCCCAGAGTCCCTCTGCTGTGTACAGTCTAAGGATTTGTTGCTCTGCATCCCAGGCCAACATACAACTTGGGCCGTGGCTTCAGTGGGTACAATCCCAAGCCTTGGCAGCTTTTACGGGGTGTTGAACCTGTGGGTGCACAGAAGTTAAGAATTCCACCTAGATTTCAGAGGATGTATGAAATACCTGATGTCCAGGCAGAAGTTTGCTGCAGGGGCAGGCACTCATGAAGAACCTCTGCTAGGGCAGTGTGGAAGGAAAATGTAGGGTGGGTTCCCCCACACAGAGCCCCCACTGGTGAGCTGCCTAGGGTCTAAACCCCAGAATGATAGATCCACCAATGGCTTGCACCATGACCCTGGAAAAGCCACAGATACTGAACACCAGCCCAGGAAAGCAGTTGGGAGGGAGGCTATGCTCTGCAAAGCCACAGGGACAGAGCTGCCCAAGACAATGGGAACCCACCTCTTGCATCAGCATGACCTGGATGTGAGACATGAAGTTAAAGGAGATCATTTTGAAGCTTTACAATTTGACTGCCCTGCTGGATTTTGGACTTGCACTGGTCCTGTAGCCCCTGTGTTTTGGCCAGTTTCTCCCATTTGGAACAGCTGTATTTACCCAACACCTGTACCTCCATTATATCTAGGAAGTAACTAGCTTGCTTTTGATTTTACAGGCTCACAGGCAGAAAGGACTTGGCTTGTCTTAGATGAGATTTTGGACTGTGGACTTTTGGGTTAATGCTGAAATAAGTTAAGACTTTGGGGTACTGTTGAGAAGGCATGATTGGTTTTGAAATGTAAGGACATGAGATTTGAAGGGGCCAGGGGCAGAATGATATGGTTTGGCTGTGTCCCTACCCATACTTCATCTTGAATTGTAGCTCCCATAATTCCCCTGTGTTGTGGGAGGGACTGAGTGGGAGGTAATTGAATTATGGGGGCAGTCTCCCCATACTGTTCTTGTGGCAGTGAATAAGTCTCATGAGATCTGATAGTTTTATAAGGGGAAACCCCTTTCACTTGGCTCTCATTCTCTTTTCTCGTGTGCTGCCATGTGAGACTTGCCTTTTACATTCAGCCATGATTGTGAGACCTCCCCAGCCACGTGGAACCTCTTTCTTTAGTAAATTTCTTAGTCTCTTGTATGTCTTTATAAGCAGCATGAAAACAGATTAATACACAGCCCATAGCTGGCTCTGCCTTCTCTTTTCATTTCCAGCTCAATTCTGCATTATGAGGGTCTTTATGTACATTTCTGTGTACACCTCAGCCACAAGTGCAAATTATGGTCATATCTTCACAAGTATCTTTCTTGTGACCACACCTTGGGGCTAGGATTGGGCACACCAGAAGCAGAGCTTGGAGAAGGGTGATATAGGTCCTGGCAGCAGCTTAGAGACAACGGAGTTCCCTAGAATATGGTATACAAAGGGAAGTGCAGGTTTCACGTAGGCATATCCCTTTTGGTTCACAGATTTCTTACCAGTGAGGAGGGACACAGCTGAAGAAGGGCCAGGGAAGGGTCCTCTAAAGTACAGGTTTGAGGACAGGGGCCTCACTGGGACAGTGAGAGAATTATCCATGCTAGAGGACAGCCCAACTTCAGCAGAGGCCATTCTACTTTGCTCTTTGCTCATCTGTCATGGAAAGTCATTGTTCACCTTCCTACTTTGACTTCTTCTTTTAGACCCTTCTTCATATTCTGTCTGAACCATCCTCCTTCTTTCTTTTTCCCTCCTACCCAGTCTTACCTAGTCTTTTGGAGGCATTTTGGATACCATGCAGAATCTTCTTTTTGCACTTGTACTTAACGTTTATTAGAATCTCTTTCTGTTTCAGTGTGTTTGAGGAGAAGAGCAGTCCTTTGGCTAGAGGTAAAAGAAAGGGGAGAGAGAAATACACAGAGAACAATTAGATTAATATTTCAAGACATGACTAAGCCATAGGTATAGTGTTTCTAAAGGACTATTCTTTATTTTGCAAAGTAAATATGAATCATTGATTGCTGACTTACAAACACTGATAAACTATGACAAAAGATGCCAGTTGAAGCAAGCAAGATGTAAAGAAGCAAAACATCTATACATTTACCAAAAAACACTGCATGCTTGAATATGTGAGGGACCAATGTAAGCATAATATATATTGACTTATTCAATCTATTTCATGAGATAGATAATAATTGCAGCAACTTTATAGATGAAGAATCTGAAGCAGAGAGGAGCTGAATAATTTTCTTAATGTCACACAGCTAGAAAGCGGTATAGCCAGAATTCAAACTAAAGCACTTTGTTTTCAGAGTTTACTTTGACGTTAAAAGTATGTATTCTATTATACTAATATACACCTTCTTCTTAATTGTCTTCAGCTCCACTATTTACATACTAGTAAATAGTATGTATTCTATTAGTATATACTGTCTATCCTTCAGAAGGAGATAGGTCAATAGCTGTCACATCAGCTTGGTTACTCATCTTTAGAGATAAGGTTTTTAGCCATATTTGCAGAAGAGAATTCAGTCAGTTTTCTTAGTGGTCCCTCTGAAATGTTTAAAGAAACTATTCTTGTCATAAGACAGTAATCATTTCTGTTGTTTTCCTTATGACTAGAGTTTGCTCAGTAGATGCTGACCCTGTTCCTAGCATTTTCCATTTCCAACTTTGCTTTCCTTTTCCTGGTGGACTTTCCTACTTTCCCTTCCAGTAGTTAATAGAACTTATACATCGCAAAGATCTTTATCTGGTAAGAGACAAGAATATGTCTCCCAAAAGTATGATGGATTGTTGAGCTGAAGACAGTTGAAAAGAAGATGCAGAAGAGCTCTCTGCCCTCCTTTTATTTGCCTAAAGCCCAGATGTAAAATTTACTGAGATAAAATATATACTACCTGCTATGGTTTGGGTATGATTTGTTTTGTTCTCACCAAAACTTATGTTAAAATTTGATCTCCAGTGTGTGATGTTGAAAGGCCTAGTGGGAAGTGTTTGTGTCAGAGGGGCAGATCCCTTATGAATGGCTTGGTTCTGTTCTCTTGCTTGTAAATTCTCACTCTCCTGAGCCTGGGTTAGTTCTCATGTGAAGGGATTAGTTCCCACAAGAGTGGGTTGTTATAAAGCCAGGATAGTCCTCAGGTTTTTTCTCTCTTCTTTTCTGTCTGTTTGCATGTGTCCACTTCCCCTTTGACCTTCTTACCATGTTATGATGCAGTGGGTGCTCCTCACTAAGGGCCAAGCAGATGCTGGTGCCATAGCTCTCTTAATTCCCAGCCTGCAGAACCATGAACAAAATAAAAATATTCTTTTTTTTTTTTTTTTTTTTTTGAGACTGAGTTTTGCTCTGTCACCCAGGCTGGAGTGCAGTGGTGTGATATTGGCTCACTTCAGCCTCTGTCTCCCAGGTTCAAGTGATTCTCCTGCCTCAGACTCCTGAGTAGCTAGGACCACAGGCACATGTCACCACATCCCGCTAATTTTTTTTTGTATTTCTAGTAGAGATGGGGTTTGACCATGTTGACCAGGCTGGTCTTGAGATGCTAACCTCAGGTGATCCACCTGCCTCAGCCTCCCAAAGTGCTGGGATTACAGGCGTGGTCTGGCCAACATATTTTGTTTATAAATTACCCAGCCTCAGGTATTCTGATATAGCAACATAAAATGGACTAAGACACTGGCCCCCACCCTTCCCCTTCCACCCCACTAGGTAGAACAAAGGTTAAACATTGAAGATAGCTTTAGACCCTCATTGGCCTGGAGATAATACCAGAGGAATTTATATTAACAATCTTTACTAACTAGCCTATATGTGGCACTCATTTGCCTTTTCCTAGGTTGCTTCTTGTAGATACTCAAAGTCTGTTTCTTTATCTTGTCTTTCTCTAAAAATTTACTGTTCTTTGTTGAAAATACTATAGATGCAGGAATTCAAAGCCACTTCTTTGAGAATTACTCATTCTCTGGGTGTCTCTCGTGTATATTTGAAAGTCACATGTTAATAAACTTCTGTTAGTTTTTCTCTTCTTAATTTGTCTTTTATAACAGAGGTCCATTCCAACTATGAACCTATGGGGATTATTATTTTTGCCCTACAATATGCAAGATCAAGAAAGCTGAGATCTGCAAAGACTTAGCTGTCTTGTTCCGTGTTGGGGGAGACACTAATTACTTCAAACATTTTAACATGATTTAAACACATATCATAAATGAGACAATTCTTAAAAAACAGAAGCAGATTGGTTTTCCTATAGGTATATTTAAAATAAAACAACTGCTTGGAAGTTGTTTTTTGAAAACATGTAGGTGCGATTATTTAAAGAAGTATTATCCTTCGTTAAGGTTTTCCAAATAACTGTAGATCACTGAATTTTGTCAGTCTAGCTGATTGTCCATGAACTTCATTTTTCAAGTAACTGATTTATTCAGGTTTCTCACCAGTTATTAAATAAATCAGACATAAAACAGTGATGGCTTCTAAAAAAAACATTTCAACATTTACTAAAGGAAAACATTTCTACCTTATTACTTGCTATTCACAGGGAAATTGTTAGCACTAGATTTCATTTAAACATGAGCTTATGCTTATGTGCCAAATAGGCATTTCCTCATAAATGGTTATAAAATAATGCTTTTATTGAAATGTTTATGTAACTGCAGACTAATATTTCTTAAAAGTTTGTCTTTTGAAGTGTGTACAGTTTGGTTTAAAACAGTCAGCAAATGTGGAGTTGTGATATTGATGACACAATCATACTTCATGAATCTCAGGAACTTCGTGTTGGTTAGTGATATATTGCAAGACTTTCTTGAATTCCCTAGTATTTCAACAGCACTAATAGGATAAAACATAATACCTGACTTTAAGATTCTATTGATTATAAGATAAACCATACATTTTAAAAATTATATTTTAAGTTCTGGGGTACATGTATAGAACCTGCAGGTTTGTGACATAGTTATACATGTGCCATGGTGGTTTGCTGGATCCATCACCCCATCAACTACGTTAGGTATTTCTTCTAATGCTATCCCTCCCATAGCCTCACACCCCTCGACAGACCCCCAGTGTGTGATATTCCCCTCCCTGTGTCCATGTGATGAACCATACATTTTAAAAGAACTTCTCAGGAAAACAAAAAATATTTCAGTATATCAAATATACATGCTGAGTATCTGACCATATCCAGATTTCTAAAACATTACAATATGAAAAAATTTTATTTTAAAATTGAAGCAGCATGGTAATTCTAGTCAAAAAATGTAACAAGAATACCAGAAATGGTTATACAATCCTTCAAACTAAATTCCTTCTTACAATAATAACTATCATTAATATGTGTAACATCAATTGAGAGCCTTCTATTTGCCAGGCATTGCCAACAAACACCTACCATAAATGATCACATTTAACCCCCAAGTCAACTATTTCAGTGGGTACCATTATTTCCCTAGTGTTTTGTTTTCAGATTTAGAGAAGTAGAATGTTGGGACTAGCACTTACCTTTTAAATATATATATAGAAGGAAAAATAATTTTTTTCTCTATTCTTCATAGTTTTTAGTTGAGGTAGACCCCTGTAACAAAAGACAAATTAACATGAGAAAAACAAATGGAAGTTTTACAACATATATATCTCATGTATATATGAGAGATACCCAGAGAAATGAGTAAATTCAAAGAGATGGCTGTAAATTCAGGCTTAAGTACTATCCTTAATTGTTAAGGAAGCCAACAATATTTTAAAAATTTATTTTTCTTTTTTGATTTCTAAAATTATTTTGTGCAAGTTACTACAAATGGGAGAGAAATATAATATTGGGCCTGAACAAATCAAAGATGCTGTTGGCCAGGTAAATTCACTAACTATGGAATGTACTTCATCCTATCAGGTTCATGGTGGGAGGAAGGTGTGATTCAAATTCATTCTCAGCAAAATTAAAAATGACCACAAATCATGACATTTTAGGATTGTTGAAAAGTATAGGAAAGTGATGGGGTTCTACCCCAAAATGAACCTTACCATTTGAGAAGACAGCAGAAGCAAGAAGGCCACTCTTACCTTCCCTTTGCCACCTCTTCCTTGAAGCAGGTCATAAAACTTAGTAGCCCTTCTCTTGAAGGAGATCATGAGACTCAACCCAGAAGTGCCCTCCCTAGGAATGTTATTATCTCTGAAGACACTGAGACAGAAAAGAAACTGTACAAATAAGCCTTGGTAAATTCCGCCTAGCTTATTAACATTAGACTGTAACCCCTTTGTCTAATCATAATTCAGCATGACTCTCTGCTCTTCATCAAACCCATGCATAAAAACACACCGGTTTTCTTGTTTCTTTTGGTCTTCATTTCTGAAGGCTCCCATGTCATATAAAACTTAAATACATTTGCATTTTTTTCTTGTTAATTTGTCTTTCGTTGTAGATGTCTCAGCCATCAATGGGTGAAGAAAGGAATCTTTCTTCACCTATAGTTTCTGGCACCCATTGAAGGACAGCTGAGACACCTGACTTGCTCTGGAGCCAACAGGTGAAACCCTGGGACAACTGACAAAAGCCAGCAAAAGATAAGGATTCTTATCAAGGTCAGCTTCCTGATATCTCTGTCTGTCATGCTCAGTCAGAGGAGGATATAAAAACTTCTTGTCTCACCCTTTCAAAGTTTAGATTAGCAGGGAAAACATCTCTGTATGAACGAATTCTTTGAGCATAGCAACTTTTGTGATTTTGCTCAAGAATTCTTGATTTTTTTATCCTTTCACTCCCAAAGAGAGTCTTTTCCCCCATGTCTCTATCTTTTTGTGTTTGTCACGACAAGGACTATCAGAAAAAGTTCTCCTTCTGTCTCATTGTGTGTCTTGAGAGCTTGGCTTGTAACCAGTGAGAGAAAATTTTCCCTCTTCTCCACCAATCAGGCATGCTGGTTGTGGAAATCTGGATCTAGTGGTTAGCTTTGAAGGATAGAAAACCCAAGGAATGTCTGTCAGACCATACCAACTCTCAGAGGAATTTGTCTTATCTCTACTCTGGTTGATTTGTCCTATGGCAATGAGGATCTTTGCTTTCTTAAAGCTACCTTTGGAAGAGACTTTTGGATCACGGGGGTTGCTTCTGCACCTACTCCAGGGATCCCTCCTTTTATCTGTGGTAAAAATTTGTTCTAAGTCTGGAAAGTTATCTATAGGTCTTACCATGAAAAGAATTATTTGATTAAGTCACTTTTGGAATAAATGTACTTCTGGAGATCCCACTTGTCAATGACTAGATGATGAATCCTTTGATTTGGTAAGCTTTTGTATTTGAAAGAGTTCTTATCCTAAACAAACGCCTATTGGTACCTGTGGGAAGATCAAATTGAAATGGGGACAAAAAAGAGCATTACAACGAGCCTTAGGGACTTCTTTAATAAGATCAAAGAACAGAAATAAGAATACACAGGTTTCCCCTGTTTCTTTGGGTCTTTATTTTCTTATAAAGTCTCCTGTGTCACATAAAACACATTAAGCAAATTTGTATGCTTTTCTTTTGTTAATTTGTCTTTTGTTATAGAGGTCTTAGCCATGAACTTAGCAACTGATGAGAAAATAAATCATTTTTTTCCCCCTTCAAAATACAAAAACCATTGAATGTTCAGTTACCAAAGGGTTATTGAAATACTTTTATTTACATGGGTTCAATGTTGGCCACCACTGTAGGCTTATGATAGAATTTGCTAATTTTTAAACACTGACTATTTGAAACATTCTATTTTACAATATATTATTTATGTTTGACTTTATGGGGTAAGAAATAGGAATAAAAGGTCTGAAGTAATTCTGACCTGTATTATGGTACAAATTATTACTCTGATTTTAGCTTTAAAGAATAAACTTGTAAGGCTATTTTATCTTTATTGACTTGATGACTTGTTTCTGGAATTAGAATCTGAATTTGCTTAACATCTTATCAACACAAGGCAACATCATTTATGTATATCATAAAAGGTGACAAACAGAAATGTGTTTTGATTAGCACCTGCCCTCCAAGTCACCCACAAACAAAAACTTTTCTACTTAGAGCACAGCCCCACTCCTAATTGTTTAATCAAACTGAATACCTGCCCCAATTTGAAGTTGAAATAATTTAATGCTAAAATCTCAGCCTGAATTTTATTTATGAACCAGCTGCCTGTGAAATATGTATAGGCATTTTAAATTAGTAATAATGAGTAGAATATATACATATTTAAAAAAATACATGGATCATTTCCTGTCTTTTCTTGTGGTTAAAGCAGCCTAGGAGAGCCGTAGCCTCCTCCAGCTGCCATTATCCTTCCACATTTCTCTTTTATTGCCCATCAAACATGTATAGATTTAATGACCTGGAGAGGGATCAGTGAAATTCTTCACAGCGCTGCATGTTTATTAATGGGCCTCCTGTTCATTGTGATGTGATAGTGTCAGGATTATGCCAGTGGTATTACAGGAGGCAATTGAGTGTTTCTTTATTCCTGATAAAAAAGAAATTAGCCACTGATCAACAACACAGAGAAAACTCATCACCCTCCTGAAGTAAACCAGAATATTTTACCCCAGAATATACTTTGACATTTTGTGGGACGGCTATTCACAGAGGCTATAAGCCACAGGATAGCTTTTAAACTCTGTCCTTTTGTAGGGGAGATTTGCATCTGTGGAGGAAATCTACATAGAGAGATAAACAGTGGATGCAACAGGGTTTTTTGATGCCCCCATCCATACCCCTTTTATCCAGATCTAGGAAAAATTAACTCACAGGAAAAGGCAACTAAAAGTTTCACACTTTTAAAAGTCTGATGGAGAAACTTTTAGCACAGGCTATCATCTATTCTTTCTGAGGGCAGCCCTGAAATTTCCTGAGAAATTATACTTGCATAACATGCCAAATTTTGTTTGCCATGCTTTTCTTCCCTCTTTCATCCATATCCTGTGATGCCCCTCAACCCCTCCATACCAGTCCCAGGCACTAGTCTTTCAGTTACCTCGGAATGATGTAAACCTTCAGTCACCTGGCCTCTCTTTTGAGTGTCATATTTTGTGTGTGGCTCCTTTGCCCTATGCATGTTAATACATCTGTATACTTTTTTCCCCCTGTTAATCAGTCTGTTGTCAATTTATTTCAACAAACTTAGACTCAGACCTTCAGAGGGAAAGGGAAATTCTTTTTGTCCTTACACAGACAAGTGCAAGGGGTAAGGAGAGAAGCAAGGGTCATAAAGAGATTAGAAGACAAAGTGCTATTTGATGAGTTTGCCCTGTTCTAGGACACAACAAAAAAGGAAAAGCAGCAGGGGCTGGAAAAGAGGAAATAAGGGAAAATAACGAAAGCAAAAAGCAATTTAAGTATTAATAGGAATGGGGGTCGTTGGAATCGTTCTTCGTTTCCTTTGGCAAGGAGAAAGTTTTGTTCTTTCGATTACATCTATTCCAATTCCATTCAAGAAGAAATTTTTGATCAACTGTTTATATGAGTCTATGGAGGTTTTTTGTGGGATGTAAGAATAATTAGGATTTAATTCCTGTCCCCAGATAGAAAAACAAATTAGAAAACAGGTTATTGATTGTTGGTAGAGGATGTGTTAGGGCTCAGAAATTGTTACCCACAGACATGCTGAACTGAAGAAAATACCCCAAAGTCTTTCTGACCTTCCCCTACTGTATCTCCCAAACCACAGGATCAAGTTGTGCTCTGAAGTTTCCTTACCTGCCTAAAATCTGGACACACCAAAGAAGAATGCAATTACCACTGATCCTTTCCCCTGAGTTTTCATTAACGCAACTCATATTGCAGGAAGAAAGACTGAAGTCTGTCAAAACACCTGGGCAGACTTTTGTCACAAACCATTGTCTGCTTGGTGGGCTTAACAGACTTTGTCCCAGGCCATACATGTTTTCCAGCTCATTGAATCCCCTTGAAAGTCATTTACTAGCCCTCATAAAATCATCAACACTTCCCCATCTCCCTTTCTTTTAAGAAGGGTACATAACCATCTGTGCCTTATTGTGTGGTATGGTAATTGCTCTGTGATTTCTTCCATGCATATTAATAAATGTGCATACTTTTTCTTCTGCGAATCTGCCTTTTGTTAGTTGAGTTTCAGCAAAGCTTCAGAGGTTAAAGGGGAAGTTTTCCCCTCGCTCCCTACGGCTTTGACATCATGAACAGGATAACCAGTCTCTCTGCTCTTCTGGAAGCTGCAATCAAGGAAACTCAGGGCCTGACAAACTGGCAGAAGGGCAATAAATTCTTATCAGCTGGGCTCTCAGGCTCTATTTCTGCAGAATCCAGTTGAGTGGATGCTAAAAATCAATTTGTCTCTTTTTTCTCTCCAAAATATTGATTCATGGGATAAAAAGATTTAGGTGACAAGTCTTGGGTGTAGTGTCTCTGCTGTACTTTTTGTTATTCATATTGTTTGCTCTCTTTCCTTCCAGAAACAGTGTTTGTTTCTGTTTGTTTGTTGTTCTGTCACAAGCAGGAGTACCCTGGGGTCGAACATAGGTCTCATATCTCTGTAAGCTTCTTGTTGTAGCGGAATTTGCAGACTGCTCAGTTTTGTAGTTCTGATCACAACAGCATCTATTTAGATAAACTTTCCTGTAGATCTACCAAATAAAAACTGTATGGGGTTCCCATCTCATCTTGTTTTATGTCTTTGAGAGCTTGACTTATGATCTAGCGGCAACAGTTTCTCTTCGTCTCTGCCATGTAGGAGGCATGATTTTTGGGTCACATCCAGTGGTAAGTCGGAAAAGGGTGGAAACCCCTGAGATTTTAAGCAGTACACTTCTTGTTCCAGGCATGTCAAGCTCACATAAGGGGCTTTTGTTGTCTCAATAATTTGTTGTCTGGTTAATCCTGGGAAAGTACAATCCCAGGAGGGCCCACCTAGGGTCATGGATTAATGGGTCTGCGACTGGCAGCTTCCTACAAATTTGTGGAACACTGAAGGTACGGCATGCAGAAACACCATCCTAAACTGTCTGTGGCAACGCGAGTCATTTTCTGTCCCAGCCTAGACTTGGGAGTGAATTTTTTGGGTTCATGGAGACTGCCTCTTCCATGCCCTCTCCAGAAAAGAAAAACACTTATTTTAAACCTGAAAAATTACTTCCTGGGATTTCCATAAAGAAGCTTAATTGGAGTGAGTTGCTATTGGAATAAGCACACTATAAGAAATTCTAATCATTGTGAACAAAATATAAATTCTTTAAATTAGATCCTGATATTTAAAAAAAAAAAAAGGTTTCAGAGGTCCTCATTCTAAACAGTTGCCTTGTGGGAACATCAGATTGAAAGAAAGACACATAATAGTGTCATAGGTAGCCTTAAAAATTATTTTGAGGAAATTAAAGAGCAAAAATTTGACCTAAAGCAAAGTTAAAATTCTTTGTAAGTTCAAACTGCCTGATTTGGACCCCTGTGAAATTTACAGGGATGGCTTCTTTACCTTGTAGTCTAGTAGTTAAAATTATGAGATTTTACCCCTAACAACCCTAAGTTTGATTCTTGGTTGGATAACCAGTCCCTTTTAGTGTGATACTTGTGTGAAGCATAACTTTGGGGGGTACCCATTTGTTATCAATTCTTTTCCCTTCTATGGACAAGCTTTGATTTTTCTGTCTTCTTCTATCTGTGGTTACACCTGGGGCTTTTGGGCTTTTGTTCATAGGCGGTCAGCTGAGAAGCTGAGAGCTTAGGGTATATGGAAATAGATATGGGTTTTACCCCTTTTATGGCTAGTGAACATTTCCTTTCTTTTGGCCGTCTTTGGCATGATTTTGGATTTTGTGAGGACTCTTTGTACCTCTTTGGAGATGACCTGTGTGTCCTTGGTTAAGTCATAATTTTGGTTAAGCCCTATTTGGTTTGGTGAGTCACTTGGAAGGGGGTACTTTTGATTAAGAACAACAACAACAAAAAAAAAAACCTCAAAAGTCAAAAATATTGTCTATTTATCCTGGCTAAAAATCTGATAATAAGAAATTTGAGGGAAGTTTTCTTTTTCTAAAGAGCTTTATGGTCAGAAAGCTGCTTCAAGATATATTTTCTTTTTAAAAGGAGTTTTCTGCTTTTTCTATTTTGTATTCTGTTTCTGGGAAGTTTTTTCAGTCAATCAAAACTGCTTTTAAAAAATTATATTCTTGCTGCTTTCATTTACTTCCTTTCTTGTGGATTTGATTTTTGCTCAAGAAAAAGTAAATTTCATTGGCTTTTTACAAAGCTTACAATTCTCCCCAAATTGCTTCCTATGAGAAATTTTCTCCCATATACTTTACTCCTCCTTCTGCAGTGCTTATCTTTGATAACACACAAAAGGATCTGGAAGGGACTTGTAATGATCCTGAGACCTCTTGAGGAACACAGAGAAAGGTACCACAATCCTCATTTTGGGGTATTCTGTCTTCCTTGTGGAGTCTGAAGAGCATGAACAGGTTCCTCTTGGGTCTAAAGCTCTACTGTCTTTTATGTGGAACTTTCTGATCTCTTTGGCTTTTAGATACATACCTGTGTACATATGTATGTTACATGTTGTATCTACATGTACATATATGTCTATACATGTGTTTGTATATTGTCTACATGGTACCACATTGACATAAATAAATGAGTACTCGTAAATTAACTAGCCCACTTTTCAAGTTCCTGTGCCTTTAGTAATTTTTGATAAATAAAGCTAATTTTAAAATTGTTGGCAAAATTAAATAGAAATGTCTTCAGAGTCTCAGATATTTTTGCCTGGGTCTACTCATCAGACTAATTTATACTATTTGTGATAGATATTTTAAGGTCACAAAACTGTTGCTTCTGTGATATTTTTATACTTGTTTGATCTGCCTATGAGTTTATATTTTTGGTTTTGAGGCTTTAAATTCTAGGGTCTAGTCAATTGGGAATGGTCAGGCATAGGGACATATGTGTGTCCATAATGCCTATACCTTATCCTCCTTGGCCCATCTATGATTCCTGACCATGCTGGGAGGGGTCAGATGCTCTAGGCATTGTCCTCACAGGTCTATCTTTTGTCCTGGGCTCTGCATTGATATATAACAATTAAAATTGCTTACTTTCCATATTTCTTACTGAAAGTTAGGATTACTAAGAGTTAGTACTATAATTAATACATGTAATTTAAAAAGCTAGATATAAGAGAAACACTTCTGTATGCAAAATGTATAAGGAAAGTATGATGAGTTTTTGGTAAGGAAGGTTATAAAGAAGGCGTGACAATATGTTTTTTGTTAAAGAAAATGTAGTTTAAAGATTTTTAAATGTTCTACATTAAAGAAATAAAAATTGAGGATTGATAAAACTAAATAGAAAAATAAAGTTGGGAAAAGAAAGAATGGGAATGGCAATCTTATCTTATGTGATCAAAGCTGATTGAGATTAGCTAAATCTATTTATAAGGTATTATTAAAATTAGGTTTCATATCAATAATATATTGATACAAGCGTAAAGTTTAGTTTTCCCTTTTGAACAAGATTTTCATATACTGTTGATGAGAGATAGGCAAAGGTTTTGGTTTACCATTTGAGTAAAAGAGAGGGGGAAAGAAAAGAGAGAGAAAGTCTCATACTGTCTTTATTAGAGCTTTTGACTATTTGGAAAACTGAGTCTCCTCTCTCTCTAAGAGTAAAGGTTTTTGCTTTTTGAAATTTTTGAATTATTACTTTGGCTAAATTAATTACTCTTTTACAGTGACCTGTGATCCTATTTTGATTTGAGTGCTTTAAGCATTTGTTATTTTGATATCAAGTGTTTAAATCTTTGATATTTGACAAACTTCCCAAAATCAAATATCAAATTTTAAATTCTATTTTTTTGTCCTTAAACAGACTTTTGGATGTTAGGACCCCTGAAGTCCAAATAGGGACCCTGAAAGTCTAAGGGAGACAGATTAGGCTTCTTCTGTATCTTAAAATTATATGGTAATTATTGTCAAATAAGAAATGGTGTTTAACTTTCTTTGAGTTACATTTGTATGGATGTTATTAATATGTGTTCCAAAATTGTATGGAATTACTAGAAATCTGATATGTCTTGATATATTGAGTAAATTGCCTTAACCTGATGCTTTTTCTTCTAAAATCTCTTTGCAAATTCTAAAGTGTTGTGTCTTTAAGAAAATTCGTGGAAAGAACCATGAGAAGTACTCTTAAATACAGGTATCTGATACCTTTGGATCATATAATTGCACTAATAAAACTTCCAGAACTCTAATTTAAAAAAAAACTAATTGATTCATGAAGATTGCTAACTCAGCATTAAGAAGAATGAGAATTAATTACATAGGACTGAACTAATGGCAGGCATAGATGATTTTTAATGACTTTTTGTTAGAAACATTGCTGATTCATTTTATGTTTTGTTTTTCAGAGTCAAGATTTTTTTTTCTTTAGAGTTATGTGTAGCTTTAAGCAAAAAGCTGTATATAAAGTATACTTGGGTAAAGTATACTTTTGTTAGCAAAATTGAAACATTTACTTTTCTCTCTACCTGATTTCTCCAGAATTTGAAAACTGTTTATGAGTATTCTTATCTTATGACAACATAATTATTTGTATAAGTTAGATAAGAATATGTTTTATTTTGGAACAGAACACAATCAGAAATGCTGGTTATTTTATAAAGGCTTTGACTGGAATGACATATTTTCAGACATGTCCAGACTGCTTTGAGGAATTCAGGTTGACTTTATTGAGCTGATGAAAAGCCCCTTGGAAAGACTGACCTGGTACTTTATCAACATGGTTCCTTTTCAGTGTTTCTGAACTTGTGGTAAGTAAAGAATGTCACTTTCTGACAGTCCAGAAGCCTCAAGATATTTTGGGAACTGAGGAAGAAAGAAATAACCCAGTTCATACAGATATAACATACACAGTCTGGTGGCAAATCCTTGGCTTAGTTTTCTAACCTCAACAGACTTTGAAAGTCTAATCTGAGATTCATTATTAAAGAGTTCAGAAAAGCCAACTTAAAAAGAACCTATATGGCCAATCACTACTATTGTATTTTATGCAAATAATTAAGCCAAATATCACAAAACTAAAACTTATTTTGCAAATAAATTGGTCTTTGGTAAACATAAGAGACTGGAAAGAGAAAAAAATATGTGTTGGTAAAAAAAAAAAAAGTATGATATACCTGTTACTAAATTCTAGCCGGTTTATAGTTTCTTTTGCTTCTTTTCTGTTTTTATTTTTTGGGTTTTTTTGAATAGGGTCCTACTTTGTCACCCAGGGTGGAGGACAGTGGTATGATCATAGCTCACTGCAGCCTCAACTTTCTGGCCTCAAATAATTCTCCTTCCTCAGCCCCTCAGCTTCCCAAGGAGCTGGGAGTATAGGCAGGTGCCACCATGCCTGGCTAACTAATCTGTGAACACTTTGGTCTTGGCCTTCTATCCTTCAGAACTGTGAGAAAATAAGTTTGCACCACCCACTCTGTTGTCCTTTATTGTGGCAGCCTCTGCAAACTAATACAGCCCTGAAAGAGAGGAACTATAAATTCACTTTAAGTTGAAAAAGGTTCCTAAAGACATGTATGTGATTAAGATTTACAAAACTAGTAAGTGGTTTTAAGAATTTAGGTTTTCAGAACTTGGATGAAAAAAATTTTCTGTAGTTGCTAAAAACATTAGCATTAAGGACATGTGAGTCAGAATTTCTAAGAAGTCTTTAAATTTTAATTAACAGTAAGCCTTATATATAAATGGCTAACAAATGCCAATTCAAGCAAAGTCAGGATTTTTGGAAATCTATGACATAAAATGAGTGAGTAGAATAACTAACTTCTGCTACTTATTCCTTACCTAAAATATCCCATTCAGATCTCATGATGATATTTTTGGAAAAATACAAACAAATTAGAACTTGTTCCAGAGAAAGTAAGTCAAAAATAACTAAAGAACTTGGCAACATCTATATCAGAAATGGCCAAGAGGACTAGGCATGTCTCTCTAGAGACAGCTGTCTTCATTTGAAGAAGAAAGAGAGAATAGGTTTATTTTTAATGATTCTGCAGGGATGAAATAGGGCTGAACTCTTAGAGGGACAGACTTAGGTGGAAGCAAGCGTGGCTGAGACAAAGGGAAAAAAAGAGTCTTTAAGGAGTTTTGGGGCATTGTTGGGCAGAACAAAATTTTGTCCTGCTCACTTTTATCACAAAGCATGAGTAAAGTTCTAGCCTTAAATTATTAATGCAGTCTAGGAAGGCAGTGCTGGATCTATTACCCCAAATTCCATTTATGTTCAGTAGCAACAAAGGAGGCTTACTTTGATTTCACCTGATATAGCCACAGGTGAAGAGTCCCTTCACACCTGGTGGTCTCCAGTTGACTTTGTATTGGCTAATTACCCAAGAGAGTAAAATAATTCCCCAGGAGCCAGCTTTTTTTTTTCTTTTAAATAATTCCATAGCAAAAAAGCATTGGGTATATTCTGTGATGTACAAGATTGAAAAGTCTGTTCATAAGAGGATATAAATGCTCTGTCATTAGGTAGAGTCTATGATTTGTTCAGTAGTAAGTGAACTTTGTGCACAGGTGAATACCCCTCAGAAATAGTAAATGCACAGGTCCAAAACTGACTAAAAATTATTCCCTATTTGAGTTTAAAGCCACAGATTATGGATTCTGGACAGCTGGCTATACTGACAGACAGGTTCAAACTAGGGAGATTTGGCCAGGTGCGGTGGCTTATGTCTGTAATTCCAGCACTTTGGGAGGCTGAGGCAGGCAGATCACAAGGTCAGGAGATCAAGACCATCCTGGCCAACATGGTGAAACCCTGTATCTACTAAAATACAAAAAATTAGTCGGGCATGGTGGCACATGCTTATAATCCCAGCTACTTGGGAGGCTGAGGCAGGAGAATCACTTGAACCCAGGAGACAGAGGTTGCAGTGAGCCAAGATCACATCACTGCACTCCAGCCTGGGGGACAGACTTCATCTCAAAACAAAAACAAAAACAAAATCAAAAAACAAACAAAACAAACCAAAACAAACTAGGGAGATTTTCTTCCTCCTTTAGATATCATCGATTTTTTTCTGTTATGGTCTTTGGTAACAATATATATTTGGTTTCATAAAATAACATTTGTCTGGAATAATTGCTTTAGAATTGGGCACTGCTCTGTATTCTGAATTTTCCAGTGCTAAGATGATAAGCCATGTGTCCCATTAATTCTGGACTCTTTGAAAAGTGAGACATGTCAAAAACTTGTTATTCAACTAAACTAATTTCTGGGATCTTGTAGTACAGGCAGCTGACTGGAAGTCTGCCAGAGTTGCTTGACCTTTCTCGCACGTGTGACTTACGGGCTTTGGGAGTTAAGACATGGTTGTGTCTTCTTTATCCTTCTTCTCAATTATCCTACAAGATCTGGATGCCTAGGGTGATCTTGGAAGCCACATGTTAAGATGGCAGAGCTTCCATCAGCGAGAGCCCCTGAATGATTATATAGAGCAGAAGACAATCTCCTTTCCTTCCTGCTATCTGAGAAACCCACATAAAATAAACATTTATTGTGTTAAAGCACTAAAATTTTGATATTTACACCAAATACAGTTGGCATGACATTAACTAATTCAGGTCCGGAAGTAATGAAGCTGACTCTGGGAGAGATGATAGAGTCAGTGCTGCTAAAAAATCCCCAAACAGCAAAATATCTTAATCCAGGTAACATTCAGAAATCCGATGAAAAGAATAATAACTTAGGGAGGATAATTTTTAGACTTTTATTTAAGAATTCCAAGCTTTAACTTCAAATTACAGAGAAAAAATTTGTTTTGATTTTAACTTCTTTGCCTTTAACTTGCAAGAAGATTTAATCTTGAGCATTAAATTCTCACCAGGATGTTGATAATAGGAAGAGCTTTATATTAAAATTTTGAGAGTTTCTGTTGTTGGTATTTTATTATTGGAGTACACTTCACTCTAATATTACTATTTGGTCTCATTCGAGAACATATGAAATGTTATACTAGATAGCGTGTCTAAAAATATATGGAATGCCGTTAATTTCAGCTGTCTTTCCAGAATAGCTTTGATATTGGTGTAATACATGGATGGTTTTGATACAGATTGGAACCTTCTGGGAGCAAAATCTAATTGCTCAGTAGGTCTTTCCAGGAAGAACAGCAGATGGTATTGGGGGAGTGTCCTGGGGGAGATGGAGCAGGACTGCCCTGAAGAGGTTGCTTCCTTCCCCCTCAGGATCATGACTACACCCTTGGTCAACTATAGGATTAATAGTTAAACCGAATGAGTAAGAGGAAGCTGCCAAATGTTAGAGTGAGAAATGCTTTTCCATAACTCCTGATTTTCATGATGAGAGATTTTCTGTAAACACACTCCTGGTACATTAACTATTCCCCTTTGAAAGGGTCCATTTGAAAAGAATAATGGGGTGTGCATAGCTCCGTCCCTGTCCTTCTTCCTCTTGGAAGAAGACAGTCAGCAGGGCTTCTCTACTTCTCCATGTGCGGGCAGCTCCTGCCTCCCCACCTGCTCACCACTCCTGGGGATTTGAGCCGGGTCCATTGCTACCATCACCAGGGTGGGGAGTTCTTATTTCTGGCATAAGTCACATCTTGCAAGTTGCCTTTATTTGCTATTCATTATGATATTTTTATCTGTCTTCTGCAATTTCTTTGTTTTATTTATCAAATTATTCAACTTGAGAAATGTAGGCAGAGAAGAAGCATGCTATTTTTTTGAAATCACTCAGAGGTTCCAGCAGGTACCCAGGTACCCAGAAATAAGGTCTGATGTGAAGTTTTAGTCTTTACTATAAGTATAAATTATTGTCCTGTTAAAGTGTATGGCTTTTCCTCTGGGTCAAGATATGCATCTTAAGGTCAGAAAGTCTCTGTGATTTTAATAATTTCTCCTTTAAGTCTAATGGATTGCAAGAATATATTGTTTATGTGTAGAGTTGGCAATTGTCATTATCCAGGACAAGACAGGAGTATAACTGCACAGCCCCGAGCAATGCAAGGTTTTGGTGCTCTGTAACTTCTTGACCCAGTTTATGTAACTAAAAATTTCTGAGGTCAAGAGTTCGAGACCAGTCTGACCAACAGGGAGAAAGAAACCGCATCTCTACTAAAAACACAAAATTAGCTGGGCGTGGTGGCACATGCCTGTAATCCCAGCTACTCAGAAGGCTGAGGCAGGAGAATCGCTTGAACCCGGGAGCTGGAGGTTGCAGTGAGCCGAGATTGTGCCATTGCACTCCAGACTGTGCAACAGAGCGAAACTCCATCTCAAAACCCCCCCCCCCCCAAAAACAAAAAGTTTATAGAATAACAGTAATAGCAAGCTTGTAAGCATTTGTTCCATACCAAGTACTTTACTAAGTGATCTGCATACATTAATTCATTTACTTAGCATAGCAAAATTATCTTTGACTTAGATACTATGTTTATGACTATTCTCTAGATGAAGAAAATAGCTAGTTTACGGTAGAGCTGAGATGCAGCTGTAGGTTTATTGACTCCGGAGTCTATGCTCTTAACTATGATACTATACTGCTGCTAATAATAAAATAATAGCAAACAAGTGTAAGAATGTTCAACAAAGTGCTGTTTTTACCCCATGATAACACTATTCATTCTTATTTTGAAATATTACATATCAAAGTATATAAGTGAATCTCTCTTTTACTTTTTTTTCTCTCTCTCTTGTCTCCCTCCCTTTAGTTTTCTTGTTTTGCTAGGACTTTGTCTTAGTTCATTCAGGTGCTATAACAAAATACTATAAACTGGGTAGCTTATAAACAATGAAAATTTATTTCTCACAGTCCTGGAGAGTGGGCAGTCCAGGATAAAGGCAGATTCAGTGTCTGCCGAGGGCCTACTTCTGGCTCATAGACAATTCCCTCTTGACATGTCCTCACATAACGGAAAGGGCGAGGAGCTCTCTAGGGCCTCTTTTACAAGGGCACTAACTCCACTCATGTGATCTCAGTCATCTTCCAGAGGCCCCATCTCCTAATATCATCACTTTGGGGGTTAGCATTTTAATATGTGAGTTTTGCAGGAGCACAAATATTCCTATCATAGCAGTCTTTAAATGTATTCTCAGTCTAGCTATTGGGTCACCCAACAGTGGTGCTGAGTGAAGACTTGAGCTCTCAGCACTGAGTGTACATATAATAAAAATGCAATGATAGGAACTATTGGGGTGGAAGAGAATATACTACATTGTTTGCTTTCAGAGCCAAAAGGAAGCAAATGACTTGTGAATCTCTTGGCTTTTGCAGCACTTTGAGTTCATATAATAATAATAAAAGAATCAGAGAGGTCTCTTACCTTCTAAGTCATTCACCAAACTGCCTTCTTTCAACATAACAGGTAATAATTACACAATAATCTTTCAAAGGGGGAGTATCTCTGGGTCCTAAGTCTCCTTTTAAAAGGCTTTTTGTAGTTTGATTTACTAATACTTTTAGTTAAAATGTAGGTATTTTCTTTGTAATCAAAACTACTGTAATGGTGGATTTTTAATTATTAGGAAATGTTGGGGGCTAAAATTGTTATGCTTCTATGCTTGTAAAGATTGGATAACATGAAACATTTATTTATCTATACTTTATAGCTACACCATCTCTTCTTGTATCTATGAGGGTGGAACAGAACTATGCTTGATCTCAACCAAAGAAAAGTTTGTTGTCAGCTTGTTTGTTGGATAACAAAATCCCGGGGACAAAACTCTCTTATATTTTAATTTCGTTTCTGTTGCACCCACAGCACAGCCCTTCTTTGCTGTGTCAAGAATTTATTAAGCTATAATTAGACTGTCCAAAGGAAAATCACATTATATATTGGAATCACTTTTGGATTGCCCAATTGCTAGACTAAGAGAATGCTTAAAGTACCAGCCAAATGGGAGAAGGGTAAAATTCAGAGAGAGAAAGACAGAGAGAGAGAGAGAGAGAGAGATTCATAGAATTTGATATGTGAATTCTATACATCTCTCTCTTTGAATTTTTATGAATAAAAGCCTGCTTCCTCTTGGCAGACATGGGCTATGGTATTGGTGTTACCCAGAATCCACTGGTCCTACAAGGTATGGTTCCAGTTTCATTATTGTAGATTTATTTTTCTATCCTTTGGTCAACCCAAGCTCCTGATTCCTGTATATGTTCCTTGTTTTCTCCTTCCAGTTTATTTAAATTATTGTATTAATTATCATTATTTTAAAAGTCCTATCTAGTTTCAGGTTCCAAGTGTTATTGTACAAATTTGTGACACTGAGGTCTTCATCATAGTCTTGTCTTTGGCTTCCAGTCTGTTGAGCAGTGAGCAGACCGTGCATTAACATTGAGAATACCTTCGCTGACACAATGGCCCAGCCATTTGCCACACAGATGTAATCAAACCTATTAACACCTTTATAGATCAAGTTTATTTGTTCTTTATGGAAAGCAGTTCAGGAGAAATGGTACAAAGGAACAAAGGGGTTGGAGTCTATTGTGTATAGATGAGGGATTTTTCCCCTTCCAATTGCCTCAAAAATCAAGGGGAGCATTTCTTATTTAGCAAAAAACTCTTGAGCTGAAACTTGGACTGAATGTAATTTTCTCTGGAGTGAGATAAGAATGGGTAGGAAAATTAGTTGTTTTTGAAAGTAGACGTATAAAAAGAAGTATTGTTAGTACAATATCTAGCTGAAATCTCATAAGGCATCCTGCTCCAATAATTGCCATTAAGGTCCACTGTCTTATCTAAGACAGTTCTGAAATCAGATTTTTTTTTTAAACCACGTTATGAGGAAAGGTTTTTATTTATACTTCCATGTGTACCAGGATATTTTGTACATTATAAATTTGTATTGAATCCAAATTGGTGCTGACATTTATAAGGAAAGAGGGTGGAAAAATTAAGAATTCAGGAAAAAGAAGGGAAATTGAGTGATGGAATTTAACACAATTCAGAGGATTACCATAATCTGTTGGCTTTCCATGCCATAGAAACACATTCCCACTAGAGGTCAGTAAAAGGCAAGCGAATGAGACGCTTTCAGGAGGAAGCTCCCCCACCACCCAGGTTAGATTTAACACTGGTATTTTGAAAGGCTTTCTTTCAAAAATGACTGAAAAGTGATATTCAAGGTTTCATGGGAGAGGGGGAGCAAAATAAAGAATGCTGCCTCTAAAAAAAGAAACTGTGAAGAAAAAATGTTTGAAGAGGTTTAACTGCAGAAAACCTTTCTTTTGTGATTGTTGTCTAAGAGTGAAAAGGGATATTTACCTTCACTGGACCTCTGGGCTTGGATTTTAGCTGGTGTAATAAAGCCTATTGCACAGTTTCTGTGTCTTCCTGCAGTGTTGGAAGGCGACTCCCTCCTCTGGCTCCGACAGGACATTTTACTTTACTTTCCTCAATGGCATTTAGTGCACTGTTTATTTTTGTGTACGCACCCTTCTCTTATACCAGTTTGCAAGATTCTTGATGACAGGAATCTGGTCTCAGGCATTTAAAAATTCTTAATACTTGGACATTGCTTGACTAAAACATGGCAGTAAAAATGTTTGTGGACCATGTATATAAATTAATTCATAATGTTTTCATTATGCATTGCTTACAACAGGGATACATTCTGAGAAACGTGTTGTTAGGCAATTTAGTCTCTGTGTGAACGTCATAAAGTTTACTAACTCAAATCTAGATAGCATAGTGTACTACACAGCTATGCTATATAATATAGCCTACTGCTCCTAGGCTACAAACCTGTACAGCCTGTTACTATAATGAATGGTGATTATAACACAATGGTATTTCTGTATGCAAACATATAAAAGGTACATTAAAAATAAGATATTATAGTCTTTTGGGACCACATATATGCACAACATCCTTATGTGGCACATAACTGTATTATTTACAATGTATAATAGTATTTGCATGTGTGTGTCATTTTCATTCTTCTATCTTTCCTCTTATAAAACCAATCAGAATGATAATGTCTTAATTTTGTTTGTTCACTTATCAATTTCAGGTCAAATTCAGAACTAAAAACCAATGTCTTTATATGTAAACTGCAGGAGAAAAGAGATCACTGTTACTTTAACCATAACCAATTTTATTCCATAAAATCAAGAAGGATTTCAGAGCTTTTCAAATTGATGGGTGTTAGTCTGGCAAGCAGTGAATTCTGGCCTTCAATTCTCAAGTTGTCAGTCTGTTTCACAGACCTGCTGCATGATGGAAGCCTATTGAATATTACTCAGACATTGACCATTATGTTATTTTCTTCTGGCATGCATTAAGCACTTTTCCTTTAAGATGGGCTTCTGCTGTTTCCCCTTTCTTTGCATATTTGGAAATCCTATGGAGGAAGCAAGAACCCAATCTAAAAACCAGAGCACTCTCAGCTTTGGCATCCACATCTTTCCTGGTAGGTGGCTCAACGTGGTGCCTTTGAACACACGGCCCCAGTGGGGAGCCCTATTATCTGCTAAATATTTCTAGAAATGTTTATACAGAACGTGGAGCACAGCAGGCTGTCCCCCACCCCTACACTGATGGCTTAAGCCTTTGAAATGGCAAATGCATAGGCCTCCTAAGCTCCTCCAACAGCCCCTGCTGTTGACATTTTCAAAGTTAACATATAAAATGATTCAATTGAAATAATATTTTTAAAGATCTTCTGCCCAAACTTTATCAAGGCTCACAAATTAGCTTCAGTATGACATTTGACTTAGGTGGAGAGTGAGAATTTAAAATGAAAATCTGATAGATTACATTAAAGCAGATCCCATTATGACATCCAGAATGTATTGCCCAAATCTCTCCTTGTACAGTTGAAGCTGGTTTTTGAATTTCTAGTGTCATTTCCAGACATACAGTCTTAATACGTAAGAGCTCCATGATCCCTCAGAACGGTCGTGGAGAGCAACACTTTTGCTTTAGAGGTGAGGAAATCAAGCCTCTTGGAGGGTATTTGAAATAAACCCAGAGATGGGATGTTTGAATATTCTTTTGGCAAGATTTACCCCACTAAATTTACTAACTCATTCCAGGTATGATAATTGGGAATAGGGTAAGTACTGTTTGATTATATCACAAGACCACAACATCTCAGTATAATGGAAAGCAAGGGAGACATCCATCTGATATGCAAATGGATATGGCCAGCTAGTAGCATCTTTAGTGATGGAAGCTATCCTCTTTCCTCTATCTTTTCTTTTCCTCCTTATACTTAGAAAGAAGTACATGTGGAAAAACAGTGTGATATGTATATAAGGAAAATATCTGATTTCAAAGTAGAGTGTTCATTCTCACACTACTATAAAGTACTGCCTGAGACTGGGTAATTTATAAAGAAAAGAGGTTTAGTTGACTCATAATTGCACAGGCTGTACAGGACGCATAGCTGGGGGAGGCCTTAGAAAACTTACAATCATGGTAAAAGGGTCAAGGAGAAGCAAGCATGTGTTCACATAGTGGCATAGAGAGATGAGAGAGAGAGAGTGAGGGGCAGGTGCTACACACTTTCAAACAACCAGATCTTGTGAGAATTCACTGTCATGAGAATAACAAGGGAGAAATTCACCCCATGATCCAATCAATTCCCACTAGATACCTCCCCTAACATTGGGGATTACAATTAAACCTGAGATTTGGGTGGAGACACAGAGCCAAATCATGTAATAGAGGTAAGTTGGAAATAGCGACATAATGAGTAAAGCTGGGCTCCCAGATACAAGTCTCTTTCCTAAAATTTTCCCAAGAAGTATATCAAAAGTTGTAGTGGGAAGACAAAGCAAAGTTAAAGTTCTTTGGTGTAATGCAAGAAAGCTTGCTTTATTTTTTATTTTTTTTTTTTAAAGACAATTTCTTTAGAGCAGTTTTAGAATCACAGAAAAATTGAGAGAAAAGCATAGAGATTTCCTATATATTCCCTCCCTCAACACATGTTTAGCCTCCTCCATTGTTAATATCCCTCACCATGGTGGTATATTTGTTACAATTGATGAACCTACTGTATTAGTCCATTCTCACGCTGCTATGAAGAAATACCTGACACTGGGTAATTTATAAAGTAAAGAGGTTTAATTGACTCCCTGGCCCTGCTGGGGGAAGCCTCAGGAAACTTACAATCATGGCAGAAAGGGAAGCAAACACATCCTTCTTTATATGGCAGCTGCAAGGAAAAGTGCAGAGTGAAGTGGGGGAAAAGTCCCTTATAAAACCATCAGATCTCATGAGAACTCACTCATTATCACAAGAACAGCATGAGGTAACTGCCCCTATGATTCAGTTACCTCCCACTGGTCCCTCTCAAGACATGTAGGGATTATGAGAACTACAATTCAAGATGAGATCTGGGTGGAGACACAGCCAAACCATATCATTCCACCCCAGACATCTCCCAAGTCATGTCCTCGTGTTTCAAAACACAATCATGCCTTCCCAGCAGTCCCCCCAAAGTCTTAATTCATTCCAGCATTAACTTAAAAGTCCAAGTCCATAGCTCATCTGAGACAAGGCAATTCCCTTCCACCTGTTAGTCTGTAAAATCAAAAGAGAAATTGGACCAAACAAAAAGGCTACAGGCCCAAAGCAAGTCCAAATCCAATAAGGCAGTCATTAAATCTTAAAGATCCATGTCTTACATCCAGGTCATGCCGATGCAAGAGGTAGGCTCCCACAGCCTTGGGTAGATTCACTTCTGTGACTTTGCAGGGGTACAACCTCCCTCCTGGCTGCCTTCATGGCTGGCATTGAGTGTCTGAGGTTTTTCCAGGTGCCTGGCGCAAGCTGTCAGTGGATCTACCATTCTGGGGCCTGAAGGACGATGGTCCTCTTCTCATAGCTCCACTAGGTAGTGCCTGTGGGTACTCTGTGTGTGGGGGCTGCAACCCCACATTTCCCCTTTGCGCTGTCGTAGCAGAGGTTCTCCATGAGTGCTCTATCTTTTCAGCAGACTTGTGCCTGTATGTCCAGATGTTTCCATACATCCTCTCAAATATAGGCAAAGGTTCCCAAACCTCAATTCTTGTCTTCTGCATACCTACAGGCCCAACACCATGTGGAAGCTGCCAAAGCTTGGGGCTGCACCCTCTGAAGCCACAGCCTGAACTGTACCTTGGCTCTTTTTAGCCATGGCTGGAGCAGGTGGGACATGGAACTCCAAGGCTAAAGGATGCACAAAGCAGTGAGGCCCTGGGCCTGGCCCAAGGAACCATTTTTCCCTCTTAGGCCTCCAGGCCTGTGATGGGAGGGGCTGCTAGGAAGATCTCTGACATGCTCTAGAGACATTTTTCCCCTTGTCTTGGTGATTAACATTTGGCTCCTTGTTACTTATTCAAATTTCTGAAGCTGGCTTGAATTTTTCCCCCAGAAAATGGGATTTTCTTTTCTATCACATCATCAGGCTGAAAATTTTTCAAATTTTTATACTCTGCTTCCTCTTGAATGCTTTGCAGCTTAGAAATTTCTTCCACCAGATACCCTAAATCATCTCTCTCAAGTTCAAAGTTCCACAGATCTCTAGTGCAGGGGCAAAATGCCACTAGACTCTTTGCTAAAGCGTGACACAAGTCACCTTTGCTCCAGTTTCTAACACGTTCCTCATCTTCATCTGAGACCACCTCAGCCTGGACTTTATTGTCCATATTACTATAAGCATTTTGGTCAAAGCCATTCAACAAGGCTCTAGGAAGTTCCAAACTTTCCTATATTTTCCTATCTTCTTCTGAGCTCTCCAAACTGTTGCAACCTCTGCCTGCTACCCAGTTCCAAAGTCACTTCTACATTTTTGGGTACCTTTACAGCAGCACACCACTCTCTGTGATACCAATTTACTGTATTAGTCTGTTCTCATGCTGCTATGAAGAAATACCCGAGACTGGGTAATTTATAAAGAAAAGAGGCTTAATTGACTCATAGTTCCACAGAACTGGGCTTGCCTCAGGAAACTTACAATCATGGTGAAAGAGGAAGTAAACACATCCTTCTTCACATGATGGCAGCAGAGAAGTGCAGAGCAAAGTAGGGGAAAAGCCCCTTATAAAACCATCAGATTCTTGTAAGAACACAATCACTATCGTGACAACAGCATGGAGGTAACTGCCCCAATGATTCATTTACCTCCCACTGGGTTCCTCCCTTCCACAATATTTGGGGATTATGGGAACTATGATTCAAGACGAGATTTGGGTGGGGACACAGCCAAACCATATTATCTACACTGACACATCATCATCACCCAAACCATAGTTTACATTAGGGTTCTTGGTATTGTACCTTCTAGGGGTTTGCACAAATGTGTAATAACCTGTATCCATGACTATAAGATAACAGAGTATTTTCACTGTCTTAAAAATGCTCTGCCTGTTTATCTCTCTCCTCAACTCCTCAGTCTTTGGCAACCACTAATCTTTTTACTGCTTCCATCATTTTGCCTTTTCTAGAATGTCATAGAGTTGGAATAAAAAAAATTGCCTTTTCCCAAATTGTCTACTTCACTTAGTAATATGCATTGAAGGCCAGGTGCAGTGGCTCACACCTGCAATCCCAGCACTTTGGGAGGCCAAGGCAGGTGGATCACTTGAGGTCAGGAGTTTGAGAATGGCCTGGCCACACAATGAAACCTCATCTCTACTGAAAATACAAAAATCAGCCAGGTGTGGTGGTGTGTGCCTGTAATCCCAGCTACTTGGGAGGCTGAGGCAGGAGAGTAACTTGAACCCAGGAGGCAGGTGTTGCAGTGAGCTGAGACTGCACCACCACACTCCAGCCTGGGTGACAGAGGGGCACTTGGTCTCAAGAAAAACTGCATTTAAGGCTCCTCCTTTTCTTTTCATGGCTTGACGGCTCATTTCTTTTTAGCATTAAATAATATTCCATTGTCTAGATGTATCACAATTTATCCCCTCAGCTGCTGAAGGACATCTTGGTTGCTTCCAAGTGTTGGCAAATTATGAATAAAGTTGCTATAAACATCTTTGTGTGGGTTTTTGTGTGGACACAAGTTCTCAGCTCCTTTGGGTAAATACCAAAGAGTGCAATTGCTGGATCATATGGTAAGAGTATATTTAGTTTTGTAAGAACCTGATTACTTTATTTCTGGTGGTGACAATGATGAACCCAAGAATCAGAGCACTGTCTCAGTGCCATAGTTAATGCATTTTCTGTTCATTTCAGCTATTTTTTTTTAACCAAGTACCTTTTTTGTTCCAAGCACTGGGTATAGAGCAGTGAACAAAACAGTCCCTGTTCTTATGTAGTTTACATTCTTATGGAAGGAGACAGACAATGAACAAGTAAGAGATGAGGAGTGCTAACCAAGAGATATTAAGCAGGACAAGAGGGACAAAGAGTGATAGTAGGTCATCTTGGGTATTGCAATGGGGATTTCAGGAGGTGCTCAAACAGCTGTAAAATAGCTCATGCTTTCCTCTGGAGAGCAGTCCGTCCCTCACAGGCAGGAAAATTGGCCTCTGTAGCTTCTATAGCTCATTCTGTCAGCTTATACCAGCCAAGATCCAAACTGCTTTCCCAGCCCTTTGCCTCCACACTCAGCCTCCACTCTCCTATGCCCCACCCCTGAGACAAACTCCTATGGTTCTTGCTAGCTCATGTTCCTGATACAACATTAGCTGTCCTGGCCTAGTGTGGCTCTTGTTTGTGAGTCACACTGAAGAGACTGCTATTAAAAACACTTCTGGCATATGAGGTTCAAACAATATTTGAATCAGGTTGAGAATCGGGTTTAGAACTGGGAATAACAACAAATATAAAAAATAAATCCATAGTTATTCTTGAGATAAGGAGCCAGATAGGTGAAGCCTTCCTCCGAGGTTTAGGTTTTCTAAGTGCAGTTTCATAGCTACTTTATGGAAGGAGATTAGCCATAGTTTTTGTTTTTTTTTTTTTCATTTTGGTGCGACCTCACAGAATTTGTGAGAAGAGATTTTGGTTGAAATTGGCTTTTCATATAGATTGAGTAGGTAGCTCTCATGTGTATAATTTTGAAGACATTGGAAAGGACTACTGCTTTCCAAAATGACTCTCCTACAGGTTGTTCATTTATTCTTCATTCGGTAGATACCTTCATTTAGTAAACATTTATTCAATAAATAACTCAGTATACCTGTTGTGTTGGGTAAGCTTCGGCTCATAAGCAGGATACCTTAGGAGGTGTGAAACATTAATTGTTACCAGTTGTTTATACCTTGTTCTGACTAAGCTTCATATTTTTATCTGTGACAGTGTTTGTGGGAGGATTGAGAAGTGAAGAGAGCTTGATATCATAGAACATGAGAAGGAACAATCAGGAGACTCATTTGGAATGGAGAACAGCAGACGATGTCTCAATTTTGGTGAAGGCCAGATGTACTTTAATTCTGTTCTTTGATATTATCTTAGTATTTTAACTCATGTCTATGTACAAATATGATCTAAAAATACTTCATACCTGGTGAATTAGGCAGTACTAACACAATATACTACAACCAGAGCTCTCTAGAGAAACAGAATGAATAGGATAGATAGATAGATAGATAAGATAGATAGATAAGGGGAGATTTATTATGTGACTTGACTCATGTGCTTATGGAGGTTGAGCTTTTCAATGATATGCTATCTGCAAGCTGCAGAATCAGGAAAGCCAGTGTTGCAATTTAATCTGAATCTGAAGGCCCAAGAAGGGGTGGGGGATAGGAGAGAGTTGGTGTAAGACCTGGAATCCAAGACCTAAGAACCAGAAGATCCAAGGAGAAGAGGGATATCCCAGATCAATAAGACAGAGAGGATTGGCCTTTCCTCTGCCTTTCTGTCTACCTGGGCCCTTAACAGATTGTATGATGCCTGCCTACATTGGTGAGGATGGATCTTCTTTACTCAGACTCTTGATTCAAATGCTAATCTCTTCCAGAAACATTCTCACAGACATACCCAGAAATAATGTAACAGCTATCAGGGCATCCCTTAGCTCACTCAAGTTGACACATAAAATTAATCATCAAGCTGATATAGCACTGAAATCAACCCATTAGAACAGATACTGTGAACACCCAGCACTGCTAACCTGGAGGGGGAGCTGCCGAATATCAGTCTGCCTCTATTTAGCTTTGATTTCTTTGTTATAAAGTAAGTTTAGAGGGGCAATAAGCAGTAACTTACTAATAAAAAGCTAGAAAAGCTAGGCACAGTGGCTCCTGCCTGTAATGTCAGCACTCTGGGAGACTGAGGCTGATGCAACCCTTGAGCTTAGGAGTTAGAGACCAGCCTGGGCAACATGGTGAAACCCTGTCTCTACCAAAAATACAAGAGCGTAGCTGGGCCTGGTAGCATGTGTCTGTGGTCCTAGCTTCTTGGGAAGCTTAGGTGGGAAGATCGCTTGAGCCTGGGAGGTAGAGGTTGCAGTGAACCAAGACTGTGCCTCTGCACTCCAGCCTGGGAAACAGAGTGAGACTCTGTCTCAAAAATAAAAAATAAAATAAAAATAAAAGATAGAAAAAAAATATATAATTACCTAAATAATAAGGTGTATCTTCCCTGGTCTTAGTCATCGGGCAAGCTGAGCTGGCTGTCTTTGAATTTTCATGACATTTTTCTTTCTCTTCTTACATCATGCTATGATACTTTAAAATTTTGTCTGTCTTCTAAAAATATATAGCAGTGTTTTAACAATAATTTTTCTGGTGCTTTCAGTATAAATGAGTTAAACTAGCAACTGATTCAATTTCAAGGATCTTTAAAAGCTTATTGCATACAAATCAAAACCACAATGAGATACCCTCTCATGCCAGTTAGAATGGTGATTATTAAAAAGTCAGGAGACAACAGATGCTGGAAAGGAAGTGGAGAAATAGGAACACTTTTACACTGTTGGTAGGAGTGTAAATTAGTTCAACCATTGTGGAAGACAGTGTGACGATTCCTTAAGGATTTAGAACCAGAAATATCATTTGACCCAGCAATCCCATTACTGGGCATATACCCAAAGGATTGTAAATCATTCTATAAAGACACATGCAACATGTACATTTATTGCAGCACTATTCACAATAGCAAAGATTTGGAACCAACCCAAATGCCCATCAATGATAGACTGTATAAAAAAATGTGGCACATGTAACCCATGGAATACTATGCAGCTGTAAAAAAGGATGAGTTCATGTCCTTTGCAGGGACATGGATGAAACTGGAAACCATCATTCTCAGCAAACTAACGCAGGAACAGAAAACCAAACACTGCATGTTCTCATGCATAAGTGGGAACTGAACAATGAGAAAACATGGACACAGGGAGGCGAACATCACACACCAGGGCCTGTTGGGGGGTGGGGAGCTTGGGGAAGGGTTAGGATTAGGAGAAACAGCTAATGTAGGTGACGGGTTGATGGGTGCAGCAAACCGTCATGGTACATGTATACCTATGTAACAAACCTGTACATTCTGCACATGTATACCAGGACTTAAAGTATAATAAAAAAAATTTTAAAAAAGAAAAAAGAAATGGAAGTTACCAGCAGGGGCATAGATTCCATAATTCCATCCCAATGTAAAATGCTCCCTTGAGTAGTACAGCGCCACAGTCTGCAATGAAAAAAACAAAAAAGACTTACTACATACAGATAGTGTTGCATTTGATTTGCATTTAAAAGTTAAGGTGTATTTCTAGTATTTTTTTTGTAAGTTAAAAGTCACTATGATTTCTTCTGATATTGTGTTTTATTTATGATCATGGTAGCTAGCACCTTGAAGTTGCCAAGAAATTGATATTCAGCATTAAAATGTATGATAAAGAATAGTTAAATCATTTAACATCATACACATTTTATATGCCCTGTCATGATGGAAATGATCATTTAGTTGTTAGCTTCATTTGAGTAACAGGCTGGTATAAAGCTCCATGGTCTAGGAGTCCAGGGACATTAGCGTGGTTCCAGCTTCACTCTAAATCCTGCCAGTTCAGTTCTCTGGTTCACTGTTTCCTCAAGTGTAATGTGAGGGGTTGGACTAGATTTTCTAAGATCTTTTTTAGTTGTAAAATACTAAAAAAGAGAGGGCTCTTTCCTTAGTATTGAAGTTTTCCCATAGTGGGAAGTAATGCAAACCAAAATATTCTTATTATTTTTGTTGTCAAAAAGAAAAGGCATACTGTCTAGTTTTATTCCTATCAATGAATAATTTGAGGATTATGGTGAGCATATTTTAATTTTGTCTGTTCAGTATCACTCCTGTGGTGGTAGAAGGGCTAACAGTTATGGGGTCCTAATCCCATGTAGTGTTGGGACATAATCAAGACTACTACCATCCTTTAGCTAGTGATTGGTCCAGGGGTGATTCTGGAAAATTAGATTATCTTGGGGGAGTGTTATATGGAAATTAGGAGAGTGGCTTTCTTTTGGGGTTGCCAACCTGGAAAAAATGTAAATTCAGAGCTTCCTGTGGTCATTGCCATGGAAACAAGTTTACAGACTCAGAATTTAAAGACAATAAAGACATGGGCATTCATAGTAATTGCATGGCAGGAAGAAAGAAAACGAGAATTTGACATTTAGTTGTGGGACCACCACATCCAGGCTTCCTAACACATCACATTTATAGGCATTTTTACAACTGAGTAAAACTCAAGATGCCTCCAAAGTTTGCTTTGTGGTCAGCAGGGTAGGAAGGCCTTCCTAACAGTCAGGGAAGAAAGAGGCATTTCCACTGTCATCAGGGGCAAGGGAATCACACTTGTCATGGGTCAGTGAGCCTCACAAAGGATATTTAAAAGAGATATAGATAATTTGATAGAAGTACCAGTATTTTGGCAGTAAAACCCTTGGGATTTACAAAAAATTTTATTTGTGCAGGTGAGTAAAAATTAAAGACCTCTTTGTTGAGCTTTATACATTTTATACTATATTGAGTAAAATTAATTTGCCTAGAGTTAGCCTGAATTTTTTTGCCACCATCTTCCTCACCACATGGAAAAGTGTGGATAAAGTAGGAAAAAATGAAACACCACAGAGATTGAGAAGAACAAGCATGGCTAGAAGGAGACAAAGCCCTCTTTGAGAATGTTATTTGGGGTTTTAGATTCACCCAGAGATTCTTCTCTGAAGTCTATAGGTTCTACCATTTATGTGAATCAATTTCCCCTTTTGCTTAAGCTATGCAGAGTTCAATTTCTGCCACTCCTTGGTCAGTGAAGAAGAGAATGACTTCATCTACCTTAGAAACTCAAAAGTTATGTTCCTTTTTTTGACATACAGAACGGGATTAGCCATCTATATCTCTAATAGCTTGGTTTAGGAACAGAGAAGGTTGATTGTTTTCTCATGAAGCTGGGTGAGTAACTTTCCATTCATTTATGTTGCCCACATTGACGCTGCTGCATGCAGGCCTTATATGTGTTCTAACTTTAATCCAAATCTCTACAGTGAGTTGAGCCACCAGAATCCAAAATTCTCATAGATAATTGATATTCTTTCATGTGGAGAGATCCTTGCTTTGCAGAGAGCAACCCATCTGAGAGACACAATTTCTCTCAAGGCTTGGTAAAATTATAAAGCATATAAAGTTTGCCTTAGAAATTTCTCTTGTTCATTAATTAACTGTCATCTATCAATATTGTCAACAAATTAGTAGTAGGTCTTTTGGTCAGGATTCAAAACACTCATAATAGGTCCCTAGCATCCTATTCCAAATAGATACTGTTTTATTTTCCACTGTCCATTCTGCTTATTATCCTCTTTAAAACATATAGTTTTTGAATTAATGCAGAGAGATGGTGAAGTAGTATTACATAATAGTAAGCTCAGAGAATATGGTGCTCTCTATATTCTGTTGCTTAGGGTTTCCCAACCTCAATGCTATTGACATTTTGGACAAGAAGCCTCTGTTGTATGGGACTGAGATATGTATTATAGAATGTTTAGCAGCATTTCTGCCCATCTAGTAGCATCCTCCAAATCAGGACCATAAAAATATCCCCAGAAATGATCAGATATCTCATAAGAAACAAAATCTTTTCCAGAGTTGAGACACACGGCTCTAGCTTACCTCAGTGATGGAATATCCTATTATTTTGAGGATTCTGTAGGTCATCCCAGAGGATAGGATGAGGCTGGGTCTGTCTTGCTCATCTCTAAATTTCCAGGGTCTAGAACACTGCTGGACACCTAGGTGGGCAATAAGCATCTCGTCACAGACCAATGGACACTTTTATTTTGAGAAACAATCCATCTTGTTTTTTTTTTTTTTTTTTTTTTGAGCATCACATTCATGTCTTAAATGGATCCTGAAGAGACTTTTCTCTCAATCTCAAATCTCTCTCTCTCTCCACATCCATACACATACACACATGCATATATATAAATATATGTTTTATACATGTGATATATAAATGTGAATACATACATATATATACACACATACATATTTACACACACGTAAATATATATATATATGTATATATAGAGAGAGACAGATAGGGAGAGATTCCTTCAGAATTCATGCAGAGACAAAAGTAATGGTCATAAAAAGGTGAACTGCCATATACGTATACATACCTGTTTTGTATATGAACATACATACACACAAGTATATATGTATCCACGCACACTCAAATGTGTGTGTGTGTGTGTTGTGTGTGTATATACATATATAGTTATGGTGGTCACTGTTTATTTGGGAACCTATTCCAAATGGATCTGGTAAGGAAGCAATGTATAGAGAAGATAAGAGAGAAAATGAACGAGTTATAGCAAAATAATATTTAAAAGCAGAGAATCTGTGTAATTAAAAAAGGAATCTTAAATTTAGAGATAACACTCTGGCTACTTGTGCCAACTAGACTATTTCTCTCCTTTCTTTTTATCCAAACTCTGTCCCTAATGGTTCCCATTTCTGCAAAATTCCTTGATAGAGTTGAGTATATTTGTTTTTCTCTTCAATTCTTCCCCTCTTATTCTCCCTTAATACCACACTAATTAGTTCTCCCCTATAAAAATTATTCTAGACAAAGTCATTAAAGACCTCCCTGTTGGGAGGGGAGCATCACACACTGGGGTCTGTCGGGGGGAAAAAGGGGAGGGAGAGTGGGGGGGTGGGGGAGTTGGGGGAGGGGATAGCATGGGGAGAAATGCCAGATATAGGTGATGGGGAGGAAGGCAGCAAATCACACTGCCATGTGTGTACCTATGCAACAATCTTCCATGTTCTTCACATGTACCCCCAAACCTAAAATGCAATAAAAAAATAAATAAAAAAAAGACCTCCCTGTTGCTAAATGCACAAATCAATGCATCATTCTGCACTTATCAAGGACCTTCAACATAGGTTATGTCAAAGCACCTCCTTCCCTTGGCTTTAAGGCACCTCACTTTCCTGGCATTCAGCTTCTTTTTCACTCCTTCTTAGTTTCCTTTGTCAATTCCTCTGCTTCTCTATGACCTCTTTATGTCTGATCATTTAGGGATCAGCCCTTGTGCTCTTTCCTTCTCTGTCTATTCTCGCTCATCCAGTTTCATTGCTTTAAATGTAATCTCTACGTTGATGACTTCCAAACTTTTATTTACAGTCTAGATCGTTTTTTCTGAATTCCAAGATTTATATTCTAACCACCTATTTGACATCTTCACTGATATTTATGAGCCATCTCAAAATTAATGTGTATGCAATTGAAACCAACTTTTTTTGAAACCTGCTTTATGAACACTCTTCCCCATCTTCACATACAGCAATTCCATCCTCCATGTATTCATGCCAAAAAATTTGGAGGCATTCTTGGCTTTTTCTTTCTTATCAAATCTTGTCAGCTTTACCTTAAAATATAGCTAGAAGCTGACCAATTCCCACCACTTCCACTGTAACTTTCCTGGTTCAAAAAAGCATTATTTAGTGAGAATTATTTCAGTGGCCTCCTAACCCATCCTCCTTCTTCCATTCTCTATCCCTGCAATCTCTGTTCAGACACATTAGCCACGGTGTTCCTTTTAACATTGAAGTTGGACCATGCCATTCCTCTGCTCAAAATTCTCCAGTGGTTTTCTATTCTTACCTGGAATACAAGCTGAGTCTTTAAAATGGCCAGTGAGGCTGATATTGATCTTGCCCTCTGTCACTCCTCTGACCTCATGTGCTATTATTCTTCCCTTACTCCTTTCACTCCAGCAATGTCGGCCTCCTTGCTGAGATTTAAACATGCCAGGCATATTCTCATTTCAAGCTCTTGGTTTTACTGCTCCATCTTCCTGGAATGCTCCATTCCCAGAAAACCACATACATTTTCTCTCTCTCTCTCTCTCTCACTTTCTTTAACTCAACGTCAGCACACTTCTATAAAAAAGGCCAGATGGCAAATATTTTTTGGTGTGTAGTAATAAGGTCTCTGTCACTGTTTCTCAACTCTGTTGCTGTGGCATAAAGGCAGCCATAGACAATGCATAAATGAATGCATATGGCTGTGTTCCAATAGAACTTTATTTATGAATACTAAAAGTTGAATTTCTTATAATTTTTACATGTCATGAATTATTATTTATCTTTTAATTTTTCAGCCATTAAAAAATATAAAATCAGCTGGGTGCAGTGGCTCATGCCTGTAATCCCAGCACTTTGGGAGGCCAAGGCAGGCAGATCACCTGAGGTTTGAAGTTCAAGACCAGCCCAACCAATATGGTGAAATCCCATCTCTATTAAAAATACAAAAAAAAATTAGCCAGGCATGGTGGCGGGCACCTGTAGTCCCAGCTAATTGGTAGGCTGAGGCAACAGAATCGCTTAAACCCAGGATGCAGAGGTTGCAGTGAGCCGAGATTGTGCCACTGCACTCCACCCTGGGCAACAGAGCAAGACTCCATCTCAATATACATAAAATCTATTTTTACTTACTGGCCATATATGAGCAGGTGATGGGCTGGATTTTCCATAGTTTCCTGACCCATACTTTAGCTGATTAACTATTGCCCTTCAGTAAGTACTTTTTAAATCATGCTTTTGACACTCCTCATTTCCTATTCCCTTCCTTGCTTTATTTTTCTTTATGGTATTTATCATCTTCTAATATACTATGTATTTTACTTATTTTTTAAATATTTTTTGTTATTTGCCTTCTACTAGAATTGTGAGCTCCATAAGAATTGGGAGTCTCAACTTGTTTTTTCACTGCTGTTGAACAAAGCATTTGTCTGTCTTAATGGCCAGAACAATGCTTTGCCCAAAGTGGAAGCTTAGTAAATATTGGTTGGATGAACATTTGTGAGTGAATAAATTATGAATAAAAGCCAGGCTTTGATCAATCATGTTCTCCATGAAGTATTCCCAGACTGCCTGAACTGGAGGTGATGTCTTTTTCTCTGATTTCCCATTGCAGTTCTTGCTTATGTTTATTACCTCATGTAATTTGTTTCTCATGAAGGTACAATGTCTATTTGACATCTCTACCACATTACAAGATTTTAGAGTGTCTTATAGTTTTTGGATCACCCACTGTCTTGGCAGTGAGAAGTTGAATTGGTAAAAGGAAATGGGAGAGACAGACAGATCTCTTGGTGGTATCAGCTGATAATGACCTCAACTAATGCAATGGCAGCATGAATGAAAAAGAAGAGGAGATGTGAGAAACATAATGACAGATGAGTTATTCAGATTTGGTTAGTAATTGGGTACAGGATGGGAGAAGGAAGAGAGAAGGCAGAAGGAAGAGGGAAGTTAGCTTCGGATACTGAGTCTTTAAAGTGTTAGAATTCTAGCACAAGCTATGATATAAAGACAAAGCTGTCTTACTTTTAGGGTATAAGCTAAAATGAAGGGCTTAGCTGTTTTTAATATGAAATGAATTTACAATTCATTCAATGGATTAGTCTGTTTTTACACTGCTGTAAAGACTGGGTAATTTATAAAGGAAAGGGTTGTCATTGACTCACAGTTCCACATGGCTGAAAAGTCCTCAGGAAACTTACAATCATGGCTGAAGGTTAAGAGGAAGCAAGACATGTCTTACATGGTGGCAGGAGGGAGAGAGAAGAGTGAAGGAGAAACGACTAAACACTTATAAAACCATCAGATCTCATGAGAAGTCACTCACTATCATGAGAACAGCATAGGGGAAACCTCCCCTATGATCCAATCACATCCCTCCCTTGACAAGTGGGAATTACAGGTCCCTCCCTCAACATATGGGGATTAAATTGGAGATGAGATTTGGGGTGTGGGACACAGAACCAAACCATATTGTTCTGCCCTTTGCCCCTCCCAAATCTCATGTCCTTTATATATTTCAAAACCAATCATATATTTCCAACAATCTCCCAAAGTCTTAACTCATTCCAACATTAACTCAAAAGTCCAAATCCAAAGTCTCATCTGAGACAAGGCAAGTCCCTTTCACCTATGAGCCTGAAAAATTAAAAGTATGTTAGTTACTTCCAAGATACGATGAGGGTACAGGCATTGGATAAATGCTTCCATTTCAAATGGGAGAAATTGGCCAACACAAAGTGGCTATAGGTCTCATGTAAGTCCAATATCCAATGGGGCAGTCATTAATTCTCAAAGCTCCAGAATAGTCTTCTTTGCCTCCATGTCTCACATGTAGGTAATGGTGATGCAAGAGGTGGGCATCCACAGCCATGGATAGCTCCACCCCTGTGATTATGCAGGATACAGCCCCCCTTGGTTGCCTTGGTGTTGAGTGCCTGCTGCTTTTCTAGGTGCACAGTGAAAGCTGTTGGTGGATATACCATTCTGGGGTCTGGAGGGCTGTGGCCCTCTTCTCACAACTTCACTAGGTGGTGCCCCTAGTGGGGACTCTGTGTGGTGGCTCCAACTCAACATTTCCCCTTTGTACTCCCCCTAGCAGAGGGTCTCCATGAGGGCTCTGCCTCTTCAGCAGACTTCTGCATGGCACTTCCATACATCTTCTGAAATCTAGGCAGAGGTTCCCAAACCTCAATCCTTGACTTCTGTGCACCTGCAGGACCAACACTGCCAAGCTTGGGGCATGTACCCGCTGAAGCAATGGCTTGAGCTGTACATTGGCTTCTTTTAGCTACAGATGGAGCTAGATTAACTGGGACACAGAGAACCAAGTCTGAAGGCTGCACACAGCAGTGGAGCTCTGGGTCCAGCTCATGAAGCCATTTTTTCCCCTCCAAATTCTCCAGGCCTGTGATAGAAGGGGCTGACATGAAGGTCTTTGAAATGTCCTGGAGACATTTTCCCCAGCTGGCTTGAATTTCTCTCCAGAAAATGGGTTTTTCTTTTACCGTATGGTCAGGCTGCAAATTTTCTAAACTTTTATACTCTGTCACTTCTTGAATGCTTCACTGCTTAGAAATTTCTTCTGCCAAAAAACATAAAAAATAAAAATAAAAAGAAAGAAATTTCTTCTGCCAGATACCCTAAATTATGTTTCTCAAGTTCAAAGTTCCACAGTTCTCTAGGACAGGGGCAAATGCCACCAGTCTCTTTGCTAAAGCATAGCAAGAGTGCTCTTTGCTCCAGTTCTCAACAAGTTCCTCATCTCCATCTGAGACCACCTCGGTCTGGACTTCATTGTTCATGCCACTATCAGCATTTTGGTCAAAACTTTTTAACAAGTCTCTAGGAAATTCTAAACTTCCCCACATTTTCCTGCCTTCTTCTGAGCTGTCCAAACTGTTTCAATCTCTGCCAGGTACCCAGTTCCAAAGTCATTTCCATAGTCAAGGTCACACAACTAGTAAAGGACAGAACAAGGAGTATGAACTCAGGGAGGCTGGTCCCAGAGCACGGTCTCTTGACCACTACACTGTGCAGCATCTTATATTAAATGAGATAAGACATAAAAAGTTCTTTGCAAACTCTAAATCTGTATGCAAATATTACTTCAAATGAACATTATGGGAAGTTTGTATTATTGAAATTGGAACTCAAAGCATTATAAGCAGTCAATGGCAGAAGAGAAGGGTTACAAGGGAAAATACAGAGGTACCAAAGGGCAGGTGAATGATTAGGCACAATGATTAGGCTGAAATGTACAGAGGAAAGGAGAATGTGGCTGTTAAGCAGCCTGATCAAACTCTTTCCCAGTCATCATGGTTATGATGGAAGGCTGGGGAGGGCATTAACTCTCAAAAATTTGATCCCAGAGTTTTCTCTACACTTTAGAGGTCAGAGAGAGCGATTATGACTTGGGGTTTATAGCTCAAATATCTCTTCCACCTGCCACATAGAAACACACAACGTTCTCAGACCAATCAGGTTAGGATAATGGTTATCTCAGAGTTTGCTAATGCAAGCGCACTCTACCCGTGGAATTGTTTCTAAATGTAAAACAGAAAGTGATTTTTTGTTTGAGCTGCAGCTGAAAGAACGAAGAGTATAAGATCCATCATTCAAAATGCAAGTGATATTCTTGGAGAGTATAACAACATAAATAGAAGTTTCTAAATGCAGAGAATGAGGACCGTGCTTGGCAAATCAACATCAAAGGACCAATGAGACGACAGTTGGGAATCAGTTGTTAAAATACAAAAGGCAATAGGAAGTAAGCACTATGTTGTTGCAAAGGCATTTCTTAATTAAACAATTCTGATATGCATTTATTTCCTGGTTAACTGACAGGAGGAATAGAGAGAAAGTAAGTGGGCAGCATTTAATGCTAAATGCCATACCTTGGAAAGTACAGGGTGTGATAGGAGCCTGAATGGGGCCAAATAGTGACAGCACAGAATGTAAGAAGCAGTTTGGGGAGACTGAGGTGGGTGGATCACTTGAGGCCAGGAGCTTGAGACCAGCCTGGTCAAGATGATGATACCCCATCCTTCCTGAAAATACACAAATTAGCCAGGTACGGCGGCACATGCTTGTAATCCCAGCTACTTGGGAGGCTGAGGCATGAGAGTTGCTTGAACCAGGAGGCAGAAGTTGCAGTGAGCCAAGATTGTGCCACTGCAGTCCAGCCTGGGCAACAGAGCAAGACTCTGTCTCAAAAAAAATAAAAAGAAGCTAAAGTGGGGATCAGGGTCAGATCATGAAAGACCTTTTAAGTTATGTTAAGGAATTAGCGTCTTAAACTAAAGCAACAGGAAACCACTGGAAGGTTAAGAAGAAATTTCATTTTAAGGTTAGTGCTGGCAAGGGAGAAATAATTGTTAAGAAAGATGAATTAAGAGCTTGCTATAATAATATCACCAGTGATGATGATGGCTAATGCTTAACCAGCACTTAAAATGTGACAGCCACTTTTCTAGGTACTTTACATGTATGATAACTCATTTAAACTTAACATTATGTGGTAGATGCTATACTTATCCCCACATTTACAGATAAACTGAGATATAGAGAGGTTAAGAAATGTGCCCAGTATCACACAGTTAGCTTTAAACTCGGGCAAGTTGACTTGATCACTATAATGGACTGGCTGAAGTAGGAGAGTATTTTTTGAGAGGAAAATAAGTAAAACAGAGTAGAAATTAATTAGGAGATTCAGTGCTTGCTGATCACTGGTTGTCAGGAAACTGGGTGGATATTTTGGATATAGAGAATATTAGGAGCAACCTTTCATGGAGAGAGGGGGAAGAAAACAGATGCATTAAGGGCCAGAAGTTGAGGAGGGGGCATCCAGGATGGAGCTGTTCATTTGAGAGTCACAAGAGAGAAAAGTACCAAGCAGGGGGTGAGTATAAAGTGATGAATGAGAAGAGGACCTGGGACACAATGCTGAGTTATCCTAACATTTAAGGACAGGCAAAGGAAGAGATCTAGGAGCCTGTGAAGAAGTAGGTAGAGAAGCAGAGGAAATGAGGACAGTGGGAGTCACAGATGGTGAGGTAAAGAGTTCAAGAGAGGGCATGGCCATAAAAGCAAGATAATAACAATGTAGCTTCAAGATGGTGGTGGGGTCAGAAGTTGGATAACATGCTTGAGTAAAGGTTGGAGAAGCAAAGAGAGTTTAAACAATATTGTGAAGAGGTTTGGCAATGAAAGGAAGAAGAAAGATAGAGTTGCAGATGATGGAGGCCATGGAGTTGAGAGAGGATTAGTTTTGATACTGTGTTAGGATGTATACATGCTGAGAAGAAGGAGTTAGGGAGAAGCTAAAGCAACAGAAGAGAAAGGATAAAACCATATAGCTGCCTCTGAGAGGTTGTTTGGGCTCAGGGCAAAGGTGGAGGAGCTTCTTAGTATCGAAGACTTCACAAGAAAATGAAACAAAAATAATCCAGGCAGTCACACTTTCTTAAAACGTATACATCAATAATTTTTGAGAATCAGCAGTTGTCTTCATTTGGCAGAGGGGCATGTGAGAGCGTCTATGTATCCTGGAATAAATTTAAACTGCTGCTATAAAGAGACCTTAAAATACAATAGACCAAATGACATAGATTTTATTTCATTTCCATGAAGGCTGTAGTGCAGCTGGTTTGCTAGGTAGCTTGACTCCACAAGGACATTCAGGAACCCAAGTGTTTTCTGCCTTGCTTTGCTTCATCCCCTAGGGTATGGTTTTATATGTGGTAGGTCACCACTATGTCTAATTTGCTTTCTGAAAGAAGAGGGAAGAGAGTGTGGAGAAGGTATTCCTGCTGTCTTAATACATTAGCCAGGAAAGAGAATATCATTTCCATTCACCATGTCACATAGCCACACTCAACTACAAGACAGGTAGTCTATCTAGCTAGTGGGAAATGCAGTCAACCTAGGTAGCCACAAGGTTTGGTACAATTTTATTTCTATGTAAGACAGGGTGAAGGATTTGGCAGACAGTTTACAGAATTCTCACACAGGAGGAAGCATTCAATTATTTATTGAAAAATATGTATTCTATAGAATGAAAAATCACTTTAATTTAAAGACTTTCCAGAAGTTTGTAGAAAAGCTCTTTGATTGAGCTAATTCAAAATGATTATGCTTATGACTGAAAGCTTATTACCTTTTGGGATGCATTTGCATTGCTAAGGAGACTGCTAAAGACACCATTGTACTTTTTAATTTGAAAAACAGAAGTATTCCAAGAATATTTGCCTAATAACAAGAATAAGAGGTTTTAAGCCAGGGTTTTTTTTTTTCAAAGAATTAACTATTAGGTAAGAAACGTATTTTAGGGAAATAAAAATTTTCTTTGCATATCTCAAATATAACACCCGGCATAAGTGTTGACTTTTCAACCCATGAGTGGAAGATTGTATTTTGTCCTTTGACCTAACCATGAATGCCTGTTCCTATAGGTCCTGTCATTCATGAATATGAGACTGAGACTACAGCAAAGGTAGATGCAAGTAAGAGGTTATTTAAAAAAGAAAACTATATCTTGATCGCTATTTGTTGTTCCATTGTGACCTTTTCTTCTGATCGCATTATGGTAAATTGCAATATTACTGAGGGAATGTGTTCTCTTTCCGGGTCCACCAGAGGGCGTAGTTTCAAGGGCAAAAACTCCCAGCCCCATGCCCCACTCCCATCTCTCTCCATCCGGGATATTTAACGGTCTCTGTTTTAAATTTTTGTGCGCGCAGAAGAACCAAAGGTCAACCACACCAGCAGAAGTTTAAGGGAACTCTTTTTATTGGCCAGGATGCTTGGAGAAGGAGGGAATTCCTCCCAGGTTAAAAGTCCCTGTCTCCCCTCATCCAAGAGGATTTTCCCCTCTGGGGTCCCCTTCCACACTCTCCTGTGGAAGCTGTCTTTCCTCTCCTAAACTCCATCTCTCTCTATATATTCCCTTCCACTCAGTGTGGAAGCTGCTTTCTCTCCTGAATTCCATCTTTCTGGATTCTCTCACTCAGTGTGAGAGCAGCTTTCCTTCTCTGGTTTTCCCCCTCTGCAAACCCTTCTTACAGCTTTTCCTTCTTGTCAGAGTGAGAGCTACCTGTTTCTTTCCCTCTTTCTGTCTACCTAAATAAATCACTTTCTGCAAACTTTTGAGTCCGTTATTTACTTTACCAGTGCACTGTGCCATGGTCTCCTCTCCCATTCTTGGGTGAGTGAAAGACCAAGAACCTGGAGAAACATCCTCTCAGGGGAGCTGAGGGCTCCCCAAACCCCAAAACCTGGAAACATTATAATTTCTCTTTAATTGGAAGTAATTTACCCGAAATCCTCTGTTACCCAGATCATAGCAGAAAAGTTATTTATGAAAACCTCTAAACATTAAAATAAATGGCTTCCTATTTACTCTCTCTCTCTCTCTACATATATCTATCTATCTATCTATCTATCTATATATATATATGTATTTAAGTAGACATGGGGTTTTACCATGTTGCCCAGCCTGGTCTTGAACTCCTGGCCTCAAGTGATCTGCATGCCTCAGCCACTGAAAGTGCTGAGATTACAGACATAAGCCACTGCACCAGGTCCCATTCACTCTTGTTTCACACACAGTTCACACAGTCTTGATTATGTGAAATGTAATAGCATGTTAGACAGGAGGCGGGCTAGAGACAGGTGCACAAGAAGAGCCAGAGGTCGAGCACAAGAAGTGACACCTGAGAATGAGTCAGTAAAAAAAACCCAACATAATAAGTGCAATAATTTATGAATGGGACTCTAGAGTGTTTTGGCATTTGAGATACAGCTTTACTTCCTTAAATAATTTCTGAGGTCATTACCAATACAGGTATCAGGATGAATTCATGATCATAATGGTTTTGGGGTAGTATAACTGTAGAGTTGTTTTAAATGGAAGTAAAGAAAATTTAAAACACCTTAAAAGGATATAAAATCAATAGCAAGTTTCTCTCTCCCACCTAGAATAAATTCTTATCATAAGACCAAGAAGATGGGTAAATTATAAAACTATCTCTCCTGAAACTGATAAGCAACTTCAGCAAAGTCTCAGGATACAAAATCAATGTGCAAAAATCACAAGCATTCCTATACACCAATAACAGACTTCAAGAGAGCCAAATCAAGAATGAATTGCCATTCACAATTGCTACAAAGAGAATAACGTACCTAGGAATACAACTAACAAGGAACGTTAAGGACCTCTTCAAGGAGAACTACAAACCACTGCTCAACGAAATAAGAGAGGACACAAACAGGTGGAGAAACATTCCATGTTCACGATTAGGAAGAATCAATGTTGTGAAAATGGCCATACTGCCCAAAGTAATTTACAGATTGAACACTATCCCCATCAAGCTACCAATGACCTTCTTCACAGAACTGGAAAAAGCCACCTTAAACTTCATATGGAACCAAAAGAGAGCCCGCATAGCCAAGTCGATTCTAAGCAAAAAGAACAAAGCGGGGGGCATCACACTCCCGGACTTCAAACTATACTACAAGACTAAAGTAATCAAAACAGCATGGTATTGGTACCAAAACAGAGATATAGACCAATGGAATAGAACAGAGGCCTCAGAGGCAACACAACACATCTACAACCATCCAATCTTTGACAAACCTAACAAAAACAAGCAATGGGGAAAGGATTCCCCTGTTGAATAAATTGTGTTGGGAAAACTGGCCAGCCATGTGCAGAAGGCAGAAACTGGACCCCTTCCTGACACCTTACACTAAAATTAACATCGGATGGATTAAAGACTTAAACATAAGACCTAACACCATCAAAACCCTAGAAGAAAATCTAGGCAAAACCATTCAGGACATAGGTGTAGGCAAGGACTTCATGATTAAAACACCAAAAGCATTGGCAACAAAAGCCAAAATAGACAAATGGGACCTAATCAAACTCCACAGCTTCTGCACGGCAAAAGAAACAGTCATTAGAGTGAATTGGCAACCAACAGAATCAGAAAAAATTTTTGCAATCTCCCCATCTGACAAAGGGCTGATATCCAGAATCTACAAAGAACTAAAACAGATTTACAAGAAAAAAACAAGCCCATTCAAAAGTGGACGAAGGATATGAACAGACACTTCACAAAAGAAGACATACACGAGGCCAACAAACATATGAAAAAATGCTCATCATCACTGGTCATTAGAGAAATGCAAATCAAAACCACATTGAGATACCATCTCATCCCAGTTAGAATGGCGATCATTAAAAAATCTGGAGACAACAGATGCTGGAGAGGATGTGGAGAAATAGGAACACTTTTACACTGTTGGTGGGAGTGTAAATTAGTTCAACCATTGTGGAAGACAGTGTGGCGATTCTTCAAGGACCTAGAAATAGAAATTCCATTTGACCCAGCAATCCCATTACTGGGTATATATCCAAAGGATTATAAAGTGTTCTACTGTAAGGACACATGCACACGAATGTTCATTGCAGCACTGTTTACAACAGCAAAAACCTGAAACCAACCCAAATGCCCATCAATGACAGACTGGACAGGGAAAATGTGGCACATATACACCATGGAATATTATGCAGCCATCAAAAAAGATGAGTTTGTGTCCTTTTTAGGGACATGGATGAACCTGGAAACCACCATTCTCAGCAAACTGACACAAGAACAGAAAATCAAACACTGCATGTTCTCACTCATAGACGGGTATTGAACAATGAGAACACATGGACACAGGGAGGGGAGCATCACACACTGGGGTCTGTTGGGGAAATAGGGGAGGGACAGCGGGTGGTGGGGAGCTGGGGAGAGATAGCATGGGGAGAAATGCCAGATATAGGTGATGGGGAGGAAGGCAGCAAATCACACTGCCATGTGTGTACCTATGCAACAATTTTGCATGTTCTTCACATGAACCTCAAAACCTAAAATGCAATAAAAAAAATGAAAAAAAAAACACTATTTCTGTTATGTTTTGTATCCTGGAAATAGTGGGTTATTCAGGGAAGGAAGAAAAATGTATTTTTTTTCTTTCTTGATGTAGGAAAATATGAGACAAACTTTTCAAGTAGATACAATTTGTCACTGTTACCCTTCTATTTTTTCTGCCTCAATTTAATATATTTTTGACCTTCCAGGAATTCTCATTACAGATTCTGCTGCTCTCATTGTACTCTCAGCTCTCCACTGTGGCATATTAAACACCCCCACCTCCCAACTCCTATGACCACCTTAGCCACTAAGTGCTTCTGCCTGGAACAGGGCCTGACACCTAGAAGCATTTAATAAGTCTGAATAAATGAATAGATAACTCAATAAAAATGTTCTCAATGTCTCTAAATTGTCTTCATATTTTCTCCAGAATCAAAACTCTAATTCAGATACTTTCCAGAAGTTAGGTGGAAAGCCATCTGATTGACTTAATTCAAAACAAACATATTGACGATTGAAAGAAAGCCCATTAATCTTTTGGGAAGCATTTGGATTGCTAAGAATGCTTGATAACTCAGATAACCCAGATGAATATCTTATTTATAGAATTTTAGGCAAAGGAACAATGTAAGAATATAAGCAAATTGGCCAGTTTAGTAACATTGCTGGACATGAGAAGGCTGGCTTAGGCCAGTTAACCTCACCTAGGTGTCTGATCTCAGGATGAAAGTTGCTAAAGCTCTACCTCTTTATAACTTCTTCTATCCTCTCTTCCAAACCAATAGGTTCTCTATGAGCGTATAAGTGTTTTCTGGACGGTTTTTATGTTCCAGTAAAGTACAGGGTAGGTCGAGAGTGATGATAGCCATTTCTATAAATGGGCCATTATTAAGTCAGGGCTGCTTGTTGGAGAGATGGATTTGGATCTTTGCTACAGAGGAAGTTAGTTTTGGCAGAGCAATTCAAGTTCAAAGGTAGAAACTTGAATGGCTTGTACAAAAGTGGTTTACATATTCAGGATTAAGTTCGGGATGAATCTCGTGAATTTAAGAAAAGACTGTTTCTGAACTGAAGTATGTGTGTGTGTGTGTGTGTGTGTATGTGTGTGTGAGTGTGTGTGTGGTGGGAGTGGGAAAGTAGGGAAGCTGGAAAAGGTGAGGTTTGGAATGAGCAAGAAAGAGAAGATTGGCTATGGCTATCCCCTGTCTCTGGAGAACAGGGGTCAACCCTCCTTTTCTTTCTTTTTTCCTCTCTCTTTCATCTTCCCCCCTACCTTCCTGTCTCTCCACCTCCATTTTTCCTGTCATGTAGTGATAGTTGTTGGTCACCCTCTATATGCCAGGCCTTTTCCCTACAGTTTTGTTGCATTTGGATATTAATTTTATTCTGAAATCATACCTGATTTTTTTTTTTTGAGGTGGAGTATTGCTCTGTCACCCAGGTTGGAGTGCAGTGGTGTAAACTTGGCTCACTACAACTTCCACCTGCTGGGTTAAAGCAATTCTCCTGTCTTAGCCTCCCAAGTAGCTAGGATTACAGGTGCCCGCCATCACACCCAGCTAATTTTTGTGTTTTTAGTAGAGATGGGGTTTCACCATGTTGGGAAGGCTGGTTTCGACCTCCTGACCTTGTGATCCACCTGCCTTGGCCTCCCAAAGTGCTGGGATTACAGGCATGAGCTACTGCACCCAGCCTCCTACCTCATTTTAAGTCAATAAAGAAGCTAATTCTGCTTGATTTTTGGTGATTAACCAGTCTCCAGTTGGTGGTTGATTTGTAATCCTGAGATGTTTAAGGGTTAATTCATTAATAATAATGAAGCAGACAGCTCTCAGTTCTTTTATGCTTTGTCAATTCCTTCTACTCAGCGCATCAAAGAAATAAAATCTCTGATGAAAATTTTTCTTAGTAGAGTTTTCATTGAGAAGAATAAACTGAAAAGCAGAGCCTCTGCAGTGCCAAAATAGGACTTGAAAAAGAATTTGATTAATTACTCACCAATTCATATGCATTTCTTTAATTTTCTTCCATATCCTAGGATTACATTTAGGGCTCATATGGATGCTTAATTTTGATATGTCTCTTCTCCATTCTGGAGTGACTTTTGATAATAATGATGGCTTACGTTTTTTGAGCTCTTAGTAGGTGTCAGGCATTGCAATAAGCACTTTACAATAACCCTTTGAGACAGGTACCATTGTCTACACTTTACAGATAAGGAAATGGAATTGAGAAAGATTAGGTAATTTGCCTATGGTTCATACAGGTGGTGGGTAATGAAAATGTTTTAGTATCTCAGAGCCCCACCCACAGCCATGCACTATGCCTTGTCTCTGATTCTAAGAATACAGACAGTTGGGCATTTAAAATAACAGTTATATTTGTGCCTTTTAGAATAAGAGTTGTATCTATGTCTGTGTCTTGCTCATTGACCACATCACGTGTACATTTTTAAAGACTTTGTTAAATTTTCTTGGCCACAAATGAAATTAAGAAAGGATTAAAATATATTCTGCCTTAAACTGAGATTTTCTCCTGTATCAGGAAGAAGAGACTGATGAGAACTGTCCTGGTATTTTCTTCTGTCTTTCTATTGCTATTCTGAGAAAGAATGAAATGGGTTTCTGACCTCTTTTCTTGTCTTCTGCTTAAATAGTATCCTCTAACAGCCACATAGAGATTAGTCTAAATAAGGAAAGTCAAAGTTATTTCCCATTTTAAAAGGTTATGAAGTAAATTATTCTTAACCTCTGAAGACCTTTTAAACAAATTATTCACACAAACACAATGTACACACACAAACACACACCCGTCTTCTAACAAATGTTCATTTTAAGAAATTTAAGAATTTCTCTTACCTTCCTGAATGTGGAAAGCAAAGTAGATTATCTTTGTTCTCTGATAACCCTGATGTGTGTGTGTGTGTGTGTGTGTGTGTGTGTGTGTGTGTGTGTATTTTTTTCTAGAGAGATTACTGACCAATTCTGTCGACAATGTACACAGTCACAATAAAAGACTTTAGTTCCTGTTTTAAATAAAACCTTTTGTTATATGGCTGAGCAGTGTTCTTAGCTTTGCTTTTGACTTTTGAAAAATACGTTTTGGTTTGCTGGGTTAGGTCTGCACACAACACCTTGTTTTAAGTTACAACGTTTAAGAAGATGGTTATGTATTGGAAGTGACTGGTAAATAGGAAGCAGTTCTTAATAAAGAACGTAATGATATAACTTGCCCAGAATAGTTTGATTTCTTCTTTTAAACAGTGTAGGTAATCCAGTCATATTCTCTCACCAATTTTTCTTAGATATTGTAATATGCAGAATGATGCTTATTACATTAGCAAGTATGTCCATGTCTCCATCTCCAGACTCATGAATATATTACCTTACAAGGCAAAAGAAATTTTGCTGATGTGATTAATTCAGAATCTTGAGATGGGAAAATTATCCTGGATTATCTAGGTGGGCCTGTCTAATCAAAAGTGTCCTTAGAAGTGAAACAGAGAGGGAGGAGAGTGGCACTTAGAATAAGAGAGAGATTCAAAGATGCTACTCCACTGGATTTAAAGATAAAGAAAGGGGCCATGAGCCAAGGATTGCAGGAGGCCGTTGAAGCTAGAAAAGGCGAGGAAATAGATTTTCCCTGGAGACTTCAAAAAGAACGCAGTTCTGCTAACATCTTGATTTTAGCCGACTAAGACCCATTTCAGACTTCTGCCCTTTAAATCTGTAAAATATCAGTTGTTTTAAGCTATTAAGTTTGTGGTAATTTGTTATAATAGCAGAAGGAAACTAGTACTTACCATGGATGGTCATATTTCTATATCTACCTCTGATATGAAAAATGTGGGGTTGATAAATCATCTATAGAAGTGCTTTGTGTAACTGTGTCATAATCAAATGCTGAAAGACTGTCAAAATGGGGAGTTGAGGAGAAAAGAAGGAAATCATGTTGTAAACTTTTATCTAGGAAGGTTAACTAAGATGGAAATCAGTCATGTGTCTCATAATTTAAGAAAAACGTAGGGTGATCTATGTTCTAGATGTAAGTTTTCTGAGATTCCTAATTATATTAGTACCTAAATGTAAAGGTTGAAAATAATGTGCTCTGTGTTATTGGAGACAGCCTTAATCAGAGCTTTATTTGTTAGTATTTCTGTGTGTACTTATAAGCACAATTAATCCTTATAATAATGTTTCTGAAGACCTGTGATACATTAACATACTTTCCAGTTGTTAATATGAGGTAACATTATTGCGTATGGTATTTTATTGATGGTTTGAATACTGACGGTCCACCTGAGTCATATACATTAAGTGGTCTTGTGATATTTTTAGGGAATTGAGGTCTTGGAATCACAAACCCCAAATTATAACGTTCTCTCTCAATATTTGTGTAGTTCTCATAGTCTTATAGAACTTTTAGAGTGAAAAATTCAGTTATACTCTGTCTTGGTCCATTTGTGCTGCCACAGAGAAGATATTCTGCTACAAACTGGGTAATTTATAAAGAACAGAAATTTATTTTCTCACAGTTATGGAGGCTGAGAAGTCCAACATCAAGATACCAACAGGGTCTCTGCTTCCAAGATGGCGCCTTGGATGCCATTACAGAAGAACCAGAAGACAACAAACCCACTTTTTTCAAGTCCCTTTTTTATAGCAGCATTAATCCATTCATGAGAATGGAGCCACATGACCTCAACAGCTCCCAGTATGTCTCACCTCCTAACACTGTTGCATGGGGGATTAAGTTTCAACAGGAGTTTGGAGGGATAAAAAGTATTCAGACCACAGCACTCCTTTCATGTGACAGATAAGCATAGCCTTTCAAATCTGCTTTTCTATTTGTAAAATGTGATTATGTAATATCATCTTTCTAATAACTTCAGATGACTTAAATGTCATATAGAATTTTAACTACTTTGCCAACTTATTATACTATAGCAAGGTAAGGCTCTTATTAACACGTAGGGCTTTGAATTAGCTGGAAGGCACTATTCCTTAACAGTACTCAATAACTGATATATGGCCATTTAAGGAATGCTATACCATACTTTGAAAATTCATTCATTCTGCCTTTTGGTAGGCAATGATGATTGCGAGTCTCTTTTCTCTCTTCTGGCCTACATTTAGCCCCAGTTTTCCTTTCTTTGACAGGCTTGTTAATTTCTTTTTTTCTATCTAGAGAGTATAAGCCAGTATACTGTGACTAATGATATCTTTTCCTCTTTCCTGTGTCATTTCCTCATTCCCATTAGTGGAGGAGATACTTGGCTCTGGAGTACATTCTGTTTTAAATGTCTTGGGGCTGATTTTTTTTTCCATAGGAAGTACCAGTGAATGAGAAAAATATGGTTTCAATATCAGAATTTTGCTTAAAAGACAACAATCAGTAAAGAACTGTTTATTAAGGGATATCAGTAGAACTTTGTTTCTGCTCTGGCTTTGCAGTTTGGCTTGACATCCATTGTTACTTTCAATGTTCTCATTAACCTAATGCTTTTGAATGAGTCATAAATTATTTCAGTATCTGAAAGTGAAGATACTGTTTAGAAACCTGCTGCTCCAGCATATTTTGATGGCTTGAAGGAACTAATGCAGTTTCCAAAGGTGCCTATTTGGAAGAAGCCAAATGACCACAGATATCATGATCACAGATATCAGGCATAAATAAGTATGTAATACAAAAATTATAGGTAGAAATCTGAGTAATCAATTTAAAAATAACCCAGAAGAATCAGTTTAATTCTTGAGAATGTAATATAAATTCAACTACAGAAGGCTTAATGAATCTCTATTTGGAAAACTGTGGATAAAGTAATTTTTCCACTGGGTTCTTCCCCCTCCCTTTAATATTTTCCCTTCTCAGTGCCTTCCTTTTGTCTGCCCCTTAAATCATTTTTCTTGGGTCTGCCTTGATTCACTTTATTTTTATGCTTCAAGTTCCTCCTCCATCTTAGTCATTTGCATGATGTAACAGAGATTAATTTTTATTTAACCAATATGCACTTACCCCTCTTTTGTTATTTATTGAAAACTTACCAGTTTTATACGAGGAGTGAATGGGCTGAGCTGTAAGATTGCATTTCCCAGTGTCTGTCATACTCAGGTGTGCCATATATTGACGATCTGGCTAAGCAGTTGCAAGCAGAAGTGGTGTGTGAAATTTCAGAGGAGGCTCCTAGAAGGTGCTGGAAAGTGCCCTCTCTTGCCCTTCTTGTCCATGGCAGCCTCCTGAAATATGGACATGGTGGGAAGAAGAGCTTGAACAGATATACCAGAACAGCAGGTGATCTTGAGGATGGAAGCTGTGCACTGAGGGGAGCAGAAAGTTGGGAGCGTGGCTCCTTGATGACAGGTTATAGCCATCATTACAGCCCTAGATTTCCCATCTTTGAACCTAGAGAAATAAATCTCTATTCTGTTAAAACTGCGGCTTTTTTGTGTTTTCTAGTATAACCAAGTAAACAACCTTAATTGGTAAACATATTTTTGTGCCCATAACTATTGTGTCTTTTTCTCTAATCTTGTTCTCCTAAGCCTCTGATTCATATATTACTAGATATTTCCTTATTTAAAAATATGTATCTTTTTATTGTTATTTATTTTTGGAGACAAGGCATTGCTACACAACACCTGGAAATTATCTTCTTCTGACTGAACTCAGAACATTCTTCCCTTTCCCTCTCTAACCTGCCCTTTTTGTGTGTGAAATTTGACCAGTCTCGTTATTGAAGGAGAGCTCATTGGTAATCCTAGATCCCTCGCCTTTCTCTCCTGATTTTATCTCATTGGTCACCAAATCCTTGTATTTTTTTTCTCATAAATATTTGACAAGTTTGTCTCCAACTCCCCATCAGGCTACCAATGACCTTCTTGACAGAACTGGAAAAAACCATCTTAAACTTCATATGGAACCAAAAGAGAGCCCACATAGCCAAGACAGTCCTAAGCAAAAAGATCAAAGCTGGAGGCATCACGCCACCTGACTTCAAACTATATTACAAGGCTACAATAATCAAAACAGCATGGTACTACTACCAAAACAGAGATATAGACCAATGGAACAGAACAGAGGCCTTGGAGGCAACTCCACACATCTACAACCATCTAATCTTTGACAAACCTGACAAAAATAAGCAATGGGGAAAGGATTCCTTGTTTAATAAATGGTATTGGAAAAACTCGCTAGCCATGTGCAGAAAGCAGAAACTGGACCCTTTCCTGACACCTTACACTAACATTAACTCCAGATGGATTAAAGACTTAACCATAAGACCTAACACCATAAAAACCCTAGAACAAAACCTAGGCAATACCATGCAGGACATAGGCATAGGCAAGGACTTCATGATTAAAACACCAAAAGCATTGGCAACAAAAGCCAAAATAGACAAATGGGATCCAATTAAATTCCAGAGCTTCTGTACAGCAAAAGAAACAATCATTAGAGTGAACTGGCAACCAACAGAATGGGAAAAAATTTTGCAATCTACACATCTGACAAAGGGCTAATATCCAGAATCTACAAAGAACTAAAACAGATTTACAAGAAAAAAACAAACCCATTCAAACATGGGTGAAGCAGATGAACAGACGCTTTTCAAGAAAAGGCATATATGAGACCAACAAATATATGAAAAAATGTTCATCATCAGTGGTCATTAGAGAAATGCAGATCAAAACACATTGAGATACCATCTCACACCAGTTAGAACATGGACACAGGGAGGGGAGTATCACACACTGGGGTCTGTCGGGGGGAAAAGGGGAGGGATAGTGGGGGGGTGGGAGTTGGGGAGGGATAGCATGGGGAGAAATGCCAGATATAGGTGATGGGGAGGAAGGCAGCAAATCACACTGCCATGTGTGTACCAATGCAACAATCTTCCATGTTCTTCACATGTACCCCCAAACCTAAAATGCAATTAAAAAAAAATAATAATAAAAATAAAAGCTGGAAAATAAAAAAGAATGGCAATCATCAAAAAATCTGGAGACAACAGATGCTGGAGAGGATGTGGAGAAATAGAAACACTTTTACACTGTTAGTGGGAGTGTAAATTAGCTCACCGTTGTGGAAGACAGTATGGTGATTCCTCAAGGACCTAGAAATAGAAATTCCATTTGACCCAGCAATTCCATTGCTGGGTATATATCCAAAGGATAATAAATCGTTCTATTATAAAGACACATGAACACATACGTTCATTGTGGCACTGTTTTCAATAGCAAAGACCTAGAAGCAACCCAAATGCCCATCAATGATAGACTGGACAAGGAAAATGTGGTACAGATACACCATGGAATACTATGTAACCAAAAATATGAGTTTGTGTCCTTTATAGGGACATGGATGAATCTGGAAACCATCACTCTCAGCAAACTGACACAAGAACAGAAAATCAAACACCACATGTTCTCACTCATAGGTGAGTGTTGAACAATGAGAACACATGGACACAGGGAGGGGAGCATTACACACTGGGGTCTGTTGGGGTGGCTAGGGGAGGGACAGCAGGGGGTGGGGGAAGTTGGCGAGGGATGACATGGGGAGAAATGCCAGACATAGGTGATGGCGGGGGATGGAGGTAGCAAACCACCCTGTCATGTATGTACCTATGCAACAATCCTGCATAATCTACACATGTACCCCAGAACCTAAAGTGCAATAACAAAAAAAAAGGCGATTTTTAAAAAAACAAATCAGACCAACCTCCTGCTTAAAACCTTTCAAGGGATCTGCAGTAATAGATCCCTCATCTTAGCACACAGGGCCGTGATCTGCTCCCACTCATCTCATAATTTTCACCACTGCTACTCTCTTTTATATATTTCATACTCTAGTAATAATGCAATTCATGGTTTCTCTAAAATGCATGGATTTTCATGCATCTGTGCCTTTGTTCATGTCATTCTCTTTGCTTGTAACTCTCTTCTCCCCCCTACTTTCCTTTCATTGCTAATTTTTTCTTTGTATAATCCTTATTCTTCCTTGGTGCTGGGGGGTGGGGGGAGAGAGAGAGGGAGCTTTTGTTTTAGAAGAGGGAGCAAAGCTTGCAAGACACTGACTTCTTTTACTGCACAACCTTTGCCTTTAGGGTAGGGGCAACTTTGAGACAAATCATATTCTTGTCTTTCAGATATTAATTAACCTTGTTGAAGTGTTGTTCTAAATCACTACACTCCTGCTTATCAATCTAGAGAGGAGAAATGCATGCTTTGCTCAGTTTCAGCAGCTTTCCAGAGCCTCGGGAAGCTCTTTAGAAGATGGCAGGGGTGAGGAATGTAGTGGGCCAGATGTGTCTCCTCCCAAGCAGGGAATTGCTGAAAAACTTTGTCGCAAAGTACAAATAAGCTGGACCAGATTTGTTGTTTTCTTCTTGGAAGGGGTGGAGAGGGAACTAACATTTCTTGAGCATCTACCATATGGCATATTATGCCTGCCATTTTTTTTTTTCAGTTCTGCAAACCCCTATTGAAAAATATGGTGTATGGTTCTGGGCACTTCTGCTGAAACTTTGGTTATATGCACTTTGAGGCGGGATCTGCTTTTATGATATAGGGTATTATATAACAAATGCATTTATAAAAATGAATTTATCAGTAAATTACACTGGATATTTTGACATTATTAAATAAAAACTTTAAAAATTTGTGTGACTAACCCTAAGATTCCATTTCACCTAGTTATTTTCAGTGCTTCTAGTCACGTCCACTGTGAGTTATAAATTTCCTTTTTCCTGGGAAGGAGTTATTGCTCCCCCACAGAGTCTCTGGGTTAGGTCTGCTCAGCCTCTTGCTCCTTTCCCTTCTCACAGCTGGAATTGCAACAGACGGGGTTATTGAATGCAGAGAAAGAGATGAAATTAACACAGGTAATGAGCAGTAGTTTTACTGATGGCAGGATTTTAGTTCACTTGGGAAAATTCCAGACGTTCAAAACCCACAATAAGATAAATCAAAAGCTAGTTTTGGGAAGTAAAAGGGGTATAGCAGCAATTTAACATTTATCTAGAGCCAGCATTGCGCTTAACATGGTGTGAGGTTGCAGACAGCTTGGGCATTGGCCTCTGTTTCTAGTTTGTGGTCTAAGAAAAAAGCTTTGAAAGTTGAAATCACTTCATATTTTAATTGGTTCATATGGGCATTTAAAAAGTACATTTAGTTAGGAGGATGCCACTTTTCTTAGGTGCTGATGGTTTCTATTTCTCTAGATTTACTCAATAAGCAATGGGGTAGGCTCATGCCACCTGCAACTTAAGTATCATAAGCTAGCTAAATGCTGTTTTTATATTCAGAGGGGAAACTAATACTGTAACCATCTTGCAATCCTTCCTTCCTTCCCTCCTTCCATCTGTTAGCAGCGGTGTATCCATATAGGTCTGCAGCAACCTCAATTCTTGCCTCCTTAGAATAGAGAATTTGACTGAGTGGCATAAGGCAGAGTGAGAGACTGAGGCAAGTTTTAGAGCAGTAGTGAAAGTTTATTAAAAAGCTTTAGAGGAGGAATGAAAAGAAGGAAAGTATACTTGAAAGAGGGCTAAGCGAGTGGCTTAAAAGATCAAATGCATGGTTTGAATTTTGACTTGGGGTTTTGTACATTGGCGTGCTTCCTGGGGGTTGCATCCTTTCTACCCCAATTCTTCGCTGGGGTTGGTTGTCTGCCTGTGCGGTGGCCTGGCAGCACATGCGCAGTGTGTTACTGAAATTGTGCACATGCTCACTTCAGGCGTTCTTTCCCTTACCAGTCAAGTGTTCCTAGAAGAAGGTCACATAACAGTTAAACTCCACCATTTTTCATCTTAATGTGCATGTTTGAGCCCATTCACTCAAATCCTGAAATCTTATTGGGAAGCTGCTGATCACCAGTTTCAGGTGTTTCTAGCTATTGGGAGTCTGCCTTTCCCTGGTGCTGGCTGCAATCAATTATTATTTTAGGGAGACAGTAACTGCCTGACCATTACCTGATGGTTGCCTGACATTTCTGGAGTTGGTGGAGGGGTGGGGGTGTCTTCTGCACTGAGCATATCTGACTAATTGCCAACTGTAACACATCTACCTTCCGCAGTACTTCCTGAGTGTCTATTATTATTCTTAGTGTTGGAGACAGAGCTGTGAACAAAGTTGACAAAGCTGCCTGCACGCAGTATTCTAACTGGGGAGACACCTTAAATATGAGAAATATAAACATATACAGTATATTAGATAGCGACAAAGCACCAAGGAGAAAAGTGAAGTAGGGAGGGAGGTAGAAATTGTATGTATGTCTGCAAGTTTCTGATAGAGTGGTCAGGAAGTCCTCACTAAGGAGATGGCATTTGAGTAAAGATCTGAAGTAAGGAAGCAAGCTGTGCAAATTTCTGTGGGAAGAACATTTTAGGAAGAGTGACCACCAGTTAGGGCAAAGGCCTTGAAATAGGAGTGTGCCTGGTGTCTTTGAGGAATAGTAGCAAGTAGGCTAGTGTAAGGAAGGGGGAGAATAGTAGATTAGGTAAAGCCAGATAAGGAAGGAGAAACAGATTTCATAGGGTTTAAGATCTCTGTGATGACTTTGGATTTTACTTTGAGCAAGATGGGATGTCATTTGAGGGTTCTTTTTTTTTTCTATTGCTACTTTTTTTTTATTATTGTACTTTAGGTTCTGGGGTCCATGTGCAGGTCATGCAGGATTGTTGCATAGGTATATACATGGCAAGGTGGTTTGCTGCTTCTATCCCCCCATGTCACCTGTATCTGGCATTTCTCCCCATGTTATCCCCTCGCCAACTTCCCCACCCCCTGCTGTCCCTCCCCAAGCTGCCCCAACAGATCCCAGTGTGCGATGCTCCCCTCCCTGTGTCCATGTGTTCTCACTGTTCAACAGCCACCTATGAATCAGCACATGTGGTGTTTGATTTTCTGTTCTTGTGTCAGTTTGCTGAGAATGTTGGTTTCCAGATTCATCCATGTCCCTAAAAAGGACACCTACTCAGTGTTTTTTATGGCTGCATAGTATTCCATGGTGTATATGTGCCACATATTCCTTGTCCAGTCTTTCATCGATGGGCATTTGGGTTGCTTCTAGGTCTTTGCTATTGTAAACAGTTATGCAATGAATGTATGTGTGCATGTGTCTTTATAATAGAATGATTTATAATCCTTTGGGTATATACCCAGTAATGGGATTGCTGGGTCAAATGGAATTTCTATTTTTAGATCCTTGAGGAATCACCATACTGTCTTCCACAATGGTGAGCTAATTTACACTCCCACCAACAGTGTAAAAGTGTTTCTATTTCTCCACATCCTCTCCAGCATCTGTTGTCTCCAGATTTTTAACAGAGGAATCACTCTGGCTGATGTTTTGACCAGAGATTGAAGACGGGTAAGGGGAAATGCAGAAATTCTACTCAAGAGGCTTTTACAGCAATGCAATAAGATGTGATGGTGGCATGATCCAGGGCGGCAGTGGAGGAGAGCTGTGAGAATTAGTTGGATTCTGTATACATCTTGAAAGTACAGCTAGCAAGATTTGCTAATGGACTGTGTATGATGTAGGAGAAACTGAGAAATTTTCAAGTTGTTCCAAGGCCAACTCCAAGGATGACTGATACTGAGATGGGGAAATTGTGGGATGAACAAATTTTGATGAAAATAGAGAAAGTTCAGTTTTAGACATGTTAACTTTAGGATGGCTAATAGGCATATGAGTAGAAATATCTAATATACACTGGGATATACCAGACTGGCATTCAAAGGAGAGGTTGTTAATGGAGACATCAGTTTGGTAGTAATCAATATATACATGGTATTTATTGCTATGAAATCAGAAGATAGAAAAGCAAACATGTGGAAAAACTAATTTGTTAGATACTCCAAATCTGAAGGTTGGGGAATTAATGATAAGGTAGCTAAGAAGACTTAGGAAAAATATCCAGAGAGGAAAGACGGAAACCAGGGAATGTGATGGCCCAGAAACCAAGTGAAGAAATTGTTTTAAAGCAAAAAGAGTGACCAACAGTATCAACTGCTAGATGGGGCTTCAGAATTGTTCATGTGGAGGTCTTTGGTGGCTTTAACTGGAGAAGTATTCATGGTAGAACAGAGGAGATACTCAGTGAGAGAGAAATGGAGAGAAGGGAAAGAAAAGATTGAAGATAGTGAGTACAGATAATTCTTTCAAGGAGTTCTACTGTACAGGTAAGACTACCAGAGCCAAAAGGTGGGTCAAGAATAATCTCCCCTCCCCCTCCCCAATCCACTCCTCTTACCATTGCCCTCTAATCCCCTTTTTAAATTTCTATTTCTTCTAATTTTCTGTAAAAATATTAAAGAACAAGTAATTTTAAGGCCTTTAGAATCCTTATAGCTTCTAAATGTTAAAAGCATTAAAACAAGATGAAAGGAAGCCAGGGAGATAGACATAAAGAATGAGTGAGAGAGAGAAGGAGGAAGACATGAAGGAAAACAGTCTAGGACAAACATTATAGGTTTTAGTTGCACTGGTTTTATTTCCAGTTGTATCTCATTGCTGTGTTACCCAGAACATTTAATTCGACATTTCTAGGCCCTAAGGGACCTCATCTATAAAATGGGAATAATTTCTTCCCCCCAGGATTACTGTGGGAAAGTTCTGCATAAAGCATAAAACACCATGAGAAATGATAAAATATAGCCTTGATGGGAATTGAAAAAGTAGTATTTGGAAAATGAGGAGTAAATTACAAAGATACTAACTATTTTTTAAATGAAAAATAATTACTGTTTTATATTAAGTTTAACCGATACAGGTCATATTTTCTTTGGTTAGGAAACAATAAATTTTGTCTTTATGAAACTAATATATGCTTACTCTATGCTATGAGTCTTTATGCTCTGTACACTGAGAACTTACCATTGGAAAAACAAAGCATAAATATACAAAGATTTAAAATGAAAAGGAAATATAAGAATTTTATAATATGAAATTTGGTATGATAATTTTTTTTTCTATTGCCAGTTTCCAAAATGCAGTGCTGTTAAAAACATTAAAATGATTACTTTCACAGTTACACATAGTCATGTAACATATTTTTTAGAAATAATTAGTCATTAACATTGTCTCATTTACCATGTGCTTAGGTGGAGAAAGCCAGTGGTTTTCCTAATTCTTGAATCCAGGCCTGAAATATACAGTCCTGCCTCCGCCAGAAGAGTGTCACACAGGTGCCCATGAGCAGTCATCTCATTGCCATCTGCTCTTGTTGGCTTCTGTTGATGTCCATTTTTCCCAAAGGCCCTGGGGTTGCTGCTTTCCATCATCACTGCTAATCAGTGCCACTCTTTGAGAATATTCGTGCCCATGCTGAGGGTTGCCCTACTGCCAAGCTTTCAAAGCTACACTCATCAAGATTCTATTCATTCTTTATAACTAGAGATACTTCTGAGAGTAAAAAGTAGTGTTTTGATAATTATGCTAGAACAATGGGCAAAAACTGGATGATCTTGGGCAGACCTGATAGATTATATTCCTACCTATAATCTTCATTACGCCAAGGCGTGTTCCACGAAGAAGTGGGCACATTGTTCTGTTTTCCCTATTCTAAGTAGGCACTGAGGAACAAAGGTGGTCCCATTTGTGGCTATATATCATACAGAGTCTTTCAAGAAAACTACTTCAGCAGCTGTTTTGAGCCTCTTTCTCTGTAAAGCTTAGACATAAGTTAATGTGGATAAGCTGGAGAACATTTTATTCATCCCATTTCTGCCTTTTACATTGTTAATGTATTCTCTCTCAGCAACATACACAGAAAGAGAAAAACACAGAAAGAGGCTATAAACACACACACACAGACACACACACACAAATATACACACACATACACCCCCCTGCCACCCCTTGTCTCAGCCCTAAACCTCCAAACAAATGTTATATCAATAAACTGCTAATAAAATTGTCACATGTGCTCATTCATGACTTCCTTGGATTCAGATGAGGCTCCCTGATGAATCTCATCAACCCTTGTTTGGAAGATTGTACCTAATCATTGACCCATGGGTAGGCCTGAGAACATCACTGAAATTTTTCAGTTATTTCACCAACTCCACACATAAGTTGAAGAGTGCATGACTACTATAGTTCGAATATTTAGGTCCCACGGATTTCATGTGTTCAAACTTAATCCCTATTGTAGTGGTAATAAGAGGTGGGGTCTTTGGGAAGTGATAAGGGCCCTGCCTCAGTGAATGGGATTAATACCTTCATGAAAGGGGCTTCAGAGAGCTGCCTGGCTTTTCCCTCTCATTCCATGGAAGGACACAGCATTTGCTCCTTTTGCCCTTCTGCCACATGAAGACACAGTGCTTACTCATTCTGCCAGCTGAGGACTCAGCAACAAGGGACCATCTTGGAAGCAGAGAGCAGCCCTCATAGACACAATCTTCTGGTGCCTTGATACTGGACTTTTCAGCTTTCAGAACTGCAAGAAGTAAATTTTGGTTCTTTACAAATTAACTAGTTAAAGGTATTTGTTATAGCAACCCAAATAGAAGAAGACAATGACAAACTGATGCTATCTTATTGAGTGGCCTATATATTGTGTTACTGTTTGGGCCCTGGTTCAGTAGAATGGCCACACAGTTTGTAGAACTCCAAAGGAATGCAAAACTTACCTTGCAAATTTGTACTTTTCAGCAGGGAGCAGGAACAGTGACAGCCCTGACTGCTGTCATGTTGCCTTTGCTTTTCTGTATTTGCCCTAGCGGAGTGCCAAAGTCTCCTGAGGACCTTATGTTTGAGCTCATTTTATCTTTTAAAACTTCTCCTTTACATTAATTTTCATTTCAATAGATCCATGAGAAATTGTGGCAGCTCTAATAACACGAACATTAAAAAGTCCCATAACATCAAGTTTGCATATTTCCTACTGATTAGTGGTTTTCTCTTGATTAAATTATGCATTTTTAATGCAAGTCCTTCATTTCTCAACAGTAACACATGGTAGAATCATCCCTTGGTGTAGACAAAGTGCAATTATGGGTCCCTGTCTGGGCATATATAGAGCTGCTTTGAACTTCCGACTCCGTGTGTGAAAGAGATACAAAATGCTTCATAAATGCTTCTGTTACAACTTCTCACATGATCTTTCTGAGGGGAAAAAGTAATTTTCTCAATGTTAAGCTAGAAAAGGGAAAGGGAGACAGAAGGTGGGTGGCTTGCCCAAGGTCACTAAAGGACCCACTGTTAGGCTAGCCAAGTGGCCTGATGGCCAAATTCCAAACTAGGATTATCTCCAAATATGTTCTATTTCCAACTGACTTAGTAACTATGTGGGTTGTCGCTGTGGTGCAATTTTATTGTTAGCATTAAACACCCAAACACATTATGTTTCACATCATGCTCAGAGAAATCTGGGTTGGAATTTTGATCCACTTATGGATAGCTGGGAAATGCATGGTACATGAGAGCTTTTTCTCTTTGATTCTTTTGTTCTGAACTTCAAAATGCTAAATGCTTAGAAAAGTGCTACACGAAAATGTTTTCAGTTATTCAGGGCAAGTTGTTAGATACACTTTTCTCTACTAGCACAGAGTTTATTATCCTAACCAGATATCCAGACCATTTTACTGGTCTTAAGTTCTTTGTGAGAGTGCAGGAAATCTGGTAGAGAATTGCTACATGTAATAATTCTGGAAGAGGGCTGGACCCGAGGAAACCTCACTTGTCATGCTATGGCCCCAAATTTCCCAATGTTTGGTATCTTGATTTAATTGGAACCAGATAAGTTTGGCTAAGGTGGGAGACAGCACCCATGTACTCTGAATTACTATTATAGCATTGAATTTTTCTACTTGAATTCATCCTTAGCTCTACTAGTCTTCCTTCTACCTTTTAGCTAATATAATCTTTCTAAGACACAAATCATACTAAGCAATTCTCCTGATTAAATTTTCTTGCAGTTGTACTCTATATTATCAAGTTAATACTAGATTATAGCGCAGAAGCAAATTAACTCATAATCTCAGTAACTCAGCAAAGCAAAGGCTTAAGTCTTACTCATTCTACATGTCCCCTGTGGCTCAGGTATAAGGGTTAGATATTTTGCCTCAAGTTACTCAAGAATCCAGCCTAGCATAGGCTCTGCCATCTGCGTATTGCTGCTTGCTGTAGGAAGAGTAGAGAGCACAGAAAGATGCCACAACTGCTTGTCTATGCTTTGGAACAAAAGTGACATGCTACATTTACACTCACAGCCCATTGACCAGAACTAGTCATATAGATACCTCCCAAACCCCTTAAACTTCAAGGTATGTGAAGTACAGTCATGTGTCCAGGAGGAGAGAACAGATATTGATGAGCACTGGTTAAGTTTACCACATGGTCCATTGCCCTTGTCATAGAGGTTTTCCATAATTTGGTCTTTGCTTTCACTATAACCCTCCCTGCCTCACTCTGTTACCCTATCATCCCATCCCCCACTTCTCATTTAAATCCAGCCATACTTAACTTTTTGCAGTTCTCAGAATGTGCTGTGCTGTCTTTCACAGCTTTGTAAATATGTATGGTGCTTCCTTTGCCAAAAAATCCATTCCTGACTCTTTTATACTCTTTGTGATTCAGTTCTAGAATTTCTTCCTTGAGGTGGGAAAATTTTCCTAATGATTCCAACCCCAGTGTGGGTTATTAGCTATTATCTCGATCCCCACAACACTTTGTTATGAACTTCAATGTAGCACTCTAATTGTGTATTGACTCACTTATTCTTCCTACTACACTATCAAAAAGTATCTTGGAGCAGAAATCATGTTTTCTCAAATTTTGAATCATGAATATGAAATACTTGGCGTATAGTAGTAGATGCTTGAGAAATATTTTCTGAGTGGCTAAATGAATCATAAACTTTATACCTTTGTTAGTAGGTTAAAATGTTTAAATTTGAAGTCTTGGAAATTAAATTATATCTGAACAAAAGTTAATACCTTTTGTATGACTGTATTCACAATTAATCAGTCTATTTTAGAAGAATTTTTAATATTTAGCTAAAACAAAATTAAAGTCATGAAAGGGTCATAACATCTAGATGAAGATTTCATTTTTTTCCTTATAAATAATCTGTTAAGTAAGTTCACATTTTAGTGTTCTTTACCTCCGTGTTTTCTGTATAATTTTGCTTGTAAATGTAAGTTACTCAGCCCACAATCAGAGCTGAAGCCATGACAGAGCACGACCTGCCATTTTCCTTGAAATTCCTGAGGAAAGTTTATATTTCTAATTATTCTGGCCCTCCTTGTGAGACTCACCCGCTTTGCCTCTGTTATGGGTTGCATCGATACTTTCAAGTCCTACTCTCTTGCACCTAGGAATATGACTTTGTTTGAAAATAGGGTCTTTGAAGATGTAATCAAGTGAAGATAAGGTCATGGTTCATTAGCTTAGGTACTAATTTAATATGACTGGTGTCCTTATAAGAAGAGAATAGACACAAGCACGCAGACAGAAAGTCATGTGATGGCGGAAGCAGAGATTGGAGAGATGACACTGTGAACCAAGCAATGCCAAGGGTTGATGGCTACTACCTGCAGCTGGGAAAAGGCAAGGAGACATTCTACCCCTGTGTTTGAGAGGTTAACGTGGTACTGCTGTGATTTCAGACTTGTACCCTGAAGAACTGAAAAAGAATACATTTCCTCTGTTTTAAGCTATCCTTTTTCTGGTACTTTGTTGTGTCAGCCCTAGGAAAACAATACAGCCTCATTCTCATTTTTTTTTTTTTCTGTCATAAATAAATACACATTAGTACTTAACTCTAGGCTTCTTGCTAACATGCCAAAACAAAGCAACCTTGTGAGCCAGTGAAGGACTGACGATACTTTTTTTTTGAAAAGGGGCTGTTGTTAATAGGCTGTGACAGAAATACTTGAAAAGAGGACAAACAACAAAAACCAGTGACCTCTTCACTTATGAAACACCCTGAAATCTGAGACTGATGCTTTTGTTAGGGTAGCTCTACAGAAACTGAGGCTGAGAGGAAGGTAGGAATCCTGCTGGTTGGAAGAGAACTCCGGGGGTGACCAGAAGAACTAAGTGGTTGGATTTCTGCTGGCTTTGGTCAATTAACAGTCTTGTGCTTGCTCCTTTATGTGTCTTACTGTATTATACACGCTGAAAAGTTAAAAATACATTTCCAAGAATCCATTGCAGCTGGGGTTCTGGAAGGAAATTATGCCCTGATGGTAGCATGCACTCAAGAGTAATTTGAAAGTGAGTCAGCGGTCATATTCCTGGTGCTATTTCAGCTGGCAAGCAAGGTCATGGAGTGTGGGGAGGCAGCTGCTGTGCCCTAGTTTGGTGTTTCAGAGTCTAGTCACTAGCTTTGCGGGTATCAAGGGAAAGTTGTGGTGGTGGTAGCAACTTATCTTTTCCTAGATGGAACTTCAGCACTGTGTTTCTATCTTCAATATTTCTAGTGGTATCATTCCGACTCCTGATTTTTAGCTTTCATTAAAGCTTTGTTAATATCTGATTCCCTGTATTCAACTGCAAACCATTAGAAGTACTGAGTCTGTCTCCTGGATAAAATTCTGACTGATGGGAATTTGGATTGGTTATTTGACTTTGTTGGATTCGAAGGCAGTGGTATTTTTGTTACTACTGATAAATTGGATTCTGGTAGTCAATGGTACACAGGAAAAAGAATTCCTTAAATAATTACCTGGCATCCCCAGGGATAAAATGTCTACAGAATGCAAGGCTTTGATAGACTGAAGGGCTTCTGTGAGAGACTCTTACTAGAGAGACGAAGAATACAAAGACTGTGGTTCCTGATCAAATTTCTTGTTTCTTTAAACTTAAGGCTGATATATCTAAAACCTGGTATTGTAGGTTGCTAAATTACAAAATAATTGAATTTATGGTCTTAACAGGTCTTATTTTTTGTTGATGTTTAAACATTGATTAATTTGGGAAGACTGAGACCTTCAGAATTAGAATGGGGACACTTGGGTGGACTAAAATGAATCCAAGTAGACTAAACAACCAAACCCTGCCATCAGAAGGATCCCTTTCTTCCTGACTGTGGGGCTGGTCTTGTATTTATTAGACAAATTGTAATGACTTCTCCTGAAGCAGTTACCTTGAAAGGACACATCAGCTCTCCTTATGAGACATCCCTACCATTTCTCAGTTATCTTGAAGTAAGTCAATCTTAGTATGTCCTGGGACAAGTATAAAGTCTTATCCAAAGCAAAGGATTTACACATAAAAATAATTGCTAAATATCAACAGAAACCTGAAAAACATCCATTGGAATGGATGCTAAGTATGCTAGACCAGAAAGGAAAGATATATTATTGTTTTGGGATGATTTTTAAGTCTATGTGTAAAAAAGATTCTGAATTCAGTATGCAAGCTCAAGTATATAGGAATTATTCTAACAACTTGCAAACAGCCATTAGCTGCTAATTTAGTATTCAGGTATAGGAGATCACTAACTCCTCCCTTAGTGTGATGAAGGAGTTTGGTTTTGTTATGGATTAAATTGTTACATTCCTTCAAAATTCAACCAGTTAACCTGTACAAGCCCTAACCTATGATGTGTCTACATTTGGTGATGAGACCTCTAAGGAAGTAATTAAGGTTAAAAGAGATCACAATGTTGGAGCCCTGATCCAATAGGTTTGGTGTCCTTATAAGACTGCTTACACTCTGTCTTTCTCCATGAGCACTCACTGAGGAAGGGCTATGTGTAAACATAGTGAGAAGGTAGCTGTCTACAAGCCAAGAAGGGAGTACTCACCAGAAAATGATCATACTGGCCCCCTAATCTTGGACATCTAGGTCCCAGACTGTGAGAAAATAAATTTCTGTTGTTTAAGCTATCCAGTCTATGCTATTCTTTGTTTGTTTGTTTGTTTGTTTGTTTTTGAGACGGAGTCTCACTCTGTCACCAGGCTGGAGTGCAATGGTGCAATTTCAGCTCACTGCAACCTCTATCTCCCGGGTTCAAGCGATTCTTTAGCCTCAGTCTCTTGAGTAGCTGGGATTACAGGCATGTGCCTGGATAACTGAACTGACTGATACAAGGCCAAGCCCCACAATTGCAGTAGTATGAGGGTGTGGGCCAATAGTCTTAAATGCCAACTGAACAGTTTACTCATTTTAGTATTCTTAATGTGCTTGAGCATAGCCATTTTCTGTACAACTTTACACGAGGCTATTCTGCTTCAGGGAACCAGCCTTCGGCAAGTTAACTATTATCTTCTACTTGGTTAACAAAGACTTGAACTCAGTGTTGGTAAATACCAAATAAAGTTGACTTGCCAGATAACCTGTGGAGGAAGGAATGCAAAGATTTAGGCTAATGAGAATATTGCAATGTATTTATCTCATGTCACTTGGTCTTTTCCTATTAAGTGTGTCTTCTCAAAGGAAGGAAGTTGCTTTCACAATGGAAATTGAAAAATACATTGGTAAAGGGAGCAGTAGCAATAATAGATGTAATAATTTGCTAGTGCTGTCATAGTAAAATACCACACACACAGTAGCTTAAACAACAGAAATTAATTTTCTCACAGTTGGAGCACGGAAGTCCAAGATCACGGTCTTCGGACTCTTCTGAGCCTCTCTCCTTGGCTTGCAGATGGCCACTTCTCGTGGCAACCTCCCATGGTCTCCCCTCTGAGGTTGTGTATCCCTGTTGTCTCTTTGTGTGTTCAAATTTCCTCTTCTTATAAAGATGTCAGTCAGACTGGATTAGGGCCAATCCTAATAGCTTCATTTAAACTTAATCACCTCTATAAAAGACCTATCTCCAAACACAGTCACATTCTGTTGTACTAGGGGTTAGGGCTTCAACATAAAAATTTGGGTGCCATACAGTTCAGCCTGTAACAGTGGAAATTCTCTGCAGATTGTGGATAACTAGGGAAGATGCTGTTATTGATATCTTTGATTGCAGTGGATGTGATACAACCCTAGAGGGTCAGAATTCAAGTGATAACCATCAGATGCAAAAAGAGCATTTTACCTTGATGAGAAGCAGAGCAAGAATAATAATCGAATTATTTGACTGCTGCATCCTTGTAGGGCTAACTGATCATAGTTTCCATGTTGAATCAAATGAGTAGGCTATTAGGGTCCTGTTTGATCTTTACAACTAAAACAAAATAAAATCTATAGATCTGGTGATTGGAAACTGACTTGAGGTAACACAATGTAGAGTCAAGGATATTCATGACCAACCCCACATTTGAGAACTCTCATACTCCACAGTGTCTTGACTCAAGGGGATGGCTGAGTCCTTTTGAAAAAGTACTTGCAATATTCATTTAAGTGTGTTCAGTAAGTATTTTTCCTAGTCCTCCCCAAGTGATTTGCCATTTGCCATAACACTCAAATACTGGAAAAAAGAAAAATGAACTAGTTATTTTAAGAATTATTGATTAGTTACTGTAAAAAGTGATAATCCTTAGAGGTTCTCTTGATAATCCAAAGTGATAATCTCACTTTGGTCCTCATGTCAGAGTTGCCTTTTTTGAAGATCAGGTGATTAAAGGATTAAGGGCTATTTTGGTATAAAAAGCTAAGTAGACTATTGGAACTTCTCCCTTTAAAAGTAGTAAATCAAAAGCAGTACTGTATTCCTCAGGGAGAGAATAACAGAGGTCAGTGTTGCCACCAAAGATGGAATGGATATGGATTCATCTTAGAGAATAACAGCATGTATTTTAAATGTAATCAAATGATAATTCAAATTGTTTTATTTGTGAGAGCTGATCAACATGGTCCCTGTCACCTTGTATGCAACTATATTTCTGATGAATACTTCTTCTCTCTTTCCCCACAAATAGGAAGCATCACAAGTAACTTGCTCTTAACCTGACAAGAAAAAGAGTACACATCTTACTTAAGGGCTAGGCCATCTCTCTGGTTCTCTGTCATAATTTACTCCATGGGACATTTAATCATTTTATCATCCCATAGGTTAGAATATTTGTCCACAATATTGATGACATCAAGCTGATAGAATCTAATGAGCAGAAGGTAGGCATTCTAAGTCAGTGTTTCTCAAACAATCGAGGATGATGGACCAGGTTTTAAAAAGTTTTCAATCTATTCAGACCAATGATTTTATAAATTACAATAAAAGTAAATAATTAAAGATGAAAGGACATGAAAGTATAAATCTAAAAAGTTGTAAACATTTATAAGTACTGTCTCTCAATTTCTATACACATTGAGAATCAGTAACAAAGAGTTCACAGACCATCACAGATAGCTGGTCACAGATGAGCACTCTTTGAGTAGTGGTACTGTACATGTGTTTGTAAGACCTATGTTTGCCAGAGGATGGGGCAAATATACTCTTTATAAGCGAAGAAATCTGCCACTTCAGTGAAGTTTTTGGGAATCCAGTTATATGGGGCACGTAGGATATCCCCATTCAAAGCAAAAGACAAGTTGATATACTTTGTAATTCCTAAAACACACAAACACAAGTTCACACATATGTGCAATAATTGCTACATTTTATATATTTTGGAAGGCAACTCAAATCATATTTTGGCCCTCTCCTATGATCCAATAATTCCATTAGTTTCCCCTTTTAAGTGTGTCCCAATGCAAAAAATGGTTCTTCAGTTGTTTCAGGCTGTAATGTAATCAGATTTCCCAGAATCTTTTCCACTTAACCTTATGACCTACTAAACCAGGGTCTTAAATGACAGAAGAGAATTCTGTGGTGAGAATCATTTGCAGTCCCCTTGGACTTTGAATACAGTTATAGCTGTTGTATTAGTTAGGGTTTTCCAGAGAAAAAGAACTGGCAGGATGGACGAATAGATAGATAGATAGATAGATAGATAGGTAGACAGGTAAATTGGTAAATTTAATTAAAGGAATTGTCTCACATGATTACTGGAAGTCTGGAAAGTCTGAAATTTGTAGAGCAGTCCGGAAGGCTGGAAACTCTTAGATGGGAGTTGATGCTTTTGTCCTGAGACAGAATTTCTTCCTTACACAAACTTCAGTTTTTCTCTGTTGGGATTCACTCAAGGTGGCCAAGGTGGCTGGCAAAATATTAAGGAAATATTAGGGAAAGTTAGAAGATTATCGTCTCAAACCTTTTGGAAGGCTGAAAGATTTTAATGGAACAGGCTGAAGGCAGCCAGTTCATTATGTTAGAACTTTAAGTCATAGGGTAAAAGATAGGGACCATGAAAACTTCCCCAGTTAAGTCTGTTTACCTCACATCCCATTGTCTCTAACTGTTTGCTCATGTAAACTGTGCTGGATGGTCCTCTTAGGAGGAGGTCAAAGGCGAATTACCATTAATGGTGTTTGCTCTAGGCTCCAAAACTAAAAGTTTTTATCATTCGTAAAACCACTGTTTTAACCATGCTAATTATACACAAGCATGTTGACTTAGAACTTCTGCTATTAAATCTATACTGAATAAAAGTGAGGAGGTACAAGGAGTCATGGTCGGTTAGCTGCAATCGCCCTCTGAAAGCAGTTGATGACTATCCCTAGCCCATTCGAAATCACTGTACTGGGTGTGAGAGTGCATTCATTTATCTGTTGTTGAGTTGGGTCTGCAGGACAGACCTCCGTAGGTGGTGATGAGTGTCTCAGGTGGCAACCCCAATGTGATCGAGGTCTCATCGCTCTAAAGTTTTAACTGATTGAATAAGCCCCATTCACATTATTGAGGATGATCTCTTTTATTTAAGGTCAATTGATAATAGGGGTTAACTATGTCTACAAAATACCTCTACAGCAATATGTAGACTAGAATATTTAATGGAATTACTGGGACCTATAGCCTAGCCAAGTTGACACATAAAACTGATCATCACATTTCCTTTTATAAATAACTATTCTCATTTGGTAAATCAGTTCCTAGCTTACTGCTGGGTCCTGATGTAAGTCTAAATGGCTGATCATAGGAGACAAGTCACCCTGTGATCTGAGATTCTCATCCTGAAATAGGCTTTATCTGACCAATGCCAAAAATGTTGGTCATTTTGCCCCTAACAAGTGTCCCAGAAACCTTGAATTCTGATTGTTTAGAAGATTTAGATGCATGCTTCTTCCAGAGAACAAAAGAACTAGTAACATATAAACTGAATATTGGCGGTCACCTGGCCATTTTGGACTCGCATGCTACTGAACAAACAAGCAAAAAACTGGTTACTGTGTTATCTAGGTGATTGTTCTTGACCATCATAGGTGGTTTTAATGAGTCAGGAGAATGGCAGGACTTGTTTTCTGGTTACAACCCTGTTGACCAAAGCAGAATCTAGCCCAGGCAGGATAAAGTAAAGAAGCTGGCAGGAACCAGCAGATGGCAATGAAAATGATCCTTAGCCACCCTCCTTGCTCATTAGCACAAGACACTCTCACCAGCACCATGACAATTTACAAATGCCATGGCAATGACCCCAACATTATCACTCCTTTCCATGGCAATGGCCCAAAGTTACCACCTATTTCCTAGGAAGTTTTAAATAACCCACCCCTAAATTTGAATTGAACCACCCCTTAATTTGCATTGACCAACCCCATTAATTTACAGATAATTAAAAGTAGGTTTATGTGAGTATAAATACAGTTGCCAAGAGCCCATATATGGCAGACTCTGGGTGATTGTCCATGAGTTAGCCCTGCTCCACAAATAGTACTGTTTAATAGAAATCATAACAGTAGCTCAGACCACAGTACAATCAAATTAGAATTCAGGATTAAGAAACTCGAGGGCAAGCTGTGTAACACCACCAAGCTGTGTAACGCCCTTGTGTGAAACCAAAAACCTTCCTGGGATAAGCCCCAAGTTTTGGGTTCACCTGTCCTGTATCACTTACACTGTGAAGGCAAGGAGAAATATGTCTGAAACTCAGTTTATCCTCTGCAGTGCCTCTAATGATCCCTGCCAAGTAGAAAAGTTAATAAACATTTGTCTCAACTCTTACGGACACTGCTGTAACTGTGTCTCAGAGTTTCTGATATGTTGTCTCTTTGTTCTCATTGGTTTCAAAGAACTTCTTGATTTGTGCCTTAATTTCATTATCTACTCAGGAGCCATTCAGGAGCAGGTTGCTCAATTTCCATGTAGTTGTGTGGTTTTGAGTGAGTTTCTTAATCCTAAGTTCTAATTTGATTGCACTGTGGTCTGAGAGATTATGATTTCAGTTTTTTGCATTTGGTGAGGATTGTTTTACTTCCAATTATGTTATCAACTTTAGAGTATGTGCCATGAGGCACTGAGAAGAATGTATATTCTGTTGTTTTAGGGTAGAGAGTTCTGTAGATATCTATCAGGTCTACTTGATCCAGAGCTGAGTTCAAGCTCTGAATATCCTTGTTAATTATCTGTCTTGTTGATCTGTCTAATATTGACAGTGGGGTGTTAAAGTCTCCCACTATTACTGCATGGGAGTCTAAATACACACATCAGAAAGCTAGAAAAATCCCAAGTCTATACCTTAACATCACAACTAAAAGAACTAGAGAAGCAAGAGCAAACAAATCCAAAAGCTAGCAGAAGACAAAAAATAACTAAGATCAGAGTAGAACTAAGGAGATGAAGACATGAAAAATCCTTAAAAAAGTCAGTGAATCCAGACTCTGGTTTTTTGAAAAAATTAGTAAAATAGACCACTAGATAGACTAACAAAGAAGAAAAGAGAGAAGAATCAAATAGATACAGTAAAAAAGGATTAAGGGGATCTTACCACCTACCCCACAGAAATATCAACTGCCATCAAACAATACTATAAACACCTCTATGCAACTAAACTAGAAAATCTAGAAGAAATGGATAAATTCCTGGACACATACACCCTCTCAGACTAAACCAGGAAGAATTCAAATCCCTGACTAGAACAATAACAACTTCTGAAATTGAGGTAGTAATAAATAGACTACCAACCAAAAAAGCCAGGACCAGACAGACTCACAGCCAAATTCCACCAGAGGTACAGATAAGCTGGTCCCATTACTTCTGAAACTATTTCAAACAATTGCAAAGTGGGGGAGGGACTCCTCCCTGTCTCGTTTTATAAGGCCAGCATCATCCTGATACCAAAACCTGGCAGAGACAAAACAGAAAAAGAAACTTCATACCAATATCCCTGATGAACATCAGTGCAAAAATCCTCAATAAAATACTGGCAAACCAAATTCAGCAGCACATTGAAAAGCCTATCCACCATGATCAAGTAGGCTTCTTCCCTGGGATACAAGTCTGGTTCAACATATGCAAATCTATAAACTAAATTCATCACATAAACAGAACCTATGACAAAAATCACATGATTATCTCAATAGATGCAGAGAAGGCTGTTCGCACAAATAAACATCCCTTCATATTAAAAACTCTCAATAAACTAGATATTGATGGAAAGTATCTCAAAATAATAAGAGCTATTCATGAAAAACCCACAGCCAATGTCATACTGAGTGGGCAAAAGCTGGAAGCATTCTCTTTGAAAACCAGCACAAGACAAGGATGCCCTCTATCAGCACTCCTATTCAACATAGTATTGTCCAGTACAATCAGGCAAGAGAAAGAAATAAAAGGTATTCAAATAGGAAGAGAGGAAGTCAAGTGGTGTCCGTTTGCAGACGGCATGATTTTATATGTAGAAAATTCCATCATCTCAGCCCCAAAACTCCTTAAACAGATAAGCAACTTCAACAAAGTCTCAGGATACAAAATCAATGTGCAAAAATCACAAGTATTCCTATACACCAACAATAGAGAAGCAGAGAGCCAAATCACGACAAACTCCCATTCATAATTGCTAACAAGAGATGTGAAGGACTTCTTCAAGGAGAACTACAAATTGCTGCTCAAGGAAATAAGAGAAGATACAAACAAATGTAAAAACATTCTATTCTCATGGATAGGAAAAATCAATTCTATTCTCGTCAAACTACCATTGACATTCTTCATAGAATTAGGAAAAAACTACCTTAAAATTCATATGGAGCCAAAAAAGAGCCCAGATAGCCAAGACAAGCCTAAGCAAAAAGAACAAAGCTGGAGCATCAAGCTACCTGACTTCAAACTATAATACAAGCCTATAGTAACCAAAACAGCATAGTACTGGTACTAAAACTGCATGATACTGGTACCAAAACAGATACATAGACCAAAGGAACAGAATAGAGACCTCAGAAATAAGACCACACATTTACAACCATCTGATCTTCAACAAACCTGACAGAAACAACCAATAGAGAAATGATTCTCTGTTTAATAAATAGTGCTGGGAAAACTGGCTAGCCATAGGCAGGAAACTGAAACTAGATCCCTTCCTTATATCCTATACAAAAACTAGCTCAAGATGGATTAAAGACTTAAATGTAAAGCCCCAAAACCATAAAAACCCTAGAAGAAAATCTAGGCACTACTATTCAGGACATAGGCATGGGCAAAGACTTTATGACAAAATTGCCAAAAATAATTGTAACAAAAGCTAAAACTGACAAATGAGATCGAATTAAACTAAAGAGCTTCTGCACAGCAAAGGTGAACACACAACCTATAGAATGGGAGAAAAATTTTGCAATCTACCCATCTGACAAAGGTCTAATATCCAGAATTTACATGGAACTTAGACAAATTTACAAGAATAAAACCAAACAACCCCATCAAAAAGTGGTATCAACAGACAATTTTCAAAAGAAGACATTTATGTGGCCTACAAACATATGAAAAAAAAGCTCAACATCACTGATCATTAGAGAAATGCAAATCAAAACTACAATGAGATACCATCTCATGCCTGCCAGAATGGCAATTATTAAAAAGTCAGGCAACAACAGATACTGGCAAGACTGTGGAGAAATATGAACATTTTTACATTGTTGGTGGGAATGTAAAATGAGGACAACCATTGTGGAAGACTGCGGCGATTCCTCAAGGATCTAGAACCAGAAATATCATTTGACCCAGAGATTCCATTACTTGGTACATGCCCAAAGGAATATAAATAATTCTATTATAAAGATCATGAAGGCCAGTCATGGTGGCTCACACCTGTAATCCCAGCACTTTGAGAGGCCAAGGCAAATGAATCACCTGAAGTCAAGAGTTCGAGACCAGCCTGACTAACATGGTAAAACCTCGTGTCTACTGAAAAATGCAAAAATTAGCCCAGGCATGGTGGCATGTGCCTGTAGTTCCAGCTACTCGAGAGGCTGAGACAGGAGAATGGCTTGAACCCAGGAAGTGGAGGTTGCAGTGAACCGAGATTACTCCACTGTACTCCAGCCTGAGTGAAAGTGCGAGACTCCATCTCAAAAAAAGAAAAAGATACATGCGCACATATGTTTATTACAGCACTATTCACAATAGCAAAGACATGGAACCAACCAAAATGCCCATCAATGATACACTGAATAAAGAAAATGTGGTACATATACATCATGGGATATTATGTAGCCATAAAAAGGAATGAGATCATGTCCTTTGCAGGGACATGGATGAAGTTGGAGGGCACCATCCTCAACAAACTAATGCAGGAACAGAAAAGTAAACACCACATTGTGTTCTCACTCATAAGTGGGAGCTGAACAATGAGGACACATGGACACAGGGAGGGGGAACAACATACACTGAGGCCTGTTGGAGGGGAAAGGGAGGGAGAGCCTCAGTACAAATAGCTAATGCATGCGGGGCTTAATACCTAGATAATGAGTTGATAGGTGTTGCAAACCACTATGACACAAGTTTACCTTTGTAACAAACCTGCATGTTTTGCACATGTATACTGGAACTTAAAGTAAAATAACATAGAAAAATTGTGTCAACTCAATGCTGGGAGAGCAATTAATGGTGGAGATATCTCCAGATTGAAGGTTTTCATGTACCATCTAATAAAAACCACATACTAGCTAACATATTGTTAAGAGCAAAGGGAAAATGGAATGTGTAGTTGAGGAAGGAAGTTATAAATTCCAGTTATGCCTTATGGCCGGTTTCACAAAAGACGATTCTAATCGTGTGTGTGTGTGTGTGTGTATGTAGTATATAAATACATTAATAAATCTATTCTTCCTCCATCCTTTTGTTTTATTACTTTAAATTAATTGTATTGGTGGTAGTATATATTTATAGTTTAGTCCTTAGGCACTGGAACATTAAAGCTAGATTGTGACTGAACTGTAACAGGAAGAAATGTCACCCAGAGAGAGAGAGAAATTCAGACTGAAAGTCTTAGGGCTCATTTTTTGTGGAAAGAATGAGTTCTGTTATGTTTCTAGGAGGAATATTTGTGTTATTCTAGGTGCATCAATATCACTTTTACTATTGTTGTTTGGTCTTAATTTCATATCAAATGGCATATATGAATGTTAAGGCATCGAAGAGAGGGACCATGTTGAATATCATTCTAGACTCCTTCTATCTACCTACCAGGGCATGAGAAGCTTACTGCTATATTTTCCAGACTCCCTTACCTCTAGGGTTCTAGATGCAAGTAGGATTCCACTAATTTGGACTTTGGACATGAGGCAAATGCTTTTTCCCTGCTGCTGTTTGTGTAGGCAGGAAAGATTGTGGAAACATGAGGCAGCAGTGGCAGCTGGACTCAGGGTTTAATTGTCGTTTACCCACTCATGGCAGTGATAGAGGCAGGATGGCAGGGCTCAGGTTCCAGGGCCTACTTAGCAGCTTTGTGAGTGTTTTGAGGCAGTTGGAGAAGGAGCAGCAGCTTTTTGATCCTGGATTGTAGCTTTTAGTCAGTGAGCTCTTGAATTCAATGGTTCATATACACGTATCCCTCCAGTCTTCCCAAATATTTTGTGAGTATCTTATTCCTTGCATGAAATCCCCTTCTGTGTAAACTACCTAGGCTAGTTTCAATTTTATGTATAGAAACCTGTGTACATGGAGGTCTTTCTGGATCTATGCTGTTGTCTGTATTTTAAGACTTAATATACTGAAAAGACTTTTAGCTCTCTGCCTTTCTCCAACTTTATTCCAGCAAAAACCAAAACAAAACAATACAAAAGGAGGCCCAAATCAACTGCCTTTATACTGTTTGATACCACAACGAGGCACTTTCCTCTAGATTAAGGCTTCAAAAAGATGTTTACAAAAGATGTTTTGTATAAATTCAAGGATATTAAGCCTGAGGTAGCAAGTTATAGAAGGAATAATGATGGCTATAAAACCTAACATTTACTGAGTACTTTATATATTCTTGGCATAATACTAAATATCTTACCTGCATTAGTTAATAATCACAGCAATTCAATCAAATAGGATCTTCAATTATTCTCATTTTTATAGGTAAGAAAACTAAAAATAAGAGACATGGGATAATTTGCCTGAGATCACACAGCTAGTTAAACTGTGCCAGGAGTCACATCTAGAAAATTCAATTCCAGAACCCACAATCTAACCACAGTATTGTGCCACTTTGAAATCAGAAGATGGTACTTCCATTTCTACCTCTGGCACTCCACACACAATTATTCTCCACACACATTATCCTCCACACACAGTTATTCAAAACATCAAAAGCCCACTTATGTGGATCCTGGTTCTCCTTTATTCTCTCATTTCATATTATATGTTTCTGTAACTTCTTAGATATTAAGGTATTTAAAAATTATTTTTGTTTTTGAAAAAAAAAACCCATAATCCTCATTGTAAATGCAACAAAGATTAAAGTAATTTTTTTTGGTAATCATTTTGGCTTCCTATACATAGAATGCTTTTAAGTTATTTCCAACCCTTGACAAGAGGAGAACTGTAGGCAGTTCTGTGACAGTGTGTTAAATGTTTACATGCCCTGGCACATGCTACTTCTCTGTGAAGCCTGCTGTTTGTGTTTCTGGAATGGCTGATGTGTCAAATTCATGGCTTTTGTAATTTTACTGGAAAATGGCACTGTTCATAGGTTTGTGGAAAAACAGAAGTTTCTGAAGCTTCAATTGTCTAACATGACAATCTGTGTGATGCCAGAATTCAATTATGAAAGATTCCTGGCAGTTCTGTTTTGCAATCACATTACTGGTTTGGCAACTAAAACACCGACGATGAGATCTTCATGGTTAAAAAACAAAACATCAAAAGCAAACTGTATGCCATCTCAATCTGTGTTTTTGACACATATATCTGTAATTTATATTTATTGTTTTAATGGAGCTGCAGTTCTCATCGGTTCTTCAATTTAATCTCTTAATGTAAATTAGTTGCAGCAAATTTCATAAGAAACCAGTTCCTTTCTGATTCCTTCTTGTCATGACACTGGATAAAATGAAGCCACAAGGATAAAAGGGTGTGTTTTTGTACAGAACCTACTTACTTATCTTTGAATTTTGGAGCATCACTCTTCTGGGTGTGTTATTCTTTCACTTTACAGATATTTGAGAAATTGGAATGAAGAAAGAATAGAATAAGGTTCTTTTAAAAGTGTTTTTAAAAACATGTGGCCTAGTTTTATTTGAACCACAATCCAGTAGAGAGGGAGATCTTGATGCTGGTGTGGAATCAGAGCCATTTTATATTTTGTGCAGGGAATAAGGTTTATATCCTTCACTGGAAAAGGTCATCTGTTTCAATTAGGAGTCTTAGGGTAACAATTTGATGAATGTAAATGATATCCTTCAGCTTTTGATCATTGCTTGAATTTTTAACATTTCAAACAGAAAACAAGTTCAATATTTATTTGAAGGGCAGGCTAAATGGCAGCCAGGTATTGGCACAGAGAATGAAAAAAATTATTCTTGTTCATATAGTTTTGTTAACATTTTTAATAGTTCTAAGAATTTTTTTCCACTTGAAAATTGGTTTTAACTCATTCAAAACAAGGATCATACTGTTAATTTCTTTTATAAACTAAACCATTTCTCCTGCTTCATTTCATCTTTCATTCTGGCTTGTCACTTAGTTGTAACTAAATAACTAAATAGTTGATTAATTCAGGAATTAACTTACTGATTGACAGTCTCTGCCTCTAATTATTACACTGATTTAGAGAAACAGAATCAATGGCATATTTCTACAGTTGGAGTACCAACAGAAATCCACCTGGCAATAGAGAAAGAAACAATACAAAATTAATGACAATAGAAACATATTGGCATCGAAACATAGAGACATTGGATTTGACCAATCTTTTGGTCTTTGTCTTTTCATGTTATGTTTTTATGTTTTTTTTTTAAATTTCAAATAATTAGACTAGTGTTGATTTGTTATTTCCTTAGATAATAGGTCTTTTTTAGAGCTGACTTGCTTTGCCTTGTTTTTCTACTTAGATTAGTTCTTGCTTATTTGTGTCACATTTTTTTCTTCCATTATTTGTAATTAACTTTTCTTTGCTGGTAATATAATTCTTTGTTCTCACTTTTGCATACCAAATGAGCTTCCAATAAGAGACCTATTGAACGGGTTTCAGTTGAGAGCCTCAGATGTTCTTAACATTAGTTTTATCAGTATTTCATAGACTATTTCTATTTTTGATTCTCATGATTTTTTTTTGAAAAACTTTCTGCATATATGTTTTGGACAAAGAGCCTCAACGTTTTTTTTTTTTTTTTTTTTATGAAATAATACATGCTTATCCTAGGGAATACAGAAAATATAAAAGGGGAAAATACAATCAGATGCCATTTGATTCTATAGAGATAATCACTATTAATGTTCTGGTGTATTTTCTTGCAGTCTTTTTCTGTTTTGTTTTGTTTTTGTTTTTTGAGATGGAGTATTGCTCTGTCACCCAGGATGGATTACGGTGGCGCGATCTTGGCTCATGCAACCCCCGCCTCCTGGGGTCAAGTGATTCTCTTGTCTCAGCCTCCCGAGTAGGTGGGATTACAGGCCCCCACCACTACACTGGCTAATTTTTGTATTTTTAATAGAGATGAGAGTTTCACCATTTTTGGCCAGGCTAGTCTCAAACGCCTGACCTTAGGTGATCCACTTGCCTTGGCATCTCAAAATGCTGAGATTACAGACATGAGCCACTGCACCAAGCCTCTTGCAGTCATTTTTATGTACATGTTTAACAAGAGTATTCATATTGCATAGCTTAACACATTTCTGTTTTATTTCATTTTGTGGTTTACAAATGCAATGATTATAGGTATCCATGTTTGGCTCTCTACTTTAATAGGAATGCCCGTTCTAAAGTGCTCAGGAGAATATTAATAGATAAAATGTGTGACAAGTGTTTTGTGGTCAAGAAAGTTGGAGAAACAAAAGGTTAAATACAGTTTATTTTTCTTTAACTGAAGAAATGTGGGGCCTTACATGTGCTCATATATATTGTGACATGCTGAAGAAGGGTTTATAGCATTCAAAATTTCCAAACTTATTTGAGTGCTAAATCCTTGATACGTTTCATAAAAGCCTTTTATGAAATAAATTTGGGGAAATACTTATCTTGGGTTTTACTTTTGTCTTAGTTCATTTGGGTTGTTATAAAGAACTACCATAGGTTGGGTGGCTTATGAACTATAGAAATTTATCTTTCACAGTTTGGAGGCTGGGAAAATCAATGTGTCAACAGATTAAATGTCTGAAGAGGACTCGCTCCTGTTTCATAAATGACTATCTTTTTGCTGTGTCCTTACATGGTGGAAGGGTTTAGGGAACTCTTTGTGGTTCCTTTTTATGAGGGTACCTCTTCTATTGATGAGAGCCTTATGTCCATGACCTAATCAACTCCCAAAGGTCTCATCTCCAATACTATCACACTGGGTACTAGGATTTCAATATACAAATTTTGGGGGACATAAACATTCAGTCTGTAAAAAATTTTAAGTATAATATTGTTCTTGGCTTTAAATAGGTAATCTATTCTAATAATGCTAACAAAAATGCTATTCTAGTTCATGAAGTTGCTTTAAGTTTTAAAAATAAGGAATGTATATTGCATTTTATTAAATTCATTTTTGTGCCTTTTTTGGGAATGATTTTATATAAGTATGTGTGTGTGTGTGTGTACATGTGTATATATACTTTGATTTATGTGATCTTTTAATAGATTCCTGAATTTAATTTTGTTTTACTAGCTTATGCTTTCTAAGCCTCAGTCTCTGCATGTATAAAAATAATAATGATTCCTCCCTCAAAAAGATATTAAAACTAAATGAGAAAATACATATAATGTGTTTAGAACCTTTCTTAGTCTGTTTTTATTCTATAATAGAAAATTGCCAACTGTGTAAGTTATAAAGAAAAGAAATTTATTTCTCACAGTTCTGGAGGCTGAGAAGTCTCCAAGGTGCTATCATCTGGTCAAAGCCTTCTTGCTGTGTCACTCCATAGTAGAGGTGGAAGGACAAGACAATATGAGAGAGCAAAAATCTAACTTGCAGTCTCAAGCTCTTTGATTATTATCATCCATCCATTCATGAGGGTGAATCCCTTATGATCCAAACACCTCCCATTATGTCCCACCTCACAAAACTGTTGCATTGGGGATTAAATTTCCAACATAAGCTTTTTGGGGGAGCACATTCAAACCACAGCAACTTCATTCTTGGAAAATGCAAAGCTATTATTAGGACAAATGTAGCTTTGGCTATGACTTATATCTTTGATAAGTAGTTCTCTAATTTTTTGTACATGAGATGTAATTGTTTTAATTATTTCTTTAAGCCAATAATTACGTAGGTATATATTTTACATTTTCATTTTGATTAGTTAAAACAAATTATTAATTTCCTGCTCTATGGCACTGTGGTTAGCAACTATGGCTTGAATAGCATTTACTTAAGGAACTTAAAATTTCTCTGTTATGGAGATTACTATACAACCATATTATGAATATATTACAATTTTTAAGAAATAAGTGTTGAAAATATTATCATTAAAAAATCACTGTGCTAAATACAGTTGGAAAGGCATTTTTATGTAGGATACTGAATTTAATCTATAGTTATAAATTTAAAATTACTAGTTGAATTATTCTAATTTCATTAAAAATGATACACGTGATTTTGCATTTACCCTCAAAGTTGATTTTGTCTGACATTATCATTCTTGTTTTTTCTTTTTATTTGCATTTGTCTGTTTTCTTCCTTTTTTTGATTATTTGATCTGCAAAAATTTAAGTTCTCCCATTGTAGTCTGTATCCATCAATTTCTTCCCACACTTTTAATAGTTTGAAATTTATTAATATTTGACACTGTTATTTAGCACTTAAAGGTTTATGACTGTTGTTATCTTTGTTATGAATTATATCTCTCGATCAACATAAAGTAGCACCCAGCTAGTTCTTTAAATCATCATTTATTTGAAAACAAATGTTAACTTTTTTGAGATTATTTTGTCAATTGCCAATTAAAAAAAACCTCACCCAAAACACATAGTTTAGGCAAAGACAAGTTTACTACCTGCTACAGTAACAGAGAATACAACCTGTGGGTGGATATTTAGAAAGTTTTGGGGTTTGGTTTAAAACAAATCTGTAAATGCAGGGACCTAAGAAGAATCGTGCAAAGTTATTGATATTAATTATGGTTGGTGGGCACAGAAAAATGAGGGTTTTAATGGGGGTCTTGATAAATGAACATTTGTTTGATAATGGAGAAGCCTGCCAATTTAAGAAATCTATTTTCTTCAGATAGAGGCTGTTACCCCTGATGGCTGAGGAGGAGGCAACTTGAACAGTTTCTCTTTCAAATAAATGGACTTCTATTTTTATTTACTTATTTTTTGAACTTTTATTTTAGGTTCAAGGGTATGCATGAAGGTTTGTTACATAGGTGTACATGTGTCATGGGAGTTTTTGTACAGATCATTTCACCACCCAGGCATTAAGCCCAGTACCGAATAATTATATTTTCTGAGGTAGGTGATGGAAACTCATGAACACAAAGGTAAAAACAGATAGTGGAGTCTACTGGAAGATTACAGGTGAAAGGAGGGAGAGGAGCAGAAATAGCAAATGAATTTTTAAGGACTTCATGAAACAGTTACGTTATTTGAAACTTTATTTTCCTGGGCAAGAATTTATTGGAATAGTAAAAATGTGTTAATGTAGACAATAAGTTCTTAATTCTGTTAAATCTGTGGTTGCAGGCCGTTTGTTTTCAATTTGATAAATTTCTGCCTATCTTTTAAAAACATTTTAATGGTACTTTATTTTAGGTAGGTTCCTTGAAAGTGGTGTATATTTACATTATGTCTCAATTTAATTTGAGACTATTTGTGATAATAGAGGAATTTAAGCTTTTTGTACTACACTCAAATATTTTATCTTAACTCTATCTCGTTTTTTGTTTTCTTTGCCTTATAAAATGTGACTGTTTTCTTTGGTTTTATCTTCTCCAGTAATGAAAAGCTATAGTTCTCATTAATATTAATACAATCTGAGGTTTGCAACTCAGATAACCATTCTTAAGTAAATATATGCTATATTTTACATTTCCTCTTAAAATGATTATTTTTGACATTTGCCTTCAACTTTTTACTCCAACTGACAACAGTTGTTTAAGTTTTACTTTGCTAAACTATTCTCAGGGTACACCATTTGTATTTATGTGACCTGACTTTCTCATTTTTTAAACTCAATTTTGATTAACGTTTGCTATCTTTAGCATGTTGCATATTTTCAAGAAGTTACAAAGATGCTATGTTTGAGTTCTTTAATATCTGAGGATATCTTTCTGTTTTTTTCAGAAGTGAATGAGATTTTGACTGGGTTTATATCCCTGAAAATTTTATATATAATGTTTCATTATTTTCCTTATAATTGTGTAGACAGAATCCACTTGGTTTTAATTCCTTAGTGGCTAATCTGCTTAGTTTTTTCTACCTTTACATAAGATTTTCTCCTCTTGATAATGTAAATGATGAAAAAACTTAGCTGAATAGTTCTAAACAGTGATTTCTTTTAATTATTTTTCTTAGTTCACCTTATTTTTTTCAGTTATGTTCTGGTTGCTACTTTGATTCCACATTTTTTGAAAGTGCCCATAATTGTCAGGGTGATTTTAATTCTCTCTCTACATCAAATGTATATCATTTTCATTTTATTTCTTCATTAGCAGTAATGCTCTTTAAAAAGTGTTATGCAAATTTTTTATTCAGCTATTATAACTTTGGTTTCCTTTGAAACCTTTCTTTGATATTCCTTTAAATCTTACTTTGTTGTTGTTTTTGTGTTTCATCTAACTGTTCTTTCATTTTATTGTTTTATTTCTCTTAGACTCCTTGGCCTTGATGGCTACATTTTATTTCAAGCTCCTGAGGATACCATAATGTTTTCCAAAATTTTCTCTTGGTTCCTCAAATAAATTAGGTTTAGAGCTTTGCCCATTCTCTGAGTCTTCAGTGTAGTTTTTTCTTTCTCTTACTTCTTTGTTAACTTTTGAAACCACTCTTTGTCCTAATAATCATTTTCTTATGCAGAAAGAAATGTAAGGACCTCAGCTTGCCAACTTGTATGTGGCTTATTTTGGATTCACTAAATATTTGGGTGGCTATTAAAAATGCTTCTTGGTGGTATCTATCTTGGCCTCTTTCTTACTTTGATTCTTGGTTTTATGAGACTTTGAAACAATGGAGTTTCTTAGCGTTTCTCAACAGCAGCAATCATCAGAATCAATTATAAAGGTTTAAAAACTAGATATTTCTTATTGAATTTATATTTGCATTTAAAATTGGCACTGTATTAAAAATGAACAGTAAAATTTATTATAATATTAAAAATTCTAATTTTCTTTACATAGAATGATGTTGAATAAGAAATCCCAGATGCAAGAGAAAGCAATCATTAAAGAAAGGAAAAGAATTATATTTCAGTACTTTTAACAGTATTTCCCCGTACTCCCACTTTCTAAAGAAGAAACTCCACGTTTTCAGTTTGCACTGGAACCTGCAAAGTATGTGACTGGCCCTGATTTTAAGAACAAGAGAGCTACTGGTCATCTTCCTTATTTCACACACACACACACACACACACACAGACACACACACACACCACACTACACATACACTCAATACACACACACAGAACACAGACACACACACATGCACACCCCCCTCGTACAACACACACACACACACACACACACACACACACACACACACACACATATGCACAGGTATATATGTATATGTATTTGTGACAGACCTGGTGAGTTACTTTTTTTTAGTTGAAAGGAAACAAGCAGAATGCTTGTGTGAGGGGTCAGAGAAAGAGGAAGCAATACCATGATGAACATCTTCTCCCTTACCCTCTGCTTCAGTCACACTGCCCATTTTTAATTTCCTCTTATCAGTAGGTTTCCAACTTTTTGGTTTCAGGTCTCCTTTTCTTCATTATCAAGGATGCCAATGAGCTTTTGTTCTTGTGTGTTATATTTATTGTTGCTTACAATAATTGGAAATGAAAATTTAAAACTTTAAAAAAATGTTCATTTATTAATGTATTAAGAGTAACATCATTGGGTTATTACGTATTAAGAGACCAATAATAATAATAAAATTTAACTATATATTGCCACATAAGAAAATTAGTAAAAAGAGTAGCTCTGTTTTACATTCTGCAAACTTCTTTGTTTGGCTTAATAAAACACAGCTGGATTCTCATATCTGCTCCCATATTTAATTTGTTGCAGTATCACATTTCATGTTGCCCCTGGAAAACTCTACAGTATACCTTTAAGAGAATCACAGTGAAAAAGTGAAAGCAACATCTTATATTATTATGACTGTCCTTTTGACTGTTTTCATTGGGGTTCTGACTAAATTTTGAAAACTGTTACCTAATATGCTTGCCACAGGGCCTTTTCATATGCTCTCATTTTGAGAACAATTTTTTCTTTTCTCCCAATTTTTCTTCTTTTCTCAGTTTGAAGATCACTTACCTATGTAAGCCTCTATGACTCCCTCTAAAAGGCGATATGCTGTTACATTAGGCTTTCATACTTCTGGGTACCTTCTGCTTAAATCATTTGTAATAGTTCCATATATAGCTGTGTAATTATTTTTCTGTCTTTCTCACAGGACTAAAAATTTCAGAAGAATAAGACTATGCCTCACCATTGCATCTCCAGGATGTAACACAGCATATGGTTTATATTGACATTCAGAAATTGCTGAATAAGTGAATAGATTAATAGTCTCAATAATGTAGTAGCGTTTCCTTTGATCCTGCATTAATACATTATCAATATTAATCAATAGGACCTTTGTTTTCTCTCAAGGCGAGGAGATAGCAAATTATAACCATTATTCTTTCTGTTTCACAACAAAATAAGGAGAAATAAAGTGATCAAGTTAAAGCATAAAATATTTGAGTTATGAAAGAATTTCTTTTTTAAAAAATTTAAATTGAATTTTTATTTTTATTTTTATTTTTTGTTTTACTTTAAATTCTGGGATACATGTGCAGAATATGCAGGTTTGTTACGTAGGTATACATGTGCCATGGTGGTTTGCTGTACCTATCAACCTGTCATCTAGGTTTTAAGCCATGCATGCATTAGGTCATTGTCCCAATGCTCTCCCTCTCCTTGCCCCCATCACACAGGTCCCAGTGTGTGACGTTCTCCTCCTTGTGATGTTCCCCGCCCATGTGTTCTCATTGTTCAACTCCCACTTATGAGTGAGAATACAGGGTATTTGGTTTTCTGTTCCTGTGTTAGTTTGCTGAGAATGATGGTTGGTTAGCTGGTAGTCATTCAAATATTTTAGCGATCAGATGTGAAGCATTTGGCTCCCTCTAGGTAACAGAAACTACCAGCTAATAGGTGGACTATCACCTTGACATCCAGGTGACTGGTGAGATAATTTAACATCTGCATCTTTTAGTGTTGAGTAGAACTTGTGCATTAGGCAGAGGATCAGTAAAAATATCTTGTTATGAGGCTTTCTATAAAAAATGTTAGGAAGATAATTTCAGTAATTTTTAAATTTCTTGAAACCTTATGGGTATATAAAAATGTCACTTTTAAGGCTGGGCACGGTAGCTCACACCTGTAATCTCAGCACTTTGGGAGGCGAAGGTGGGAAGATCACCTGAGATCAGGAGTTCTGTATCAGTCTGGCCAACACGGTGAAACCCCAACTCTACTAAAAATACAAAATTAGCAGAGAGTGGTGGTGTGCACCAGCTACTTGGGAGGTTGAGGGAGGAGAATTGCTTGAACCCAGGAAGTGGAGGTTGCAGTGAGTCAAGATTGTGTCATCACATTCCAGCCTGGGTGATAAGAGCGAGACTCCATCTAAAAAAATAGGTCATGTTTTTAATACTAAAACAACTAAGATAGAAAGGTTGTATGTATAGTAAATGGAATGTATGGATTTTTGAATTAAGGGTAAAATTCTGTATTGGTTTTAGGGGGTAGTGGGGTTCCAGTTTGTTGATGTTTGGTGGAGTCTGTGATTACTTAGATGGCAAGATCCAAGTCTACCTCATTTCCATTCCTGATCCCTAGTCCAGTGCTTGGACAAATGGAGGTACTTTATATGCATGAATAAGTTGGTTCCTCCAGCAAACTTCTTTTTTCTCCACTTAATTTTCCAATAACTGAACTAGACTGAATTATTTATTGTATACATGTTGTTTGAGTAACCTTGGTTGTTTAACATTAGGTTTGTAATTTATTTTATTTAATGTTTAGTATTATATGGATAGTCCTGTTTTCTTACTGTTTTTCTATTAGAGATGGAGGAAAAGTTCATCTTTGTGGCTAACTAGAAATTACTAATGCTGTCTGTTGGAGATTTCAAGGACATTTTCATTTTTATGTTCCTCCAGTTATTATACCAATCCAGCAGGCAGTCATATCCTTTGCCCCTTCAGGTATGAAATGGCAGCTGCTATAGAGATACAGCTTGGTCACTGTTCACACAGTGGAGGAGAAGCTAATCACCCTTTGAAAACAATTGGCTGACATTTGACCAGAGAGTTAATTAAAGAGAAACTGTTGAGACAAGGATCATACTTGTTTTTAAAAAGTTTGTATGACTTAGAGTTCACATCATTAAAAATAAGAACAAAAAGTTAAATTTCCTAAATTCTAATAAATTCTGTTTACTTAACTTTTAAGATTGGCTTAATCTAAAATTACTTCGTTTTCTCTGCTTTTAATGCACTCCGATTGGAAAATGATATTAGACTGTTCAGTGTCATTTGCCTTTTTTACAATTGCAAGAGTACTTTTTCTTTTTTAAGTTTTAGCTTTTCATGTTTCTTTAGAATGAATTCTTTTTCCCAAGGCCTAGTAGCCAAAGTCACTGGATAAAAGACACTATAAAATCTTTCCTGGGCTTTAGGTCTTTGTAATTTTAAATCCATTGACTAATTTAGTGCCATTGAGCTCTCAATCTTCAGAGGGACTTCTTTTCATTTAATGGTCTTGCTTTCATTGAGATAAAGACATCTATTTTTAAAACACCTTTAATGCCAAATGAAATTGAAATTATTAATTGAATTGTTCTGTGTTTCCCTGTGCAGAAGATTTTCTAATCCTATATCCAGTCATTTGTGTGCATAGAAAGAAACAGAAAGGAGGTTAGTGGGAATGATCTACATTTTGGAATTAATGCATTCTTTTTGGAAATATGGTAGCTATAATTTCAAGGTCAGCCTGTTAACAAATAATATTTTTATAACAATATGTTTCCTGTACATAAAATGCATACCTTCATAATACTATTATCTCATTTGATTTTGGAGAGAGAAGAGTGTCATATAATACAGTGTGGCAGATCTTTGTCTCCAGGTCAGTCTTCCAAAGTTCAAATCTCAACACCATACTTTTTTAGCCAAATGACTTTGCATGAGTTGCTTAGCTCCAAGATGCCTTATTTTTCTTATACCCATATGATGGTAATATAATAATAATAAAAATAACAATAATAATAATGCCTACCTCATAGGATGTTGTGAAACTTCAGTGAATTGTTTTAAGAATTAAGTAAATGCTTAGAACAGGCCTGGTCCAGATTTAGAACTATCAATTATCATCGTCATCACTATTGCCATCATCATTTAAGAATTCAGGCTGATAGATGCCCATCAACAGTGGACTGGGTAAATAAAATATGGTGCATATATACCATGGGATGCTATCCAGCCATAAAAAAGAACAAAATCATGTCATTTGCAGCAACACAGATGCAGCTGGAGGACATTATTCCAAATGAATTAATGCAGGAACGGAAAACCAAGTACTGTGTATTCTCACTTGTAAGTGAGGGCTAAACATTAGATACACATGGACACAAAGATAGGAACAATAGATACTAGGGACTCTAAAAGTGGAGAGAGAGAGAGGGAGGAAAAGGCAGAAAAACTATTGAGTACCATGCTCAGTACTTCGGAGATGGGGTCAATTGTACCCCAAATGTCAACATCACAGAATATATCTATGTAACAAACCTGAACATGTACCCCCTAAATCTATAAAACATTAAAATTATTTTTTAAAAAGAATTCATGTTGAATGAACCTAGACATGTACTCCCTGAATCTAAAAAATAAAATAATTTAGTTTGGAATGTGATCACAGCTATATTTCTTAAACCTCAAATCTCTATATGGTTGGAATAGAGACGGATGGCTACTCACTCCAATATAAATCAATAGCAGGATGCTGTTAGCAAAGTACCTAACCAGGAGGGTAAATTGTGAGGCATAAGCCATCAGGGCTCTCCCTTTCCATTTGTTGGTCATCAGTTTATATAACTCAGTTTTAGCCAAGTGAGATGTAAAAGAAAATTTTATGGGGATCTTCTGGGAAATATATATATTTTTCTCTTTTGCATGATAGAGCTCATTTGTCCTCTTGTTTCTTTCCTGGTTTGGATATTGTGATATGAAGATATGATGGTTAGTGGTGTGGCAGCCATCTTGTGACCATGAGGCTACAAGCCTAAGGCAAAATCCTGTATTCTGAGAGTGACAGAATAGAAAGAGAAAAAGAAGCTTGATAATAATTTTGAATATGGGACCATCTCTAAATTTTTTTTAACAATAAATATGCTTAAAGTTTACTATTAGTAGAATTTTCTTAATTGTAGCTGAAAACATCTTAACGGATACTTCAGCCATGCATTCTTTTGGTTGCAAGGGACAAAAGCCCAACTCAAACCAGGGAATTTATTCAGGCATTGAGAGTAGCTCATGCAGTCAAAGAAATTGGAATAGGAACACAATGGCTCTAATGACCTGAGATATGTAAAGTAGGTCTTGAACACCACTACACACTCCCTCTCCATCTTTCCTCTCTGCCTTTTTCTGTGTCAATTTCATTTATTCCTATTGAAGATGAACTTTCTCCTGGTGGTATGGGTGTTCAATTGAAAAAACGAAACAAAACAAATCTCAACAAAAACAGAAGAATCTCTCTAAGCTCCTGTTTAACATAAAGCTAGGAAAGATTGCTAATTTGATTCTCATGCCAATTGCTTCAGTGAGGGGAGGAGATTGGATCTGCACTGCTTTGACCAGGAGAGTAGGTTCTTTCTGGTAGACAAATTGGGATAATACCTATACACTGGGTGGATACTTTCTGTAGGACAGGCAGCCATCCCTCCTAATTTCTAGTACATGTATTGAATAGATGTGAATAATATTTCCTTATGACCATTCAGGTCATGATTTGAATGAGTTTTGATGCTTTTCCTACTATAATCGCTTTTTATTTCTATAGGCTAGTTTGAACCTGTGTGTTTGTGACCAAAGAGACTCAGAACCTGACGTATTATGAAAGAATGCCCTTCAGAATTTACCAGTGTATCTTACATTCTCATTTCATAGCGGCTGCTTGCTCTGTGGGCTACACAAACTGGGACTTGAAATGGGGTAACAGTCACGTTATGTATCAAAATTTCTTGGGCTGTAGGCAGAGCCCACCAAGGTCAGGTTTGAGCTCCCCTACAAAGAATTCTCCCTCTCTATCTCATGTGTTTCTGGGAGGCCTTTCATAAGTGTTAAAGAGAAACTCACAGCATTCTCTGAGCACCAGTTCCTGCTGAACACGGCTGCTGGTGTCTCTGTGCCTGCTAGGGGACCTCAGTGCTGCTGGACTATGTTGCCACCACTAAGAAAGTGTCTCTGAGACACTGCTGATCCCCTGCTCATAGCAGCTCCTTCTTTGTCTCTCACAGCTGCGACTGCCACATGTATGTTGAAGACTCTGAGCTACCAAATTTCCAGTGACTCATGGAAATTGGAGGGATGCCTCTGTTCCCTTCTGCACTATGCTATTAAGAAATTTTTCAAACCTCAATATCTTGCAGAATTTTTAATGACAGAGTTGGCTCTTCTTATTTCTTACTGTATAATCTGCCCCTTTCTCTTCATAGCCCCACTGCATGGCAGCTAGCCTTGAAGACCATGTGTGAGGCAGCACCAGGACAAGGCATGTGACAAAGGCTAGAATCCTCTCCCCTCCACTTCCCACAGGAAGGATTTGCTGATTAGCCTAGCTTGTCCTCTTGACATTTTTCCTCTTGGCCTGAGTTATTTCCCAGGAGGTTCTTCAGTTTTGAATAAATGCAGATTTCTGTCTTACTTATTCCACCCACCAATTCACCCTGAATGCTCAGACTTGTCTGATCAGAGAGCTGTATAACACTAGGCCTGTTGAAAGGATAGACACCACTTCAGAAAGGGAGACCTCCATAGGATTCTCAATTCTTTATTTTGTCAAGTATGGCCTTAAAAAAGGTAGCCAAAAATACTCTTACTACTACTATTTATTATTTTCATTATTTCATAAATAAAAGATATTTTCAAACCAAAAATTAGAAGTAAGGATGACATTGTTTAAAGAAAACATTTTATTTTTCAAAGACATTCAATTGACATGTTATACCTATGGACACAAAAATTTAGGAGTAACTAAACCAGACTGCACATCATAATATACATATATGCACATAGTTTTCAGACATAATCTCTAGCGATGTTGGTTCAGGATTGGGGATCTACAAACAGTATTTACAAAGCTCTCCAGGTGATCAGTCAGATTAGTATCTGGACTTTTTTTTTCTTTTCTTTTCCTTTTTCTTCATGAAGTAGTGAGAAAATCAATTGCAGATCAGTAATGGTCTATAGCCTGGCTCTTGGGACCCAACTGGCTCAAGTAAAATCTGGAACTCTAGTTATGTAAGATTTCCCTGAGATGCTCATATGCTTGCTTTCTTCACTAGAGGAAGTAGCAAGTGGTAAATGTTACACATAGGAAAATTCTGTGACATTGGTCCAGGTCAAGCATGACATGTGAACATTAACTGATGATGAAGGCCTGTCAATTGGCAGTGACTGCTAGAATGTCATGCTGAAATTGATGCAAAGGATGAGTCCAAGCACAGAAGATTAGCAGTGTCTCTTGCAGAGTAGATGAGGGGTGTAGTGGTGTATTTGCCATTTTTAGTCTGGTTCCATGTGGATATACACATAACAGTTGAGAAAATATGAGTGGCTTTAAGTGCTCGATCATTCGCTTCATTATAGTACAATAATAGTCCATTTGCAACTGTAGTAAAATAATACCTGAAAGTTTGTCATCTCAAGAGTCTTTGTGCATTAAGAAGTCATTTAGTCTATATCCGAATTCCAATTACTGCATTTAAATTGAGGCTATACTATCGTGTCACATCTGTGTGGCCATAAAGGTACCTTACAGTTTATTGAATGCACATTTCATTGGATATCTGTTATATGACAGTGCCTCACAGTGAGGTTAGGGAGAAAGTATAGAGTTCTTACCTGCCTAGAACTTAATCTGTTTGGGGTAGCACATATCTAAATAAATTATAATTATAAAACAATGCACAGAAACAGAGAAGGAAAAGATTAACTCTGACTTTTAAGTGAAGAAGAAAGAGAAATAGTGTATTTTAGTTGAAAACTTGATAGAAATTAAGAGTAAGTTGTTTCAAAGAAAAAGCTTTGCAGAACCCAAGATGAGTTGATGAGTATGATCACTGAATTATTATTTTAGTAAGGCAACATATAACTTTATTTACAGGGTTTCATGGTGTTTACTTATATTTGACTAACTTATATATATCTAGAACCCTTCCATTAAATAGACTATAAAGTGACAAGACAACAATGAAAATAGGACTTTAGGAGAACTGCCAGAATGTCCAGACTTTAATCTTAGAACCCCTATGTGTTAACTGTGTGACCTTGGTAATTTAATTTTGAACAATCCTTTCTAATTTCTAATCTGCAAAATTAAGTTAATATTACCAACTACCACACTACATTGCTGTGAATATTAAAGGAGGTAATGTATGTAAAAGTGCTTAGCACAGTGCCTGGCACTTAGTAAATGCTCAGTAAGTGTTAACTATTACTAATATTATGTGTCTTTGAATTCTAATTATATACCTGGATCACAGTAGACAAGCAGTTAGCATTTGTTGTTTTGTGTTGAAATTCAGGATTTTTATCTTTTCCTGATCAGTTCATCCTGGAATGTGTGCTGTGTGCCTGAAACTACTTAAGACTCACTCTCATTCCCAGCAAATTCCTTACAATCTTGTCTTCTGAGTCCATTTCTATAACTCTGCAGTTCTTTCCAGCTCCCCTTCCCATGGTATTTTAGACAGAATGTGGTATGAAGCTTTACTAAAATAGCTTAACCCTAACAGCTTGTTCACTAGAAAGGAGCAGTGATGGTGAATTTACTGGCGAGACTAAATGACACATGCAGTATTTACGTAATATGAGATCAAATACCTCTGAATATGACAGTGTGTGATATCACTGTATTAGTCTATTTTCACACTGCTATAAAGAAATACCTGAGACTGGGTAATATAAAGGAAGAGGTTTAATTGACTCACAGTTCTGCATGACTGTGGAGGCCTCAGGAAACTTGCAATTGTGGCAGAAGGCGAAGGGGAAGTAAGCTCGTACCTTCCCCTCACCTGCTGGCAGGAAAGAGAAAGAGTGAGTCTGTCTAGGAAGAAATGTCAAACACTTATAAAATCACAAGATCTCATGAGAATTAACTCACTTTCATGAAAATAGCATGGGAGAAACCACCCCCATAATCCAATCATGTCCTTCCCTCAACATGTGTGGATTACAGGTCTTTTGCTCAACACCTGGGGATTGCAATTTGAGATGAGATTTGGGTGGGGACACAGAGCCAAACTATATCAATCACATAATACTATGTGTTCTCTTTATGATACTTAAGACAATTTTAAGTAACTTTGCTTTCTATTTATCTCCACTATTAGGAATAAATTCTACGAGTAAATTTATCCTCATAGGAAGTGAAATACATAAAAGAATATATTGTATTTGTTTTGTTCTTTATTGTTTCTGTAACATCTAGCAAAGTGACCTTTGGCATAGTGAGTACTCAATACATATTTGTTAAAGGAAAGAAAAATAAACAAGTTGTGAAATTGACTTTTTGACTGTTTTTCTTGGGGAGGTTATGGTTATATTGAAGTAATGTGAATCAAAGTACTTCTTTGAATATCTGGATTTTTTTTTGTTTTGGCAAGGTGTATGTGTGTGTGTGTGTGTGTGTGTTGATGCCCAGGGATCACTTCCCATTGAACAAATCTCTGAATTTCTGAAGACCAGTTTTATAAATGACAATATCGCCAGGTCAAAGCTTATTTTAAAACTCTTAGTGTTTCTGGAATATAATTTTGAGTTAAGTGAAAGCATCACATAAAGTATAAAGCTAAATCAAATTAATACCATATATTCCTGAAGTCTTACATCTTATCCAGATTTATATGCCAATGGTTCCAGCATTTGGTACATCGTATTGCTACATACTTTTAGTGCTATCTGACTTCATCTATATTAATGTGTTAGATAAAAAATAAACCAAAAAATAATAAGATATTATTCATATTAAACATTGTAGCACCACTCTTTCTAACCTAAATCTTGGGAGTAAAGGTTCTTACAGGAAAGATATCTAAGCTTTTCAAATTATATCTATAAACAGAACAGGAGCCTCAAATAGCATTTATCTCTAAGTCTGAGTTATAGCTTACTTCATTGCTCCCTAAACACCAAATTTTCCACTGTATATGTAGGACATATGCTCTTTCAGCTCAGTCTGCCATGGAGCTCAAGTGTGGCACATTTACACTGGCAGCTTTTTGGGGAGAAAAAAATAGCATGGGGAGCAGTGAAATCTCTCGGTAGAGGAGGTTCGTGATGGAAATGTTGAGGATCTCAGCTTTCAGAAAGTAGTAATTCCCTTAATTTTTTTAGAAAAAGGACATACAAGCATAGAACGTGTGGTAAATCAGCATCTCTGCCTCTTTACCAGCATTTATGATCAGCATTAATGGCGGCAACTGTCGTGGGGATTATGGCTGCTTTATTTCAAGGGAGTCTAAGATGCAGAGCGTAGCACAAGTATTTTATAAACAAGTATTTTTATAGTCAGCTATTTGGGTTTGCAGCAATGACAAATGATTCCTAGGGGGGCTTAAAGAGGGAGAGGGGTGGAATGAAGGCAGAAAGGAGGTGGGGAAAACAGTTCCATTTATTTGATGTAGAAATTTGGATGTTAGTTATGGTCCACATTGCTGTAAGCTACTTTGAGATAGCCTAAGTTGCCAAAATTATATTGATCAGCTGCCCTGGGATTGAAAAGACACATTCTGACCAGGGCCATGTGACTTTTAGTTCCCATTACAAATCAGTATGGGCCTCCAGAGTGTAGTTGGTTTAACTATGTTTGTGATTATTTTGTGAAAGATAAAATCCCCTATCTGACACTTCCCAGAACTTCAAGCTCTTATGTGAGGTTTACAAAGTCACAGAAAGGAGATAATCTCTATCATCTTTTTTTCTAGTGTATTCTGTATGTCTGATAAGGCAAGCTAATGCATATAGCTATGGCCCAAAAGGCACCCAAAGCAAACTGTGTTCCTATTGAATAGTCACAGTACCATTAGATAAAAAGGAAGCTTTCAGACAGCTTCTGACTTAGAAACATTTTATAGATGGATCCAGATGTAAAAATAAAGCATAAACATTTCTGTCCTATTCTTATCTTGTCTCACTATTAGACTTGCAGCTACAGAAGCCGTTATGATAATGCGAGAATTTAGAAAATTTGTTGGTATAGAAATTGAGGGGGAAAAAAATACTGCACAGAGGACCTGACCCTCAGGCTTATATTGCTTTTTTCCTTGAGACGTGTCTCACTCCCCATCACCCAGGCTGCAGTGCAGTGATCTCGGCTCACCACAGCCTCGACCTCCTGGGCTTAAGCAATCCTCCAACCTGAGCCTCCCGAGTGGTGGGATTACAGGTGCGCACCACCACACATGGCTAATTTGTTTATATAGAGATGTGTCTCCCCATTTTTCCCAGGCTGATCTCAAACTCCTGGGCTCAAGTGATCCGCTTTTCTTGCCCTCCCAAAGTTCTGGAATTATAGGCATGAGTCACTGTGTCCAGTTATGTAGCCATCTTTATAGTAAACTCTTGGCCTTAAAAACTTTTGTTTTTTTCTTCACTCCCACGTTGCCTGAATATTTCTTTTGTTCGTTCGTTTGTTTATTTATTCATTCATTAACAAATATTTAGTATTTTGTGTGCCAAGAGCTCTACTAGATTTTGGGGTATATATGAGTGAATGAGAAAGAAACAGTTTCTGTTCCCACATAATTCAGGTGGAGGTGTCCTAATTGGACGGACAAGGGGAGCAAAGTGCTGGAAAAACACACGGCAGGAATAACTCACTCAGTCTAGAGAGATCAGAGAGGGCTTCCAAGATGAAGCATCTTCTTAACTAATGACTAAAGAATGAATAGAAGTTAAATTTCACATCAAATGGCTTTCATAAGCTAATGTATATGAAATAACTTGTAAGTTGAAAAGCATTAGGCAGAAAGTGTATTTTATTATTGGTCTTCTTGTAATTAGGTAATCTTAAGATAGTAATATACAGGGATACATATTGTGGTAGCAATATTGTTATTGGGGTAGAAAGCATCTCATTTGCAGCTATGTTATTTTCCACATTCAGGTATAAGACATAATTTCTACAACTAGTCTTCTGCAATCCTTTGAAAACCTGGCTTACTTAAATTTGGAGACACGGCTAGCTAGACTTTTACCATTAAGAGAGGCTAGAGGGATAAACAGCTTCTGTACTGGAGCGGAGTCAGGGATATTACCGAGAATGGCCATCACTTGCCTCCTGCTGATCCTGAGGTGCATGATTTTAGTGTGATAGGGAGTCAGAAAACCTGGGTTCTTGTTCTGACATATCAATTAAATAGGCAAATGGCTAAAACCAAATCACTTAATTATTTCCTTTGGTCACATTTTCCTCATCTGTGAAATGGTGATCTCTAAAGGACTAAACGGCCTCTGATTAACTTTCCAGGGCAAGTTCTTGCCATTTTCATTCACTAACAAATATTTAGTATTTTGTGTGCCAAGAACTCTACTAGATTTTGGGGTATATGTGAGATAGAAACAGTTTCTGTTCCCACATAATTCAGGTCTCCAAATCATTTGCTGGTGACTGTTTTCTTGATTTCCTGTTAAGAAACAAGGAGAGGAGGCCGGGTGCGGTGGCTCACACTTGTAATCACAGCACTTTGGGAGGCTGAGTTGGATGGATCACAAAGTCAGGAGTTCGAGACCAGCTTGGCCAGCATGGTGAAACCCTGTCTCTACTAAAAATGCAAAAATTACCTGGGAGTGGTGTGCATGCCTGTAATCCCAGCTACTCAGGAGACTGAGGCAGGCAAATTGCTTGAATCTCAGAGGCGGAGGTTGCAGTGAGTGAGATTGCGCCACTGCACTCCAGCCTGTGTGACAGAACAAGACTCCTCTGTCTCGAGAAGAAAAAAAAAAACAGGGAGAGGATAAGAAACAGAAATAGAATATAGTGTATTAAGAACATATTCAAGTGTATATGTGCACCAGTGTGTATAAATGCGGACTGTTAAATTGCTAAGTTACAAATATCTTCAGAAGGAAAAATGTTCTAAAAAATATCAACATACCATTTTCCCCCTTTTACATATTTATTTGAACTAATTTCTTTTGTCTCAGATGCAGGTAAGATTATTTTCAGAAGGAACTAATATGTAGCAGATGTGGGAATATATGTGAATTGAGGCTCATGTAATACAAGACTGGCAAATTTAATGTGTAGCAATGTTGATGTAAATCAGCGAGAAAATAAGATCACAAATACTTTATATAATGGAAAACAATGGTAGGTAAATGTCGATGGACATTTTAGCTATTAAATGAGAATGAGGATGTTCCAATGTTCTATTTGCACAATTCAGAGCTTTCTCCTTGAACTTAGACTATTGGTCTACTTTTTCACTTATAAAATTATCTCAGATTAATAGCAGCACCACAGACAATAAATACACATAAGTCTTAAAACAAATCTGTTGTTCATATTTTATCAACTACAGATATATTCACAAATGCTGAAACAATATATATATATATTTTCTTTTTTTAAGAGAAAAAGTCTTGCTATGTTGCCAGACTGGTCTTAAACTGTGGCCTCAAGAGACCCTGACACATAGCTGGGACTACCACTTGTGCCACTGCACCTGACTCTTGAAACAATAACTTTGACAATATGTTCTTTTTTGAAATATAATGGTGACATTGTTCCCCATCTGCCTTCTTGTGTGTCCACAGTCATCACTTTCAGTTTAGAAGACAGTGGAACATGTGAGAGACAGACACCTAACCAGTGAGCCAACACAAAGAAGATTTGTGTAACATTTTCCTTATGAAAGCTGATTTCTGGGCTTTATCTGTCCTGGCAAAGAGAATCAGACTGCTGGATGGCATTTATTTTTATTAAAATTGAGCAAACAGCATTCATAAATTGATGCATATGCTGCTGATGCATCTGTGTAAAACAAATAAACAGTAAGTCAGAGAACAGGCTGTAAAAGCAACAGCAAAAAGTCCTTCATGCCCCTTACTTTCCTATGGCAATCAAACGACAAGCTGATGCCAACTGTCGTCTCTCTGGATTTATGAAAATCCTGAGGGTTGGAAAGAAATCACACATTTTCCCCTCTTCACTTACTCTTGTGCTAGTACTGTCAACATTTGCTTTTGATTCTTTATTATTGACCTTATTTTTATTACTTTTTATATTGGCAAAGAATATTATAAATACTGATAATATAAATTAAATGGGTACTTGTATATTGTTTTGATAATATAGAGCTTCTTTCGTCATTCATTTTTTAGTGGAGAAAAATAAGATGTTCTTGTTTACTGGCTATTATGCCTTAAACCACACGCTCACACACACACACACACACACACACACACACACACACACACCGGAAAACAGAACATTAAACTAGGGTTCAGGATACCAGGATTCCAGACTCAGTGATGCCTTTCAGTACAAGCGTATCATACTAGGCTTCCTAAATCTGCATTTTTTAGAAGTTGATGGCTCACTTTTGCATCCTTCTGCAGAAATTTTCCTTTTTAGGCCAAAGAATTCCTCCTTGCCTTAGTTGTTGATCTTTTTCTTTAGGGGAAGCCCTAATCTACTCCTGGTCAGTGGGAGTAGGTACAAACACACTTTAAAGGGTGGTGACTGCCTTCCTCTGCCAGAGGGCTCTGTTTACGCTAGCATATGCGTTGATTTACAAAAACTGTCTTTATTTTCTGCCTAATTGTATCAGTTCTAAAACATTTAACTCAGCTTCTATCTCCTTCATGACATTTTTTTTTTAATTTGAATTTTATTTTAAGTTAGGGGTGCAAGTATAGGTTTGCTATATAGGTAAACTTGTGTCATAGGAGTTTGTTGTACAGAGGGATTTGTCACTTAGGTATTAAGCCTAGTCTCGTTATTTTTCCTGATCCTCTTCCTCCTCTCACCCTCCACCCTCCAACAGGCCCCAGTGTCTGTTATTCCCCTCTATGTGTCCATGTGTTCTTATCATTTAGCTCCTACTTATAAATGAGAACATGTGACATCTAGTTTTCTGCTCTTGCATTAGTTTGCTAAGAATAATGTCCTCCAGCTCCATCCATGTTTCTGCAAAGGACATGATTTTGTTCTTTTTTGTGGCTGCATAGTATTCCATGGTTTATATGTACCACATTTCCTTTATGCAGTCTACCATTGATGGTCATTTTAGGTTGATTCCATGTCTTTGCTATTGTGAATAGTGCTGCAATGAACATGTATATGTGTGTCTTTATGACAGAATGATTTATATTCCTTTAGGTATATACCCAGTAATGGTATTGCTGGGTGAAATAGTATTTCTGCTTTTAGGTCTTTGAGGGATTGCCCTACTGTCTTCCACAATGTTTGAACTAATTCACACTCCCACCAACAGTATAGTAGCATTCCTTTTTCTCCACAATCTTGCTAGCACCTGTTATTTTTTTGACTTTTTGTAATAGCCATTCTCACTGGCATGAGATGGTATCTCATTGCAGATTTGATTTGCATTTCTTTAATGATCAGTGATGGTCAACACTTTTTCATATGCTTGTTGGCCACATGTATGTCTTCTTTTGAAAAGTTTCTGTTCACATTCTTTGCCTACTTTCTAATGGAGTCATTTTTTTTTTCTTGTAAATTTGATTAAGTTCTTTATAGATATTTTGACCTTCATTAGATTTGTGTTTTGCAAAAATTTCTCCCATTATGTAGGTTCTCTGTTCATTCTGTTGGTAGTTTACTTTGCTGTGCAGAAGCTCTTTAGTTTAATTAGATTCCATTTGTCAATTTTTACTTTCGTTGTAATTGCTTTTGGTATCTTTGTCATAAAATCTTTGCCTGTTTCTATGTCCAGAATAGTATTGTCTGGGTTTTCTTCCAGGGTTTTTATACTTTTGGGTTTTACATTTAAGTCTTTAATCCATTTTGAGTTAATTTTTGTATATGCTGTAAGGAAGGGGTGTCCAGTTTCAATTTTCTGCATATGGCTGGTCAGTTATCCCAGCACCATTTATTGACTAGGGAATCCTTTTCCCATTGCTTGTTTTTGTCAGATGTGTAGAAGATCAGATAGTTTTAGATGTGTGGCCTTTTTCTGGATTCTCTATTCTGTTCCATTGATCTATGTGTCTGTTTTTGCTCCAGTAGTACCATGCTGTTTTGGTTACTATAGCCCAGTAGTATAGAAGTTTTCTTTGACAACTCTAGCACACACTGGTTTCTTACTTCCTTTTTTATGTATAGTATCCAATTGCCTGCATTTGTTTAAATACTTTTCAATATACAAAGTACCTTCACATATCTACCCTGATTGAACTTTTGAAGCCACTCCCTGGTTTGGTAAAAATAAGAATCATTATTTTTTTATTCCCACTCTACAGTAGAGAAGCCCAGAGGTGAGAAGGAATGAGTTATTTGCCCAGGTCATCTTGCTGCCTATGACAGGCCTAGGATTCAAATCTATGTGTGATAGTTCCACACTCAGTGTTCATGCTTCTTAACAGCGCTGCCTTCTCAGAGTACATGTGTTGCTATGTCACCTATTTAAATTATATACACCACAGTGTTGATTTGGGCTTCTTGTTTGTCACTGTAAAATTTCCCCTCTGTATCCAAAAGATGTATTTAGACCTTTATGTTCTTTCACTCATAGTTTTGCTGAGAATATTTCTGGTTTAGGAGAAACATTTGTTGGGTCCCTGGAACATACCTTCACCCTGGTTTTCAAAAGCACAGAGGGTCTGCAGGAAGGAATAATGGGTATAATGTCTACATTATTTGGGTGATAGACACACTATATTGCAGACTTCACCATTGTGCAATATAGTCATGTAACAAAATTGCATTGGTACCCCTTAAATTCATACAAATTAAGTCAAAATATTTTATGAGGTGTATTCAGAAAATCCATCCCTGGACTCTCTTCCTGTTTCCCCTCTATCACTATGAATAACCATATTTAATATGTTTTTATTTTATTTTTATAAATCTAAGCAAATAAACACACATATTCTCACATAAAGGAAACAGTATCCATTATCTTTTGCACTTTTTTTTTTCACATAATGCATCTAGGAGATAATTTTATATTCACATATAGGAATCTGTTTTATTCTTGTTTTTATTGCATAGTATTCTATTGTGTGAATGCATTCGTTTATTGAACTGGTTCCTTGCTGATAGATATTTTGGTTATTTGTAAACTATTGCTATTATGCACATTTTTACAATAAACAACCTTATTCACAAATTATTTCACATTTTTTCCAGTGTATATTTGAGATAAATTCTAGAAGTAGAAACATCAAAAGGTAAATGCATCTGCAGTTTTTCTGTATATTGTCAAATTATTGTCTCAGTGGCTGTTCCAGTTTGCATTCCTACCAAAATTTATGGAAGTTTCTATTCCTAACATACTCCCTAATATGTATGATAGGGAAGCTTTTAGATTTTTGCCAAGCTAATAGGTGATGATATTTTCTTATAGTTTTATTTCCATTTCTCTTATTAAGTGAGGTTGACCATTTTTTATTATCTGTAAGAGTCATTTAAAATTCTTGTTCTGTGAACTGCCTGTTTGTATATTTTGCCTATACTTCTGATGACTTCTTGGTCTTTTTATATGGGAGTTTTTGGAGCTCTTTTTATACTAGTTATTCTGGCCCTGTGATATCAGTTACAAATAATTTCTCCAAGTTTTTAATTTCCATTTTGACTTTGTTTACAATGTTTTTGCTGTGCAGAATACTTTTCAATGATTGGTCAGGGGTTTATTCCTTTTTCTTGATATTAAAGTAGTTGGGAAGGTTTCCCCAATCCTGGATGGAAAAACACATTAATCCATTTCTTTTTCTACTTCATATAAATGTTATTTTTTATGTTTGATCCTTTTGAAGTTTATCCTGGTGTGTGATGTGAGGTGCAGATTCAATTTTATCATTAGCCAAAGGGTTTTTCAGTTGTCATCAGACTATTAAAAAGTTTACCAGATACTTTCTAGTAACACTCAAATTTACCAGGTATTTCCAGTGACACTACAGTTTGAGGGTATAGCTTATAAGGATGTGAAAGCCATTTTAGAAGAATGAAACACTCTGTTATATATATATAAGCTTTCCAGATATAGGTAATAAATTTGCATACAAAAACTTTAAAAAGTCAAAAATGATGTGTTTGAGATAAACATTGATATATATTTTTCTGAAGCCTAAACTTATTACTTTTCAAACCTTTTCTAACTTCCTCCCAAATTTCTCATTCCAATCTTGACAACTTAAAGTTTTCTGAAGAGTAATATTCCTTCAGTTTTATTAAAGAAAAAGAACTGGTTTGTCAAAATATAAATTTTAATTCTCTACATATTCTATTACAAATTTTTTAGTGAAAAGAGATTAAATACTAATGTAACAAACTTTTAATAAATATATGGAAACTTTCCAACATGAAGAATCAGAACAAACATGTTTTTAAAACAAACATAGTAATTAAATATAAATGTAATGTTATTGCTCATTAGAGTTCCTCATTTTATGGTTTAGAGCCAAGCTGGTTTCATCTGCCTGTTCTGAAAAACAGCATGACCAAAGGCAGTTAGAGTCAAAGAGAAATCATTTTTTCTGATTTTTGTGTTTTCTAAGAGTAAAATTTTGTTCGTATTAATGTCCTCCAGCCAAAGACCATTAGGAGCACAGATGTAGCTGAATGAGTTGGATTTATGCTCATTGTAATGAAGAAATGAGGCAGACAATACACCTGGACATGGGAAACTGCAGGGAATCTCCAGAACAGTTTAGAAAGGGCTTGTTACAGGGCTTTGATTTTTGTTATGATTTGGGGGAACATTTAACAAAGTGGGCCTTGTTCTAGATTGGAGGCTGTTAGGATGTGGGGATAATTCTGTGATTATCTTAATAAATTTTACTGACAAGAAGGAAAAACTAGAGTGGGGCTAAAGTTACAGCAGCATCCCCCTATACTACCCAAGGTAGAGATGTTTGGTCTTGTTTTCTGGTTTGGACAATGTTGATGTTACTGTCTTTGTTGTCTGTGTTCAGACATGATTGCAAAGTGGTCTTGTTTTCATCTTGATCCATCATGATCATAGAAGTGGTCTGATGTTTGTGTTCAGTGAGTAAGTCATTTCCAACAGGAGAACATCATGGCCCACTGTGTGTATCAGGACAGTTTCCAGGTGTCAGGGCTGCTTTTTTCACTCCAAATACTACAGTACGTTTTTTGTTCCATATGTACACAAGGAATTATATCTGTATTTACCAGGGTAACAAGGTTCCAGCTGCTGTAGGAACAATTCCAAAACTGCAGCTGCCCAAGACAATAATTGTTTCTCATGCACACAAAATCTAATGCAAATATCTCTTGTTGGGGCAACCTTCAGGTTTGTCCATCCAGTGGTCTGCACATGCCCATGCTCTATATGTGACTTCCAAATTTGCCACAGGTGGGACAGAGAAAGTGGGGAAAGCACACCAGATAATTAAATACCTTGCTGCAGATGCAGAAGTGATGCACTTCACATTCCTTATATTCCATTGGCCAGAATTAGCCATGTGACCCCAAACAGATGTGAGGGGATGTATTAGTGATGGTTTTCCAGAGAAACAGAACCAACAGTATGTGTATGTGTATATACATGCATGTGTCTGTGTGTGTGTGTGGTGTGTATTTACATATATATAAAGAGAGATTTATTTTTAAAAATTGGCTCATACAATTGTAGATGTGCAAATAAATCTAAGATCTGCAAGGTAGGACGTAGACTGAAGATCCAAGAAAAAGTTGCATTCAAGTCTGAAGGCCATGTACCTCGCAGAATGCCCTTTTGCTAGTGGAAGTTCAATCTTTTGTTCTATTCAATCCTTCACTTGATTGGATGAAGCCCATCTGCATTGTGGGGTGTAGTCTACTTCACTTCAAGCACATAGATTTAAATGTTAATCTCATCTAAAGGAAGCTTCATCCAGAATAATGTTTGACCAGATATCTAGATATCATGGGCCAACCAAGTTATCACATGAAATTCACTATCATAGGAATGTATGTGATTCTGTGTGAGTTATTTCTCAAACCACTTAGTGCTGGTTATTTGGAGCATGAGTCTTTGGTTATGGGCCAGCTTTTAGCCAAAACAATTATTTTACTAACACAAGTTTTTAGTTAAATGCATATTTTATAAACACACATTTATTCTTATATATTTTAACTCATGCAAACATTTTACGTTTATCTAGAACTTACAGTTTTATATTCTGTGCTATAGGTGAGATTGGAATTGTTATTTCCATTTTACAATTGAAGAAAATAAAACTAAGGTGATTTATGGATAGTACCATGGTAAGACAGTGAAAGACCCAAGTCTAGAAATTAAATCTCTTTTTTTTAATGCAACAGAGACACAAACATAATAAAACAAATCAAATTAAATAAAACAAATTATTGTTGGAATTGATATGAAGAGAGGAAAATTTGAACTTATATCTTCTAATGGGGAAGATGTCTGTAGCCTTTCATATTTTTAAACAATGAAAATAAGAATGGCATAATTTCAGTTGTTATCATAAATTAGATTATAATATTATGCAGCATTTAGGCTTTCTGTAGTGTGTCTTCATGAGTGTGTCTTTTGCAGTCCAAAAGGTAGCAAAGTGGCATGATGTTACACGCTAGTTATATTAAAGGACTTAATAATAGCTCTTAGCATGTTCCTAAATTCCCACTAGCATGTGACTTACAGGAGGGCATGGCCGTGAACAAACCCAGTGGACCTGCAGGCTCTCTTAAGAAAGCGCTACACAACTGCTCACTTCTGAGATCAAGAACCAGAGGCAGAATCACACTGATGATTTCTAGGTTGCTTTCTAAGATACTGCTGAAGCATTATGCAGCATGCTGAAACCATCTTTGGAAAATTATAACCTTCATGGCAGTTTCAAGCATACATGTTATATTTGGTCAATAGTTATGACACAATCTGAATTCATGGTGATAATTCTTTTTAATTCTTTTAAAGATGCCAAGTCCCTTTTGTATAGGAAGGTAATGCGAGTGAATCAGAAACATGCTAGCCAGAGAGAACTGGTTCAAAATGACTCCATAGGACATTTTGGGAAAGGCATATTTATTAATGACAGAAATTAAAACAGCTTCCTCTCATTCTACCACTCTCCTTCTTTATAATCATCCTTTACTGGCAAGGCCAAATAGCAGGCAATTGAGAAACAATTTTTCAGACTTTAGTAAGAAACAGGTGTGGAACTATCAGCCCTATTTTTTCTGGTATCTGAACTGACATTCAGTCTATGGGAGGGAGGGAGACAGGAAACCGTGGAGCTGATGAGAAGAATGGAGCAGGTGCCAGCATCTCAGAGCTGCGGAAGACGTCAGGCTTGTTGGATGCTTGCAAATGTGTGAACTATGATGCATCCAAAAGTCCCTAAATTGCTTTCTCTCTCTCCAGCCTTTTCTATTGATTCATGTTTGTTTTGTATTTATACCTGCTGTTAAGAATGACACAGAGACAAAGGAGACTGTGGGTAGAATCAGTACTTGGGATTAAAAAATGCTTTGCATTATTTTCTTGGTTGTCAAGTCTCACTGATTCAGAACAAACTGGCGATTTCTCTCTCTATAGCTTTAATTATGTTTGCTGTCAGAGACATAAGCCACAGGAAAGGACAGGACAGCAACTTTATTTTATTTTAAGCTGGATTGAGTATCACTAAATCTCCCCAGTTCTTACCAGCTCTAGAATTATGATATTTTTCTCTCTAAGAAATACTATACACTTAAAGCTTTTTAGAAAATATCTCTTTAGAGTTAAAGCAACGATTTTAATCTCAGAACATTAGTCAGAGTGGGAATAGAACTATAATAAACAGGTAGCATTTTAAAAACATACACAATGAGGATTTACTGTTATGATATAAAGTCTGAGTTAAAAACTACTGAGCATGTGCAAAAAGTAAAAATATGTGTTGAACATTTTATTCATACATATAATGAAATAGACTTGAAGCAACTTCTGTTTAATACTTACAAGGAAATCCTTTTCTTATGCATGGAAATCCCATTGTATTTCACAGGATTTGCTCAAATAGATAATGTATGATAAAGATATTTTCAAAACGCCTAATTTCTTTTTCTGATGTAAGGTTAAGATGAATCTTCATATTCTCTCTTCAAAATTTTATTTCTTATTAAGCAAAGGACTTAATAAAATGATTTTGAGATTTAGATGGCTTTTCTAAAAAAATTAATCCATTTTTCTTTATATTGGATTATGCTAGCCAATTGATCAGATATGAAGTTAAATATTGATTGATTCTTAAAAGATGCTGTGATCCAATTAGATGCCAGCTGATATGAATAATTATGCATTCAATTTGATTTCAAACCCTGTTTTACTGTTTGATGGTTTCATTGATCTATAGGAGATTCTCATTCATATTTTCATTATCTAATATGATAGCTAATTTTATGTGTCAGCTTGACTGGGCCATGGGATGCCCAGATATCTGATTAAACATTATTTCTGGGGTGTCTGTGAGAGTGTTTCTGGAAAGGATGAGCATTTGAATTGGTAGACTGAGTGGATCAGATGGTCTTCCATAACGTGGTGGGTGTCATCCAATTCATTGAGGGCCTAAGTAGAGCAAAAGAGCAGAGAAGGCTAAATTTGCTCTCTCTTTGCCTGACTCCTGACTGCATGAGTGAGACATTGATATTCTCTTACTCTTGGTACTCCTGGTTCTCAGGTCTTCAGGCTCAGACTGGACTCTACACCATGGCCCTCCAGCTTTAAGGCCTTTGACCTACACTACTGGCTTTCCTGGGTTTGCAGCTTACATAGAGCAGATCATGGGACTTCTTGACTTCCATAATTGCATAAGCCATTACCTTATAATAAATTTCTATCAACTATCTATTTATCTATATCTATCATTTATCTATTTTCTATTGTCTCTGTTTCTTCCGAGAACTGTAATACACCTAGTAAGATAACTTATCACTACTTTTCCCACCACTCATTCCTAAAGAGACATTACTTGGCATTGTTCAAAGAGAATATCATATAGAAGGAGTCAATGTCATATGGAATAATTTTATTTTTTTTTGAAGCATAAACCTTATTTTGTTGAGCAGAAAGCTATATTCAAAGTGGAACGAGAAGTCAGTGGGACTTGAATAGAATAAGTGGTTGGAATTGGATTATAATAGGCATTCAGGCCATCATTAGGAATTTGAAATTTCTTAAAATAAACTGAGAAGACAGAAGACATTCATAGGTCTTAAGTAAGAAAGTGAAATAATCCGAGTTTAAAAAAATGTTCATTGTGGTTACTGTCCAGAAAGTAAGTGAAGCAAAAGTGGAATCTCGGAGAAGCAATAAGAGACTCCTAGAAGAACCTAAAAGTTCTGAAGGAGGCTATGTGGCAAGACATGCTAGATTGGGATATCTTTAAAGGTGAAACTTTTAAGACTTGCTGATGGATTAGATATAGGGTGCAAAAGCAAGAGTATAAGGTTTTGAACTTGAGCCAAATAGATGGAAAGTGATACTGATTATTTTATTGTTAATAAACCTAGGCTAAAAATTTAATTGACTTAAAATTATTAAAATATTAAAAATATCACATTGTTTATTACTATTAATTTAAAAGTCTAAATAGGTGTGTACAATGTATAATCAACTGATAATTCTGCATTGCTATTAAAAGTTTATCATTATAACTTTATGATAAAAAAGATGACTTGAGCTTTAAAAAAACTATAATTTTTTACATAATACCTCTGTTGATGATATAGTTAGTGCAGATTCCTGGGAAGGTGGGTAGTGGAATTTACTTACATGACATTATCATTTCCATGTATGTCCTCCACTGGCTTTATACACTCCTTTCTGGGACTCTTGTTATTAGCCTTTTGTTATCTTGTTTGCCTTTTGTTATTCTTTCTCTGGAAGATTCAACCTTAGAAAGGACATCTTCCTATTGCATCTCAGTATTTCCCATCTGATACTGAGCTGAACCAAAAACTGAAACAAAATTAGAGGCATTGCAATGTCCTCTCCCCTCTCCCTGTATTCTTAGATAGATCTGTTATTCAAATAACTAAAATAAAAAGGTGATATATGTCTATGTTAAATTACAAGTGCAGCTAAGTTCTGAATCCCTAAACTGGTTAATTTTCATTTCTGTCCTCTAGTTTTACTTTTCAGTAAAAGAAAGATGACACAGTATGTCTTGTGCTGTTTGTTCTCTTCTAGGCTTTCTCCAGATAATGAACAGTGAGTGGCTCATCTGATTGTGATAAAGATGATACACACTGCCTTTTAGTCTAAATATTGATGTGCAGAGCTGTAATCACATCTGACTGGTGGGCAGATCAGTTGTCTTTGTCTTCAATCTCTCTTGTTGTATTGCTGTGAAGTGCTGTCACAATGACTGATAGAGGGTTTGAAGCTGTAAATTCAGTTATACAAGCAGAAAGGGTATCTTTCTTGTAGAGAAATCCTTATGTGTAAGTAGAACAGAAAACTACCCACATGTGAGTGATTGCAGGGTAAGGGAAGACAGCCTCACTGCATTCCAAAAATCTCTTTTTTACTCCCTTGAGGATTTGAGAGACTATGCAGATATAGTCTATTTTTTTTTTTTTAATTTTAAGAGTCATTTTATTTTACGTTCCAAGTTTTTTTTTTTTTATTGTACTTTAAGTTCTAGGGTACATGTGCAGATACTGCAAGATTGTTGCATAGGTTTACTGTCTCCATCCCTCTGTCACCTCTATCAGGCATTTCTCCCAGTGTTATCCCTCCCCAACATTCCCAACCCCTGCTCTCCCTCCCCCTAGCCCCCACCCCCCCAACCTACCCCCAGTGTGTGATGTTCCCCTCACTGTGCCCATGTTTTCTGTTGTTCAATACCCACCTATGAGTGAGAACAGGTGGTGTTTGGTTTTCTGTTCTAGTGTTAGTTTGCTGAGAATGATGGTTTCCAGATTCATCCATGTCCCTACAAAGGACAGGAACTCATCGTTTTTTATGGCTGCATAGTATTCCATGGTGTATATGTTCCACATTTTTCTTTGTCCAATCTATCATTGATGAGCATTTGGGTTGGTTTCAGGTCTTTGCTATTGTAAATAGTGCTGCAATGAACATAAGTGTGCATGCGTCTTTATAATAGACAGATTTATAATCCTTTGGCTCTATACCCAGTAATGGGATTGTTACTGGGTCACATGGAATTTCTATTTCTAGGTCCTTAAGGAATTGTCATACTAGTCTTCCACAATGGTTGAACCAATTTACACTCCCACCAACAGTGTAGAAGTGTTCCTGTTTCTCCACATCCTCTCCAGCATGTGTTGTCTCCAGATTTTTAAATGATGGCCTCTCTGACTGGTGTGAGATGGTATCTCAATGTGGTTTTGATTTGCATTTCTCTAATGACCACTGATGATGAGCAATTTTTTCATGTTTGTTGGCCTCATATATGTCTTCTTTTGAGAAGTGTTCATATCTTTCACCCACTTTTGAATGGGTTTGTTTTTTCTTGTAAATCTGTTTTAGTTCTTTGTAGATTCTGGATATTAGTCCTTTGTCAGATGGGTAGATTGTAAAAATTTTTTCCCATTCTGTTGGTTGCCAGTTCACTCTAATGATAGTTTCTTTTGATGTACAGAAGCTCTGGAATTTAATTGGATCCCATTTGTCTATTTTGGCTTTTGTTGCCAATGCTTTTGGTGTTTTAATCATGAAGTCCTTGCCTATGCCTATGTCCTGAATGGTATTGCCTAGGTTTTCTTCTAGGGTTTTTATGGTGTTAGGTCTTATGATTAAGTCTTTAATCCATCTGGAGTTAATTTTAGTGTAAGGTGTCAAAAAAGGGTCCAGTTTCTGCTTTCTGTACATTGCTAGCGAGTTTTCCAAACACCATTTATTAAACAGGGAATCCTTTCCCCATTGCTTGTTTTTGTCAGGTTTGTCAAAGATCGGATTGATATAGATGTGTGGCATTGCTTCTGAGGCCTCTGTTCTGTTCCATTGGTATATATCTCTGTTTTTGTAACAGTACCATGCTGTTTTGATTCCTGCAGCCTTGTAGTATAGTTTGAGGTCAGGTAGAGTGAGGCCTCCAGCTTTGTTCTTTTTGCTTAGAATTGTCTTGGCTATGCGGGCTCTCTTTTGGTTCCATATGAAGTTTAAGGTGGTTTTTTTCCAGTTCTGTGAAGAGGGTCATAGGTAGCTTGATGGGGATAGCATTGAATCTATAAATTACTTTGGGCAGTATGGCATTTTCACAATATTGATTCTTCCTAACCATGAGCAGGGAATGTTTTTCCATCTGTTTGTTTTCTCTCTTATTTCCTTGAGCAGTGGTTTGTAGTTCTACTTGAAAAGGTCCTTTACATCCCTTGTTAGCTGTATTCCTAGGTATTGTATTCTCTTTGTAGCAATTGTGAATGGCAGCTCGTTCTTGATTTGGCTTTCTTTAGGTCTGTTATTGGTGTATAGGAATGCTTGTAATTTCTGCACATTGATTTTGTATCCTGAGACTTTGCTGAAGTTGCTTATCAGCTTCAGGAGATTTTGGGCTGAGATGATGGGGTCTTCTAAACATACAATCATGTCATCTGCAAATGGAGATGATTTGACTTCCTCCTTTCCTAACTGAATGCCCTTTATTTCTTTTTCTTGCCTGATTGCTCTGGCTAGAACTTCCAATACTATATTGAATAGGAGTAGTGAGAGAGGGCATCCTTGTCTAGTGCCATATTTCAAATGGAATGCTTCTAGTTTTTGCCCATTTAGTATGATATTAACTGTGGGTTTGTCATAAATAGCTTTTATTATTTTGAAATACATTCCATCAATACCTAGTTTATTGAGAGTTTTTAGCATAAAGGGCTGTTGAATTTTGTGGAAGGCCTTCTCTGCATCTATTGAGACAATCATCAGATTTTTGTCTTTGATTTTGTTTATGTGATGGATTACCTTTATAGACTTGTGCATGTTGAACCAGCCTTGCATCTGTGGGATGAAGCCTACTTGATTGTGATGGATCAGCTTTTTGATGTGCTGTTGCATTTGGTTTGCCAGTATTTTATAGAAGATTTTTGCATCTATGTTCATTATGAATATTGGCCTGAAGTTTTCTTTTTTTGTTGATTCTCTGCTGGGTTTTGGTATCAGGATAATATTGATCTCTTAAAATGTGTTAGTGAGGATTCCCTCTTTTTGTATTGTTTGGAATAGTTTCAGAAGGAATGGTGCCAGCTCCTCTTTGTACATCTGGTAGAATTTGGCTGTGAACCCGTCTGGACTTTTTTTGGTTGGTAGGCTATTAATTGCTGCCTCAACTTCAGCCCTTGTTATTGCTCTATTCAAGGTTTCAACTGCTTTCTGGTTTAGGCTTTGGAGAGTGCAAGTGTCCAGGAATTTATCCATTTCTTCCAGATTTATCCATTTCTTCCACTCTATCGCATGGTTTACATGCATATATGGTGTTTTAGTAATCTCTAATGGTAATTGATATCCGTGGAGTTGGTGGTGATATCCCCTTTATCATTTTTTGTTGCATCTATTTGATTCTTCTCTCTTTCTTTTTTATTAGTCTGGCTAGTGGTCTGTCTATTTTCTTGATCTTTTGAAAAAACCAGCTCCTGGATTTATTGATTTCTTTTTTTGAAGGGCTTTTTTTGTGTCTCCATCTCCTTCAGTTCTGCTTTGTTCTTAGTTATTTCTTTTCTTCTGCTAGCTTTTGAGTTTTCCTGATTTTGCTCCTCTAGCTCCTTCAATTTTGACCATAGGGTGCCAATTTTAGATCTTTCCTTGCTTCTCATGTGGGCATTTATTGCTATAAATTTCCCTCTAGACACTGCTTTAAGTGTGTCCCAGAGATTCTGGTACATTGTGTGTTCATTCTCGTGGTTTCAAAGAACATCTTTATTTCTGCCTTCATTTCGTTGTTTATCCAGTCGTGATTCAGGAGCCAGTTGTTAAGTTTCCATGTAGTTGTGAGGTTTTGAGTGAATTTTTTAATCCTGATTTCTAATTTGATTGCACTGTGGTGTGAGAAACTGTTTGTTATGATTTCCATCCTTTTGCAATTGCTGAGGAGTGATTTACTTCCAATTATATGGTCAGTTTTAGAGTAAGTGTGATGTGGTGCTGAGAAAAATGTATGTTCTGTGGATTTAGGGTGGAGAGTTGTGTAGATGTCTATTAGGTTTGCTTGGTCCAGATCTGAGTTCAAGTTCTGGATATCCTTGTTGATTTTCTGTCTCGTTGATCTGTCCAGTATTGGCATTGGAGTGTTAAAGTTTCCAACTATTACTGTATGGGAGTCTAAGTCTATTTGTAGGTCATTAAGAACTCGCTTTATATATCTAGGTGCTCCTGTATTGGGTGCATACATATTTAGGATCATTAGCTCTTCTTGTTGCATTGATCCTTTTACCATTATATAATGCCCTTCTTTGTCTCTTTTGATCTTTGTTGGTTTAAAGTGAGTTTTATCAAGACTAGGGTTGCAACCCTTGCTTTTCTTTTGCACTCCATTTGCTTGGCAAATCTTCTTCCATCCCTTTATTTTGAGTATATGTGTGTCTTTGCAGGTGAGATGGCTCTCCTCAATACAGCTTACTGATTGATCTTGACTTTTATCCAGTATGCCAGTCTGAATCTTTTGCTTGGGGCATTTAGGCTGTTTACATTTAAGGTTAATAGTGTTATGTGTGAATTTGATCCTGACATTTTGTAACTGGCTGGTTGTTTTGCCAATTAATTGACGTAGTTTCTTCATTGCGACACTGGTCTTTACCATTTGGTATGTTTATGCCATGGCTGGTACAGGTTTTTCCTTTCCATATTTAGTAATTACTTCAGGAGCTCTTGTAAGGCAGGTCTGGTGGTGGCGAAATCTCTCAGCATTTGTTTGTTTGTAAAGGATTTTATTTTTCCTTCACTTAAGAAGCTTAGTTTGGGTGGATATGAAATTCTGGGTTGAAAGTTCTTTTCTTTAAGAATGTTGAATACTGGCCCCCACTCTCTTCTGGCATGTAGGATTTCTGCCGAGAGATGGGTTTCCCTTTGTGTGTAACCCAACCTTTCTCTCTGGCTGCCCTTAGCATTTTTTCCTTCATTTCAGCCCTGGTGAATCTGACAATTATGTGCCTTGGGTTTCTCTTCTTGAGGAGTATCTTTGCAGTGTTCTCTGTATTTCCTATAATTGAATGTTGGCCTGCCTTGTTAGATTGGGGAAGTTCTCCTGATTAATATCCTGAAGAGTGTTTTCCAGCTTAGATTGATTCTTCTCGTCACCTTTAGGTACACTGATCAAGCATAGATTAAGTCTTTTCACATAATCCCATATTTCTTGGAGGCTTTGTTCATTTCTTTTCACCTTTTTTCCTCTATTTTTGCCTTCTTGTTTTATTTCATTGAGTTGATCTTCAATCTCTGATATCTTTTCTTCTGCTTGATCGATTTTGGTATTGAAACTTGTGTATGCTTCGTGAAGTTCTTGTGCTGTGTTTTTCAGCTCCATCAAGTCGTTTATGTTCTTCTCTTAGCTGGTTATTCTAGTTAGCATTTTGTCTAACTTTTTTTCTAGGTTTTTTGTTTCTTTACATGGGGTTATAACATGTTCCATTAGCTCAGATAAGTTTTTTACTACCCACCTTCTGAAGCCTGCTTCTGTCAGTTCATCAAACTAATTCTCCATCCTGTTTTGTTCCCTTGCTGGTGAGTAGTTGTGATCTTTTGGAGGAGGAGAGGCATTCTGGTCTTTGATATTTCATCCTTTTTGGGCTAGTTTCTTCCCATCTTCATGGGTTTATATACCTTTGATCTTTGAAGTTGGTAATTTTGGATGGGGTCTCTGAGTGGACATCTTTTCTGTTGATGGTGAAGCTATTTCTTTCTGTTTCTTAGTTTTTCTCCTAACAGTCAGGACCCTCAGCTGTAAGAAGTGTTTTTTTTGTTTTTTGTTTTTGTTTTTTTTTTTTTTGGTTATACAGGGGTCAGGTGGCCGCTTGAGGAGGGAGTCTGTCTCTTATCTGCCTGCAGAGGTGCAAGGAGGGAGTCTGTCCCTTATCCGCCTGCAGAGGTGATGCTAGGCTGCCTTGGACTCAGCCCGGCTGCTGTGTAGGCTTCCTTTGGCTTTTGTTTACACAAGTGAGATTAGACCGACCTTCACAATGGTGGATGCCTTTCCCTCCACTGAGCTTGATTGTCCAAGATCAAGATTGAACTTATGTGCTGGCTGCAAAACTCTCAAGCAAGAGGGCTTCAGTTTTCTGGTCTTTGTGATGGTGGCACCTGACTAGCTGTATCACCTGTCTCCCCTGCTTTCAGTTCTCCCTCTTTCTAGGGGGTGGGTAGATCAGTCCCGCAGGTACTCTCACTGCTAGCCAAAACCTCCGCCTAGTTTTCTGTGCTGACAGCTCATAGTGCCAGGCTAGCTGGAACTGTTGCTCAGATCTGCACTGTCAACTCACAGTGCTTCTCAGCCTGGCAGTGTTCTCCTCGACTGTGGGTTGCAAAGGGCATGGGAGAAGCACAGTATCTGAACCAGAGCACTGAGGGGGTAATGTCCCTGATCCTCTGGTGGGTTGCACTTCTTGGGTGGGGCAGTGCCCCACCCTACCTCAGTTTGCCCTCCCTGGGCTACTCCAACTGTCCAACCAGTCCCATTGAAATGAACCTGGTACCTTGGTTGGAAATGTGGAGATCAATCGTCTTCTGCATCTCTCTCACTGGGAACTGTGCTCCAGAGCTGTTCCTATTTGGCCATCTTGGCTGGTCTTCCATTCCAAGATTTTTATGGTTTAAATTATATAATTCCTGAGATTTGCCTCAAAATAATCTTGTAGTCCAATCCACAAAACAGCTGTTTTATTTCCACAATAAGTTGAAGAAGAGCTACATGAAAGCTTTCCCTGAATATATTTTTTGCTATAATCACAACCTGGCTATAGGGATTGGAAATCTATGTAATTTACTCAGTGGCTGAATCTCCAGGCACCCCATTGACTTCCTTTATTAATTCAAGCATCATATCAGTTCTGCTTCACACTGATGTCCAAAGCAAATTCAACTAGGGAAGTTGACAACTGCACTCTAGAAAGAAACCAGATATAGTCTTTACCTCAAACCTTAGTAAAAATGCAGACAACTTGAATGGGTACCACACTAAGATGGGAATAGCCATGAAGAACACAAGTCCACCAGACATTTACAGCTGGGGAAATGAAATTATCAGAGCAGGGGAAAAACTGCATACAAAAAGAAAATTGCCTACATCACAATTTTGTCTTAAGTTGATCATATGTTTTTTGTGTAAATGTGGCAAGTTTCCCTATGAATTAGCTGTGTGTATACATTTGTGGTTTTTATGTTATTTTTTAAGGTGTGTGATATAAACCAGTAAAAAATTATTAGAAAATGTATCTAAATTTTAACTCTAATCTATTGCCACCAATTTATCTGTTTCTTGTATGTTTTCTATTAAGGAGAAGTTCTACTATTAACCACCAATGTATCTGTTTCTGGCATGTTTTCTATTAAGAAGGAGTTCTACTAAAGATTAGTTAAGTGGTATATCTTACTAACATTTGACAAAAGTGCTGCTTAACTAGGTCTGACTGTCTTTGCAAGCTTCGTAAAGATTGACATGACAGAACCATGACACAGGATCGTGTGATATTTAGAAGACAAATTACATTTATTGACCTTTTTCTCCAGACTTATTTCAACACAGAAGCAGCTTGAACTGATAAAACCAGTTGGTTGAGAGACATATGCTTTATTTTCAGATGCATAATTTCTATTTCTACATTCAACATCTTTAACCTTATTTGAAGAATGAGAAAAATACCTGCTACTCCTCTTCTTATAATAACGTCATAGTAATCAAGCAGATTGTTAAAAGTTTAAGCAAAGTGGTAAGGAGCTTAGCAGAACTCTCCTTAGCAAACAAAACTTTAACTGCTGAAAATTATAAAAACCAAAATCTAATTTCTTTAAATTTATCCTGGACACATACAGAGAATAGAGAAACATTTCTTCAAAAAAACATACTAAATCTCTATTAGAACAGAAATAGTTGGGATTCTAGTCATGGCTCACTCCCTTTCACTACTCCCTCCTCCACATCAGCTCTGTGATATGAAAATTCCCTCAAGTGTATACAGCCAAGAAGAAGGCAAGGGACTCACTCTTCAGATTCCAGTCTGGTGCTACAGTTTCAACCCTAGTGGGGAAGGCTGCCATTTCTTATTCCTTCCAGCCCCATGTTGAGGTAGGTGCACTAAGAGGATTAGGTCTCCTTTCCCCCACCTAGTGACCACTCACAGAGCTGAAGGTGTAGTCCAAAATGATCCTACCATTCTTAAAAAAATTCAAGACCTCAAGAATAGCCAGACAATCTTGAACAGGAATATGGGAGTATTTATACTTTCTGATTTCAAAATTTACCACAAAACTTCAGTAATCAAGACAGTGTGGTACTGGCACAAGGATAGACACATAGATCAGTGGAATAGAACTGGGAGTCCAGATATGAACCCTCATATTTGTGATCAGTTGATTTTTGACAAGGATGTCAAGACTATTCAATGGAGGAAAGAATAATCTTTAAGCAAATAGGGTTAGGAAATTGGATATCCCATACAGAAGAATAAAGTGGAACCCTTACCTCACACCAAAAACAAAATAACACAAAATGGATTATAGACCTAAATTCAAGAACAAAGTTGTAATAAACTCAGAAGAAATGATATAAAAGTAAATCTTTATGACCTTGGGGTAAATATAACACCAAAAGCACAGGTAACAAAAGAAAACAAACAAAAAAAACAGATAAATTGGGATTACCTCAAAGTTGAACACTTTTGTGCTGAAAATGATGCCATCAAGAAAATGAAAAGATAATCTACAGAAAGGGGTAAGATATTTACATGCTATATCTGATAAGAGACTTGTATACAGCATATGTAGAGCTGTTATAATCCAAAGGACCCAATAAACTAATTGAGAAATGGGTATAGTGTCAGAATACACATTTCTCTAAAGCAGATATATAAATTCCCATTAAGCACTTGGAACAGTACTCAAACATTATTAGCCCTTAGAGAAATGCACATCAAAACCTCAACGAACAAAGCTTCATACTCAATAGATGGCTATAATAAAAAGACAGAAATCAGTATTGGTGAGAATGTGGAGAAACTGGAATCCTCACCCTTGGCTGGTGGGAATTTAAAATAATGGTGCTGTGACTTTGGAAAAAGTTTGGCCTTTTCTCAAAACATTAAGCATGGAGTTACCACATGACCTAGTAATTCCATTTTTAAGTATCCACCCAAGATAAATAAAACATATATTCATACAAAAACTAGGTACATGAATGTTTATAGTAGAATTATTTATTAATTTATTTTTAAAATGCCAATAGCAGCTTTATTCATAATTACCAAAAGCTGATATAATCCAAATGTTCTTTAACTGGCAAATAGATAAACAAACTGTGGTACCTCCAACAGTGCTAGAGTGGAATTCTACTCGGCCATAAAAATGAACAACTACTTGATACAACAACATGGAGGAATCTTAAATGCATTTTGCTAAGTAACAGAAGTCAGACCCAATATGTTGGATATTACATGATTTCTTCTATATGACATTCTGGAAAAGGCATTACTATAGGGACAAAAAATAGATCAGTGGTTGCTAGGGGTTAGTGGTGGGGAGAGGGGCTGACTCGAAAGAAACAGAGCAAGGAAATTTTTGGAGTAATTGAATTGTTCTCTATCATGATTGTGGTAGTAAATTCATAACTCTATGCTTATCAAGACCTATTGTACCATATACCACAAAAAGTGAATTTTACTCTCTGAAAACTTTTTATTTTATTGCACTTTTAAAATTTACTTTTATTCTACCATATACCATAAAAAGTGAATTTTACTGTCTGTAAACTTTTTATTTATTTTATTGTACTTTAGGTTTTGGGGTACATGTGTAGAACACACAGGATTGTTGCATAGGTATCTACCTACATGGCCATGTGGTTTGCTACCTCCATCCCCCCCGTCACCTATATCTGGCATTTCTCCCCATGTTATTTCTCCCCAACCTCCCTACCCACAGCCATCCCTCCCCTATTCCCTGCAACAGATCCCAGTGTGTGATGCTGACCTCTCTGTGTCCATGTGTTCTCATTGTTAAACACATGGACATGTGAGAACATGTGGTGTTTGATTTTCTGTTCTTGTGTCAGTTTGCTGAGAATGATGGTTTCCAGATTCATCCACGTCCCTACAAAGGACACAAACGCATCATTTTTTATGGCTGCATCATATTCCATGGTGTATATGTACCATGTTTTCCTTGTCCAGTCTAACATTGATGAGCATTTGGGTCGGTTCCAAGTCTTTGCTATTGTAAGCAGTGCTGCAATGAACATACGTGTGCATGTGTCTTTATAATAGAACAATTTATAATCCTTTGGATATATACCCAGTAATGGAATTGCTGGGTCAAATGGAATTTCTATTTCTAGGTCCTTGAGGAATCGCCACATTGTCTTCCACAATGGTTGAGCTAATTTACACTCCCACCAACAGTGTAAAAGTGTTCCTGTTTCTCCACATCCTCTCCAGCATCTGTTGTCTCCAGATTTTTTAATGATTGCCATTCTAATTGGTGTGAGATGGTATCTCAATGTGGTTTGATTTGCGTTTGTCTATGACCACTGATGATGAGCATTTTTTCATATGTTTTTTGGCTTCATATATGTCTTCTTTTGAAAAGTGTCTGTTCACATCCTTTGCCCACTTTTGGATGGGTTTGTTTTTTTTTTTTTTTCTTGTAAATCTGTTTTAGTTTTTTGTAGATTCTGGATATTAGCCCTTAGTCAGATGGGTAAATTGCAAAAATTTTTTCCATTCTGTTGGTTGGTGGTTCACTCTAATAATTGTTTCTTTTGCTGTGCAGAAACTCTTAAGTTTAATTAGATCCCATTAGTCTATTTTGGCTTTTGTTGCCAATGCTTTCGGTGTTTTAATCATCAAGTCCTTGCCTATGCCTGTGTCCTGAAAGGTATTGCCTAGGTTTTCTTCTAGGGGTTTTATGGTGTTAGGTCTTATGTTTAAGTTTTTAATACATCTGGAGTTAATTTTAGTGTAAGGTGTCAGGAAGGAGTCGTTTCTGCTTTCTGCACATGACTAGCCAGTTTTCCCAACACCATTTATTAAACAGGGAAATCCTTTCCCCATTGCTTGTTTTTGTCAGGTTTGTCAAAGATCAAATGGTTGTAGAAGTGTGCTGTTGCCTCCAAGGCCTCTGTTCTGTTCCATTGGTCTATATCTCTGTTTTGTTACCAGTACCACGCTGTTTTGATTACTGTAGCCTTGTAACATAGTTTGAAGTCACGTAGTGTGAGGCCTCCAGCTTTGTTCTTTTTGCTTATAATTGTCTTGGCTATGTGGGCTCTCTTTTGGTTCCATATGAAGTTTGTTCTCTGGAGAGGGTCATAAGTAGCTTGATGGGAATAACATTGAATCTATAAATTACTTTGGGCAGTATGGCCATTTTCACAATATTGATTCTTCCTAACCATGAGCATGGAATGCTTTTCCATTTGTTTGTGTCCTCTTTTATTTCCTTGAGCAGGAATTTGTTGTTCTCCTTGAAGAGGTCCTTTACATCCTTTGTTAGTCGTATTCCTAGGTATTTTGTTCTCTTTGTTGCGATTGTGAATGGTAGTTCGTTCTTGATTTGGCTCTCTTTAAGTCTGTTATTGGTGTATAGGAATGCTTGTAATTTCTGCACATTGATTTTGTATCCTGAGACTTTGCTGAAGTTGCTTATAAGTTTCAGGAGATTTTGGGCTGAGACTATGGGGTCTTCTAAATATACAATTGTGTCCTCTGCAAATAGAGACAATTTGACTTTCTCCTTTCCTAATTGAATACCCTTTATTTCTTTCTCTTGCCTGAATGCTCTGGCTAGAACTTCCAATACTATATTGAATAGGAGTAGTGAGGGAGGACATCCTTGTCTAGTACCATATTTCAAAGGGAATGCTTCTAGTTTTTGCCCATTCAGTATGATATTGGCTTTGTCATAAATAGCTTTTATTATTTTGAGATACATTATGTTGATACCTAGTTTACTGAGAGTTTTTAGCATAAAGGGCTGTTGAATTTTGTGGAAGGCCTTCTCTACATCTATTGAGATAATCATCAGATTTTTGTCTTTGATTCTGTTTATGTGGTGGATTACATTTATAGACTTGTGTATAGTCCCCAGGATGAACCAGCCTTGCATCCACGGGTTGAAGCGTACTTTATTGTGATGGATAAGCTTTTTGATGTGCTGTTGCATTTGGTTTGCCAGTATTTATTGAAGATTTTTGCATCTATGTTCATCATCGATATTGGCCTGAAGTTTTCTTTTTTAGTTGAGTCTCTGCCAGGTTTTGGTATCAGGATGTTGTTGATTTGGGAAGGATTCCCACTTCTGTATTGTTTGGAATAGTTTTATAAGGAGTAGTACCAGCTCCTCTTTGTGTGTCTGGTAGAATTCGGCTGTGAACCCATCTGGACCTGGGCTTTTTTTGGTTGGTAGGCTATTAATTGCTGCCTCAACTTCACCTCTTATTATTCTATTTAGGGTTTTGATTTCTTCCTGTTTTAGTCTTTGGAGGGTGCAAGTGTCCAGGAATTTATCCATTTCTTCCAGGTTTACTGGTTTATATGCACAGAGTTGTTTGTAGTAATTGCTGATGGTGGTTTGTATTTCTGTGGAATCTGTGGTGATATCTTCTTTATTGTTTTTTATTGCATCTATTTGATTCTTCTCTCTTTTCTTTTTTATTAGTCTGGCTAGTGGTCTATTTTGTTGATCTTTTCAAAAAACCAGCTCCTGGATTTATTGATTTTTTTTTGAAGGTTTTTTTTGCGTCTCTATCTCCTTCATTTCTGCTCTGATCTTAGTTATTTCTTGTCTTGTGTTAGCTTTTGAATTTTTTTCATCTTGCTCTTCTAGCTCTTTCAATTTTGATGACAGGGTGTGGATTTTAGATCTTTCCTTGCTTCTCATGTGCGCATTTATTGCTATAAATTTCCCTCTAGACATACTTTAAATGTGTGCCAGAATTATGTTTTCATTCTTGTTGGTTTCAAAGAACATCTTTATTTTTGCCTTCATTTCATTGTTTATCCAGTCAACGTTCAAGAGCCTGTTGTTCAGTTTTCATGAAGTTGTGTGGTTCTAAGTGAGTTTCTTAATCCTGAGTTCTAATTTGATTGCACTGTGGTCTGAGAGACTGTTGGTTATGATTTCCATTCTTTTGCATTAGCTGAGGAGTGATTTATTTCCAATTATGTGGTCAATTTTAGAGTAGGTGTGTTGTGGTGCTGAGAAGAATGTATGTTCTGTGAATTTGGTGTGGAGAGTTTTGTAGATGTCTATTAGGTTTGCTTAGTCCAGATCTGAGTTCAAGTCCTGGATATCCTTGTTAATTTTCTGTCTCGTTGATCTGTCTAATATTGACAGTGGAGTGTTAAAGTCTCCTACTATTATCGTGTGGAGTCTAAGTCTCTTTGTAAGTCATTAAGAACTTGCTTTATGTATCTAGGTGCTCCTGTATTGGATGCATATATTTAGGATCGTTAGCTCTTCTTGTTGCATTGATCCTTTTATCATTATGTAATGCCCTTCTTTGTCTCTTTTGATCCTTGTTGGTTTAAAGTCTATTTTATCAGATACTAGGATTGCAATCCTGCTTTATATTGTCTCTCCATTTGCTTGGTAAATCTTCCTCCATCCCTTTATTTTGAGCCTATGTGTGTCCTTGCATGTGAGATGGGTTTCCTGGATACAGCACACTGATGGGTTTTGACTTTTTATCCAATTTGCCAGTCCGTGTCTTTTGATTGGGGCATTTAGCCCATTTATATTTAAGGTTAACATTGTTATGTGTGAATTTGATCCTGTCATTTTTATGCTTGCTGGTTGTTCTGCCCATTAGTTGGTGCAATTTCTTCATTGTTTCAATGCTTTTTATCATTTGGTATGTTTTTGGAGTGTCTGGTACTGGTTGTTCCTTTCTATGTTTAGTGCTTCTTTCAGGAGCTCTTGGAAGGCAGGCCTGGTGGTGATGATTTCTCTGAGCAATTGCTTGTTTGTAAATGATTTTCTATCTCCTTCACTTATGAAGCTTAGTTTGGCTGGAGATGAAATTCTAGTTTGAAAGTTCTTTTCTTTAAGGATGTTGAATATTGGCCCTCACTCTCTTCTGGCTTGTATTGTTTCTGCCAAGAGATCTGCTGTGAGTCCGATGGGCTTCCCTTTGTGGGTAACCCAATCTTTCTCTCTGGCTGCCCTTAGCATTTTTTCCTCCATTTCAACCCTGGTGAATCTGACAACTATGTGCCTTGAGGTTTCTCTTCTTGAGTAATATCTTTATGGTGTTCTCTGTATTTCCTGGACTTGAATGGTGGCCTGGCCTGCTAGGTTGGGTAAGTTCTCCTGGATAATATCCTGAAGAGTGTTTTCCAGCTTGAATTCATTCTCTCCATCACATTCAGGTACACCTATCAAACGTAGATTAAGTCTTTTCACATAATCCTATATTTGTTGGAGACTTTGTTCATTTCTTTTCACTCTTTTTTCTCTGTTTTTGCCTTCTCATTTTATTTCATTGAGTTGATCTTCAATCTCTGATATCCTTTCTTCTGCTTAGTTGATTTGGCTATTGAAACTTGAATATGCTTTGCAAAGTTCTCATGTTGTGTTTTTCAGCTCCATCAGGTCACTTATATTCTTCTCTAAGCTGTTTATTCTCATTAGCATTTTGTCAAACCTTTTTTCAAGGTTCTTAGTGTTATTACCTAACTTCTGAAGCCCTGTTTCTGTCATTTCATCAGACTCATTCTCCATCCAGCTTTGTTCTGTTGCTGGTGAGGGGTTGTGATCCCTTGGAAGAGGAGAGGCATTCTGGTTTTGATGTTTTCATCCTTTTTGCACTGGTTTCTTCCCATCTTTGTGGATTTGTCTACTTGTTGCCTTTGTAGTTGGTGACTTTTGGATGGGGTCTCTGAGTGGACATCCTTTTTGTCGATGATGAAGTTATTTCTTTCTGTTTTTTGGTTTTCCTTCTAACAGTCAGGCCCCTCTGCTGTAGGACTGCTTGAGGTCCACTCCAGACAGACCCTGCTTGCCTGGCAATCACCTGCATCAGCTGCAGAACAGTAAGGGTTGTTGCTGCCAGTTTCTTCTTCTGTTATCTTAGTCCCAGAAGGATACTCACCAGATGTCAGCCTGAGCTCTCCTTTATAAGGTGTCTCTTTGGCTATATGGGGGGTCAGGGAGCTGCTTGAGGAGACATTTTGACCCTTATAGGAACTCAACTGCTGAGCTGTAAGCTCTGTTGTTCCATTAAGTCTGCTGCAGTGGAACTCATAACCACCTTTTTTCCCAGGTGCTTTGTCCTGGGAACATGGGGCTTTATTTATAAGTTCCTGACATGCTGCTGCCTTTCTTCAGAGATGCCCTGCCAGCTCTGAGGTAGCCTAGTTACAGTCTGCCAGCAGAGGCATTGCTGAGCTGCTGTGGGCTCTGCCCAGCTGCTGTGTATGCGTCCTTGCAGTTTTGTTTATAGAGGTATAGTTAGAACTGCTTTGGTATGGTGGTCTGCCTAGTAATGGCAGACTGCCTCTTAATAGTGGACTGCCTCAGTAATGGTAGGCTGCCTCAGTAATGGCAGACTGCTTCGATAATGATGGACTGCCTCAGTAATGGTAGACTGCCTCAGTAATGATGGACTGCCTCAGCAATGTCGGACTGCCTCAGTAGTGGTGCACTGCCTCGGTTATGGCAGACACCCTCCCCCCCACAGAGCTGGACAGTCACAGGTCCAGCTGTATTTGCTGTGAAACTCTCAATCCAGAGCATTTCAGATTGCTGGTCTTTGTGGGGGTAGGACTTGCTGAGACAGATTACCTAGCTCCCTGTTTCAGCTTCCTTTTTTTTCAGTTGAATGGGCAGCTTTGTCTCCCAGGCATTCCAGGTACCAGTTGAAATGGCTGCCTAGGTTTGTGTGAATTTTTGTGCAGAGACCCGCTGTACCAGCTGAAACAGCCACGCTGGAAACTCGTGGTGCTTTTCAGCCTGGGAATCTCCTGGTCTGTGGGCAGTAATAACTCATTTGGAAATGCATTGATCACTCACCCTCTGCTTTGTTCTCACTGGGAACTGTACTCCAGAGTTGTTCCTATTTGGCCATCTTGGATCTCATGCCTATTGTAGAATTATTTATAATAGCCAAAAAGTGGAAACAATCCAAATGTCCATTCACTGATGAATGAAGAAATAAATGTGGTGTAACTATACAACGGAGTATTATTCAGCAATGAAAAAAATGTACTGATACATGTGATGAAATGGATGCAGTTTGAAAACATGGTAAGACATGATCACAAAGACAACATCTTTTATGATTCAATTTATATGAAATGTCTCATATAGACAAATCTATAATATTGAAAGTAGATTACTGGTTGCCTGAAGCTGTGGCTGGGAGTAGGTGGAATGCAGAAGAAAGAAGAATAACTGATAATGCATATTTTTTTTTTTTAGGCACAAAAATGTTCTTAAATTAGATCATTGCATAACATGGTGAATATGTAAAAAATATTGAATTGTATACTTTAAACAGGTGAATTGTATTATTTGTTAGTTATATCCCAAGAAAACTTTTCAAACAAGTAAAAACATTAGAATTTTAAAATGTTTATTTAAAATATATGCTTTTAATATTGATATAATTTTTGAGAATTATACCTCATTCACAAGGAGAAAAGTCAAGTTCATTTTTTTCAAGAATAAATTTCTTTCTTGATAAAATAATTCTAAGTGATGAAACTATTTAATAGGTTCTCTCTTTCAGCATATTTTATATTTTAATGAAAACATTTGCCCATGATAAATGTATGGGAAAAAATCAACTTTTATTGTATAGGAATTTTTAAAAAGCATCTACATCTGTGCTACTTAGTAGAAAACAGATTTTATTACCTATGACATTTTAGTGAACAGACTTCTCAGACTTTTTTTGAGAAAACAAGTAATTTTTATCCTATAAGTAGCTTTATAATTTTCAATTCCAAGGTTACATTTTATGAAAAGTTCAACTGACTAAACAGTTAAAATTGAAAATATAAATTATATCTCTGATATAATATGTTGCTTCCTGTTATTGAAATATGTTGAATTTACAAAGTTAATTTCCTTAAGTTTTACTTCTCATTTGTATTCTAAGATTGTAAACCCATATTTCCGTGTCAGCCACTGTGGCCTTGTAAAAGTCTACGTACAAACTCAGCAAGCAGTTTCTTCTCCAAGCAAGGTGAATTGAAGATTTCAAGACAATGTGTATGATCTAGTTGATATTTTAAGTAAAAATCTAGCACTTAAAATGGTAGATTGTAAGAATAAGAGAAAATATTGGAAGAAAGATGACCAAAAATAAACTATTCTCAATCTGCAAATTTTAATAATTTTGCTTAACTCAATCTAACTCTGATCTCTCCTCAACTGATTATAATTCACACTAAAATTTCAGCTGTTGAAAAGAAGGCTTAGTTTTAGGTCTACTCAGAACCGCTTGCCTGATTCTGCTGTGTACTCTTGGTCAAGATAGCCTTTAGAGTAGCAGTTGGCAAACTTTTTCTGTAAAGGACCAGATAGTAAATATTTTTGACTTTATGAACCATAAGATCTTTGTCACAATTATTCATCTCTGCCATTTTTGTGAGAAAGCAGCCATAGACAATACATAAACAAATGGACATGACTGTATGCTAATAAAACTTTGTTTACAAGACAGGCTGTGGGCCATAGTTTGCCAACTCTTGCTTTATAGTTTAATTTGCTTGGAAGTAATAAATTTCTCTCTATTCTAAATTGCTCTTGGCTAGGAACTTAGATGAGTCTATCAGGAGGATGATTAATTCTTTTGAATGTGGGGCAAGAGGGTGGCTTCATGATGGTGTTCACCCAGTAAGGAAACTAGCATCATTATTTCACAAAAACATTTATTTTTACTTAACAAGGATAAGGGGACTTCTTACACCTGAGATTTTTTTTTTTTTTTTTGTTGTTGTTGTTTTATTTTTCTCTGTAACCCAGTGGCCTGATCATAGCTCACTGCGTCATCGACCTCTCGGGCTCAAGTGATCCCCTGCCTCACCTTGCCGAGTAGCTGGGACTATAGATGCATACTGCCACAATACTGCCACACCCAGCTCGCTCACTCTCTTTCTTTTCTTTCTTTTCTTTCTTCTCTTCCTTTCTTCCTTTCCTTCCTTCCTTCTTTTCTTTCTTTCTCTCTCTCTCTCCTTCCTTCCTTCCTCCTTCCATCCCTCCTTCCCTCTCTTCCTCCCTTCCTTCTCTTCCTTCCTTCCCTCCCTCCCTTCCTTCCTCTCTCTCTTTCTCTTTCTCTCTCTTTCTTTCTCTTTCCTTCCTTCCTTTCTCCCTCCCTTCCTTCCTTCCTCTCTCTTTCTTTCTTTATTTCTTTCCTCTCTCTCTCTTTCTCTCTCTTTTTTTTTTTAGAGACAAAGTTTTACCATGTTTCCCAGGCTTGTCTTAAACTCCTGGATTCAAACTGTCCACTTCCTTGGCATCCCAAGGTGCTGGGATTATAGGCGTGACCCCCTGCGCCCAGCCAAATCTAGGTTTTTAAATGAATTAAAAAACTTTAGTTACTATAATTTCTTAATTTTCAACCAGAAGGTTTGCATTTCTATTTGTCTGTCAGGTCATCCCTGGGTTGCCAGATTTAGCAAACAAAAATATATGTTTTTCAGCTAAATTTGAATTTCAGATAAACAATCCTTTTTTATTATAAGTAAATTTAATGTAATATTTGGGGCACTCATATATAAAAATGTGGTGTTTATCTGAAATTAAAATTTAACTAGGCATCTGTATTTTTATATAGCAACCCAAGGTTCATCCTTCATCCCAACATTTTCAAAACATACTCAGAGAGCGAGTTTTCATTTAGCATTGTAAGAGTTTCAGCACCATTATTAAGTTTGCTCTAAATGTCCTTTCATCAACTTGTCATATGCTTTGCTAAAGCATTTCTTTCCATAATAATTTTAAACTACCTACTATACAGATAGTAAATTATGCATATTATCCAACCTCAATGAGCTTAGCAACCATTTCCTGCATACTTTATTCTCTTTCTTATCTCCTAGTTTTCCTAACTACCCATCTAACCAGGCAAATGCTCTCCACTTTACATGCACCATGTGCTCCATCTTCTTTTTACCAATTCACCCTTTTTTCTTGTATTTTTGACTTAGTATTTTTCTAGTATTTCTATTTCACACCTCCTGCATCTAGAGCAAGATACAAATATTTAAAATATTTATTAATATTTTAAAATTTTATCAAAATACTACATGCACAGTACTTAAAAAGCAAAACAGTACTTAAAAAGCACACTAATATTTAGAAATAGTAATCACCTGCCTCATCCCCTTGTCTCCAGGTTTTTACTCTCTTGAAATAATTTATTCACATCTTTTTAGCTAATTAACAAATATTCTTTTTTCTATTTTTATTTCTTATTATTTCAATGTTATATATAATTTATTAGCATATTGTTCCTTATTTTGTCAATATAATTATATTAAAATTTTTGGTATAACAGTAATCAATATTCATATTTTTATAATTATGTAACCAATATTCACAGATGACTCAAGAAGTATTCTATTATTACATTTTCTTTTTAGTTTTTTGCTTTTCCTAGAGTTAATAACAGTCTAATGTTATCATTTGTTTTCTGTGTGCTTATTGGTAATTAATCTCCAATCTATTTACTGAGACATCTTTGAAATTTCTTTAAACAGCATATATTTTTCAGCTTTATTTTCCTCTGGGAGCCTTTGCTGGGCTCTGTCCTCCCATTTTAATTGGGAATGGTTCCTCTCCCCTATCTGTTGCACAGGTTTATCCTGTACATTTTCTTACCCATCAACCTGGAAATTCCTTGTGCCTCATATGCTCTATTCCTTGTTTCTTGAAGCATTTTGATTTATTAAAAATAATTTGAATATGTTGTTTCTAAATTTCCTAATTGACACTTATGTGGGGATGTGTGGTAATCAGTTATCTATATTAACCAGGAGTTTAGGAGTGAGATCTGTTCTCTAGGTAAGCATGTGTTAATCACTCACATAGTCTATGTAGTTAGTAGAGACTACGTGTGTATATATGATCACTCAGGAAGGATGTGTGAAATAAGTAGAGAATTTGAACCAAGAATGAGGTTCAAAGGTATGTTGATGGTTTAAGAAACTGGACATAGAAGAAAGTTCTGTACATTAGGCTGAGATTATCCAGCTAGAAACATTAGGGAAAAAAATCAAGAAAGTGAGGGGTGCAGAAGCTAAAGAGAAAAATGTGGCCATATGTATAAAAAATACTGTTAAATGATGAGAAAAGAGAATAGATATAAGTTCTTTGCTTTTAATATAATTATTGAATATGATGAAAGTATTTTTGGTAGAATTATGAGGACTACTTTTATGCTTGGGTTAATATAAACTACAAAATAATCATGGCCATGGTTAAGTGCTGATGGGAAAAACTTTTAAAAGGAAGAGTTTGGAGATACAAGGAAGAGTTCAGAAAAATCAATAGATTTAACAACAAAGGAAAAGATGGTTAGTGATGCTTGTAGCTTAGCAGATTATAGGGTTGGGAATTCAAAGGAATTTCTTACTTAGCACTTCTATGATAAAGAAACAAGGCAAGAGTGAATCAAGTTGAGATTTCAGAATAATGGAGAATTTTTGTAAAGAGTGAAACAGTGAGTCATAGTGAAACATTAGTATTTCCAGCGAGTATAGGGGGATCCAGTTGATATTGGTGAACATAAATTTATAGTCAAATCAGTCTACCCAGTGATAGCACATTTTCTGAGGTGACGCTGCAGAGAAAGAAGGCAGTTTTGTTCATCCAAAGTAGACTTTTTTGAGGGTAGGAAAGGAAAGGAAAGTGAAGTAAAGACACTGAATACTGACAAAGGTGTGCAAAATCATTAGATCACTAGAGATCAAAAACTGTGAGGTCAATAGTTATTAAGATAAAAAAGAGATAAATTAGAAAAGGCAGTATCCTGGTGGTCCTGATGAGACTGAATAAGTGGTTTATTGAGGAATGATTAAATAAACCAAATTGGTGTATGAGGAACAAAGCTGTGTTCAGAAAGTGAGATGAATGAATCCCATATTTCAGATGCAAAACTGATCCATGTGATGAAAATATGGATGTATGCATATGGAATGCGGGGTAGAGGTGGTGTTGAGATTATTGAAGTGAGACAGTGATATAACTGATTGGTAAATTAGTGTATTGATCATACCTGTGAAGATCAAATGCATCCAGGTTGATTGCCAGCCATGAAAGAGAAGAAAATTTTCAGGGTTTGTATCGTTAATGACATGAGCCTTAAATGAGAAATGCTCATAAAGAAGTGAGGGGGAGATGATTGAACTGGGATCCAGATTCTGAGCCAAATAAGAATTAATACATGAACACATGGTTCTTGAGAGTGCTCAATAAGAGATATTGTTACTCAGGAGTATATTAGTCAGGATAGGCTAGGTAATATTGTGGAAACAAATATCATTTAGGTCTCAGGGGTTTACATAACAAAACCTTAAGCCAGAAAAGTCACTGTCAGGTTGTGTGGTGGAATTGGAGACGAGTAGTGAACGACTGTCATAAATGACAAGTGCCTATAAGAATTGGGATGAATGTATGGGGAACATAGATGACTAGAGGGCTTATATTATGTGTTGGCTTAAAAATATAAGAGTTGTAGGCAAGAAAGGATCAGCTGGTCATCAGTTTGCCAAAAATCAAAAAACTGTTCTGGCTTCTTAAATTTGTGCATGCAGTTGGTAAATATTAAGTTGTGCATGCTTCTTAAATATGTGCATACACTCCTAGGAATGGACAGATCTATTGCAAATGTTGTAAAGCACAAGGTTTGGAGTGGGAATTTTTCAATGTGGTTCACAGGAGTGATAAAATCAGTGGTTTAGCAGTGGTTTGTTTGCAAAATATTCCCATGTCTTAATTTGTATTCTATGTGTTCTAATTCACTTCTGCTTATACATGTAAAAATATACTAACATCTCTTTATTTTAACCTTATCATTTTAAAATTCAGTCTTTCACTTTCATCATTCTTTTTCCCAACTTAAATTTTATCTATTATTCTCCAGTTTGACCTTTTGAGTTTCTGTGTGTCCCTTGGTTCTGTTTTCTAGAAGAATGTAAATTGTCTTATTTTCAATGACAAGAGGGGAGGTTCAATTTCTCGGACTCATAAAAAGTAAGATATTTTGGTAAATCTTACTATTTTTTTTTTGCTTTTATTATTGATTTTAATTGACACATAATTGTACCTATTTGTTGGTTAAGGGGATATTTAAATAAATGTATACAATATACAATTATGCAAATCACATTATAGGGTGACTATAATTGGTAAGTCTCACTTTGAAGGGACAGATATACCAGAATAAAAACCTGAATCATGCAGGATGACTAAATACTAAAGAATTAGATTATAGGATGTATGAGTCCATTCTCACTCTGCTGTGAAGAAATACCCAAGAGTGGGTAACTTATTAAGAAAAGAGATTTAATTGACTCATAGTTCAGCAGGGCTAGGGAGGCCTCATGGGACATGTTTGCTTCCCTTTCCACCATAATTATAAGGATTCCAACTTACAGTCATGGTGGAAGGGTAAACAAATATGTCCTCCCTCACATGGCAGCAAGAAGAAGTGCAAAGTGAAGTGGGGGAAAAGCCCCTTATAAAACCATCAAATCTTGTGAAAAGTCACTTACTATCATGAGAACAGCATGGGGAGACTGCCCTCATGATCGAATCACCTCCCATGAGGTCCCTCCCACAACCTACAATTTAGACTACAATTCAAGATGAGATTTGTGTGGGGACACAGAGCCAGATCATATCATTTTGCCCCTGGCCCCTCCCAAATCTTATCTTTCTTATATTTCAAAACACAGTTGTGCTTTCCCAATGGTTCCCCAAAGTCTTAACTCATTTCATTGTTAAACCAAAATTCCAAGTCCATAGTCACATCTGAGACAGGGCAAGTGCCTCTGCCTATGAGCCTATAAAATCAAAAGCAAGTTAGTTACTTTCTAGATACAATGGAGGCACAGTCATTGGGTAAATATGTCCATTCCAAATGGCAAAATTGGCCAAAACAAAGGGGCTCAGGCTCCATGCAAGTCTAAAATCCAATAAGGCAGAAATTCAACCTTAAAGCTCTGAAATAATCTCTTTTGCCTCCATGTCTTACATCCAGGACACACTGATGCAAGAGATGGGCTTCCACAGCATTGGGTAGCTCCACCCCTGTGGCTTTGCAGCATACAGCCCCCCACCCCGAACCACTCTGACTGTTTTAAAGGGCTGGGGTTGAGTGTCTGCGGCTTTTCTAGGTGCATGGTGCAAGCTGTTGTGGTGCTACCATTCTGGTGTCTAGAGGATGGCAGACTGTTTTCTCACAACTCCAGTAGGCAGTGCCCCAGTGGGGACTCTGTGTGAGGTCTCCAACCTCACATTTTCCCTTTGCACTGCCTTAGCAGAAGTTCTCCATGAGGGTCCTAACCCTGCAGCAAACTTCTGCCTGAACATGCAGGGACTTCCAAACATTCTCTGAAATCTAGGTGGAGTTTCTTAAACCTTAATTCTTGACTTATGTGCCCCTGCAGGCTTAATAACCCATGGAAGTTGCCAAGGCTTGGGGCTTGCACCCTCTGAAGCCATGACCTGAACTATACCTTGGCCCCTTTTATCTCTTGCTAGAACAGCTGGGATGCAGGTCACTAAGTCTCTAGGCTGGCTGCACACAGCAAGGGGGGCTCTGGGACCTGGCCCACCAAACCATTTTTTCCTTCTAGGCCTCTGGGTCTGGGGGCTACTGGGAATGTCTCTGACATGCCCTAGAGACATTTTCCCCATTGTCTTGGCAATTAACATTTGGCTTCTCATTACCTATGCAAATTTATGCAGTCAGATTGAATTTCTTCTCAGAAAACAGGCTTTTCTCTTCTATCACATCATAAGGCTGCAAATTTTTCAAACTTTTATGCTTAGCTTCCCTTTTAGACATAAGTTCCAGTTCCAAATCATATCTTTGTGAATACATAAAACTGAATGCTTTTAATAGCACCCACATCACATCTTGAATGCCTTGCTGCTTAGAAATATCTTCAGCCAGATACCGTAAATCATCTCTCTTAAGCTCAAAGTTCCACAGATCTCTAGGGCAGGGGCAAAATGCCACATCTCTTTGCTAAAACATAGCAACAGTAACCTTTATTCAGTTCCCAACAAGTTCCTTATCTCCATCTGAGACCACCTCAGTCTGGACTTCATTGTCCATATCACTACAAGCATTTTGGTCAAAGCCACTCAACAAGCCTCTAAGAAGTTCCAAACTTTCTCACAGCTCCCCTGTCTTCTGATCCCTCCAAACTGTTCCAACCTCTGCCTGCTATGCAGTCACAAAGTTGCTTCCATATATTTGGGTACCTTTACAGCAGTGCCCCCCTAACTGACACTAATTTATTGTATTAATTCATTTGCACACTGCTATGAAGAAATATCTAAAACAAGCTAATTTATAAAGGAAAGAGGTTTAATTGACTTACAGTTCTGCCGGGCTGGGGAGGCTGCAGGAAACTTACAATCATGGAAGAAGGGGAAGCAAACACATTCTTCTTCACATGGTGGCAGGAAGAAGTGCAGTGAAGCAGGGAAAAGCCCCTTATAAAACTGATCGATCTTGTAAGATCTCACTATCACGAGAATGGCAGGACCACAACCCATGATCTAATCATCTCCCAGGAGGTCCCTTTCTCAACATGTGGAAATTTCTATTCATTCAAATTACAATTCAGAATGAGATTTGGGTGTGGACACAGAGCCAGACCATATTTTAGGATGTTACTATTTTTCATCAATTTAGCTTCAGTTGTAAACTTTTTGGTTTCAATAAAATACATTTCATGAAAAGTTTACACTTTAAGAAAAGTAATGTGACAGTTATATGGGTCATATGGTCATGATATTGTCATCTAAGTCCTTGAAATCCAACATTGCTCTACAATTCCAAAGATAATTGTATATGGTCTACCCCACACTTAGTTTAGTACCTCAGAATTTCTAAAGTGATTTTCAAGTTGACAATATGCCATTTTGAGACTGTCACATTGTTAAATGTTAATATATAGAGTATGTGAAAATCAAATGGCTTCTAAACTGTGCAAATTTTCAATATGCCTTGATAAAAAATAATTTCATGTTTTAAAAGCCATTAGAATAATGGAGCCAACTGACTTATGACACTCATTTTTTTTTCTGTATCCACTTTAGTTCACTACTCTGTAACCCATATCAGTCACCCTAAACATTCAACACATTAAAGAGACATACTGATTGGAAATAATATTATGGGTAGCAGTGAACAGTGAAGCTGAGAAGGATATAGGCAGATTAGTAAAGTACTTCATGGAAATATCAAAATGTTTCCTACCCAAGAGACTGCAGACTGTGCATTCAAAAAGTTTCTAAATTACAAGAGCAAAAATGGTGGAAATCAGTTGAAGAGAAGAAAATTGTTCAGCCTAATAGCAATTAGCATTGATATGTGGTGTCTTGCTCTCTGATGCCACATCAAATTGGTAAGAATTTCTAAGGAAAGGGTCAAATAGGATATAATGCATACATTTTCACCTAAGTATGACAAAACATTTAGGAGCTAGACTACTTGGAATTCAATTCTAGTTCTGCCACTGATCAGCTAGGAGAACTGCTGAATCTTCACATATCTCATGGAACCGTGGGGGGAAATAGCTACCACCTTTCCATCAACACATTTTGTGCTTCTACACCAGGTAAAACACACACAGATCTGGCTTTTCTGCTAGCCAGAGTGTTTGAAAATGTTTCAAATAGTTCTCCTTTCTGTACTTTCTCTTTTCTTCTTCCTAATCTTTCTCTTCACTATCCTTTTATCATCTTGCTCATTTTCCTTTACAAATATTCATTGAAGAAGTATTCTGTTCTAGACATTATGCTAACTTATAGATACTGCATTTATGTCTAGAGAAAATATATATCATTGAGCACTTATCATACAAATTACTTTTACTTACAAAGACTTTGTAAAGTAGGTGTTAATCCTATTTCTCTCTTTCACACACACAACACACACACACACACACACACACACACACAGAGAGAGAGAGAGAGAGAGAGAGAGAGAGAATTAAAGGCAGAGCCATACTATTTCTATTATGCAATCCTGAGTATATTATAGTGAGAGATTGTTTCTCAGTCAGCAAGGTAAAGGAATTTATGTAAGGTTGGCTTCATATTTGGTATTTAAAAAATGAGAAAGGATATCATTAATCATCCTGTCTTTATCCGAATAGTTATTAAAGATGCTATTTGAAGTGCCTGCCACAACTCCTAGGTATACAGTGGGTTCGGGACCATACTAAAGCACAATTTCTCTGTGGCTTATATTGATACACCATGCTGCTCTGACAGCTGCTGAAGCACCCCCGTCAAATATGTGGTGCTTCATCATTATTTTTGATGCCATGGGGGTTTTGCTATGATATGCATCACAGTTTTCCTGGTAAGCTTGTTTATTGCTTATAATCTTCTGCTTCTACTTTAGGTGCATTATAGCTTAGAGGAGTTATAGAAGTTTCTTGTGTTATTTATAGTAAATTCAGATCACTTAAATAGAAAATAAGAAACATTTTTGTAGGTTTAGTCTGGGATGCATTAATGCTACCCTATTTTGCTTCTCAACAGAGGCCTTTATTTCTTTAAACAAGTTATCATGCAACCATTGGGAAGAGTTCTGCCCCAGAAACAAAATTTAGGGACAATATTTTGCATTGTGTTTTAATGAAAATGTTAGGTTCTATGGACAATTTCCTTATGTCCTTAATTCATTCTGGTATTAAAACTTAATTCACAGACTTACTGGCAATTCATAGTAATGTATGTAACTCTGCAAAACTGTGCATGATTATTTGCACACCATGTGCTCACTTTTGTGCACCTGGCCATATTCCTAGATGAGTGGCTTCATGTTTTTTGATACTATACTTTGCCTGTGGACTTGGAAAATTGAAGAGATGGAAAAGAGCAGGGAGTTTTCTTCTGGGCACCATTTGTATGTTGGCCCTATCCTTCCACTGCTCTCTGGTCCCGCTAAAAGATCCCACTGGACATACAGATTTGGAAGGGATGTGATATTGTTTTTACTGATTTCTCATGTCATAGAGGTACGTCAGGGAAGAGGGCTGGATTTGGTGCAGAGCAATTTATGGCTTTGAGAACATGTTACCAAATCATTTGTGAATAATAATAAGACTAACACTAATGATAACAGCATTTATTGAATGTTTATTATTGCTATGTGCTTTAGATTTATTTCTTTATTTAATGTACTCACATACACAAATCTTGTGACAAGTGTAGTGGCATGATCTTCATTTGCAGATGAGGAAATCTGGGCACTTGCAGTTTAAACGACTTGACCATGGGCACTGACATGGCTTGGCTCTGTGTCCCACCCAAATCTCATCTTTAATTGGAATCCCCACATGTTGAAGCAGAGAAGTGATTGAACCATGGGGGGGTGGTTTCCCCCATTCTGTTCTCTTGATAGTGAGTAAATTCTCACAAGATCTGATGGTTTTATAAATAGTAGTTTTTCCTGCACTCACACACTCTTCTTTTCTCTTGCCATCTTATGAAAAGTGTGACTGCTTTCCCTAGTCTTGAACTAGTCTGGCCAACATGGTGAAACCTCATTTCTACTAAATATAAAAAATTAGCTTAGTGTGGTGGCACACACCTGTAATTCTAGCTTCTGGAGAGGCTGAGGCACAAGAATTACTTGAATCTGGGAGGTGGAGTTTGCAGTGAGCCAAGATTGTGCCACTGCACTCCAGCCTGGGCAACAGAGTGAAACTATCTCAAAAAAGAATTATTTCAACTCTCATGCTTTGAAGACTAACCCATCATTTAATCCAACAGTGTGTATATGCTCCGCTAATAAAAACATCTTATTAGATGGCTAATCTTTAAACTTACTGTATTTTCCTCATGACAGAATATCACTGTGGCTGGATTACAAGTGTTAATTGCAGCTATGATCTCATAGCCATCCTCTTTACTGATTGATATTTTGTCCATACGTAAGAGTTGCTTCATGTACCTTGTTGCCTTGCCCATCACCATTTATCCACTGCAGTTCACATTCTACATGTATTGTAAGCTAAATATTGTTTTTATTATACTTGTTTGGGTTGATAAGTCTCTCAGACTCATCCTAGTATTAGCTTTGTGTTAACTGGGCGCTGTCCCTGTCATCTTTTTATCTTTACCTCCAAATCACCCATTCTAGTTTTTCTCCACTAACCCAAATATGCTGCTAATTATCCATTCAATAAATTCCCAAGGGACTCATGTCTAAAACTAAAGCCCACTTTATACTCAGAAACACATTTAGAATCCAGAGTTACTAAGATAATAACAAGAGAAAATCCCAACTTAATTAAATTAATATTTATTTAGTATAATTTGTAAAGTAGTGGATGAGAATGAGTACTGAAAGTAGTAACTGAAGAAGAAATAAAACAGCAGGGGACTGAGGCCAAGTGAGGAAGTGCCAGCTATTGTGGTTAAGCTTTGCAAGAAGACATAAATCATGGAGGTAATCAGATGTTCCTGGAAGTGGGAGTGTTGCATGGATTAAGTGACTAATGCTATTAAGGTATTCTGTTCTATGTTGTTAGAACTCACAAAATTAGAACCATACCCTATGCAAAATAATCTCTAGAGTGAATTTTTAAAGGATTATGAGAGGGGTTTGACTGAGAAATGGAAATGTTGTGATCACAACAAACTGAGCAGTGGCGTGAATAGAGGCAGAGAAGCTGTGTGGTCCAGCAGTTCCATCCCTTTGTCAGGTGTGCGGTGTTATGTTTGGTGACTGGAAGAGCCACCTGACGTAAAGGACATGGATCCTGGAGAAATAGTCTATCAGACAGCATAGCCTGAAAAGGAGATGGAGGTCTATTAAGCAACTGTGATTTTATATTTTCAAAAAGAGTGTTTTCATTATTAATGTATTTTTCAAGATATCTCTATATGATTCACACAAACAAATCTTTTCAGAACTAATTAACCCTGCATAACATGACAAGTAAGTTTTAAGTCTATAGGATTGGAGACTGGAGATAGAAGATCACTTTACTCATTCTTAATATCGGAGGAATTGTACAGCAGTATAATCTCTATTCTGATAAAGGTGGTTGACAATTATTGTCACATGTGAAACTGACATGCTCCACCCATAGTTCACAACTAAAGTATATTTGCCAGTCTAAGCAATTTATACAACAATATGGCTTCAAAACAAGTATGCACATTTCCCCCTTTATTGAATATGAAAAACTTACTACTTGACATTGCACCTTAATCTTAGTAAGAAGATTATAGCATGAGTAGACTATCCGTTTGACCACACCTTGTCCTAAGTATCTCAGAAAATACAGAAGATAATTTGTAGAAGTTTTCTAAGGCTGACTACAGGCTCTCTATAGAAAAAAAGTGGAGAAGCTCTCTTTAAGAAGCTCTTCTTTGAGAAATTGTTACAAAGGAAGAAACATTTCCCCTCATTGATTAGCAAATACCGATTCCTTTATAAATATACATACATGTTGACCTTTTAGTCTGTTTTCTAGAATACAAATTCAGTAGGGCCCCCACACAGTCACTCATGCTGTGAAAGTATTTTGGGGCACTGGAACACAAATGGGGACATTGATCTACCTACTTCATTTCAGGGTCCCTGTCTGGAGCCTTATTGCTTGCTCCTCTGTGGTACCGGAACACAGCTCATGCCAGTCAGCAGGCCTGGGGTTTAAAGATTTCATCATATTGGAGCTCTGCAAGCTTGAATGAAGAGAAGGTTAGAGGCTTGGACAAATGAAACAAATACTGAGTGGTTACAAAGTCTACCCCCCTTTCACTTGAAAAATATGCCTGCATTGTTAGACTAAGTGTGCATTGATACAGACTTGCATAATACAGCCACTAAGATAAGAAAACAGTAACAAAAATGAATTTTTTTACATAGACAGGAAAGACTAATTTTCATGTGTGTGATTTTGAAGTCCTCTTTTAACTATGATGCTGCCAATCAAAACACAAATTGGGAGACTAAATAACACAGCACTTCTATTTAGAAAGATATTTTCAGATTCCTTGTACCAAATTTATTCTGTATGTTTAGCAGTTGCAGCAAAATTATTGCTTCCATGTACTGACATGCCAGAGTTAGAGACTATGCTGTTGTCTTCAGACTCTCAGTATATTTTATATAATTCTCACCATAATCCTGCAAAGATCTCCTTTACTCAATTTTAACAAAGGAAACAGCCTAGAGAAGTTAAGCATAAGATTCAAATTTTGATTTCCCACAGACAGCGTAATCTTGAGGGAGTTTTAAAATGTATGTTGCTAGGTTCGTGGCTGAGGTCTGTAAAACAAAAGACAGATTAACAAGAGACAAGGATAACAATTTATCCAACATAAGTGTTACAGGGCACAGAAGGCTTCAAAAATGAAGATCCAAAGAAACAGAAAAGCCTGCGTATTTTGATGCTGTTTGATAAAGTGATAGTTGTGGAGAGATATGGGAGGACAAGTATGATCTAATGGCGATAGACTGGGGGGACTCACAAAGCCTGTTTGCTCAGATTCTTTCCTGGGTCTCAGTGTCTTCAGAGGTAAGAAGTTTCTTTTCCTCCATGTATAGGGTCTTATGGGGAAGGTCAGTCAGGTTTTATGTCCTGCTTCACGAGAGAAGTGATGAGCGGAAGGTGACAGTGACCTTTCTGCTTTTGCTGTTTTCTCAAATACCAAGGTGCCATATTTGGGGTAGCATGTCCTGAGCCTCATCATTAATCTCTCTGGGCCTTACTTTATCTATGAAATGTAGACAAAAGTATTGTGTACTTTATAGGTTAATTGGGAAGGTTAAATGACTTAATTTTATGAATAGACAGACATGGTCAAACCATTAAAGTAGTGCTTGACATGTAGTAAGCATTACAGAATTTATTATTATTATTATAACAACACTAATTGAGTATGTTGCCTATTTTCTAAACATCTAAGAAATTTTCAATTTTTAAAATTGCTGTGCTTTAGAAACCTGAGAGAGCAGAGAATAAAATAAAAAATCCTTACTCTCATGAAGCTTGCACCTGACTAGGGAGGGGGAGTTAATAAAGAATATAAGTAAAATATGTAGTGTGCTCTATGGTGAAAGTGCTACAGAGAAAAGCAAAGCAGGGAAAGAGACCAGAGGGTCAGGGCTAAGACTTCCAGTTTTAAATATGGCAATTAGGGGAAACCCTTCTGAGAGGAGGATACCTATACAGAGGCTATAAATGAGGAAGTGAAGACCTAAGTCATGTTGATGTCTGTGGGAAGAGCACTCCAGGCCACCAAGGAAGCAACTGAAAACACTGTTGTGGAGGCACATCTGGCAAGTCTGAGAAGGAGCAAGATGCCCAGAGAGGCAGGAGCATAGGGGTGTGAGTTTATAGGAGATAAGGTCAGAGAGTTAACAGGCAGCCACACATTCTATAGGGACTTACAGGCCATTCACTGTAAAAACATTGGTTCCTAAAATGAGTTATATGGGAGATATTGGAGAGTTTTGAGCAGAGGAATGATATGATCTGACTGGTAAGTTTTCCCAGGATGCCTATTACTGCAATGTTGAGAATTCACAGAAAGAAGCATGAAGACCACTTAGGAGGCTATTGCAATACTCTGGGCAAAATCATGGTGACCTGAGCCAGAAACGTAGCAGCAGCAAACATGGTGAGACATGATGGAACTCTGGATATTATTTGAAGACGGAGTTAGTAGTATTTGTCTTTTAATAGGATGAGATTGTGTGTGTGTGTGTGTGTGTGTGTGTGTGTGTGTGTGTGTGTGTGTGTGTGTTTGTGTGTGTGTGTGTGAGAGAGAGAGAGAGACAGAGAGAAAGAGGAGTAAAGGGTGACTCCAGGTTTTTTTATCTGAACAAGTGGAAGAATGAAGCCATTCTTCACTAAGACAGACTATTTTAGAAGGTTTGGGGGGCAGGTGAGTTTGGGAGTTCAGCTGGGGAGTTGGGGTATGCTGCCCTTGAGATGCCTATGAGACATGCATGTGGAGATGTTGAGTGGGAATTTGAAGTTGAGAAGCTAGATCCTAGCTGGAAACTAAATCTGAGAGTCGCCAGCATAGAGGCAGCATTTAAAGCCTTGAATCTGACTGGGATTACCAAGAAGTAGATGTAGAGACAAAATAGATGCAGTCCAAGGACTCAGTCCTCGGTTTCTACGTCATCAAGACATTGGTGAACAAGAAAGAAATGACCACACAGACTGAAATAAGTACCTGGTGAGTTACAGGAAAGTCAGGTGAGTGTGGAGTTTTAGAAGCCACAGCAAGGAGAAGTTAAGAATGAAATGTGTCAGATGCTGTTGATAGGTTAAGTAGCATGAAGATTGAGAATTTTACTATTGGATTAGTAATAATACAGTCATGGTGAAAATGACAAGAGCAAGAGGAGTTTCTGCAAAGTGGTGGAAGCAAAAAAACAAAACAAAAAAAAGAGATACTGGAAAAAGTAATATTGACCATGCAAGAGAGAGGGGAAATCAGCTGGACCAATGCTCTGAAGCAGGCAAGAGATGATGATATCCATTGCAAAGTTAAGTTAATCTTAGCTAGGAACACAGATAGTTAATAGTAATGAGAGAGAAGAGGAGAAAATAGGCAGAAAATAGGTGAGTGTGTATAGTAGAAAACTTTTGGAAGTCATCTTCTGATTGTTTCATTTGTCTCAGGGAAAATGAGCAGAAAGTTCAGGAAGTTCAGGGAAGGATGACCAGAGAATCTTGGGTTTCCTGTGATAAAGACATCAACATTGATAAGAAGGATGATGAAATTTGTCCTGATGGTCCCGAGTCTGGTACAGTCTAGTCAGTATTGGGACAGGAGGAAAGGATGGATCTTACCTGGATTTTCAAAGATTTGGCACTTTTCACTTGAGCCTTGGTAATGGAGGTATAAAGGTCATAGGAGCAGGCTTATTCCTAGCATCGGGGGGATCCTTCTGGACTCTGAAGTTAAAAAGCTGGAGAGGAGTAGAGGGCCAGCTCACATTGTGAGGCTTCCCCTTGGCCCTATTAGTGGAGGGTGCTCTTCCCCAGTCCTTGGCTTCGTAGTTATTTAATACTTGGACAAGCAAGATCTTTAAATTTAAAGACAAGAGCTATTGATCTGAATAAAACACAGAAAGATTTATACAATAAAATAATGCTACAATAGTAATATTAAGTGTCAGAAGACATAGGTACAAAAGGCTAATAAAGTGTACAGATGTAGAGAGCTTCTGTTTTGGATTGGTTTCTCATTTGTACTTATTTGATTCATAGCATGAGGTCAGTCCTTTTCCATTTCAATTCAATCTATTTCTATCATTTAAAGATTATCTAAATAGGACAGATAATTTTGAGAACTTAGGGAAATTATTCACCATTTACGTGGGGCTGCAAGTTGCTCATTGAACATAGAAAGGTTGGATTTGACAAGATAAAGCAGTATTCAGCCAATTAATTATGTAAATGTAACTATAAAATAACCAGACTGATTTGCTGATGCTGAGCCAGTGTTATTATTTTAAAGTCAGAGATCTTATATTGTATATTCATTTTATAAAATAGCAAGGCTTGCTATGGATCGTCATGTGAAAGTGAAAATAATATCATTTGATTTTTAAACAGGCTCATCACTAATATTCCCAGATAAGTGGTAATAATAATGATAATAAGCAGTTTTTACATGTGTACTATGTACCAAATATACTGTCGTCATTCTTTAAAACAATTCTGGGATATAGGCATTATTATCCTATATTTTAGATAAGAAAACTTAAGATTAGATAGCTTAGTAACTTGTCAAAACTCAAGCAGTTATGAAATGATACAGCAGGGACTCAAATCCAACTCTGCTTTCAATGTCTGTGCTAATAACAACCAAACTATGGTGTTGTTTCAATTTCTATGTTGAACTTCTCACTCTAGACAAAGCAGTCAGGACCGCTTTATGAGTAAGCAGGGTAGATAATTACTTATGCACAAAAGATTAAGTCTACTTCCTCTCAGCTCATCAGTATAATTTCAGTCTTTTGGGTCATGGTGTTTTAGTCTTTGAGGATCCATTTATGTTTAAAATGCTATTACTTGTGGAAAGGGTCATTAATTTAGCCATTATCAGCTAACATCTGTATTATTAGTCAACCACATTGCATTAATTGCCAGACAGTTTGACTCCCCCAAGAGGGAAAATATTTATCCCAGATAAGACCTGGAGGTTGGAGAGATCACCAGGAAATGTGTTAAGAGAAAGGAAATGTAGACTGGTAGGGAGGTTGTAGGCCAGAAATTTTACCTACTTCAGAATTTGACTCAGTCTCCTGTTTCAGGTCAGATTAGATAATTTTACAGCTAGAGTGGCACTTATAGACCAAGCACTTCAATATTCTCATTTTATAGATTAGAAAATCGAGTCCCAAGATCACACGGTGGGATAGACAGAGAGGTAGAATTATAATTTATAGAGTAGATCCCTTCCCATTATAACACTGCCATATTAGGTTGTTGTCAGGTTATAACCTTTGAACCTTAATACATTCACTCTCCTCTATTTTGGAGTCTGAGCTATGAACCTCTTTTTCCTTCTTTTCCTCATTTCATTTAGGGTTTCTTTGACCCGAGATGCCATGAACTGCTCTTTTGTTCTTATCTTCCCTCAACCCTTTGTGAGGTATCAAATCCAATTCCACTAATCTAGAAATTTTATCTCAAGAACTATGCAAAAGAGAATCAGTTACTATCACACTAATAGGTCCAGAAAAAAGCACACAAAGCTAAATAGCACCATCTTGCTTGAAACAGTTCTAGTTGTCAGTATTAGGGATCTTGTCAGAAGTCAGAAAATGCACAAACAGCAATCCCAGAAATGCTGAGAGGCTAGCTGAAACTCACCTTTTTCCAAAATCTTACTTTCTTCCAAAGAGAATTCAAAATATTCTTTGTTCTAATTTTCTGGGAAGATTTTGATTTGGGGGATATGAGTGGAAAACAGTGAATATGCAGTAGTAGGTACTAAATACATAAAGAATCAGCTTTTGTTTTAGAATCTACATATAGAAGCCTATGAAATCTTTTAACCAAGTAGTTTTAACTATCCACGACCAAACAGAAAACCTCAACAGCTCATACTACCATTCATAATTCTATTAATTACCAAACTTAATGTGTTATGCAAATTCTACCAAAGAAATAATAAAACTGATCTCATAACCAATGATGATTCATCTAATCAAGTTTCTAAATCCTGCTTCATCTACTTGAACACTAAAGCAAGACAGAAATGAATAGACTTAATGTCCTTCGAGGTTATGTAGAATTTGATGCTATTGATGGGAATTTACCTATGGGGGTTAGTCAATAGGTCATTTGTCTGAGAAAGTGGTAGCCGGATAGACAATGAACTTTGCAACTACATCTGGTTCTCACTTTGAAGTCTAGTTTAAAATCAGTGACCAAAATGAAAACAATGTTTAGTATCGCATTGCAATTTATATAGGTGGCTGACCTGTGACAAGAAAGGAAGAGATGAATCTGAATGTGGACTACAGGATTTTTAAATATGCTTGCAACAGAATCTAATCTGATCCCTGAAGGCATATTTTGTGTATAGAGGACTGAGAAGAAAGGCTACCCTAATACTAGTTAAACTCAGATGGTGACAGAAAATGTACTCACGTAGATTCTGATGTGTCTCCTTTGTCAAACTGAGTTCAATTATGGCTCAAATTAATTTGATAAAAATGCAAAAATGATTTTAAACTTATTAGAAACAAAGGAGAATATGCCTGTAAATCAACAGATATTGATGTATTTCTCAAAGACTTAAAATAATAACAAACACATCAAGCAGCGTGAAGACTTTAAAGTTTCTTTCCAGTTTGGTCTAACTTTCAGTCTGCATCTTAGATCTATTACTAAATGAGAAAGTAAATCTGACCCCCTTGTAGAGTTTACTACTGATAGAGAATGGTATGTCTATAGAAAACTAATCTGTGTAATATGTAATCAAGAAGTGGTGGAATCAGAATCTTGCTAGTTTAGATGCATAATGGAGTACATTATTTTTAAATTTTATCTAGTTTTTTTTTGCTATATATCTGTACCCATTAAATATAAAATAATGACTTTATGTTTACAAAATGTATATAATTATACATGTTATTCTTGTCATCCAGAGAGTAGGCAACATGGGTATGGTAAGGTGGAGTCATTCAGCTCATTAGTATAGTCATGGAGAAGTTCAGATAATTTTTTTTTGTATTAGAATTGTTTCTTTAAATATTAATTATATTTTAATTACTGTGCTGAGAGTAAACAAACTTTTCTTTAATTAAAATCAACTTAGCTTCTTATAAGACTTCATCCTTCCTCTATAAAATTCCCAAGTTTATTTAAGAAATTCCCACCAGCTTTTGGATCTCTGGGTGTTCTTCAGGTACACAACAATGATTAAAATATAAAGCATAGAAATGATAAATTATTGAGATGAATTAAAAAATAACCTTGACTCTGGTGTTTTTAATTCATCTTTAAACCTGAATGCATCTTACTAGACTGATCAAAATAAACACATTTAGAATAGGAGGAGAAGTCTTAAGATTCAGTTAGAACTAGTGAAAGATTTCTGTGAATTTTTTTGGAGACAAAATGTAATTGATTTAAGGATGGGGAAGTGGAGGTAAAGACAGGAAGTAAACCTTTATTCAAAGTGATTGTTTTTAAATAAAATAAATATCACCCTTAATTCTGCTGTCACAGTTGAGAGTGATAGAGGATAACATTTATGAGTAGTGTATATGGCAACCATCTGTATTCACAGACATAACTTACCATTTCATGAGGATCTGACATCTACTACTTAAATACGAGGTGGTATTTCCATTTTGGCTATATTCATTAGAGCTAACTGGGTGGTTATATAGCACCAAAAATGAAGGGGGGAATGTCAGCCCAATGGAGAAACTGCCAACCTTGTTCTGTTGGTCTATTAGGTCCCCCTCAAAGGTGGGGTGGTATTGCTACTGCCAGTGTGGCAAAATGAGGACACTGAGCAGAGAAACTAGTAAGTCAGTCAGTCTACCTGTTGAAGATACAGTTTTTTTTTTGTTTGTTTGTTTTTGTTTTTGTTTTTTTTTTTTGAGACGGTGTTGCACTCTGTTGCCCAGGCGGGAGTGCAGTGATGCAATCTTGGCTCATTGCAATCTCTGTTTCCTGGGTTTGAGGTATTATCCTGCCTCAGCCTCCTGAGTAGCTGGGATTAGAGGCACATGCCAACATGCCTGGATAATTTTTGTATTTTTGGTACAGTCAGGGTTTCATGATGTTGATCAGTTTGGTCTCAAATGCCTGACCTCAAGTGATACATCTGCGTTGCCCCTGCAAAGTGCTGGGATTATAGGCATGAGTCACTGTGCCCGGCAGAAAATACAGTTTTTGATTTTATATTTGTATGCACAGGAATGGATTTTCTGCTAAGAAACCCTTTACATTTTACCAATGGAAACAGACTCAATGGCTTAGAGAACATAGAATCTTTGTTTTGTGCAAGTAAAGAAAGGAACCTATACAATTATGTCTTACCAAGGGAAAAGGGGAAAGGTAATGTTTCCAATAAAATAAACAGAGGACACTATATAATTTTGGAAATAAGGAGCATATAGGTTAAACTATTAGAAAAGAGAAAATAATATAAATTGAGGAATGGACTTTTGATCTTTCAGAGAAAACAATGTAAATTAAGGGATGAACTTTTGATCTTTCATATTTGTTATAAGCCAGGCACTTAATTTTAATGATGTGGGTTTCTTTTTTTTTTTTTTTTTGCCTCCCTCTCCTTCCTTCTTCCCCACCCTCCTCTGCTCCCTTTCCTTCCTCCTACCCTCCCTCCCTCTCTTCCTTCCTCCCTTCTTCCTTCCTACCCTTATTTATTTTTGTTTGAAGGTAGGGGTGAGAGAAACATTGGAACATGAGTTGTCAAGAGAAAATAGATAAGAGAGCAGGCATAAAATTTTCCTCCCATTTTATTTGACAGAAAAGAATAAAAGATGGTAAAGGAAGGTAATAACTATTGACCCTCAGTATTAACTTTGTTCTCTTGGGTAAGCCCGTAATTAGGTTGTTCTTTAAAATGCACATTATGTAGTTAGCAGCAGACTCTAGCTTAGATCAGATAACTCCTTGTGTAGGCAGCTTTTAAAATGCACATCATGTACCAAAATAACTTTTCTGGTCTATTGGGTAAATATGTATTAAAGTAATTTTTAAAATACTTATGTACTCAATAGGCTGGAAGTGGTCAATGGTTTAATGAATAGTCATACATTTTAAAAAATGTATTATTATTTACGCACTGACCTGAGTGAGAAAGTCTTAAAAATAACATATTTCTGTTGACTGTGTAATTCTGCAGTAAAATCTTAAAAGTATTTCAGGAGAACAGGAGCCAATTTTAAAATTACGTTATCTCATCCTCTCTTCACCTCATTTTTCCTGCTTGCTCTTCCTCTTATGGGATGTATTTTAATAGTCCCATTTGATAGCCTCCCTGCTGGCCTGATTTCATTTTCATAGATTAAAGCTGATTTACATTCTAATTGTAATTTTAGTGTAGAATTTATCCTATGTTGATTGACAGTGTCTGGCACATAGTAGGCACTTAGTCAATATCTATTGAATGGCTTCTTTTCATATTTTTGTGTCCATTTTGCAAACAGACACTATAACCTTGTGCCTACTATATGCTGAGCACAGTGTAAGAAATCACTCAGAAGTTTTTCTCTTACACAAAGGTCTTATATAGATCCAGATTCTACTTTCAGCTTTGTCATTTATTAGCTGCCTCTGATGAATTAGCTCTCTCTCTCTCTCCGCATCAGTTTTCTCATCTACAAAATGGGAACAATAACTCCAATCTTGCAGATTTCTTAATGGGATCTGTTGAAACTCTATTTGCAAAATACTAAGCACAATAACTGATGCCTATAAGCCCTCAGCAATGCCTTTTCTCTCTCCACCTGAATTCCCACCCAGAAGCATGGGAAATGCTCATTTCTAGGGAGCAGAAGTTTCCAAACTTCACAGTGCCCTAATCACAAATATCAAGAAGAAAAAATTAACAATCCAATACATAGGCATCATCCTCTGGTGTGAGGAGCATAATTCTTCAATAATTTTCCAAGTCCCATTTCCAGACTACGACCCCCTGTGGGCACCGATCTCTACCGTCAGCATTATCCTTGTCGATTCCTCTTGCCTCTCCTCCCAGGGTGGTTCCACCCCAATATTTGGGTTATTTTCTTCCCTTCTCCTCACATATCCCATGGGAGTTTTTCTTTTCTTTTCTTTTTTTAAAGTCAGCCTTCAAGATCCCTTCCGAATTTCAGAAAATTCCACAAATAAACAAACTCCCCTCCCAAGAGTCAGGTTTTCTAAGAGCAAACAGGGGTAATGATATCTGCTGCAGCACAACACAGTAAATAGGGTTTTGAGAATAAGCATTATTAACATGCTCACTGAGCTGCCTCAAATCCTATTTAGAGGAAGGCATGGCATAAATAAATAAACACGCTCCCTGGATCCTTACTGTCTGAGGTTTAGTGAGCTACTTCAATCTTGGAAAGGCATTAAAATTGCTGGTACATAATTGGATTTGCTTTGCTATTAGGGTACAGATTTCTAACTTTTTCCATGTAGGTCACATTCATGAAGCAGAAGCCGTCTTATTGTGATAGAAATGCTATCAGCGATGTGACTCTTGGGGTCACATGAAGTATAGAGAAGGGGAACCAAGGGATGCAAATCCTCGTGTTCCCACTTACTCTTAATGTGTGCCTGTTTTTTCAGCAGATGCTGGGAAAGTGGATAGGCTAGTAGTTCAAGGGCTCGTTGTTATTGTGTTGGCAAAGGATGTCTATACTTTACATCTTCCATAGTCTTGGATTAGAAGGCTTTAACTTGTTAAATGATCTTATTTGAAATGCAAATCTAATCTGTAACTTACTTTTACCTGTTGTAAGTTTATTGTTAGATATTTGGCCTGGTGAGCTGTTCTAAATTGTGTTGCATTTAGCTATACATGACTGTTTTTAATAAGAAATTATTATTTTTTAAACCATCAGCAGCAGAAAGCAGTTTTCCCTTCCCAATAGAAATGGAGAGATAAAGGAAAGTTAGAAAGTTTGCCAAAAGTCTATTTAAAGCAAAAGTTAGAACTATCCAAAAAAAGGTGATGTACTGAATATATCCTTTTAGAGATAAACTTGGGTCTAACCACAACTTTGGGGCATATATAAGCCGATGGACAACGAGAACGAGCAGAGGTTCAATGGGGACATCTTAGTTTCAAGGTCTGCTGATGGGTAGATTTAAAGGGAAAGAGTGAGTACAAATTTAGAAGGAAGCCTCAAGTTTAGGCTCTGATCTTCCATAGAGGGAGTCCAATTTAATTAGCAGAAATATAGTTCAGTTTAGAGATAACTAGGAAGATATAGCCTGCCCTGTTTGTTAATAGAATAGCTTATCTCCTTCAGCATAGCTGAGAGAACAGATATCAGAGAAATTAAGTGAAAAATGTACCCCTGCAGCAGTAGACATTGGTATAACTGAAACTTTTCTCAGTGTAACTTCAGAGGCTCTTGCTTCAGGATAGTAAAGAGGTTTTCCCAGAGTACTCATTGAAAAATATGGGTTGAGGTGGTGAGGAGTTAACATGTATAGCATAGATACTGTTTAAAAATAGGGGCATATAAAAGGGACCTAGGAGAAGGTGCAGAGAAGATTGTTTTACAAGAAAGGTGGGTGCATACCTAAGGCAAGGATATTATATGATGCGCGGGGATGACCTAGATGCACTCAAAGTCTATAATCTCAGATAAGAAAGATGGTTCTAGAATCAAGACTAAGGTCACATATAGCCCCAGGGAAACCAAGATTCTTAAGATAAATGTGAACAAAATAGCAAAAATGTGGAGATTTCTCTGTCAGTGGAATACCGATAGCCATACTTCAACACAACTTGCTGAAGGAATCTTTAAGGAAAAGTCAAATCTGAACATACAATGTGTACAACGTACAAATTACACCCTCAACATCCTTTGTGACCATTTCTGGAAGCGTATCTTTCTTGTCCTTTTGATTCATTTAGAAGATCTTTTTGTTTTGTTTTGTTTTGTTCACCCACTCCTGTATAATTTTATTTTTAATTTTTATATTAAAATTGATTAATTTAGAATAGGGGTTCTCAACCAGAATCACCTGCAAGGCTTTTTTTTTTTTTTTTCAAAATAGTTGAAGTTTGAGGTTGGAACATGTATATATTTATAAAGCTTTCTAGATCATTTGGATATGTAGCTTCTGTGGGTCAGAAGTCCAGGCATGGCTAGTGAGTCTTACTAAGGCTCAAATTAAGGGGTCAGTGGTCTATAGTGTCACCTGAGGCTTGACTGAAGAAGCATTTGCTTCCAAGCTCACATACTTTTGGGCAACATTTAGTTCATTGTGGGTAGTTGAATTGAGAGCCTCAGTTTTTTGCTCACTGTTGATGTGGGGCTGCCCTCAGTTTCTAGACTGTGTATTTCTTTCCAACATGACTTCTCACTCTTTCAAAACCAGCAAGGAAGGACTCACTTTCCCAATATGAGCGTTACTTATAATCCCATGCATACAATCACCTTTGCTGTATTCAACTAGTTAAAAGCAAGGCACAGGTTCTACTCACTCAAAAGGAGGGATAATCAAAGGTGTAAATATCAGAAGGCAGTATCATGCAGGTCATCTTAGAGTCTGTATACCATACCTATTATCTAAAATCCTTGCAATGTCTTTAATTTTAATCGCTAAAAGATGAATGAAGGATTTTAATGTATTCATTCAACAGATATTTCATATGCCAGGTACTATCCTTAGATACAGTTCTTGCCTTTTGTAACATATCTATAAACAATTATAATAAAATATAGTAAACTCTGTAAGAAACATGGGGAGAGTCTAGGCATGCCTGATGTTGACGGATTGATTTTTATCATTAAATTTGGGCAAGATTCTAGGATAGATTATTAAAAGGATGATTCAGTACACTGTGAGTGAAAAACAGCATGTACCAAAAACATCAAAGGTTAGGGGACCACATTAGGCCACACTGGCCTCATTTGCCATAGGAAGGTATGTCAGGATAAAAATGATAAGCTTAGAATATTTTGGACCAAAATGTTTGGAAAGAGGTTCTTATTGTGTCCATCTGAAAATAGTGGAGAAATCCAGTATGATACAACTAATGAAATTAATAACTAGTGGAAGAAACAAGCTTCGAGGATACTAATCAGCATTGCTCAATCAATGAACCCATGCCAGCCTGGAGGACAATCTTATTGTCTGTGAAATAGCTCTAGCCTTGTCTTGCTTCATGGCTGATGTGGATGAATACAGGGGTGGCACAGAGCAGAGATGAGCAGTGACTACAAATGATGTGAGAATCAAAATAAAACCTGGTGGTAAGTGGTGACAATAAATCAATTCCAATAGGATGGACATTTCTAGTGATCAATAGAACATTCTTCTGTTAGGGCCAAAAGTTGGCAGCAAGTATAAATTTGTAAAACATGGCATGTCAATTTTAAAATTTTAGGTTATTCAAATTAAAGGTGGGCTATTTTGTGATATAGATTCCACAAAGAATAATTTAAATAGCAAATAGTAAAAATGCATTTATTTGAAACATAGCATCTAGAGTGACAGAAAATAGTTTTGATCTCCTAGTTTCTGAGATTTCATATGAAGGATTTCACCTGCTTTAGGGATGGCTTTTAAAAGCAGTTCTGAGCTGGGCACAGTGGCTCACACCTGTAATCCCAGCACTTTGGGAGGCCGAGGTGGGGGGATCATCTGAGGTCGGGAGTTCGAGACCAGCCTGTCCAAGGTGGAGAAACCCTGTCTGTACTACAATTACAAAATTAGCTGTGTGTGGTGGCACATGCCTGTAATCCCAGCTACATAGGAGGCTGAGGCAGGAGAATCGCTTGAACCCGGGGGGCAGAGGTTGTGGTGAGCCGAGATCTCGCCATTGCACTCCAACCTGGGCAACAAGACTGAAACTCCACCTCAATTAAAAACAACAACGAAACAACAAAAGTAGCTCTGCTGTAACGTGTTCAGAGGGCAAGGACATGACTGGTGAGAGTAATTAGAAACTGCCACAAGAAAACAGATTTGAAGAATGAAGTGTTGGGCCTGGAATAGGGTCTCTTAGAAGGACATTTACTTGAAATATTTGAAAGACCATCTTGAGTGAAGCAAATTGAATTTGTTTTAAATAGCGCCGCTGGAGAGACATGAGACTCATTTCTGAAAGTTGCCATGAGACTAATTTTGGAGTGATTTCTTACACTCTGAATTCTCTAAAGTTGAAACAGGTTGCTTTGAAAAGTGAGTCACTAACTGGGTCTAATCATGTGCTGGCAAGCTTCATAGGGTGTTACTGATCGGTTTAAGAACTGGATATGTAGTTGGGCTAAGGAATGAAGTATATGAAGTCCTTTCAAAAACCATGATTAGCAGTTTCAAAGCACTGTCATCTGTGGAGTTTTAAAAGGTCATATGCTTCTTCATCTAACTTCTTCTCCAGTCCCATTGAATAATCAATGAGAATTATTCTATGCTATTTCTATAGAATTATTTCCAGCATTTAAAATAGTTCCTAGGGTAATTTGCAGGCCAATGAGTTGGCTGACAAGGGTTTGAAGGAATATTTAAAAAATATCTTGCACTAAAACATACATCAACTACACTTACTTTGGTGGTAAACATGGTGTAATCGTATGTTGACTCCAATTCTTTCTAACAGAAGATTGTAATGTGACAGCCATTTAAAGTAAGAGGTTTGGATTGAGAAGAAAAATACCAATACTCAACTTGTATAAGAGGAAGGAAATGGGAATTCAGAAGGTTATAGGTGAAGATATGTTGAAGACAAACTTCCTTTCCTTCTACACATCCCCCAGGAAACACTTAGAACAATGTAGTTAGTTAAGCAAAATAGAGATGTGCCGATTTTCGAGGTTCTTTAATTTATCAACTAATCTAATGTTCTTGCAACTGCCTTCCCTGTGCCATCAGGGCACAGAAATGATAATGTACTTCATTGTCTCTACTTTAGTCTAATTTAGGTCTTCTCCCTGCTTTCCCCTTCTGCAAAGATGACTTACATGATGATGACAGCATTGATATGTGAAAGACTGGAAGAAACAAAATTTTTAACGATGACAACCTGTAAAGAATCAAAGCACTTTAAGAAATCTGAAAAAATTAACAAGAACAGCTTTTATGCAATAAGGACTATGCAAATTATAGCAAAACTTCTGACATTTAGAACTTTTACAAAATTAGAAAGCCTCACAAACTACTATCAATCAAATCATCATACTTAGAGGTAAAAGGGAAACTAGGCATCATCTCCACTGATCACACTATTATTTCCTTTTCCTAAATGAAAAGGAAAGCTTTCTTGACCAAGTAAGTACTGCTTTATTTATATTCTGAGGTGTAGATTTCTTATCTCCTGGTGGATTGGCTTAAGTCACTACCAACTACTTCAGCACTAATCTAGTCAATACCCTTTGTTTTATAAATGAGGAAATAAACAGAAATGCCTTAACATTCTTCAAATAAATGTTTATTGAAGTATCTGGCACCTGTGTAAAAGTTAACTAGACCACTTTTGTCACTGTCCTAGGATTTTGGTGGCCGAAGTAGGGTATTATTTCCTCTCTCAGCTATTTGGAAAAAGAAAAGATAGCCTCCTATTTCAAACTGATTTGCTCATGGACCCACCATCTTTTCAATTAATTTGAAAGTAAAATTGTAATTTAGCTTTGAGTTGATGCATTCTTAATGGAATCCATGTTAACATGCTCTATTAAACAAAAATATATCACATTTACAAATACTCTTGTATATCTTATTACTGCATTATTTCATACACCCAGTTGAGTCTTTGGTAAGTTAAAAAATTATATGACTAAAAAAATTAAAAAAATATATATCTACCCCCCCTTAAGAAAAAAATCTAAACAACTCTTGGGCCCAAATTGTAAAAGACCTTAAAAAATACTTTGCGCTGAATTACAATATACTATATAACGAAATCAGTCCAATGCAACTTACATCACACTTAAGATAAATTTATAGCTTAGTATATTTATCAGAATACAACAAGGAATAAAAATTAGATAAGCTTTTTTCTCAGGAGGATAGAAATGGATGATAAATATAAACCTAAAGAAGTAGAAATAAAAGAAACAATAAATATAAAAGGCATAAATCACCCTATCTAGAGAAGAATATCTAAATAAATGATTAGCAAGACCAACAATTATTAAGGTAAGAAAACTAAAAAGATTGGCAGATTTCTGGCAAGACTGACTGGGAAAAAAATATGGAATCAGAAAGGAAAATAGCTACAGATAAAAATATTTCAACTCACAGCTGAATGTCAGCAAATTTGGAAATTTTAAGAAAACATATACATTTCTGGAAAAAAATTATACTTATCAGTATTGGCCAAAGAAGATACACACATTTTAATTAAACATAGAAGAGTTCAGTGGAATAATTTCGATTAGATTATTTTAAATTATAACAAGAACCGCACTATTTCTCCACCCCTTAAAAGTACTAGACATAGATGGTTTTATAAGGAGGCCCTACGCAATTTTCAATAAATAGATCATTTTTCTCTCAAACATATTGTTTTATAGATTAAAAAATACAGTTGCTCAAATCATTTGAAATGTAGTCTAATCTTCAAAACCAGATGAGAACAATATAAGAAAAGCTAATTATTGGCCATTTTTACTTATCAAAATAGAGATATCAAATCTATATAAAATGTTAGCTAGAAACACCTAATGGTATGTTATATCAAGATCAAGTAGGATTTGTGTCAAGAAGGCAATGCAAGATGGTTTAAAATTGGAAAATCTGTTGATATGGTTTACTACCTATTCATAAGAAAGGCAAAAATTTATATGACCTTCTAAATGCATGTAGAAAAAACATTTGAAAGTTTCATATCTATTGAGGATAATGTGAGGGAAATATTTAAAAAGCATTTGATAAAGTTATAATATCTACTTATGGTAAAGTGGGGATGAAATTTAATATCTATTTATAAGAATGTAATTTCTGCACAGTTAGGGTTTTTCTGAGAAAATTTAACTAAAGTTTGGGACCTGGGTTAAAAGAGCAATCTTTATAAGTCAATTTGTGACTGATCAGCAAGAGAGCACTCCAGGGAGACTTACTTCCCTGCAAATATGTGTTTATCTCCAAAGGGGGGATATAACTGGAAGACATGGAAACATTGCTGGATTGTAAAGCTGGAGATACCTTTCTTACCTTTTCCTTAAATTTATTTACATTCCAGAAAGTAAGGATCCAGGATTCTTCTCAATAAATTTGCAAGGAGATGCTCTCAAAGGAAGTGGGAAAGTATGCATGCAAGCATCCAGAGATGTATTTTCAAGGTTCCTTGCCTACAGAAGGTCCCCTACATGTTGGAAAATATATAGCTCTTATCATGTCACCTTCAAGAGTTAAGAATTGAGACAAAGGGGACTAGTGTGCTTTTTATTATGTAAGTATAATAGTTAAACTGCTATGCTCCAGAAGCCTGTGTTGGCATTTAAGAAAATATTAATAAATATAGATATTAAAATGTATCAGATAAACACTCTCAGATAACCAGGAATAAAATGGGACTTCCTTGATCCAGAAAAGATTACCTACCAAAACCCAACACTGATCATTGGACCCAATGGAGAAGACTTAGAATTGTCCTATTTAAGCCTTAGAATAAAGCAAGAATGTCTATCTTTGCTGCTATTAATTTCAACAAAGCAGTAATAATTTACCAATGCAGTAATAATTTACCAACACTGTTTTCGTTTTTTAATATACATTAAATTATTTAATAATCACATGAACCTATGAGGAGGTCCTATCATTAGCTCCATAATTCAGATGAAAATATTTGGGACTCAGAGATGTCAACTATCTTGTTCAAGGTTATACAGCTAATAAGCATAAAGGTTGGGAAGTTTGGCTCCTAAGTCTCCACTTGTAGCACACCTTACATAAACGATTCGAAATATGGAAGCGATGACACTAAACTATTATTTTCATCAATAACAAACTAACAGGATAATGAGATAGCTGAGCAAATTTCTAGGATGTAAAATCAACATACAAAAAACAATAGTATTCCTTTTTGATAGTAGAAACAGATGATGTAATATATAATAAAATATCAATTATAGCAATAAATATTTAGGAAGTAGTTGCTAGGTTAAAAAATGGCTATATAACATGTTCATGAATGAGAAAGTTTACATCATAAAGATGTTAGTCCCCCAAATTAAACTATAAATGTTATGAAAAGTTTTCAAAATCCCACTGAGAATTGAGTAAAATAACCCTAAAATTTATAGAATACTAAGTGTTTCTGAATAGCTAAGACACTTTACACCCACAAAAGTAAAAGAGGGAGAAACTTACCTGACCAGATAATAAGATATTGTTTTACTGCATAATTAGATGAGCATATTATGTGTGTGTATGTATACACACATATGAAACAGTCATATGAGAATATACATGTGTATATATATACATAGATATGCACATATACATAGACAGTAGTAGTTACTTCATAACTTAGAAAAATATTATTAATAAATGCTACTCAGAAGTGGGCTTCATTCTCCCACCTATAAAAATTAAATCAAAATTGATTAAAAGCCTGGAAATAGAATGTTATACAAGTAGTATAACAAAATTCAGAAGAATATCATTATGACCTTGGGTCTGTGGAAGATTTCTTAAACAAGAAACAAAAAAAAGCACTAATCACACATACAAAAAGATAGATGGATTTGGTTACAGTAACATTAAACACTTTTGTTTAAGAGATATAGACCAATGGAACAGAACAGAGGCCTCTGGAAGTAAATGCCACACATCTACAACCATCTGATCTTTGACAAACCTGAAAAAAACAAGCAATGGAAAAAGATTACCTATTTAATAAATAGTGTTGGGAAAACTGGCTAGCCATATGAAGAAAGCTGAAACTGGACCCCTTCCTTACACCTTATACAAAAATTAACTCCAGATGGATTAAAGATTTAAACATAAGACCTAACACCATAAAAACCCTAGAAGAAAACCTAGGCAATACCATTGAGGACATAGGCATAGGCAAGGACTTCATGACTAAAACACCAAAAGCATTGGCAACAAAAGCCAAAATAGACTAGTGGGATCTAATTAAACTTAAAAGCTTTTGCACAGCAAAAGAAACTATCATTAGAGTGAACTGGCAACCAACAGAATGGGAAAAAATTTTTACAATCTACCCATCTGACAAAGGGCTAATATCCAGAATCTACAAAGAACTTAAACACATTTACAAGAAGAAAACAAACAACCCCATCGAAAAGTGGGCAAAGTATATGAACAGACACTTTTCAAAAGAAGACATTTATGCAGCCAACAAACATACGAAAAAAGCTCATCATCACTGGTCATTAGAGAAATGCAGATCAATACCACATTGAGATACCATCTCATGCCAGTTAGAATGGTGATCATTAAAAAATCTGGAGACAACAGATGCTGGAGAGAATGTGGAGAAACAGGAACACTTTTACACTGCTGGTGGGAGTGTAAATTAGTTCAACCATTGTGGAAGACAGTGTGGCGATTCCTCAGGGATCTAGGAATAGAAATACCGTTTGACCCAGCAATCCCATTACTGGGTATATATCCAAAGGATAATAAATCATTCTATTATAAAGACACATGAACACGTATGTCCACTGTGGCACTGTTTACAATAGCAAAGACTTGGAACCAACCCAAATGCCCATCAATGATAGACTAGATAAAGAAAATGTGGCACATATATACCATGGAATACTATGCAGCCATAAAGAAGGATGAGTTCATGTCCTTTGTAGGGACATAGATGAAGCTGGAAACCATCATTCTCAGCAAACTGACACAAGAACAGAAAACAAAATACTGCACGTTCTCACTCATAAGTGGGGTGAACAATGAGAACACATCGACACAGGGAGGTGAACATCACAAACCAGGGCCTGTTGGGGGTTGAGGGGCTGGGGAGGAAAAGCAGGGGGTGGGAGGATTGGGGAGGGATAACATTAGGAGAAATAATGTAGATGACAGGGGGGATGGATGCAGCAAACCACTATGGCATGTGTATACCTATGTAACAATCCTGCACAATCTGCACATGTACCCCAGAACTTAAAGTATAATTTAAATAAACACTTTTGTTTAACAATGGATACCATATGTAAACATTAAAAAGCAAGCTAATAACTGTAATAATATGATTTTAAAATATATAAAATAAAAAAAGGATTAATAGCTTAAAAGTGTAAAGAATTCCTACAAATCAGGAAGACATTGTCAAGTAACCCAATATAGAAGTGACCAAATGATATCAGTAGATAATTTTCAGGGGGAAAACTTAAATGGCTAGTCATTTCATGGAGAAGTGCTCACCTTTATTAGTAATCAGACAATGAAAAATTAAAATGAGACATAATTCTGTGCACTCATCAGAGGAGTAAAATTTAAAAAATCAGATAGCATCCAGTACTAGTGAGCATATTACTCGGAAGGAAATGATATTGTGGCAACCGTTCAGGAGACGAGTTTGAACATGAAGTGAAATCAAGTATGCATTATCTCCTGTCCAGAAGGTATTAATACATATCCCAGAGAAGCTCTTAGGTCAGTACCCAAATAAGCATGGATAAGGATATCTATCAGAGAACTATCTTTAATGGTAATGGTGAAGAGTTGGAAACATATCTAATTCATGTCCAAGTAAACATTTTTATATGTGCAAAATAAAATAACAGTTAAAATGTATGAACTAGGACTATGAATATGGATCAATCTGAGATGTTTTCAGGGAAAAGTGAGCAGAATTAGGTGTTAGTATCATTTGGGTAAATACTCAAGTTTGGGTGCTTAGAGTGAAGAAAGGAATAGAATGGGATACTAGGGTTGTGAAGATGAAGGGAATGAAAACACAATAAAATGAAGACATTCATTGATAATTGAAAATAACATGTCACAAACTAGTATTTTATAAATCTAAAAAAAAGAAGGCAAGAACTCTTACAGAGCCTACTGTCTCCAAAAATGTTGTAGACTTTAGAGCATCATTTTATAAAAAGTCCTTTTTCTTTTCCATAACCTTCATGATTGTGAAAAGGTAGCCATATAGTCATAGTGGCAGTATCTTTTCCTTCTAGTAATATACTCATGAGCACTGGGTGCTATCTGTTTTTTAAAGTTTTACTCTTCTGATGAATAAACAAAATTATGTCTCATTTTATTTTTTGTCTTGAATCAAGAAAATAGACCAAGTCACATTCTAGATATTGTCTTGGAGGACTTTAGCTTGGAGAAAGTGTATATAGATCAAGGGTTTAGAAAGCTTTCACATTAACTAGAATAAAAAAAAAATTCAAGAACAGCTTTCACATTAGCTAGAATAAGAGAAAAAATTCAAAAAAATATTCCAAACCCCATGTATAATAATTGAACTGAATCCAGGAACATTTTAAAATTGATGTACAATCAAATCTAAATGATTGGGACTAGATACTAGACAGAGGTCTATGGGTGGTAAAATAAAGACATTGAAAATCAGTAAAGCTACAGTCTGGATTATGGAGGGGATAGTAACAAGAGTAGGAGAAAGAGATAAATATCTGCAAAGATCAAATGGGGTGAATAGAGAGGGAAAGATAAGCAATATAAAAATATATAACATATAAAAATAGGTAAGCTATTTTTGTAAACCCAAACTGAAGCCAGTTTGAGTGAAGCTTCTTTTCCTTCCATCTGGCTTGTTGATTTAGGAAACTCCAATAAGGGAATTACTTCTAAGAAATCTGCTTTTAAACTTTGTAACCTCTAACACAGCATGACCTATTACAAGGATCACTTTCACACCTTGACAAAGACTCTGTCCTTGACCAAAGTTTCAGTAGGCTCTTCAGAGCCCTCGTTTTGACTAGACTTTGTCCTTGGGGATTGTCTTTGGCATGCTGAGCTTAATTTTGGCAAAAATCCAATAAGTCAGTTTACCAAGAATCCTCCCACCACTGATATCTGATCACCTTGGCCTGACTTCAGCCAGAATCTTGTTAAGTCAGTTTATCATGGGTCTTCATAAACTTGGTATCTCCTCTTGGAAATTTTCAATTTTTTGACCCTCCTCATTCTGCTTATTGTCTGGAATCCCAGCTGTGTTGCTATATTTGGAGTTGAGCCTAACCTTCGCTATTGCAATTGTCCTAAAACAGTCTGCCTTACTGTTTTAACAAGTGTCAGAATAATTTTGTCATTAATACCTTAAAACGAAGAGTAATCATGGGAAGTGAAGGTAGGGTGGTTTGGGATTGTAGGGGATAAGGTTTTACTGTTCGAGGTAGGGAAGAGATCTAACAAATTCCCAGGAAATTCCCCTTTGTAAGAGTGTCACTATTAGACATATATACCGTGACTGTAAGGAAATACAAATCGTATCAAACGTGGGCACAATTGTATCTCCTTGGACCTCTGGAGGAAAATGTATAGGTACAACGATTGTGTTAGAAGACATTTTTCTTTATTCCCTCTGTATCAGGGTCATACGCTATTAATAGTTAAATGCTGATCACAATGATTTTTATCCCCCATATTTACAATGATAGTGGTCTCTTAAGAGGAAGGAGCTTTTGAAGTAGTTCCAAAGAAACTCTGCCTCCTCAGTAATCTCCAGAGGCCTTCTTTGACCTTTCCTGTAGTGCTGTGACTTGTTGACAGAGAGTCCGAAAACAGGATAACAGTGAAGAATTCTGCCTCTTCTTGTCATGTTTCTGGACGTTTGCCTCTCTGGGAGTTCCCTTTCTTTGAGCTCTAGTGGTGGAGTGAAGGATTTTGCTCTTTGCAAAAGCTGCCCACCTTCTGGCCAGATGTAAGTGCCTATCCATATTGCAACCCCTCTGGAGGTGAAGAGGAAAGTAAACACTTCTGCCTACTGAGTCTGGTTTATGTGATTGATGCTGGGACTTCCAATTTCCAGGACAAATGATGCATTAGTGGAAATGGGCACACAGGAAAGCTCAGTGCCAATGAGTTAAGTGCCCATCACTGTACTCAGTGAACAGTTTGCTGATCTCAATTGTAGGCAATTAACAGTGATTAGCAAGTGTGTGCTTGGTGGGTGGCACAATGAGATTCTTCTTATTGATGAGAGAAACTCACAAACAACCCAGAGAGATACTGCTATGAAAATGCAACCAGAAAGCTCTGTAACTGTGCAAGAGCATCTGACCAAAGCAGGACTCTTGTGAATGTTTTAATTTCTCTTCTTAAACCTCTCATTAACTCTCAAACAATCCAGTAATATGCGGGGAGGGCCAGATACTTGTTTAGAATCAGATATTCTTTATGCATCCTGAGTTAGAGAAATTAGAATGAGAAGAAATAAATCCCTACAAAATTGTGCAACCCTGGGGAGTTCAGCTATTTCTTACTTACTTTGTTATTTCCTTCTGACCTAGCACAGTGCCTTGAACCTAGGAGATTTCAGTGAGTGTTGAAGAAAGTGAATTGGAATGAGGTCTCCTACCAGCTACTGATTATCATGTTAGCCTCCTCTTGTCCCTTGTCCCTTCCATTATTCTATATTTTGCTTTTCTTTCTCTCTTTCTCTCTGTCTTTCTCTCCCCTTCTCTCTTTCTTTCTTTTTGATGGAGTCTCCCTCTGTTGCCACGCTGGAGTGCAGTGGCATGACCTCAGCTCACTGCAACCTCCACGTCCTGGCTTCAAGCAATTCTCCTGCCTCAGCCTCATGAGTAGCTAGGACTACCATCATGTGCCACCATGTCCAACTAATTTTTGTATTTTTAGTAGAGACAGGGTTTCACCACATTGGCCAGGATGGTCTTGATCTCTCGAACTCATGATCAGCCCACCGTGGCCTCCCATAGTCCTAGGATTACAGGTGTGGGTCACCGTGCCCAGACTTTTTGCTATCTTTTCTTCTCTCCCATTTACAGAATTATCATTACTATAGTTGAGATATGTTTCTTTGCTTTAGATATATTTAAGAGATAGTAGAAAGTAATTTGTATTTGCCCACTAACTTTTATTATAATTTCATAGAAGTATTTCCACGAAAATATTTGGGCTCAAGGGCATGGTAATGAATAACCACTACCCATTTTAAAGAACTTTCTGCTACTGGCAATACACAATTGAATGGCAATTATTCTCTCATATAGCAAGAAAATAATCAAGTGGACAATTAATTAACATGCTCTTTAAACACCCACATGTTAAATCATGTTATACAATTCCCATTTCCTTGCAAGTTCTTACTGGCTTTATGAGACTTGCATGTCTAACTAACCACATGAGCTATACCAGGTATTCAGAGAAATTCATTCATAAACTGAAAGAACCTCATAGGGATACTGTTATTAACAAATACAGGCTGTTTTGTTCCACTACTAGATGCAGAATGCTGCATGAAGGTAAGGGCCAATTCTATATGTTTACTATAAATCCTCAGTGCCAAACACAGTGTTTGACATGCAATAGAGTTGAAAGAATAAATAAACTGCACAATGCAGAAGTAAAACAGGAATATTTCATAAAAACCCATTCTTACCATTCCTTCATAGAAATTAAGTAATCACTCCTTTAAAGTCTCATTCACTAGTGTATATAGCCACATAGTAGAAAACAATTTATTATGCCACCAAATTGTTGGAGATCATGCTTTAATAAGGAACACTTTATTGCTTAAAGAATATTATTGTTCAATGTAGTATTTCAATAGGTGACAATATGACCTGCAAGTAAACCCTGCATCTCAATATCTAGAGGCAAGGGGAGAAAGTGACCTTAACTGAAGCAAACAAGAATCAATGCCTAATGGATAGAACTAATTGCCATCTGACTCTCTTTACAATTTGGGTCAGATTATTCTTACTTAAATGAAACACAATTTTACCTTTGTTCTAACTCTGTTCTCACCAAACAGTCATTTGATTATGAATTCAGTATTCTTGTGATTTTTAATCCAGGAATCGTGTCCCTAGCTAGAGTCAATGGATTTTTCAATTATTTGAAAAATATTCTTTTATTATAAATGTATACCTTAGCTATGTTTTACATATTAGCCAGTTTTGAGTGTACTTAGCATTAACCAATTTTCTAGACATCATCAAATTATTCCTTACTGAGTGATTAAAATATAAATTTTTGGGGGGTGTTGATATGTTCAAAATTGAGGAATAAGGCCACTATGATTTTTGTGAATTTATTTACACATTAGCCAGTTTTGAGTGTACTTAGCATTAACCAGTTTTCTAGACATCATTAAATTATTCCTGACTGAATGGTTAATGTATAAAGTTTTGGGGCTTTTTTGGTATTTTCAACATTGAGGAATAAGGCCACCATGACACATTACTTTTTCATTCTGTCCCCAAATTCTCCATAATGGACTATCTTGCCTTTTAAAAATTATTCACCCTAATCATATGCAGTAAGCCGTTAACATCACTTAATGCACCTCATTCATGTTTAGGCTGTTTCAAAGTTCAGGTTTGCCCCAACTTCCATAAAGCTCCGACTTTGAATAACCTGAGCCCAAATTAATGAGGTTTAAATGTATGTCATCCTTGATGTTCTTTTGACCTTTTCATATGAATGAATTACATTGGCCCTCAGCCCTTCTGATGACTTTTTATAGATGTCTGCAAATTTTTAGTAATGAGGTGCTTGAAACTGAACAAAGGATGTTCCAGGACTCCTCTTATTGTAGACAATTAGCATCTCTCATCATTATCACCATAACATTTAAGAATGAGTAGACCAACAATGTCTTTTTATGTGCTTTAGCGATGCCTATTTAATTGGTGAACTTAATAAAAATAGTCAATGATAATAAAGTCACTTCCTCACTTGCCCCCAACAGATTTTATATCAGAAAATGATGAATGAAACCAAGAAAATAAATTTTCATTACCGCCAAAGATATGTGTTTGTTTTCACTTTTTAATTTTTGATAAATCTTTTAATACATAGTTTTTACCACATTTAAATGAAGTCTAATTTTATTTTATTACTTTGCATGTTTAAACACTCGTGATTTTTGGCTATGTTGTAGAAAGTCTGCTTTTCTTTGTACATCATTAGTACTGTGGTATTCTTTTTCTAATCTATTCATATTTAAAAATCATGTTAGTGCTCATCTTTATTGATGCTGATTAGGTTAGTAAAATTTGGGTTTTTACTTCTTTTCAGAAAAGTGAGACAAAATCTAGAGGCTAGATATTACATCTAATCAATTAACTTTTCTAAAAAATGTTTTATCTGCCTTGATGAAGTATAATTTATGCCCAATAAATTCACTCATTTCAAGTGTACTGTTCGACAAGTCTTCACAAACCTTATATAGCTGTGTAACTACAACTTCACAAACCTTATATAGCTGTGTAACTAATCAAAAGAGGGACATTTCTATCTCTCCAGACAGTTTCTTCCCCCTTCTCTTTCACTGTCAGTTCTCTGTCTTCCCATCCCACCCCCCAACACCCCCATCACTGCAGTTGTTAGTTCAGTGTTTTATATAATTTCATACAAATGGGATCATAGAATATATAGTCTTATATCTTGCTTCCTTCATTTTACATAATGCTTTTGAGCATTTGTCCATTCTGTTATTGATGGATATTTGGTTTGTTTTCAGGTTTTAGGTACTGTGATATAAAAGAGAATATATATGGTCTACGTCTCTGGTTCCTGGAACAGAGCTTTAAAAATCCTTAGGCCTTTGTGAGTGATAGAGATACCTCTGTTATGCTAATGAGGTGACTTATAGGGGTGAAAGTGGCAGAGCAAGATTATGTCAGGATAGGGCTGGAGAGTGTTGGAACTTTTAGCTTTCTAACCTCCAGGGATAGGAGCTAGAGATTGCATTCAAGCCCAAGGCCAGTGTTTAATCAATTATGCCTACACAATGAAACCTTGATAAAAACTCTAAGCATGGAGGTTTGGTGTAGCTTCTTGGATGGTGAAGACAGTGATATGCCTGGAGGGTGATATGCTCTGATGCACAGAGAGAAGTCATGCCTTCCTCTATGAGTCTCTTCGATTTGGCTGTTCCTGAGTGTATTCTTTATAATAAAACCTTTCTTGTAAGTATAGTACCTACAATGAGTTTTGTGAGGCTTTTTGTTTTGCAAATTAGTGCACTGAGAAAGTCACGAGAACCTTTGAATTTATAGCCAGCCTCTCATAAATGTATGTAACTCTCAAGTCACGTAGCTTGCATCTAAAGTAAGGGCAATCCTGTGGAGAAGTAACCTGTAGAGTCTGATGTCAACTATAGGAATTAATGTTAGAAATATACTTTGGTATACCCACTTGTGCAGAAACTGAGCATATATGAATGAAGCTGCTATGAAAATTCATATACAGTGTACACATCTTTTTGGAGACATATGTTTTCATTTCTAGGAGTGGAATTACTGGGTCTTAGGGTAACTTTATAAGACATGGCCAAGTTGTTTTCCAAAGTGGGCTGTACCATTTTGCATTCTCTTCAGCAATGAATGAGAGTCCTCATTGCTTCACATTCTTGTCAACCTGTGGTATTAGTCTTTTGAATTTTAGCTATTCACATAGGTGTATAGAAGTATCGCACTGTAGTTTTAAATTTGCATTTCCCTAATTTCACCAAATATAATTTAAAAATTTACTCTATAAGTGATACTTTTACATGATATATAATTTTCAATCCATTATATGTGTATAGATGCAGATATATAGCTATATGTTCATATCCTAAACTCAGAGATTGCTATGAAAACATCTTCACATTTTTTATTAAAGATGTAATTCTTTAAATGCTTTTTTTTTCAAACAGCAGTTTTAGGTTCACAGAAAAATTCAGAAGATACAGTATTTTCTGTTATTCTCTAACTCCACACATCGATAGCCTCCCCCATTAATAATACCTCTCACCAGACTGGTATATTTGTTACAATGTATGAGCCTACACTGACACGTTTTTGTCACCCAAAGTTTATAGTTACATTAGGGCTCACTCTTGGTGTTGTATATTCTATGGTTCTTGGACAACTGTATAATGACATGTATGCACATTAACAGTATTACACAGAGAGTAGTTTCACTGATTTCTGAGTTTTGCCTATTCATCCTTTCCCCTCTCTTGCTGCCAACCCCTGGCAACCATTGATCTTTTTACTGTCTCCATAGTTTTGCCTTTTCTAGAATCTCATATAGTCATACAGTATGTACTCTTTTCAGACTGGCTTCTTTCGCTTAGTAATATGGACTTAAGTTTCTCGCAAGTCTTTTCATGGCTTGATACCTCATTTCTTTTTAGCACTAAATCACAATCTATTGCCTGGTATATTGAAATTTCTTTATCCATTCATCTACTGAAGGACATCTTGGTTGCTTCCAAGATTTTGCAATTAGCAAAAACATTTCTATAAACATCTGTATGCAAGTTTTTGTGTGAATGTATGTTTAAAACTCCTTAGGGTAAATATCAAGGAGTGGGACTGTTGAATCATATAGTAAGAGTTCATTTAGTATTATAATAAACTGCCAAACTCTTTCCAAAGTGGCTGTACCATTTTACATTCCTACCAGCAATGAATGAGTGTTTCTATTGTTCCACATCATTACCAGCATTTACTGTTGTCAATGTTCTGGTTTTTAGCCATTCCAGTAGGTTTGTTGTGGTATCTCATTGCTGAAGTGAACCATTTTTTATATGCTTATTTGCCTTCTGAAATATTCTTTGGTGAGGTGTCTGTTAAGGTTTTGGGCCATTTTAAAAATGGTGTTGTTTTCTTATTCTTGAGTTTTATATGTTCTTTGTAGGTTTTGGGTAGAAATATTTAATCAGGCATGTCGTTTGCAAATGTTTTATTTCAATCTCTTTCTCTTAACATTGTCTTTTGCACAGGGGGTCTTTAATTGTAATTAATTACTAGCTTATCAATTTTTTTTCATGAATCATGCCTTTGGTATTGTATCTTAAAAGTCATTCCCATACCCAAGATCATCTAGGTTTTCTCTTATGTTATCTTCTAGAAGTTTTACACTTTTGCATTTTATATTTAGGTCTGTAATCCATTTTTTATTTATTTTTATGAAGTGTGTAAGATTGTGTCTGCATTCTTTTTCTTTTGCAGGTGGAGGTCCAGTTCTTCTAGCACCATCTGTGGAATACACTTTTCTTTATTGTATTGCCTATCTTTCTTTGTTAAAAATCAGTTGAATTCATTTACGTGTGTCTATTTTTAGGCTCTCTATTCTGTTCCATTGATCTGTTTGTCCATTCTTTCATCAATACCACATTGTCTTGATTACTGTAGCTTTATAGTAGTCTTGAATTCAGGTAGTGTCAATCCTCTAACTTTGTTCTTGTCCTTAAATACTGTGTTGGCTGTTCTGGATTTTTTACCTCTCCATAAAAATTTTAGAATCGTTTTGTCAATATCCACAAAATAACTTGCTGAAATTTTGATTGGAATTGCATTGAATCTATAGAAATAATTGGGAAGAACTAATATCTTGACAACATTGAGTCTTCCTTTTTATGAACATGTAAGATCTCTTTAACAGGTATTTTAAAGGATGTTTACACCTATAAGTCATTGAAAAGCTTTTGAGAATTCTTTTGTCTTTTTCATTAGTCAGTTCCCTTAATATTTTTTAAGGTCTTCTAATTTCCTTACTCTTTGGAATATTTCACCTTATTCTTTTTTATTAAAAAAATATTCTCCTTTCTTTCTGTCTCCTCTCCCTGAAGACTTTAGGAGATAGACAGTGCTCTATTATTTGGCAATTCCTTCTTTATTTCAACTTTCCACAATGATTTTTATTTTGTTTTTACTTTACTTTTTACATTTCTATTTAACATTTGTGAAATCAAAGTACTTATTGTTATCGCATTTTCTACATTTATATAAAAAGGCATTTCTAAGCCAGCTTGGCTTATTCACTTAACATTGTAAAATGAGAACTTTAGGTAATCTCTGTTCATATTTTATGATAGAGGGACCTATTGGGTCTGTAATAGGACCAGGGAATCAACACTTGTCTTAAGAAGATGCAAGAGCTTTAGTTTGATGTTAACATCAAATACAAAAAATACTGGGAAAATTGGTCAATTTGGGGACTTCCTGTTAGGTTACTTTTTATTAAAGTAGAAAAAGTTTTTCAGACAAAACTGTGAACTGATGGGTCTATCCTGAATCCGAGTGTTTGCCATTGCTGCAATTTATTTCTGATGTTTCTGAAGTTATTGCCGCTTGCAACAGCAACAGTTCCAGAAATATAAGTATGAATACCCATTAGGGAAAGGGATTTGTTTAGCCAATGTCTCTTGAATGTCAAAATCTCAAAACTGAATTAAAGTAAGCTCATTAATTTTTCATAAACAAAATAAGAGCATTGTGAATTTCATACCTTCATTTAAATTGAGTGCCTGTCATGTGCAAGTTTCTGTGCAATATGGGAGCATGTACAGGGCAATGAAACCCAAGTTCTTCTCCCAAGAAACTCACAATCTACCATTTGTGATAAGATACAGATACATAATTACAGTGGAAAGTGATACCTTACATATATTATTTACTGATAAATAACATCAAAAGGAAACCATGATTCATGAGTGATTTTGAAAATATTTTCAATGTTCTTCTAAGGCTTGAATAGAAATATAATTTTGAGAACTTTAAGCTTCACTTAAAATATTGTACATTTCTATCATTTAAAAAATATCTATTTTCTGTTTCATTTTTAATAAGTTCAGATATTTAAGAAGAGATTTTATTATAAAACAGAATTTTTACTTATGATGAGACTTTAGAGTAGCCAGTGAACACTAATTAATGTTTAAGTTATTGTAGTGATATGAAGACAAATTTTTCTGACATTTCAGTACAGCTGATTCATTCCTGTACTGAAATGCTGAGCCTAAATGTTCCTGTCTTTTCGTTCTAATTAGATTTTATATATTTCCAATATTTTTTGAGAAGACTGAGAACAGATCACAAATAATTTTCTATTATGCAACAACATCATTTAAACTTTTAAAAGACAAAGTAATTCTTGATATGGCAGAAATGTATATGATGCCCAGGCTTTCCTCAGTAAACTCATAAAGAAATGGAAGCAATAACATCTTTAAATCGCTTTCTCAAATGCGTCTCCTCTGTGGTTCTGATGGATACAAATAATACCACCAAGTGTGTAATAACTTGGGCGAGTATTTCTAGGAGGCAGAACAGGCTCATCAAAACTCAATTCAGAAAAATACAAAACAAGGTAAAAAGAAAAAAGCTCACAAACCCAGAAACTCCAATCCAATCAATAAAGAATCAAACAACTTTTAGAAAAGAGTAGGAACTTATTTTATGAAGTCACATATGCTGTAAACAAATATGACCAATATTCTCCATGAACTCTTTTCTGGTCCTTGGTTTATAATACTAAATTGGCTTAGTGCCCATTTGTTGCCTAGTATAATCTTAACTGAGACTTCAACTGAGATCTTTGTATGCAGCAAATCACACTGCCATGTGTGTACCTATGCAACAATCTTGCATGTTCTTCACATGTACCCCAAAACCTAAAATGAAATAAAAATATATATATATAAATAAGTAAATAAAAATTAAATAAATAAATAAATAAATTGGGGACTCATATCACAAAAAAAAAAAAAAAAAAAGAAAAAATGAAGAAAGTTCTGCGAACTGATAGGCTTCAATAGAGCCATGGGTTGAGAACTATAAGATGTGTGAGAATCAAAATATTTAACCTCTATATGATACAGAGACTGACCAATCAGAAAAGATGCTGCCTGTGAACAACACGTATTATAGTGCTAATGCCTGCCAGCTGGTTTTCAGCTCTCATTGCCTTGTGTTTGTGAGGATTTTGCTGAGGTGGCATTTACTTTGGTGAATTAGATTAAATTAGCAGGAAGCAAATCAAACTTCCCTTTTGCACACTAAGGAGCAGTGTGTCAGAGGCTCTGGTGACTACATCGTTACATATGTACAAAAACCAGCTTAGATATAATTTTATTTATTAACAAACACTTATTAAGTGTCTACATTGTGTTAACCTGGGAGTCCATCTATAAAACTTTTCTTATTTGCTCAAGTTATTTAAAATAAATGATAGAACTGGATAAAATTGGGAGTCATCTAATATAGCTTTTAAATATATAAATGAGGTAACTGAGGCCCAGACTAATTAAGAAACAAATATTTATTGGGCATTTACATTGTGCCAAGCCCTTTTCTAGCTGCTGAGAATAAAGTGGTGAACCTGTATATAAGAACCAGGGATTGTAGTAGAGTGACTATGTTTGAGGATTGGCCACGTTAGATTTGATGTTTAAGGAAGGTCCTTTCAGGGGTGACACTAGAAAGCAAACTGAAAAAAAGAGAAGCCAGGCTTACAAAGATATGGAGCAGACCATTTTAAATCAAGCAATAGCAAGTGTAACAGTGAAGGTTCAGCACATGATAAAAAGCAAAACTGAGGCCTGTGTGGCTGGAACATTGTGAATAAGCAGGAGAGAGAGCATCACCAGATGAGGCTGAAGAGGACTGTGGAACCAGATCATGGAGAGCTTTTAGGTTCTGGTAAGTTGCCTTTTATTTTAAATTTTATTGAAATATTTTTGTACATGTATTATCTCATGTTATATATATCACATATAGTATGCATATACATAACATGAGATTGATCTGATATGTATTTTTGAAAGATCATCTGGCAGAAAGAGAATCACTTAGTAGGCCATTTCAGTCAAGTGAGATGTGATGACATCATACACTGTGGTAATAGATGTGAATTTGGGAGAAATGGAGTCGACAGGATACACAATGGGTTGGATATAAGGGATGATAGAAAGAAAGAAATTAAGGTTGCCTCCTAATTTCTTCTTGATTATCTAGGTTGATAGTGATAGTGGTAAGCTGAGATGGTGATATGGTTTGGCTCTGTATCCCCACCCTAATCTCATCTTGAATTGTACTGCCATAATTCTCACATGTAATGGGAGGGACCCAGTGGGAGATAATTGGATCATGTGGACCTTTTCCCTCATACTGTTCTCATGGTAGTGAATAAGTCTCATGAGATCTAATGGTTTTATCAGGGGTTTCCACTTTTGTATCTTCCTCCTTCTCTCTCTGCCTGCTGCCATCCATATAAGATATGACTTGCCCCTCTTTGCCTTCCACGATGATTTTGAGGCTTCCCCAGCCACATGGAACTGTAAGTCCAATTAAATCTCTGTCTTTTGTATATTACCCAGTCTCGGGTATATCTTTATCAGCAGCATGAAAATAGACCAACACAGTAAATTGGTACCAGTAGAGTGGGGGAATTACTGAAAAGATACTCGAAAATGTGGTAGTGACTTTGGAACTGGTTAACAGGCAGAAGATGGAACAGTCTGGGGCTCTGGAAAAGACAGGAAAATGTGTGAAAGTTTGGAACTTCCTAGAGACTTGTTGAATGACTTTGACCAAAAGCCGGATAGCAATATAGAAAATAAGTTCCAGGCTGAGGCGGTCTCAGATGGAGATGAGGAACTTGTTGGGAAATGGAGTAAAGGTAACTCTTGTTATGTTTTAGCTAAGAGAATGGTGGCATTTTGTCCCTGCCCTAGAGATTTGTGGAAATTTGAACTTGAGAGAGATGATTTAGGGTGTCTGGAGGAAGAAATTTCTAAGCAGCAAAGCATTCAAGAGGTGACTTGGATGCTGTTAAAGACACTTTTTTTTTATTATTGTACTTTAGGTTCTGGGGTACATGTGCAGGTCATGCAGGCTTGTTGCATAGGTGCATACATAACCAGGTGGTTTGCTGCCTCCATTCCCCCTTCATCTATATCTGGCATTTCTCCCCATGTTATTCCTCCCCACCCTCCCTACCCCCCCGTCCCTCCCCTAGCCCCCCAACCAACTGCCCCCAGTGTGTGATGCTCCTCTCCCTGAGTCCATGTGTTCTCATTGCTCAACACCCGCCTATGAGTGAGAACATGCGGTGTTTGGTTTTCTGTTCTTGTGTCAGTTTGCTGAGAATGATGGTTTCCAGATTCATCCAAGTCCCTGCAAAGGACACAAACTCATTGTTTTTTATGTCTGGGCAGTATTCCATGGTGTATATATGCCACCTTTTCCTTGTCAAGTCTATCATTGATGGGCATTTGGGTTTGTTCCAGGTCTTTGCTATTGTACACAGTGCTGCAATGAACATACATGTATGTGTGTCTTTATAATAGAATGATTTATAATCCTTTGGGTATACACCCAGTAATGGGATTGCTGGGTCAAATGGAATTTCTATTTCTAGATCCTTGAGGAATTGCCACATTGTCTTCCACAATGGTTGAACTAATTTAAACTCCCACCAACAGTGTAAGAGTGTTCCTATTTCTCCACATCCTCTCCAGCATCTGTTGTCTCTAGATCTTTTAATGATTGCCATTCTAACTGGCATGAGATGATACCTCAATGTGGTTTTAATTTGCGTTTCTCTAATGACCAGTGATTATGAGCATTTTTTCATGTTTGTTGGCCTCATATATGTCTTCTTTTGAGAAGTGTCTGTTGCATATCCTTCACCTACTTTTGAATGGGTTTGATTTTTTCTTGTAAATCTGTTTAATTTCTTTGTAGATTCTGGATATTAGCCCTTTGTCAGAAGGCACTCATTTTTATAAGGAAAACGGAGCATAAAATTTCAGAAAATTTGCAGCCTGACAATGTGGTAGAAAAGATAAATCCATTTTCTGAGGAGAAATTGAAGCCAGCTGCAGAAATATGCATAAGTGATGAGAAGCCAAATGTTAATTACCAAGACAATGGGGAAAATGTCTGCAGGGCATGCCAGAGGTCTTCACAGCAGCCCCTCCCATCACAGGCCTGGAGGCCTAGGAGGAAAAAAGTGGTTTCATGGGCTAGGCCCAGGAATGTGTGCAGCCTAGGGACTTGGTCTCCTATGTCCCAGCCACTCCAGCCATGGCTGAAAGGGGGCCAATGTAGAGCTTGGGTCATGGCTTTAGAGGGTGCAAGCCCCAAGCCTTGGCAGCTTCCATGTGCTGCTGAGCCTGTGAATGCACAGAAGTCAAGAATTGAGATTTGGAAACCTCTGTCTAGATTTCAGAAGATATATGGAAATGCCTGGATGCCTGGGCAGAAGTTTGCCGCAGAGGTGGGGCTCTCATGGAGAATCTCTGCTAGGGCAGTGCAGAAGGGAAATGTGGGGTCAAAGCCCTCACACAGAGTCCTTACTGAGGCACCACCTAGTGGAGCTGTGAGAAGAAGGCCATACATCCTCCAGATCCCCCAAATAGCCAATCCACCAACACTTTGCACCATGTGCCTGGGAAAGTGGCAGAAACTCAATGCCAGCCCGTTAAAGCAGACAGGAAGGAGGCTGTACCCTGCAAAGGCACAGGGGTGGAGCTGCCCAAGACCATGGGAACCCACCTCTTGCATCAGCATGACCTGAATGTGAGACAGGAAGTCAAAGGAGATCATTTTAGAGCTTTAAGATTTGACTGCCCCACTGGATTTCAGACACACATGGGCCTTGCAGTCCCTTTGTTTTTGCCAATTTCTCCCACTTGGAATAGTTATATTTACCCAATGTCTATACCCCCATTGCATCTAGGAAATAACTGGCTTGCTTTTGATTTTACAAGCTCATAGGTGGAAGGGACTTGCCTTGTCTCTTTGGACTATGGACTTTTGAGTAAATGCTGAAATGAGTTAAGACTTTGGGGGACTGTTGGAAGGCATGACTGGTTTTGAAATGTGAGGACATGAGATTTGGCAGGGGCCAGGGACAGAATGACATGGTTTGGCTCTGTGTCCTCACCCAAATCTCATCTTGAATTGTACTCCCATAATTCCCACATGTCGGAGGGACCTGGTGGCAGATACTTGATTCCTGGAAGGTGGTTTCCCCCATACTGTTCTTGTGGTAGTGAATAAGTCTCCTGAGAGCTGATGGTTTTTTTAGGGGTTTCTGCTTTTGCATCTTCCTCATTCTCTCTTTGCTACCACCCATGTAAGACAGGATGGGACCTTGCTCCTCCTTGCCTTTCACCATGATTGTCAGGCTTCCCCAGCTACAAGGAATTGTAAGCTCAATTAAACATCTTTCTTTTGTAAATTGCCCAGTGTTGGGTATGTCTTTATCAGCAGGGTGAAAATGGATTAATACACATGAGTAGCCTGGGGGAAAAAATGGATGGGTTGGGGAGAAATCCAGAATTCAGTACTGGATGCATTAACTATGAGGTATCTGTTAGATATGTTTATAGAGATATTCAGTAAGATTATGAGCCTGGAGCTGAATGAGGATTTCAGGGTTAGGGATATTTAATAGAAACTTGAGAATCATTTTGCACATTGATGGTATTTGAAGCCATGGGACAAGATAGTATCTCTTAAAAAGGGAGGGTATTTAGGGAAGAAGGCTGAGGAATAAGTCCTGGGGTACTCCAAAATTAAGATTTGAGCAGAGGAAATAGCTGAAGATAAAGGCTGAGAAGCAATAGCCACTGAGGTACAACAATTAGGTGAGGTGATGTTAAGAATGTCAGGAGGTCCACATGTGATTAGATGCTGAGCTGACAGTAAGTCCCAGGTTACTCAGATAATAAAGTCCTATTTATAATGTCATACTGCCTGTTGCTATTATTCATCATTCTTATTTATGACCCATTATATTATGGCAAAATAAAAGGTAAAAATCTGGGTCAATCAGTGGCCAAATCTTTAACTTAATCTTTTGCCTGGTTCCATTGTGTGATAACGCCTTTTTGATTTTATTTGTATCATATTCTGATCATGTTTTTCTCATGTATTTGAAATACAAATTTCTTAAATTTGGCATGACTTTCAGTCTTTTTTTTAGAAAAAGTTTTAATCTGCTTAATAAGGCCTGGTGATGGTCAGGATGGTTTATGTTGGAGCTAGGGCAAGATGTTATTATTATTTTTGTACATGTCTTTCCCACTGTAGTTATCTCCTTAATAGTATTCCACAGGAGGCAGCAGCTTTGGTTTTCAGTCTTTCTCTATGACATCCAAATTCAACCCCCTTGTGAGAGCTTTATAGATCCCTGCCCTTTATTTGTCACATCGATTGCCAAATCTTGCTGCCTCACTTTAAATTTGCAGCTTTTTTTTTCTCCCACTCCACTGCTGGCCTAGTCTTTACCTGAATGATTCTCTTCATGGAAACCCTCTGCCTCTAAGCAGTCCATCTGTTCCATTTCTGCTTGCTGCCACTATTCAAATGATTCTTTCAGTGCTTCCAGCATTTCCATTCTTACTCTTAAATTTCAGAAAGGCTTCCCATTGCTCAGGAGTCAAGTTCACAATCCTTACCCCTGTTGAGTGTTCATATTCTGAGTGTGTGTCTGACTTCTTTCATTTCTTCTAGGTTTTCAGAATTCTCTTCATTACAATGGTTTTAATTATTCCTTTAAAAACAGAACTATTTTCTTCAAGAGCCATTCAAAATAAACATACACACAGAAAGACATTTTTGAGTCATTTCTTGATAAAGTATCATTTACTCAACTGTTATTTTAGCAGATAAACATTTAACATTTTCAACAGTTGTCATGAGTAAATGAATGATACATGTTTACCTAATAAAGTTAATGTGCAAGACATATAGCATTATTTTACCTTATGGTCCCTCTAAAACTTACCTATTGCAAGACAAAAAAGGAACTGACAGAAAATGATCTAATGATGCCCTTCAGGCAGGTACAAAGAAAAGCTTTGCAAAAGTGTGGGGCCCTGGAAAAAGCCAATAGGGTGAAAGAAAAAAATGTCTTCTATCACAAAGCGCCTATTTTTACTTTGACCTTTCATTTAGTGTTAGACGGCATTAATATACAGACAGCAGGATGCTCAAAGTAAAAAAAAGGGAACTGAGTTAGTAAGCACCAGTTGCCATGTGAGCAAAGACCTGTTTGTGTCACAGATCTTGGCAAAGATCAAACCGGAGATCAAAGGCTTTGATAAAATATGACTGAGCTTAGCAGTCATATGTAACCTCTTCCCACAGCCGTGGGGAGTAGTTTGTGACTGTCTACTGCCCGAGGTGTGCCTCTGACAGGGAGACTACATGAGAGCCGCTGGCTGAGACTGAGGTCAGCCTGGATGGTAATGACGATGATCTGAGCTGATAGAAGAGTTGAGGTGCCAGGTTCCAGCAGGAGCTAACATAACAGATACCAAAGTATTAAAGCAGCCAAGCTTGCTGTGATCTCAGACAGATGTGACAGCAGCTGTAGAAAGCTGCAGGAGCAAAACAAGCAGCAGAGGCTTCAAAGAGAGCTGAAAGATTCTGGCTTCTGGTCAGGGATATTTGGGAAACTCTCAGAGAGGAGAGAGAGGCTTGGGCATCTATTTTTCTTTATTTGCCATTATTTCCAAACGGCTTAAAGTTGGCCTACTGTGACCATACCACCGAAACTGACATCCAAACGGTGTGTGTTTACATGAGCCAGGTGCAGGAAATATATATGTAGCATTCACTGTAAATATTTGCTGAAGGAAAGAAAGAAAAAGGCAGGGAAAATTGATTGGAGAGCTAAAATTTACATGTAAATTTCCAACTAAGTGGGATTCTGAAGAGCAAGACTGGCATTGTGAGTAGGTAGCAGCCCAAATGACACCATTTGAGGAGGAAACAGTTCTGTTTTCATATTTTCTCCCCCAATACCTGTCTGTCTGAAATTTATACTGTTACATATTCACTCCTAAGTATCATGAATCTTTCCAGGCTTCAAGAGTTTCTTCACAAAATGTAAATAAATTCTTGTGAGAAAATGTACCTTAACCACATGTTTGACTTACATCTGGGTAGGCACACTCTAGATTTCAGAAAGAAGACTGATTTTAATCCAGTCAAAAGAGGAGCATATTTTTACAATTTTGAATAGGACTAACACTCCAAAGAGAATCTGGGCTCACCTAGTATCACTGCATAAAATGACATGCAACTTGATTTCAAATAGTATTCCTGATTTATTCCATAGAAATATTTTTGTCCTAATGCAAAGTGAAACCCATATAAGTAAAGATACATATTTGTGCAAGATATACTTGCAAGTGTGTGTGCGTGTATGTGTGTGTGTGTATAAGTGAGAGAGTATTTGTAATTGGGAAAAATGTTCAAAGGGATTTCTTTGAGCTTGATAGTACTGATCAATAATTTATGGAGCTCAGATACAGAGTTTCAGCACTATTAGATTATTTACTCAGGAAATATACTAGAAGAATCAACACCTCCAGTGACATAATAAACTGTTAAGCCAGTGTCACTTATCAGCCTTACCCTTACCATTTTATAGTTGCAGAAAAAAATTTAGATTTCCAAAATGGATGACAGGATCATCATACTCCATTTCTGCATGAGAACGTGTCTCTGAAGCAGCATCAGGAATCTGGTCAGATGTCACTGTCACTGCTACTTTCTAAAGGCAGTTTGAAAGCCTGGCAAGATACAGAAATTAATGTGAAGTGGGTATAAATTCAAGTTGCAAATAGCCTTCTTTGGAGCAATTCTTCAGATTCCAAAAATATACTAATACTCTACTCATTATTCTGATGAAGGCCAATTGGCCAAGACTTTGAAGTGCTTGGAATACCTCCTTCAGGAATGAAATGAGAAAACGGTGAGAAATGAATCATTTTATTATTGTTAAAGGACATGTTTGCAACAGTGCTTCGGGAATATTTAAACCTATGCCTCGTTTGAGTGTTGGTTGTTCTGTGACCCTGTCAGCTGTTTCCTCATTGTGTTTCCATTATCATACTCTTGACTGGCCCAATTTGGATTCTGTTTTGGAAACAATCCAGACTGGGTTTTTTGTCCAACTTTTGCCTGAACTTTTTATTGTTTGTCATTGCCGAGGCAATTTGGGCTGTATTTAAAAAAATAAATATCTGAACATATTAGAGCAGTAATTTTGTAATGCAAGAGGTAAATATCCCAATCAGTCAATTGTTCAATATGGGCTTTGGTGAGAAACAGATCTAAGTATGAATCCTAGCTCCATCACTTACCAGCTGTGTAATACTGATGTCATTTCATCTTCCTAAACCTCAGTTTTCTCACCTATAAAACAGAATCATGTTGAGCATGAAGTGGGATAATGTATATAACATTCTGAGTTATTAACACGTTCCATGTACCAGGTGATGAGCTAGAGCAGCACCATCCAATAGGAAAATAATACATGCCATGTATTTAATAGTAAATATTTTGGTAGCCACATTAAAAAAGTAAAAAATGAAGCTACAAAGTTAATTTAATAATATGCTTTTATGTAGTCTGCTGTGTCCAAATATCATTTCAACTAGTCATCATATAGAAATTATTAAAGTGATTTTATTTTTTTTGCATGCTAAATCTTCAAACTCCATTGTATGTTTTACACTTACAGCACACCTTACTTTGAATGCTAAATTTTCAATGGATAAAGTGAAAAGTAATCCTAACGTATTATAAAGTTGTGTTTAACAAAAAACTATTTCACTCTGCTTCAATATATAAACTTACATAAATTACAATAAAAAATTCTGCTGCTTAGTTGCACTAGACACATTTCATGTGCTTAATGGTCATATGTGACTAGTGGGCATGGTATTGGGCATCACCAGGCTAGAAAGATGGGACATGAGGAAGGAAAGGCACAGGCCTTATATACTTTGGCTGCCCACTTGTCTCTGTTCTACTAGTTTTTAGTCAAGGGGCACAGAAGATGGGTCAGTAAGTAATTGATTCTTGATAATCATTTGGGATAACAAATATTGGAAGAGATGGCAAGAAAAGTTGAATTTTATGCAATATTTATTGCACAGGCAAGACTTTGGCCTGACAGTTTCTGATGATAGTATGTAGCCTCACAATCTAAATATGTGTGGGGGCACATCACAGACAGAGCTATGATCAATGAAGTGAGTTCTGAAATAAACCCAAGTCAGAATGATATTGTGACTGAGTTTTGCACTTGAGAGGCCAAGCTCAGTTGCAGTGGGTTGTGGCTGTGAAGACAGGAGTCTTTGTAAGGCAGGGCAGATTTACAGAAGTTCAGTGATTGCAGTGGCAGCAGTGAAATAGATTTCAGGTTTTTAGGAGGAGCCTTCTATTGTTTTCATACCACTAACTGATGAGAGAAATAGAAATATGTTCAGGGGGTAGTCCCTGCTATCTTCAATTTACATACAGTATAGTTGGGGAAATAAGAAATAATCAGAGGGAGATTTTAATAATGTATGAGATAAAGGTGCTCAAAAGCATTAGAAAGCTGGTAAAAAGAAACCCTAGACAACTATAAATTACTAAATTAACAATATTAATAATAAGGGATGTTGGCATTCACATAAAAAGGAGATCATTATGGGCTGGATTCATCTAAAAAGTCAGGCAAACTGAGTTGAGTCTTGAAGGTTTTTTTTTTCTGGAGTCAATTCATAGATTGAGTAAAAGAACCAGTCCATAATAGTACAAAATTTGTTTGTTAGTATGGAGAATTCAGAAGTGAATAGTTGGAGTCAAATATGTGAATGCTTTCAAGATACACATTTTTCGCTAGACAGTGGATCATCCTTAAATGTATAGAGTGAGTGGCAGTAGCAAAGCAAAGATTTAAGGAGGTTTATTTTTTATAGGAACAAAACTATTAGAATGACATACTGACACAGGATTTTATAGTTTTCTGAGACATTTATTATTCAACTAAGTTTCATTAATAACTGGATAAGAAAGACAAGCAGGTCTCATTATCTCCACTTTGCGGAAAAGATACTGAGGATAAAGAGGTTAAGCGCCTTGCTCAAGGTCACATGACTGGTGAGTGGTCACTAGGACCAGAGTTCAGGTATTGTCATATTCATCTCAGGCTATCTCCATAATATTTTTAGTACATCTTTTACAGGTAGAGATTCTTAAAAATGATCAAATGTTTCTGTGTGATTCATTCATTCTTTGATTCACTGGGCATGGCCATTGAAAGAAATTATTTGATTTTGACTAGGTTTGGGCAGTATTGTCAATATGCAAAGTTGGCTGTTGGTGTTCTCCCTTCTTTCACATTTTTTTAAACCTCTCTGCATCCTCCCACCAAACCCAAATTTTCGATGGGCTCATAATATAATGAGAACATTTAGGGCCTGCTATTCCTAGGCAAAAATCTTACCTCTTAATCATGTTGGCCACTCAAATGCCACTTGTTTCATTCTTTTTGGGAGTGCCTACCAGTTTGCTGGAGAAGGTGGTTAGCAGTTAATTTGTATTCATTTTGGCTAATATTTAAATCAGCTACTTTGTTGGATCCCTTCAAAATAATGCTTAGGCTTTTTTGATGCTATAATTAGGACTTGATCATTTCATGTCTTCAGGTCTGGGTCAGAGGAAATATTTTTATCCCTCTTCTCCTGCTTAGGATGGTTTCCTTTCTGCCATAAGCTTCTTCTCATCCTACTCACTGAATTCTGGCCAAAGCTAGCCTATATTCAAACTCTGTTCAAGTACCTATACACACATTTGTTTCTAACTCTTTCACTATCCTGCAAGTTAGCTCTGACCAGCTGAGATTCATCTGAGTTCAAAGCCCAGACTTTCCTCCTATTTCACGTTGCTCAATGAAGTTACCAAGTGGCAGCTGCTCCAGGATCTTCTCAGCCTAATTGTTTTAACTCAAAGGCAACAACCCAGCTGTCAGTTTCTCCTACCAATTTCTAGGGCCATATTCGGAGCTGCCAAATCCTCATGTGGCCTAATGTGTTACTCTCGAAGCTTTTTTCCTTCTTTTGGGCAATATCCTTTGATAATAGAGACAAAAAGTCTTCCAACCCCACAAATTACTGCCTCCAGTGTTCAGTACGCTTCAATCCACTGCTGCTGAACTGATATAGTCCATTCTTAGCCAAGTTCCTTTGTGTTGTTGCTGCCCGACTAATAATGTTGGCCACCTGCTGAGGTCTCAGCCATGGTTTTGCTTTTACTCCAGGTTTACCACTGAAGCTCCCCTTTCTATCTTCTTTTTCTTGAGTTCTTGCTTTATGGTTATAATTCAACCAATCCAATCAAGAATAGATTGACATCTAGAATAACAAACTCTTTCTAATTCAGAAGTAGCTGAATCTTGTTCCAGGCATGTTTTGTTTAACATTTATTTATTTTAAAATTAAGTCAACAGTAAAGGGGTGAATTCACATTACAGTATGTATTTTTTTGCTTTTCTTGAAAAGTTGGTATATTTGATCAGATGGGGCCAACATTTCCAAATGATAATATTTGATGGGAGTTGAGTATTAATTATCTCCTTTCTCCAAATTATCTAAGCTTCCATTACTCGAATAGTATGTGCAATGCAAGTTATGTGCAGTGTATTAGGGTTCTCTAGAGGGATGGAACTAATAGGATAGATGTATATATAAAAGGGAGTTTACTGAGGAGTATTGATTCACACAATCACAAGGTGAAGTCCCGCTATAGGCTGTATGCAAGCTGAGGAGCAAGGAAGCCAGTCCAAGTCCCAAAGCTGAAGAACTTGGAGTCCAATGTTTGAGGGCAGGAAGCATCAAGCATGGGAAAAAGATGGAGGCCGGAAGACTAAACCAGTCTAGTCTTTCCATGCTCTTCTGCCTGCTTTTATTCTGGCCATGCTGAAAGATGATTAGATTGTGCCCACCCAGATCGAGGAATCTGGCTTTCTCAGTCCACTGACTCAAATGTTAATCTTCTTTGGCAACACCCTCAAAGACACACCCAGAAACAGTACTTTTCATCCTTCAATTCAATCAAGCTGACACTCAATATTAACCATCACAGCAGCCCACTTCACCCATTTTTATTTATGTAACTTTTGAAGGAATTTGAGTTTAAAATCTTTTTTTCCTAGACCGTCATTTATGTAGTAAAAATAATATTTTGGAGTCATATAGACAGGTAGCCAAGTTTTAGTTCTGCTTGTCATCAGCAGGAAGGCGTGGAAATTATTTTACTTTTTGTAATTAAATTATGGTCCTTAATACAATGTCTGATATGTAGAACATATCCATTACTTAATAAGTGGCTTTACTATCTCTACTGCTACTATTACTAAAACTGATGATATTACTACTGACATCATCATTACTACTATCCAGTCACATTTTCTAGATTTTCATCAGAGGATAGCTATGTTAATAATTCTCAATATTCTCTGTTTCTGTTAGGGGGGTGGAGACCACCAAGTTATTGACTCTTGACTGATCATCCTCTAATTTGCAGTTAATCCCTGGCATGGATCTCTTAAATACCTTTCCTCAAATGTAAAGATGGCACTTGTCACATTCCATCCAGTCCTCTTGTGATTATAGGGAATCTTGTGCATATTAGAGTTCTCAGCTCTGAGCTGCTGGTCAGGACCTCTCTGGACTCTCTGAGGTCAACACATATTCAAAGCCAAAAAAAAATCCTTTACTTGTTCTTGTTCCCACAAAACATATTGTACCTGTAAAAGGAACTAATTTGATTCTGCATTTTCAAAGGCAACCCTTAAAACTATCATTTTTTTTCCCCTCAATTTTACAATGGAGCTAAGATAATCTTTACTCTTGTAGTGAACCATGTGCTGACCACTCCTTTAGGACCAAAGGGCTTTTCCTCCAGCTGCCAGGAGTGCTGCTGCCGGATAGATCACAGCTGGAAATGGTCCTCAGCTGAGGAGAACTGCCTTGTACAAATTATGTCCCCTTCCCAGGGGCAATTTATACTTAGTGTCTGATGCTTAAGGTGGGTGTAAAGGCTTCTCTTCCTCTCCCCAGCTAGGGACAACTCTGAAAAACCATCGTGCCTGCAGTGCTCTCGTGGTTTCAACTGAGGACTTTGTTGAGAATGTACTGCAGTACAAGCTCACTCTCTGCTCAATCCTTCTTCCTTCTGTCTTCCTCCAGCTGATAATACCTACAGCACTTCCTAGCAAGCTTGCTGTAGGCTAGTCCCTGGCTCAGAGTCAACTGCCCAGGGAGCCTGAGCAGCAGCAGCTGTTCACCCTTGAGTCCTAACTGAATATACAGATTAACCAAGATTTTGCATATTCTAAATATGAGTGTAATCTAGATTTCACTAAACATTAATTCCATGGTGATTGTAGAAAGAGGAGAAGACAGTAATATTTACATATAGAGCAAGTGACTTAAACTAGAATTATAGATAAGACAGGTTCTAAACAAATGAGATTCTAAGAATATATTCTTCACAAAACATGTATATGTTTGTATAACATTCAATGTTTAATTTGTTTTGTATTTATTAATAAAGCTCCATTATTATTGTAAGGTACATGGATGTGCTTTGGTCATGAATTAGGCTGAGGCAGACATTCAGGCATGCATGACTCAGTGGGACTGGTGCATAGGCATATGCTCTACTTGTTATATAACCTGTTTGTGTAAGTTCATATTTGGCTCTGAGCCACTATTGTCTGTAGAAGGTATAACTGCCCTGCTAATGCTGAACAGGAGTTGCTGGCACCCAGATAAAGAGAACCAGAGCTGTTCAACTTGCAGACAGACAGAGGGGAATCAGGGTACGGCATGGCTTGACATGGTACATGCTCTGGTGCCCAGAGAGAGAGTAACACTACTGACCACTGCAAGGAAGAGCTGATCACCTTGAAGGAGGGCAGGGGGAAGGCAGGAATTGGCTTGGGCCCAGAGGAAAAGAGTTAAGCTGCTAACACTGTAAGGGAGAACTGGCCTTACAGACTAGCTGTGCGGCTGTGCTTGGGAGCCGGCTGCTGAGAGGAGCTGCAGAGCCAGAGCAAATAGCTGAGATAAAGGTGGACAGTGAGAGAGCTAATGTGAGTAAGTTGCTGATGGGAGAGCTGCTGAATAAAACTCCGTTTCACCTACCTACAGCCCCCAAAGTGTTCTTTCAGCTGTCTGCCATTCATCCACCCACTCCCCTCAGACCTCAGCATGGGCTGGAACCTGACCCCAAGTGGGACCTTTGGTGTAGTTGTGAACCTAACAATTACAATGAGAAAGAAGTAGTAAATCTAAATGTAAATTGAACTCTTCATGTGTATGTACTCTTATTAAAACTTTCAGGGAAATCTTTCCAGGTTATTTTGTTCTCTAATGTTCAAGTTTAGTGTGTGTTCTAGAAAATACAGTGACAATGGGTGTTTTTCACCTTATTGAGATTATAAGGCACATGGATGTGCTTTGGTCAAGGAATAGGCCGAGGCGATATCCAGGCCAGCAGGCTAAGTGAGTTTGGCGTGCAGGCACACTTCTCCACTTGTTATATAACCTGTTTGTGTAAGTTCATACTTGGCTCTGAGCCACTATTTTCTGTAAAAGGCATAATTGCCCTGGGGACACTGGGCACAGGGCTCAGCTTGGCCTAACATGGCTGTTTCTGCAGGCTCTGGTGCCCAGAGAAAAGGATAGAGCCAAAGCTGTCCATCTTGTAGACGGACAGAAGGGAGCCACGGCTTGGCATGGCATGGCATGGAATGGCATGGCTAATGCTCATGCCCAGAGAGAAAAAGAATTAAGCTGCTGACTCTGAAGACAGGGGAGAGCCGGCCATGCAGCTACGTGTGGGAGATGCAGGCTCAAGTAGCTGACAGGGCGGACAGTGTGAGAGAGTCAGTGTAAGAAAGCTGTTGATGACAGCTGCTGCTGAATAAAACCATATTCACCTGCCTACAGCCCTCAAGTGTTCCTTTTGCCCATTCACCCACTCCTTCTGGACCTCCGCTGGGGCTGGAACCTGATGGAGATCTTTTATGGTCAACTTATTTTCTTTAAAATAATTGCTTCTTGCTTGAAAAACTTGGACTTTCTTTATCCAAAGCAGACTAAATATGGTTAACAGAGTTTAGTTCCTTAATAAAAAAAGAGTATGAGATATAATAAGATTTTACTTAATAGGAGGTAATGAGCAACTTGGTGGATTTTGTTAGCAAAATTTCATTAGTGTAGTATTAATTTTGTAAGAAAGGAATACTTCGCTTACTTGAATAACAGCAGGGTTATATTTCTTGGAAATGTGGGCTTCATTATATGTGACATTATTTGAAATAATTATCTATACAAACAATGTTGCCAATGGGAATTGTTTCAAGAGAAATTCCCTTTTATTATAAAGAAGATATAATTTTACTTTCTCATTTACTGTGTAAATTACCACACACTTGCTCTCTCTTCAAACCTCAAATTCGATCTCCTCCTCCTTCAGAAGAAAACTTATCCATCTTTCCCATAACAAATTTTCAAAACATACCTGCATGTGAAGCCACACCCTGACTTTTCTTCTATTGGATTCAGAGAATTCTCTCTGCTCTTCAGTATGTCCAAACTCTCTCCTTAGGCACAAGATTCCATCCACTCTTGCCTGCTCAAGATCTTTTTTCTTACAGTTATTCTCTCCGTCTCTTTTTTCTTATGCCTTTGTCAATTCTCCTCTCCCAAGTGATTCCCATCAGCATACAAACTTGATATTATTTTCCATTTTAAGAAATTATCCCTTACCCCTTGTTCTCTGCAGCTGCTGCCATGTTTTTCTAATCTCTTTAAAGAGCAAAACACCTTGAAAGAAATGTCTCTGCTGGCTTTCTACACTTTATTTTCTCCAATTCTCTCTTTAACCTGTTCCAATTAGTTTTTCTGTCACCATCACACCACTAAAAGTCTACTAAAAATGGAAGTAGCCATTGGCTTCCATCTTGTCAAGTCCAGTGATCCATTGACTGTCCCTTTCCACCTTAAGCTCTCAGCAGAGTATAGCATGGTTGAACACTCTCCTGGGTTTTCTTTCTACAGCTCTGCTAGCCTTTCCTCAATATCTTTGGTAACTTTTCCTCCTGCTACCAGTCTCTAAATGTGCAGCACTAGAGTTCACCTGTTGGCCTCTGATATGGTTTGGCTCTGTGTCCTTACCCAAATTCCATCTCAAATTGTAATCCCCATGTGTCTAGGGAGTGATCTGGTGGTAGGTGATTGGATCATGGGCTGGTTTTCTCTACACTATTCTCATGATAGTGAGGGAGTTCTCATGAGGGCTGTTGGTCTGAAAATGTTTGGAAGTTCCCCTTCTCTCTCTCTCTCTCTCTCCTGTCTCCTTGTGAAGAAGACTCCTGCTTCCCCTTCACCTTCTGTTATGATTGTAAGTTTCCTGAGGTCTCCCCAGCAATGCAGAACTATGAGTCAATTAAACCTCATTTCATTATAAATTATCCAGTCTCAGGTAGTTTCTTTATAGCAGTGTGAAAACAGACTAATACAGTCTTTATTTTCCTAGACACTCCTAAGTAACCTCATTTAGTTCCATAGAATTAAATACCACGTCTCTGCTGATGGCTTCCAAGTTATATGTTCATTTGTAAGCCTTCCATTGGCTTTCTCAGCATTAAGCCTTTATTTGGCTATTAAGAGACATCTCAAATTTTATATGTTAAATTGAACCCTTAACTTTTGTCTCATCATGTCTCCCCTTCTTGTCTAATTCTAATTAATCTCAGCAAATGATACTACTGTTTATGTCATTGCTGAAGACAAAACTAAGAAATAAGCCTTCATTGCTCTCATTATCGCACTTTTTTTTCTTGCTTTCAATATCTACTCTATCAGCAAGTCCTGTTGGTTCTACCTTCAAAATACATGCTGAGTCCCATCACCTGTCACTATTTCCACTACTGTTAAACTAGGATCATTATCTCCCACTTAGACTTTTCTAAGAGCCTCCAAACAAGGACAAGGATGCTTTCACTCGTATTCCCACTTCAGTCAATTCTCCACATAGCAGCAGTGGGGTGAGGGGCGGATTTTCTTTTAAACATAAATTAGATCAAGTAATGTTCTTTCTCAAAATCCATCTGTGTATTTACATTATATTCAAAATAATCTCTAAACTCCTCACTGCTCCTATAATGTATGCATGCGCTGTCCCTTGTTTGTCTCTCCAACCTTCTTCTTATCACTGCCCCCCTACCACCTTTCTCATTCTGTTTTAACTATACTGGCCTGTTCCTCAAATCCTCCAAGCTGATTCTTGCTTCATGGCACTCCACCTGGAATATCTCATCCATCAGATCTTCACTCATTGACGTCATTCAGGGCTCCACCATGGAATGAATTGTTTTTCCCCCACACTTAATATGTTGAAGCCTAAACTCCCAACTTAATGGTGTTTGCAGAAGGGGGATTTTGGAGGTAACTAGATTAAAATGAGGTCTTGAGGGTGAGACCCTCATGATGAGATTAGTGCCCTTATATGAATCCAAACTAGAGAGTTTTCTCTGTCTGTCTCCTCGTCATGTGAGGACACAGCAGCTGTCCACAAGCCAGGAAGGGAATGCTTACCAGAAACAAACTGTCCTGGCATCTCGATGTTGGACTCCAAAGCCTCCAGAACTGTGAGAAAATAAATTTCTGTTGTTTAACAACACACCAATCTATGGTGTGTTGTTATGGCAGTCTGATTAAAACAGTCTCTGTTCTCCTTCCCTTGTAGGTCTTTCCTGACCATGTATTTAAAAGGAGACTTCCCTGCCCCACTTTTATTCTCTACGCTTATATGCTGCTGTGTTTTATTCTTAGCATCAGCTCCCTGAAAATATGTTATGTATTCTGTTGTTTACTTTTACTCTCTGTGCCCACACTACGGTGGATGTTTTGTGACAGCCAGGATTCCTGTTCATTGCTCTCTTTTATGTATCTAAAACATTGCTGACCACATGGTGGGATCTCAATAAACATTCGTTTAGTGAATGAAAGATCCAAAGTGAAAAATGCTAAAATAAGATTTGGGAGTGAAAACAGCAAGGGAAGAGAATTGAGGCAGATCTGGAACTAAGAGGTCTAGTCTTCATGAGGTACTACTTAGAAGGCAGTAGATAAAAGTGGAGAGTAGGAGATGAGGGAGAACATTCATAGGCAGCAGACTTGAGGCTTTTCATCATGTTTAGCTAGGGTTTTTTTTTTTTTTTTTTTTTGATAGATTCAGCTATTGAAACCTGTGTATGCTTCACAAAGTGAAGCATAGGTTTTGCATCTAAAGAAATGAGATGAAGGACTGCAAATAATGAAGAAGTTGATGAGGGCGAGGTGAGAGACTGTGTATAAAGAGCCTAATCTGCAGTGACTTGCTTGAGCATTCCTCTTAGGTGGGGTCAAGTGAGTCTCTTTGGAATGAAAACCTTTCATAAAGGAACTAGCTAAACTAAGTTGAATAACTATATATAGTTATTCTGGAGGCCTCCCCAGCAATGCAGAACTGTGAGTCAATTAAACCTCTTTCCTTTACAAATTATCCAGTCTTAGGTATATGTGTGTGTGTGTGTTTTATATATTCTTGGCATGGCAAGGATCCTGTTTAGATAATGTTTAAAAATGCACAGGATCATAATCCATATCAATGTTGCTCCTTTAACTATTCTATATTTTGTTTGGTTTATTGTTAGCACTTAGGAGTCCATTAAAACTGAAGCCTCTCATATCTGAAGGGTGCACTGTGGACATAAAGACCCTACAGTGAAAAGCTGACTATGATCCACAGGGCTGCACAATTAGTCCACGGAGAATTTTACAATGTATGAAACCCTGTCATGTCAGTTTTGAATTTTACCAAAAAGAGCCAAGATAGCACAGTAATATTAGAACATATACTTCATATGTAAATAATAAATGATGAAATACAGGATTTGTTCAATTGTTAATATTTATGTGTGAATTACACTGACAATATTTACTGGTTCTATACACTGGTTCTATAACTATGCAAAAAGGAGATCATCATGTCTAATTAAAATTGACATTTAACTGATCTTTTACATTCCACTATGATTGTGAAATTCATAATTTTAAAGTATTTCGAGTAAAACACAAAATGTTTCGAAGTTCGCATTTGAAAGTGTGTGAACATGGCAAGCTTAAATATCAGTTCAGACGTATAACTCCCATTGTCTAGCATATTTGCTTTTGGTTTACAAAGATCATTTCTGAAAGAGTTGTCTATTGATAGTAATTTAAAACAAAATGTGAACAGTCCTCATTCACTCTCTCAGATTTTCTTTTCCCTTCCTGTATCTGTGGTTCTTTTGTATACATTTACTATAGTGACTTTTTTAATAGTTCTCCAATTTGCCTTCTCCTGAGGTCAGATGTCAAAAGCAGTTACATTTCCCAGATATTTGCTAGGACAGTAGGAGGGAGGCATGAGGAGCTTCAGCGATATTCTAATGGCCATGGAGGCAAGGGTTAAGGATGTTATAATCTTTGTTCTCCTAAGACCACACTCATTTGAACAATATGTCTACTTTAGAAAGAAGAAAGTAGAGAGGAATTAAGTCATTAACTTTCTTCGATTTAGTTATGTCTTCATGAGATTGCATATCTCTCATCTCCCAATTATACTTATTGGGTGCTCAGAAATGACACTCAAAGAGTTACCTTAAATAAAGCAATTTTTAAAAACTAGTTACCTATTTCGGGAGACAATTGTATAAAAGAAATTATGTACTTATTGTAAGATTTTCAGGATTTGAACTCTGACCTGGCCATTTAGTGGCAACATGGCCTCAGGCATATTACTTTATCAGTATGAACCTGTTTCCTTGTCTGTAAAATAAAGATAAAATCTTTCTCTATTATTCATTTATTTAACCAACATTTGCTGGATGTTTGCCTATGAGAAGAACAAGTTTGTTGTGAAGATTAAATAACTTAGTAATGTGAAAGTGCCTAACATAAGCCTCTCGTATGAAAAGTGACACATGTTTGCATAGTGCTAGCATATGAAAATGTCAAACATTTAACTAATAATTATCTTACTAAGGGTCTTATGCTATGACTAAAATGTACTTAGAGTGGACAGTTAAGGGAAGTCAGAAGTTGTGAATGCTGAAACTAAAAATATTCTTCTAAAATGAATCAGCTATTGTCCCTTTGCTGGATATTACATTTTCTGTTAGGAAAATATGTCTATTTTCTATTCATTCCATCTTTCCTTTACTGTTTCTTTTACAGGAGCAGAGGCTCTGAACAAGGTTAAATTGTGGTCTATCTGGCTTTTGGACTAGGAGCAAAATTCTCTCTGAACTTCAACCTACTTTCTAATTATTTTATGGTATTGCTATAGATATATTCTGACTGCAAAAATGTAAAACTATCGTCATTGTTGCAAGAAGAAGAGACAAAGTATTTGTACTGCTGCAAAAAGAAAGAAAAAGCATACAGTTCCAGAAAAATATGTATACCTTTTTTACAGTTTGCAATTGCTCAAATTTCAGTTGTTTCAAAGGCTGTCATTGTCACGGTGAATGTTCACAGGATTAATGCCAGTGGTTGTTAGTAAATATTCAAATGGCCCTATAAAAACAAGGACAGGTTGATTCATAGAATGGAGACCCAATGCTTTCTATATCTGTTTTTCTAAGCTAAATCTATGTAGTCACTTTTCCTAAGCTGAGATTTTTTTTTTAAATTAAAGGATCAGATACTATCTGCCAGATTGTTTTATTTATGATAGTATTTGAGTAATACGAACAAAAATCATTGTTTTACTACAAGTAGTTTTAAAGATGTAAAATTCTGAGGTTTAAACAATAAGCATGCAATAGGTTATGGAATAAATAGGTTTGTTTGTGGTCTCTAAACTCCTTTTGTGGCATAGTGCTTAAAAAGCTTCCTAAATAACTGCCCCATTTCTCCCTTTTAATTCAATTAGAACTTGATCCAAACACAATGGTCAATATACGTGGATAGGAAGGGATTTTTATATCATTTGAGGCCGTAATATATCCACATACCTCTTTATTTTGTTTGATTATTGCTCCCTGGGCAATACAATGCAATTACCAAATAGTAGTATTCACAGTTACATATGTAGTTTTTACCAGAAATTTAAAATTGTGACCATTGCTAATTTTAATCACATGTTGCATTGAGAGAAGAGAAGCCTTGACTATATTATTTTCTTCAAAGTAGCTTACTTGGTGATGCCAGGCTAGTCACTTCTGCCCTGTTTTTCTCATTTGTAAACCAAGGATAATGCCACATGTCTCCTCACCAACCATGTGGTGAGGATTAATTAGATAAATAATCAGCAGAGCCCTCTGAGCTCCTTAGGGTTAAGGTGTTTATCTACCTGAGGTATTATTATCATTATCATTATGCCATTTCACTTGGATCATAGATAAAACTCATAGCTGTCAAAGATGGAGATTGTGTTGGCCTGCCAAGTTCTACCCCACAACCTCTCTAAGTAGCAGGGCAAGACCGAGTAAGTCCCTTGACAGAAGACACAGAATGGATTAAACTGATACTTCACTTGATCATAGCCAAAATGTTTGTGTTAATGAGCTTAATAGTATTTACTTGGTGGGTGTCCAGAACAGCTGTCCTTTTTTGTTGCAGGTGCCAGAACCAAAGCCAAAGTGAGTCTGGATTTAGCAAATCCAATTACTTCTCAGGATTTGCTCCCTTCCAAGACAGCCCTTATCATAATCACCCGTTGATAATAGACACCCTGTTAAGTTGACCTTAGATATCCATAACCAGATTCAGGAATCCATTTCCCTTCTTAAACACTATTTTAACTTTATGTAATAAGGCTTATCAGACATGTTTTACATTTAGAGTGAGAGTTTGCCTTTGATAATGACAATACCAAACAACTAATTCCAGATTCTCTTGATCTGATAACACTCCTGCAAGAATTGCATTTTAATTGTTTCAAAGCTTACAAAGATATCTCTTCATTAATTTTTTTCTTGTCTGAAGAAGCAAAAAGGGAATTCAGAGGACATCCTAATTAGAAATGAAAATGGATCATCACACAAGTAGCTTATTATGAGATGTAAAACCCCATGAAAAATGAATATAATCTTTCTCAAGCAGGGTAAACTGTGTGTATGTTTTAATAATCCAGAACACCTGGATATTTCACATCCAACTTGAAGGCAGAGATGTAAGGTGAAAGTGACCTTGTAATAAGGAAGAATTCACGTATGGCTGCAGGATGCTTGAGTGAGCAGACTAACTGGTAACTGAAATTAGAAAACCCTTCCAATCAGTGTGAGGTAGAAAGAGCATATATTGGCAGAATGACTGAAATGACATTGACAGCCAGTAGCTCTCAGGCTGCTCACACATAAGTAAGCCTATTCGGGTACCTTCCTTAAAGAAGTTGTTTATCTTTTTATTTTTTTGCAGAGGAAGAGCAGAGAGAAAAGGTATATTTCTTTGGTTTGGGAATGTGCAAATTCCATTTTAAGCCTTGTATTAGCTAGTTTATATTTCTGTCATTAGCCATATTCTTTCCTTCTCTAGGTAAAACAGCCTTGCTTTAGTGTATTAGCTAGATCAGTGCTTCATCCATAAAGAATAATTTGGCATTCATAGATTAAAAACCTCTTCCTCCTCTTACGCAGCACAGAGATAACATTTTAATAGCTGACTTGGTTAATTGTGAGTTTCATGAGCAACACATTTTTTTGTTCATTAGAAGAGTTTCTACATCCTAATCTTAATCCTGATGTCCCAAAGTTTTCTATTTAAAATAATATTGTTTTTTTTAGGCAGCTTGTCTGACCCCTGAATTTCCTTTTCTCTGTTGTTTTTCCTTGTCTTAGTCTCTGACTTTCTAATTTCTCATAGTTATAGGGACCCTATATTCCAGGCTTTCAGAAACTGTCCCAATTTTTCCCTGCAGTTTTACAAATTGCTGAAATAAACATTCTAAGCATCCAAATAACATTTGCTATATTGCCTATCCCATCAGAAAGCTGTACAAAATTCCTGAGTCAGGTGCATTCTGATCCGTTTATAAGGAAAATATGGTCTGTGTACCCGTGTAAGGCATGTTTGAAAACTTAAATAAATCCACTTATTTGTAGGTTATGAATGCTTTACTTTAGTTAGTATGTTTTTGCCAACATAAGAAAATGCTGTGTGTTGGTAATGACCCAATTTTTCCTCCCTTCCAATAGTTAACCCTGTAAGTATTTATTGAATGTTGACTTTATGCAGGCCCTCTTTTACTTCTTGCCCACAGAGTCAGTTCCAAGTTTCTAGGGAAAAAAAAAATGAGCTGAGCAGTCCATGTGTTAACATAGTCATCTGAAAGATAAATTTTTTAATATAAATATCAACCAGAAAATTTTGAAGGAGAATTGATGCCATTAAGTTTCCAGTCTATTTTTATAAAGTTAGAGCTATTTTAAAGACTCATATTCAGCATTTACCTGGAAGTTTTTGTGTGTAATGTCTAGTAATAATCATATTTATTGCTCCTCATTTGGTCAGAGGTTAAAAACCTGACATCTACAGAAGAGAATTATTTATCTGATGAAGCCTAAATATCAAAATGGTTGAGCCTAGGGAAACCCTTTCTGGATGTAATTTTCTCAGAGAATGTAGGAGATGGTAGAGAGTAGTTATTGTTTGGGAGAACGGGACCTCCATCGTCTTACTCATGTGTGTGTGGCCCTAACCCTGGACTTTCTTTTCTATTTGGTAAACAGCCTGTTATTTTTTAGAAATCAGGTAAAGAGAGGTTACACAGCTGACAGATAAATACTTTGCCAATTTTGATCTAATGTCTTTAATAAATTTTGTTGATCTGTTTCCATATGCCAATTTTTGTATTCTTTTCTGGAGAATTTGTGACAATTATTCCAAAATAATAGGGATGTTCTAGCTATTTGATTGCTGCTTTTGACATTTTATGATGCCTGGCAACTGAGGTTGGCAAATTAATATATTTTTTTGTTTTTTTTCCACATGGAGTCTATTCTCCTAAACTTGACTAAGCGGAAATGCTAAGTACTGGGAATAAGAAAAAAATTTTCAAAAAGATATATATGTATATCTGTACATATTTATTTATCTATCTATTGAGAGGAGAGAGCAAGAGGTAGCATGCTAGATTTTGGGCAAGACTGATTCCTACCATGAGATTGTCTTTAGTGAGGTAAGACATGATTCTTCTACTATGCATTGTATACTACATGTCTTCTTGTTTAATTTTTTTATGAAATTGATCTTAGAATATTATCTATTGCTTTCCTCTCACCTGGACTGAAGTGTTATTCACATTTTCCTGAATACATCTGGCACTTCAATAGCAATTAAAAGAATTTTAAAAATCTAGCAATAAATTGATAATAGTATAGAACAGATTTAATTCCTGATGAAGTATTTTTGGGTGGAATTAGTTTTGCCTAGGATTGCATATTATTTTCTTATTGAATAATCACTTCCAATTCCTACAGAAATACTTAAAACTACCTTAAGGATGAATTAGCAAGAATACAAGACTGCCTATTTAAGAGATTGTGTTTGTTATAGTTTTACTCTTAAATCTCTTTCATATTATTGTGGATTAGACATTTAACATTTATCTCTCACACTGGAGAAATCCAAAGTTAGAAAGCATAATAATATCAAATAATATACAAAGTGATGGTGTAACTGCATGATTCCCAACTTAAAAAATCTTCTATTTCATGTACTCTTCTTCTCAAACTGTCTTCATTAACTAATCATTAATTTATATTCGCCATATTTTTAATGTCAGTACAATATAAAACTTCCAATCAGAGCTTCTGATCAATATTAATAGTTGAAGTCACCAACAGTATAATTTATTGATTGTCTATATCATGCCAGACACTGAGGATATAAAGGTGAATAAAGCACAATCTTGGCCTTCAAGGAGTTTACAGTCTAGTGAGAAGGATATCCATCAATTTGCACTGATTTCATATGATATAATCTTAAGCAAAGAGATCACATTTAAGTTTTAAGCTGTCCCATAACCTTTTTATTACATAAATCTATAATTTTCACGAACCTTTGAAATTAGGTCAAAGATTTTTATATCTATTTTTGAATGGGTTATTACTAGCCCAAGCTGAAAAGGTGAAAGGCATTGACAGTGTTAGGATTAGAGCTTAGAATAATAACTCCGTCAAAAAAGGCTTTTGCCATTTAAGTGATTTTATATGTAGCTGAATTAGTGTTAAGTGAAATAGGCTTACATTATGGGTAAAATAATAGCAAATGTGTATTTTTAAAAATAGTATTTTGTGAAGTGGTGACACAGTGAAAAATGTTAGATTTGTTTCCAACCCGTCAAATGTACCGAAACCACAAGAGGGAGAAATAAGTGTTTTGCAAGAGGCATTCCAGAAGCAATCTCTTTAATGAATGCTATTTGGTCCTTTTGACCTGGGCACAGTCTCAGGGAAGATTATTCTCTAGTGAGTAAAGAAGCAGAATGAACAATGAAAATCTGGGACTTATTATTCCCAAGTAGAATGTAACTCCATTCCTCCTAGGCTCTGATCTTTTTCTATTGACTGATACCAGAAATTTAGGAGGAAGAGGCATATTGTGTCTCACTCCAACATTTTTATTAATATACATGATTTGTCTCTCTTGCACACAAATCCCCATAAACACACATACTTAAACACACACACACACACACACACACACACTTTATACACAAAGCCTCCAGTGATTTGGACAATGCTATTTATGGAGGAGGTAGGCTCTGGTTCCTAAATCCAGCAGTAATTACTTTATTTCTTGAAGCATGAGATTTGATTACCCATTTATTATTATGCATGCTGCATAATATTTTTTACTGTCTCTTTATGCAGCTCTTCTTGGAAAAAGAGTCTCACAATTTAGCTTGGGAAGACCAATGTTTTGCATAGGTATAGCAAGTTAGCTACCAGCTCTGCCAGAAATGTATGTGTTTTAGAAATCCCTGAAGTGGAGTCTGGGCAGATTACTGTTTTCTAAAATAAAGCTCTTACAATGAAGAAAAGGTTTAGAGGTTTAAAAATGTAAGTGAATTTGAAGACTGGAGCAGGTAGGTACTAATTAAACACCACATAATATAATATAGTTCTTAAAACTTAAGTAAAGTTTGGTTCCTAAACAATGAAAGGGCGTCATAGGCTATTCATTTTTTTAAATATGATTTTAGGGCCACAGCTAGTGTCTTGGTTAAAATCTTCTACCATTATGAGGCCCTTCTGTGAAATCTGTTTGTTTTCTAAGAATATAATATTTAATAAATATGAACCACAAGACAAAGGAATGCAACAGCTAAGTGTATGTTATTGGAAAAATCTGGCTTCCTATGTGAAGAAAAATAACACTAATCTTTGTTTTACTAATCTACAGGAGATTTGACATGTTAAAATCCTTATTGTGAAAGGTTAAATACAACTGATAGAAGAAAACATAGTGCATATTTTGTAACTTAGAGGAGGAGAAGAATATTTAAATGAAATTCCAGGAGTATAAATTTTAAGATGATAAATGACTAGATCTGGGTACATTGAAATAAATATTTTTGTGTTTGTTGTATTTCCTTTTGAGAATTTAGTCATAAATTCTTGCCTCAGCCAATGTTCCTAAGAAATTTTTCTAGTTTTCCTTTTTGGATTTTTATAGTTTTAGGTCTTTAATCATCTTGAATTAATTATCATATATGGTGAGATAGGAGTTGAGTTTCATTATTCTGCATGTGGCTCTTTGATTTGGGGACTTAAATTAAAAAGCTTTTGCATAGGAAAAGAAATAATCAATAGTGTAAAAAGACAACCTACACAATAAAGAAAATATTTGTAAACTATGCATCTGACAAAGGGCTAATATCCAGAATCTGCAAGTAATTCAAACAACTTAAGAAAAATAATAATAATCCCATTGAAAAATGGACAAAGGACATGAACAGATGTTTACATTTCTCTCTAATGAAGACATACAAACAGTCAACAAACATATTAAAAAGGCTCAACATTACTACTCAGACATGGAAGTTAAAAGTTAAAAACATGCAAGTATGATACCATCTTACACTAGCCAGAATGGCTATTATTAAAAAGTCCCAAAACAACAGATGTTGGTGAAGATGTGGATAAAGAAAATGCTTATGCACCATTGGTATAAATGTATTAGTACAACTTCTGTAGAACACCATATGAAGATTTCTCAAATAACTAAAAATAGAATGACCATTCTATCCAGGAATCCCACTACTACGGATCTACCCAAAGGAAAAAAGATCATCATATGAAAAAGACACCTGCACATTTTTTTTTTGTGCTGGCATATATAGGATGCAAGACATCCTATATTTACCACAGTACCATTCACAACAGCAAAGTCATGAAGTCAGCCTAAGTGTCCATCAACAGTTGATTGGATTTTAAAATGTGGTACATATGCAACAGAGTAGTATGAGTGATTAAAAAAAGAGAGAAAAAAAAGTCATGTCCTTTGCAGCAACATGGATGGAACTGGAGGCCATTGTTCTAAAAGAAATAACTCAGAAACAGAAAATCAAATACTACATGTTCTCACTTATAAGTCAGATCTAATCAATGGGCGCACGTGGACATGCAGAGTGGAATAGTGGGCATTGGAGACTCCAAAAAGTGGGAGGATGAGGGGGTGGTGAGAGAAGAAATACTACCTATTGGGTACAATGTATGCTCTTCAGATGATGAGTACACTAAAAAAGCCCAGACTTTACCACTACAAAATATATCCATGAAACACAACTGCACTTGTAATCCTAAATCTATAAAAATAAAAGCGCTTTTCCTCAACAAAGGATGTCATAGAAAGAGTAAGGTTTTAGATAACTACTTGATAGACAATGTTTGCGTTTTGTAAAGTTAACAAGGGATCCATTTCTAGGATTTAAAGTAATTTTTTTTAAAAATAAGAAAAAAATAATAAATCAAATGGAAAAATAGGCAAAGGATATGAATTGGTAACTTAGAAAAGGGGGAAACCTGATTTGCCAATGAGTATATAAGAAATGTAATAATCCAAGAAATGGAACTAAACTTGGCACTGAGATAAAATTTTACATATGTCAGATTGGCCATGATTAGAATAGAGTATGCTACAAAGGTTGGAGGGGGTGTGAGACACTATAATTTTATGCTCTGCTAGTGAGAATAAATGATATATTTTTTATGGGAAGTAGATTGACAATCCTTAGTGAAAACAAGAAAATGCATGTCTTATGATAATCTATCCAATGGATATCTGCCAGGAAATTTTTCTCAGGTCACTAAGGAAGCAAGTTTAGGGCTTATATCGGAATGTTATTTGTTGTAGTAGAAGGAAAAGGGAAGAGCTGGTTTCTATCACTAGGCAAGTGAATAAGGAAACTCTGGTGGCTGCATAGCAAGAAAAATTACACACAATTAGGAACAGTAGACTAGATGTACATACAAGTCTCAAACATGAGATTGACAAAGCAAAGATGAGCAGAATAAAAGTCACAGCACAATGCCATTTTTGTAAATTAATGCTTGACATAAAATGCATTTATAAGGATACATGGTAATTTAAGAACAGATCTTGAACATAGTAGAGCAGGTGTCCTGAGGTTGGGGTTGGGGGTGAAGGTGGGGGTGGTAGGAACTGGAGTGAAGTACAAGAATGAAGGGGAAAACAGATTACGGCAACAATAAAAAGAATTCTATATTTCTTCCTGACATTTCTCAAATGAAGATAGATTTTAAAGAATTGTTGCTTTTTTTCTTAACTTTTATTTTAGGTTCAGGGATTACATACGCAGGTTTTTTATGTAGTTAAACTTTTGTCATGGGGGTGTGTTATACCAATTATTTTGTCACCCAGGTATTAAGCCTAGCACATATTTGTTATTTTTCCTGACCCTCTCCCTCCTCCCCCACCTCCACCCTCTCATAGGGCCCAGTGTCTGTTGTTCCCCTCTATGTGTCCATGTGTTCTCATTATTTAGCTCCCACTTATAAGTGAGAATATGCAGTATTTGGTTTTCTGTTGCTGTGTTAGTTTGCTAAGGATAATGGCCTCCAGCTCCATCTATGTTCCTGAAAAGGTCATAATCTTGTTCTTTTTTTAGGCTGCATAATATTGCATGATATATATGTACCACATTGTTTTAAAATCAAGCCTACCATTGATGAGTATTTAGGTTGATTTCACGTCTTTGCTATTGAGAATACTGCTACAATGAACACAAATGTGCATGTTGTATCTTTATAGTAGAATGATTTACATTTCTTTGGGTAAATGCCCAGTATTGGAATTGCTGGGACACATGGTAGTGCTGTTTTTAGGTCTTTAAGGAATCACCACACTATTTCCCATAGCAGGTGAACTATTTTACATTCCCACCAACACTGTATAAGCGTCCTTTTCTTCCACAACCTTGTCAGCACCAGTTATTTTGTGACTTTTTAATAATAGACTTCTGACTGGTGTAAAATGGTATCTCACTGTGGTTTTGATTTGCATTTTTCTAATGATCAATGATGTCGAGGCTTTTTTCATATGCTTGTTGGCCACATGTACGTCTTCTTTTGAAAAGTGGCTGTTCATGTCTTTTGCTCAATTTTTAATGGGGTTATTTGTTTTTCTTATAGATTTGTTTAAGTTTCTCATAGACGCTGGATATTAGACTTTTGTGAGATGCATAGTTTGTAAATATCTTTTCACATTCTAGAGGTTGCCTGTTTATTATGTTGATAATTTCTTTTGCTCTTGAGTTTAGTTAGATCATATTTATTAATTTTTGCTTTCGTTGTGATTGCTTTTGGCTTCTTCATCGTAAAATTTTTGGCCATTTCTTTGTCCAGAATGGTAAAAGCCCTAGGTTGTCTTCTAGGGCTTTTACAGGTTTCAATTTTACATTTAAGTCTTTGATCTATCTTGAGTTGATTTTTGTATATGGTGTAAGGAAGGGGTCCAGTTTCAATCTTTTGGATATGTCTAGTCAGTTATCCCGGCACTATTTATTGAATAGGGAGTCCTTTCCCCATTGCTTGTTTTCATCAGGTTTTTCAAAGATCAGATGGTTGTTGGTGTGTGGCCTTATTTCTGGGCTCTCTATTCTCTTCTACTGGTTTATGTGTCTGTTTTTGTACTGGTACCATGCTATTTTGTGTTTTAGTTACTGTAGCCCTATAGTCTAGTATATTAGTCCATTCTCATGCTGCTAATAAAGACATATCCAATACTGGATAATTTATAAAGGAAAGAGGTTTAATTGATTCACAGTTCTGCAGGGCTGAGGAGACCTCAGGAAACTTACAATCATGGCAGAAGGAGAAGCAAACACGTCCTTCTTCACATGGCAGCAGCAAGGACAAGTTCCAAACAAAAGGAGGAAAAGCCCCTTACAAAACCATCAGTTCTTGTGAGAATTCACTCACTGTCACAAGAACAGCATATAGGTAACTGTCCCCGTGATTCAATTACCTCCCACCAGGTCCCTCCCATTGCATGTGGGGATTATGGGAACTACAATTCAAGATGAGATTTGGGTGGGGACATAGCCAAATCATATTATATAGTTTGGAGTTGGGTAGCATGATGCCTCCAGTTACTCAGCTTATTATTTATTTATTTATTATTATTATTCTTATGTTAGAGACAAGTTTTTCACTATGTTGCCCAGGCTGGTCTCAAACTCCCGGGTTCAAGTGATCCTTCCTTGGCCTCTCAAGTAGCTGCGACTATAGGTGTTTGCCACTGTGTCCAGCTGGAGTTGCTGCTGTAAAATTTTTAATTTTTTTAATTGACAAATGATGATTGTACATATTCATGGGGCACAGAGTGATGTTTTGATACATATGATGTACAGTGATCAGATTAGGGTAATTAGCATATTCATCATCTCAAACATATATCATTTCTTTATGTTGGAACATTCAATATCCTAGTTCTGGATATTTGAAATTATATATTATTGTTAATTATAGTCATCCTACAGTGGCATAGAACACTAAAACTCATTCGTCCTGTCTAACTATAATTTCATATTCTTTAACATATTTTTTTCATCTCTTTCAGCCTTCAGCTTTCCCAGTCTCTGTTATCCTGTTTTCTACTTTTTACTTCCATGAAACCAACTTTTTTATCTTCCACATATAAGTGAGAACTTTCTGTTCCTGGCTTATTTTACTAAACATAATTTCCTCAAGCTCTATCCACGTTACTGCAAATGATAGTGTTAGTACTGGCATTCATTATGAATACAGTGATGGAAAGAGAATAGCATCCAGGCTGGAAAGCATAGTTTTATTCTGACTCTTGTGAATAGGTGAGCCATCTCTGTTCTCTGATGTTCATATTGTATAATACCACTGACTCTTTAAGATTTTGGTCCATTAAATTATCTCTAACATGTAATCATGCTTTGTAAATTATAGAATGCTTTTCAAAGATTAATTAATTTCATTTTTTTGGTAACAAGTTTAGTCACAAAGAGAAAGCCTCTATCTTTTTCTATAAACCAAGTTGGAAATTGAAAACTGATTCTCACTTTTACCTCATGTGGTTCTTGATTCATCTTGGAGCGAGGACCAATCATTTTTTTTGTTCTGTTAAGCACAACTTTGTGTCGCAGTTTAGAGCTGGCTTCAGAAGTCAAACTGTCTGGATTATTAATGAGCTTCTGCTTACTTTGAGTGACCTGGTGCAAGTGATTAAACTCTTTATGTCATCTGGGTTTTCTAATCTGTCAGGTGAGGATAGCCATACCTACCTCAAGGCAGTGTTGGGAGGATTAAACAAGCAAATTTAATGTAAAGTGTTTTGTTTCTATTATATAGCCCAGGCTCAACAAATTTTATTGTTTATTGTTATTACAAAATCAGAATAAACCTCTTATCCATGCTTTTTGCTATCTATAATCAAAATTGTTTCCAGCAAATACCAAAAAAAAAAAAAAAAACCCAAAAAGGTAAAGATAATTAAAGGAAGGGTATCCAGACATCTTTTCAAATATTTACAGCATCTAGGGCAAATATGTTTTATTTTCAAATGACTAACATTCACACATTTTTGAGATTGGATTCTGTTATATTCACCTGTTTCCAATTGTGCAAAACAGTTAGTCTAGTGATCTCTTCTTTTTCATTTCTTTTAATCCTTTCTTCCTTGTCTCTACTTTTAGAGATAATATAGAACCACGACCAGGTTCCCCCACAGCTATTTCACCGTTAATATCAATATTTCTTTATTTGACATTTAATTATTCTTTCAATTAAAAATAACATTCATCAGTCTGTTCTGATTTTAAGAATAATGTGTTTATGGTGGGAAACTTAAAAAATATCAAAAAGGATCAAAAATAAAGTGGAAATTGTCCATATTCCTGTCATCCAAAGAATGGTAGTTGACATCTTGAAACACATTAAGCTTAACTTTACTTGAATTTGACAGAAGGAAAAATATACTAAAATGAAAATGTTAAGACTTTAGTTATTTTTTAAAAATGTATTATTAGTTGCTAAAATGTTTTTCCAAAGTTAGTAAAAGATCAAGGAAAAGTGAAAAGATATTTGATAACATTTTATTATTGTGATAGGAATTATTAGTGTGACATTAGAGCTTCATATTTCTCAGAGGGTAAAGTTTCCAGATAGAAAAACTTAATATACCATCTTATAAAATCAGATTGCCTTTCATTCATATAAAAACAAGTTTAAAATCTTAATCTACCTTTAAGATTACTCTTTAAGTATGAAAAGGCAGATTTATAAAACAAGACAGCTTGAATTCAGAGTGCTGGTCTTATTTATATATCTGAATTATTTGACTAAACATTTTGGCTTTGTTATTTCAAGAACTGTTATTTCTTATAATCTAATCAATTACTCAAAATCATACTATGTATGATTACTTGGTTTGGATCATAACTTTTTATTTGTATTTGTTTATACTTTTAATTTTTTTCTGTTGATAAAAAGAGGAATGCTTTCTCATTAAATCACATGATAATTTAATTTATATATTCTTACTCATATGACCTACATATAATATTCACTCTAATTTGAAGACTTTTTCACAAATATCCCAGATTTCCTGTTCTAATTTGAACCAATAATATATACTATATATATATAAAATTAACTGATGGCACAGCTTTTGCACAAAGTTCTTTTTTTAATTGAACACCTTAAGTGCTATGGGCTAAATTGTGTCTCCCCAAAATTCATATATTGAAGCTGTAACTTGAAATGTGTCTATATTTGGAAACAGGGTCTTTAGGAGGTAATTAAGATTAAATAATGTAATAAAGTTAGGACCCCAATCTGAAAGGGTTAGTATCCTTCTAAGAGGGAACCAGAGTGCTGTCTCTCCAAGCATAGACAGAGAAGAGGTCATGTGAGCACACAGTGAAATTGTGGCTGTTAGCACATTATCAAGAGAGCCCTCATCAGGAACTGAATATACTGGTATCCTAATCTTGGATTTCCAGTTTCCAGACTTCCATAAAATAAATTTTTGTGAAGTCACCCAGTCTATGGCATTTTGTTATAGCATCCACCAGACTAATATATTAGGTGATTTCACTGTTTCTTGGATCCCATGTTTGTCTCTTACATTGAGTTTTTGTTTTACTGAAATATGTCCAGGATTAAACTTTTTAGTAGGAGTGAGTACATGCTGAAATTTCTGGGTCCTTGAATACCTGATAATGTTGTTATTTTGAGTTAAGCCACAATGTACTAAAATTATTCATTTATGTTTTTCTTTTTTTATGTACAAGCTCAAATTCTTTCATATTTTAAAATTCTAGAAATTAGCATGTATATTTTATTAAAAATAATGAAGTTACATAAATTGACAAACAGGAGGCAGAGGAATAAGTTATGATATATAACTAAGTTGATGTAGACCTTAGCTATGTGTTGAAGGTATTTATTTATTTATTTGATGGTCACCTCAGTTACTTCTTTGTCAGTATCCTCATACATTTGAGTTATAAGTTTATATCAAAAATTGTCACTTAAAATCATTAAGCTTTTTCAGTATCCATTGAACTGCTTACTTCAAGACTTCTCATTATTTGAGATAATTAAATGCCAACTGATAGCTGAGTTTTCTCTTACTTGCAGCTAAATGAAAACTAAATGATACATCATGGATTTAGCCATATCATTTCAAACAAAATTTTTCTTGAACCATCACAATGAAAGTGTGAAGCATTGGCAGTTGCATTATCATGGTGATCCAGTTCTCTTCTTGACTGGTGATTGTAATCTTGATCTTTGAGGCACAAAAAATTAACTGTATAATGTTCACTAGTAACGTTATATAGTAATCTCAAGGTTTCCTGTTGGGTTAAACTTCCAGTTTTATTTATTTTCTTAATTAAATTGTATATTACAAATCATTACACAGATTCCCTTCAAAATCAACCAAAAAGTCTTGTTAGATTGAATGAAATAAGTTTTGTTAGATGTTATGGTTAGAATAATCATCCTTCATTTCATATAATTTAATCACAGCAATTTATCTTATTCTTATATTCTTTATATTCTATCATATATTCTGAAATTTGGCACATGACAGATAATCTTATGAATTTTTATTCAGTGCTTCAGATAATTTTTATGATATAATCCCACTTTATGAAACAGAGTTATAAGTTCCTCTTTGTGATGTTTAAGTTACTCTTTTATCAGGCTATGAGTTTATATGTTAAGTTAGTGTGTATCTGTGCGTGTATAAATACACATTTATGCAAGGAAGTAACTGCTCCTCCGTCGACTTTATTTACAGACTTAGTCTTATGCATTTTTATAAAGCTAAACTGAGGTTCATATCTCCATCCATCTCCCTTACAGAAGAAGTGGGATTACTAGTTCATAATTTCCATTAATGCAATTATTAATTGTACACAGTTTGCTTCTGTCTTCTGTAGTTGTTGATGCTGTGTGGTTTCTTCATAATTCTATTGGAAAGTATGGCTCTTAGTCTCTTTAGATCTTTTTTTGTATTTTGGCCTTTTTTGTATTTTGTATTTTTTGTACTCTGTGCTGTTGTTTCTGCATGTATCTGATGCCAGATATTCTCTCTTTCTCTGTTCCAGAAAATCCTTGTACTTTGTTTCGGCAATGCTTTTGTTTTCTAAAATCATAAAATTAATTTTTATTATATGTTTTCTGTGATTTTAATGGGATTTTGGGAGGTAGAGGAAACAAACACGTTGGCTCTTTCTTTCTTGAACTGGCTGTTCTTCTTTCTTACAAGATCCTCTTTAGTTAAGTAACGAATTCAGTGGCCCCAATATCCATTTTGTTTTTTTCTTGACCCTCAGACCAAAAAACTCTCAAAATTACCTTCCACCAGGCCATCAGTTTTCCCATCACCTTTGTGTCATCTTAGAAGAAATAAAAATATTTACTTCTCACAAATTATCACACTTTTTACCTCTGAAGTTATAAAGGATTTATTTGTTTTTTGTTTGTTTGTTTTGCACTTAAAAAAAGTTGTCTGAACTAAGGAAAGTACCCTATGCTTATTCTATTCTATAGATTCTATATTTCTGACCCTATATGTTCTAAATATATTATTCAAAAGCAAACCTTCCATTTTAATTTGGGCAATAGAGCACTGAGATAAGAAGTCAAATATAAGAAAGGAAGCCAGTAAAAATCCCTTTAAAATAAGTATGAAAAATCCTGACTTAGAATAATAAAACATTTTAAGAACATCAAGTTGTATCATCTGTTTTTATGGATAAGGAAGTTAAAATACAATTTCAAATTTCTATTCCAATAAAAACTCCTTTCAGAGATTGAATAAGAAATCCAATGTTAAATATATAAGGCAGATTAGCTGTGCAAACTCTTAAGGCCATGGGGATAGAGTTTTTTAAGGGAAGTGCAGCAACGTCGATGACTTATGGCTGACTGCAATAATTCTATTGCTGTCATGAACCACTCTGGACAATCCCAAGAGACTAACACTTCCCCTATTCACATCAATCATTACTGGATATTGAATGAGTGGCTAATGATGTTGTTGGCCTGTGGTTATATTCATGTCTTTTTTTTTAGGAGAACAATAATCTTCCCATTTCTTCTCTGGACCTGGGCAGGGCTAGCAATAGGAATAAAATTTTCTATTTTTCTGTCCAAAGAATGGAAATGCTGTACCAGAGGCTGCCCGGGCTAAAATATGAATTTATGATCTATTATCACATCGTGTTCACCTACTTACGTATACATTCAGTTTCCAAATTACTGGTGGAAAGTTAAAAAATAGTGTTACATATTAGTGGATTCATCCTGATTTTGTATCATTTAACAATTAGATGATTAATTGAGCAATTACAGCCATCCTCCTTTATCCCTGGTTTTGCTTTTTGCAGTTTTAATTATTCTAATTCAACTGTTGTCTAAAAGTATTGAATGAAAAATTCCAGAGACAATCAATTCATAAATTTTAGATTATGGGCCATTGTGAGAGGTGTGGTGAAATCTGTGCTATCCTGCTCTGTCCTACCTGGGACATGAATCATGTCCTTTGTCAAGGGCATTCACACTGTACACACTGTCTGCTCATTAGTCACTTAGTAGCCCTCTTGGTTATCAGTCAACTGTTGTGGTATTACAATGCTTCAGTTCAAATAAATCTTTTTTATTTAATAATGTCTTCAATTTATAATCTTCAATTTTAACAACATTCCAGTTGACATGTTGTTATAGTTGTCATATTTTATTTCCAGTTGTTGTTAATGTTGTACTATGCCTAATTTATAAATTAAACTTTATTAGAAGTTATGTATGTATGAGGAAAAACATAGTAGTATATGGAGAATTTGGTACTATCTGTGGTTTCAGGCATCCACTGGTGGTCTTAGTATGTATCCTCTGAAGATAAGGATGGGACTACTATATCGTTGTCACTGACAATGTAACTATTACTGCCTAAATAAAGTCATACCAGTGACCTCAAAAGCTGTGGATCATGATACAAGAGAGCTGTGGTGGTGTCTGATTTAGATAAGACTCTGACAGTTCAGGCTCTGTGCTGGAAGACCACCAAGTGACAACAGGTTCAGTATGAGAGAGGCATCACATTGAGGTCTTGAGGTCAAACCATTTACGTTAGAGGGAAAGCAACAATACAAACACGTCATCTAGTGTAGATAGCATGTAATTATTATCATTTATATTCTTTTTTTTATTTCTACAGTGGCCTACTTCTATCTTTGGTACCCACACAATATGATATTACCATATTTTTCATGTCATTAAAATATATTTACTTCTATATTTAATATTGGTTATTCTTTTTTGTTTAAATAAGATATTGCTGTGAATTTATTCTTCTAATTTTATTTTTAGCATTTATCTAAATTGCTCAGAACTTTCGGTATCTCAGCTTCTCATTTTTAGTCCATATATTAGCTGTGTGATATCAGGCAAGTCATTTAACTTCTCTGAGCATGTTGAGTAATTTGAATGTGTGGTGCTATTTTGGATATTCTATAAATGTGATTAAAAGACATCTTTTCTGCCCTTCCAATCATCTCATAAGCCAAAGCAGCCTCTAGCACAATATCTTATGCATAAGAAACATGTAAGTTGTTGAGCTTAACTAAATTAAGATATGGTTTGCCCTCAATAAAAGTTTGATTGTTATAAATCTAAGTGAGATGTCAGTTGAGACCTGCTACAGGTTTGTATTATCTAGATGACAGTGGTGACCTGAATTCTCTAATTTCATGATCTATGGAAATCCAGAGCTTCCATCAATATTTTTGTTTATTTCTTGTACAGGAAGTTTGGTGAAAGACTGAGAGATGCTGGCACTCTCTGCTTGTTAGTTTTTTCCTCTTATTTTTTTTCTATTTTCTGCAGTGTATCATTCCAATGTGAATCTAGCTCTTTAATTGATTTTCAGTGCCAAAACATCACTCAAACAAGCATTCATGAATTTAATAGTCTTATTTTATTTCTTCTTTAAAATAAAAAAAATTCTATCGCCATTCCCACTCACTTCTACTTTCTGTATGTATGTACTTTCTATTCTTTCTTTTTATATAAGTACATATTATAAAATGTAAAATAATATGTAATATATATTTTGTATATGTGATGTATACAGTATATATATGTTTTGTATTTACTTAAAGCATCTTTACAGTTATATTTTGATGTGCCTCTCATTCTATTTTTGACTTTTGTTTCCCAAAACTTCTTCTAAGATCTGTCTAAATTTGATATACATAATTTTACCATTAAAATATACCTCATACAGCATTTAATTTATCTTTTTACTTAGATGGATATTTATAGCTGCTTCCAAGGTTTTGCTGTTACAAACAATACTACAATGAGCATGTTTATACTTTCCTCTTTGTAATCAGGTATGAAAGTTTCCCTGAGAGTTTAAAGCCAAAAGTAGAACAGAGCATAGGCTATGCATATACTTAGTTTTACTAGATGCTACCAAGTTGTACCCTAAAATAGCTTCACTAATACATAAACCCGTAACCCTTTCCAATATTTCTTGTTGTCTAAATTATTATATTTGTGTGAAACATTGGTATAAGGTGGATGTACATTGATCTGGCTTCCTTTTCTGTTAGTACAGTACTACCTTAATTATTGTAGCCTTATAAAATATCTTAATGGCTGATAGAATTAGTCTTCATTATTTTCTCTTTTCTTCCAGGATTGTCATAGATATTTTTAGAATTTTATTCTTCCATATTAATTTTCAAATTTTCCAATTATAATTGTCACATTGCACAAGTCCAGTGAGTACCACAGAAGATGTAGGTTATTACATGTTCCTTGGATGTCTGGTAAACTACCTGAAAAATCTATCTGGGTGATTACATCTTCTTTAATCTTATTATTTTTAATGGTTGTTGATCTATTCCATTTTTTTCTTATAAGCCCATGTTGTCACTCAAAAGATTCATTTATAATTTTAAAAAATCTGCTCTGTAATCAGTGTTATTTTCCTCTTTCTTTCAGAATTTTGCTTATTTATTCATTTGTTATTTTTCCTTGATGAATATTTCCCATGAATTGCCATATTAGTCTCTTAAAATTGTGTTGTTTTGTTAATCCTTTCTCTTATATTTTTTCTATTTTGTCAATTTCTGGTTTTTATTACTGCCTTCTTTCTTAGTTTTAAAATTCTCTTGCTTATTTTTTATTTTTTGAGTTGAATGCTTAACTATTTTTTTTAGTAGTCCTTATTTCCTGTTAATTTTTTTCCATTTATAAGTTAGACTTTACATGTATCATCACTTTGTTTCTCAAATTATGGTATGTAGTGTTTTCATAATCTTGTAACTGTAAGTATTTCATAATTTGAGCTATTTACTATTCAATCCATTGATTTTTGGACATAAGATTATTAATTTTCAGTTGCATGGGATATTACTACTTTTCATTTTTAATTTCTTATATTGTTATAGAGAATATGATCTGTGTGCTCAAAAATAAATAATACTTTGAAATTTATTCAAGGCTGCCTTTTTAACCTAATTCATGACAGATTTTTAAATATATTATTTTGTCAAAAATAATATATATTCTATGTTTATTAGATATACATTTTTCAAAATGTCCATTAGTTCAGATTTATTAAAAATATTATTCCTGTCTTCTATGTTCTTTTTTCATTGCTTTGTTTACCAGTTTTAGATGGATACATTACCATCTCTACTAAAACTAAAGATTATTTTTTTCCAGTGATTATTGCAGTTTTTGCTTTATATGAGATTTTATTATTGGGAGTATATATTAATGATTATCAGATTTTTATTAGTATGTTGGATTTTTTGCTCAGTGTAAAATTCTCGTCTTTATCCATTAGGGCATTTTTTACCTTAAATTATATTATTACATATTGCTTAATATATATTTTAAATCCCTTTGTTTTCTGTAGTTTTTTGTGTCTTTATCTTTTTTTTGGTGCCTCTAGTATAACACATTATTGGATTTATTTGGGAAAAAATTTATTTTAAGAATTTACATTTCATAAATGTCAAGTTTAAATCAATTCTTTTGTCATAATTAAAGTAAGTCAATACTTACTAGGAACACTTTATTTTGGACTTACCATGCTTCTCTTTTCCTTTCTCACTTTTGATTGGAGATAATATTTTCTTTTTTCAAATTTTATTTAATTTTTGGCTGGTTGGAAAGAATGCATTTTATTTTTATTCATCTACTTGTTGTCATTAACTAATTAAGACCCCTAGTTGTACTGACTTTTGCTGTCAATATAAGACAACAGCCTCAGCTTACTTTCATTTTTAATTCTATCTCATTCTTCTACACCACCCCTCACCTACCTTCTGGTTATCTTGAGGGTTTTTTTCAGATGAGGGGACCTGAGGCAAGTATCTTAATTTGTGTCCTAGAGTGGACAACTTAATTGATTTTGGTGAAGTTATTTTGTGGGTTGGGCTTATAGGAGTGAGTAATAGGTAATAATCCATACACCATTTTCACTGGCCTGTTTTTCCTCCTTCTCTTTTCCTTTCCATTACTTACTCTTTCAGTTCTATATGTTCTCTAGATGCTCCAAGACTTCTTTAACTGTTGTGCAGAAATGTATCCCCCTACTGATGAATATCAGCTCAGCTAATGATAATTGAACTCTTGGGAAGATTTTCTAATGGTGTCACAGGTGAATAAATTTTTCCCAAATAAATTTTAGATACTCTTTTAGAGTATCAGTGGTGCCACTTGAGAAAATAATGGAATATTCTCATTTTTATTATATAAGGTAATTTTTATGTGTAATAAGAAATAAAGTTAGAGAATAAAGTCTACTTAAATATTTGTACCATGACTGAATGAGAATTTGGAAGAATCAGAGTACTTAAAAACAAACAAACAAAAACAAAAACAAAAAACTTGATGATGGTTTTTAGGAGTTTTTTTTTTCTTTTAACACTAAGAGAATTCTATATGCAATTTGCTTTAATTAAAATGTATTCTTTAGAGGAAGAGATGATGGATATCTGGAGTGTACAATTGATGACTCAATAAAGAAAAGATACTGTATGATGTGGTTTTCTTATCTCTGGCAGACTACAGTAAGCAATTTTTGGGAAAAGAGAGTGGTTATAAGAGAAGGAAGCAACAATGGGTCTCTTATTGATGTTTGTGGCACTCAAGTCAGTAACTTATCCTCTATTTCTGCATAATAGGACATAAAGTCTCCTGCTGAACCTGACTCTCAAGGTTTTCAGTCTTCGACTCATAATGGGAAATGGTACAATAATTAATTGTGGATAAAATGCTTTGAGATTCTTAAATAAAACATGTTCAGTATGTGAGCTTAGACCTTAACTTTAGAGAAAGATGAGAGAAAGAGAGAGAAAGAGACACAGAGAGAGAGAGAGAGAGAGAAAGAGAGAGAGAGAGAAAGCTTTAGTGGTAGGTTTGTCCATCTTTTTCTGTATTATAATTTTTTTTTTTCAGAAACATCAGGGGCCTTTTGTAGATTGCGTCTATCTTTGTGGAATTTTGGCTTTTAAGCTGCCCCCCTGGGCAGCTTTTGGAAACAAAATGATAACAAAAGCAACATGCAGTCACTTCTTTGTTGTATGGGTTTTTTTTACCCCCACCCTATAGCCTTTTATCTTTACACATTTCTTTTTGTCTGACATTTCTGCATTCATCACCCCATGTCTAGTTGCAATAAGGCTATTATGAGATGGATAGCCGTGTAGATGACAAGAATACAGACAATTCAAGTTTTTCATTTCCTTTGTAGCTGGAGTTTTAATAGTTCTCTAAATCTGTATTTATGTTCTTCTCATCAAAACCCCTTTTTAAAAGAAAGTAGATAGCAATCTTTCTTCCTTTCCCATTCCCCAAATGTTTTCCATGATTCCTATTTTTATAATATTAATAAGCCTCATTATTGCAAAGATAAGATAAAAAGAAATACTTTCCCTGATTTTCAATGAAGTAACTAACTTAGTACATGCTCAAGCCCTCAGAATTCTCTCTTCTAGAAGTCAACATAGTTGTACTCTTATGCTTCCCTTTTCTCACTCAATAAACAGCATCCTGTGGAAGAAGTATTCAAAAAGAACTTTTCTGATGGGTGGTTTTATCATTTAAAAATTTTTTTGTATCTTGCTGGAGAGTTAGAAATGGTGCTTGGAGTAGAATTTTTAAATGGGTAAAATGTCTTCTTAAAAGTTCAATGCTGATTACATAAGAATTACTTTGATGGGTGATACATATGCTTTCTGAAAAAAATCTTGATACTTTAATTTTGTTCAAAATTTATATCAAAAATGATGCTATAGAACAAAGGCATTTAAAGATAATTGAAAATGAATTTCCATTTGTAGAGGATAAGTCCACTTTATTCCTTCCTAAATAGGCTGTATTTCATCTTTGGGGGAGGTATTTGCAAAATGTTTGGGAGTGACACATATGTATAGCAGAGTTACAATTCAGCAGCGTGTGTTCAGTGGTTGTTACCATGGGGCCAAAATGTCTAGACCAACAGTGAAAGTTCAGTGCACCATATGGCTATTGGTTAACTTTTGCCATAAATATTTAGAAACAAATGGGGCTTAGCTAATGCAATGTACATTTTAACTTTATATTATGTAACTATCAGGTGGAACAAATCTCTGAATAGCCAAATATTTCTCTGGAATTTGATATGTTTTTACCTTGCTATCTGGCTTGGTCCTCCCTAGCCCTTGAAGTCTCTGATATTGTTGGCCTGTAGACTTAGTGATACCAATTCTGGAGTCAGCTCTCCACCACTGATGGCAGTCAGTACTTTCAGAACCCTATGGCCAGCTATAGGCATAGAACCCTATGGACAGCTACTGTCCTAAGCCTGGTGGTCATAATGTTAGGAGTTTATCACAGGTCCCTGTGATCCCTGAGATTCAGGCTTTTAAAAATCCCATGTGTCTTCGCAATTCATGTGACTACATTTCTGGATTGATTTCTTTATTTTCTCTTCAGTTTTTCTGATGAAACTATGTTCCTCTAGGTTAGGGGTCTGGCACTATGTAGATATTCCCTGCCACTATTTCTTCTTTTTCGATGGAGGCTGGGTCTTATTATCACTGCATTCAGATTCTTAAACCAGATACTCATAAGAATTACCTGCCTGGTTATTACCGTTTCTTGAAAATCTGTACTATAGATTCCTGCTAATGTTGAACTCCAATTTACCATCCAGTTCAGAGGCTCTAAATTTGACCTCCTCTGAAATCCGTTCTTCTATGCATGTCTATTGTTTTGTTGGCCCTATTCATTTATAGCTTCCTTCCCTTTTTCTATCATCTTGCTACTACAATTCCAGTATGATTTAGAGCTAAATTTCCTGTAATTAGGGCTTTGTTATTTAATTTCTGGTTCTCAAATTATTCCAAGGAACAATTCAGTGGTGGATAAAAAGTTTGGAGCTGAGGGCAGATGTGCTTAGTGTGTGTCCTGTCAGCCTCAGGTCTCACTTTGCTATGTCTTTATTTCTTTGGTAATTAGGGATCTAAGGTACACATTTCAAGTTAAACAGTTCTACAGTTGCATTATCTCCAGTGAAAAGAATTGTTTTCAACCATGATAACTTCTAAATGGAAAATAGATCTTGTATAATAATAAAGTTGAACATGTTGCACTCACTTCCAGGTCTAGCTATTTTCTCTTCTCTGAATATTCCATGCTGTCTCTCATTTCCATACTTTTGCACTTAAACTTTCCTCTGATTTTATAATACAATGATTTATATTCCTTTAGGTATATACCCAATAATAGAATTGCTGGGTTGAATGGTATTTCTCTTTTAGGTCTTTGAGGAATCACCACACTCTCTTCTACAATGGTCAAACTCAATTACATTCCCACCAACAGTGTATAAGCATTCCTTTTTCTCCACAACATCACCAGCATCTATTATCTTTTGACTTTTTAGTAATAGCCATTCATACTGGTGTTAGATGGTACCTCATTGTGGTTTTGATTTGCATTTCTCTAATGATCAGTGATGGTGAGTTTTTTTCATGTGATTTTTGGTCACATGTGTATCTTCTTTTGATTCACAGTAGCAAAGACTGGAATCAACCTAAATGCCCATCAGTGATAGACTAGATAGAGAAATGGTGGTATGTATACATGATACAATACTATGCAGCCATAAGGAAGAATGAGATCATGTCCTTTGCAGGGACATGGATGGCGCTGGAGGCCATTATCCTTAGCAAAGTAACACAAGAACAGAAAACCAGATGCTACATGTTCTCACTTATAAGTAGGAACTAAATGATGAGAACACATGGATGCATAGAGAGGAACAACAGACATTGGGGCATTTTGGAGGATAGAGGGTGGGAAGAGGGAAAGGATCAGGAAAAATTAATGGGTACTAGGCTTAATACCCAGGTGATGAAATAATCTGTACACCAAAACCCCATGACACCAGTTTACCTATGTAACTGCACTTGTACACTTGAAGTTAAAAGTTAAAAAAAAAAATTCCTCTCACTGAAACACCTTTCTTTAACTTCTTCACAATTCAAACTATTCTTCCTTCTGCATTTTAAACATTAATGACAGGCTTCATTAGATGCTCTCTTTGGTGTTTTTAAAGATCTCTGTGCCTGCTGCTGTCCTGGCACTTACCACTCTGAATCATAATTTTCTCCACAATAGACACTGAACTCAGGGAGAACCACTTTGTGTCCTCAACCTGACACACAGAATGTACTCAAATGCTTACCAAATGCAAGAATAGATCTTCTCCTGCTGTGGTTGAGTTAGAGCTTAGATGTTCCAACATGAGCTATCTATTTTACTATTATTTAGTTAAAGAACTTTTTAAAGCTATTGCACCCTGGGATATTTTATACATAGTTTTCTTAACAAAAACTTTTGAATTAGAAATAAATGAAGTGGAAGTACTCTTTTGACAATATTATCTCAGAAATTTCAGGTATCCTTGTCCTTCATTTTACCCTGAATTTTTTGTATCATCCAAATCACATTCATACTTAAACATTTTCATAAAATTTTATAGAAATGGGGTCGAGGTAAAATTTATGAAACCTGAGCAGATTATTATTACCTTGCAAATATTTTCATCTTCTCCTAAATTTACAAGTGAGTTACAACTTAACATTTCATGTGTATGTGAAAATCTCATATATGATACAGTCGCCAAGAAGGAAGAACCGATTGGGCAAACTTTTTTGTGTAGAAACGAGTAAGCTGACCTTAAAATTCATTTGAAAACTCAAGGATTTCAGACAGACAAAATGATCTTGAAAAAGAAGAATGAAGTTGGAGGACTCACATTTCACAACTTACTGCAGAGCACCAGTAATCAACACAATGTTGGTAGTAGCATAAGTATAGCATATAGTGAAATAGAATTTAGAACACAGAAATAATACCTGACATTTCTTTTCTATTCTTTATTATTATTATTATTATACTTTAACTTCTGGGATACATGTGCAGAATGTGCAGATTTGTTACACAGGTATACATGTGCCATGGTGGTTTGCTGCACCATTCAACCTGTCATCTACATTAGGTATTTCTCCTCATGCTATCCCTACCCTAGCCCCCCATCCCCCGACAGGCTCCGATGTGTGATATTCCCCTCCCTGTGCCCATATGTTCTTATTGTTCCACTCCCACTTATGAATGAGAACATGTAGTGTTTGTTTTGTGTTTGTTTTGTTTTGTGTTAGTTTTCTGAGAATTATGCTTTCCAGCTTCATCCGTGTCCCTGCAAAGGACATTAACTCATTCTTTTTTATGGCTACATAGTATTATGTGTGCCACATTTTCTTTATCCAGTCTATCATCGATGGGCATTTGAGTTGGTTCCAAGTCTTTGCTATTGTGAATAGTACTGCAATAAACATGCCTGTGCATGTGTCTTTATGTAGTAGAAAAATTATAATTCTTTGTGTATACACAGTAATGGGATTACTGGGCCAAATGATATTTCTATTTCTAGTTCTAGTTCCTTGAAGAATCACCACACTGTCTTCCACAATTGTTGAACTAATTTACACTCCCATCAACAGTGTAAAAGTGTTCCTTTCTCCATATCCTCTCCAGCATCTGTGGTTCCCTGACTTTTTAATGATAGCCATTCTAACTGATATGAGATGGTACCTCATTGTGGTGTTGATTTGCAATTCTTTAATGACCAGTGATGATGAGCTTTTTTTTATGTTTGTTGGCCACATAAATGTCTTCTTTTGAAAAGTGTCTGTTCATATCCTTTGCCCACTTTTTGATGGAGTTGTTTGTTTTTTTACTGTAAATTTGTTTAAATTCCTTGTAGATTCTGGATATTAGCCCTTTGTCAGATGGATAGATTGCAAAAAATTTTCTCCCATTTTCTAGGCTGCCTGTTCACTCTGACGATAGTGTCTCTTGCTGTGCAGAAGATCTTTAGTTTGATTAGATGCCATTTGTCAATTTTGGCTTTTGTTGTAATGACTTTTTGTGTTTTAGTCATGAAGTCTTGCCCATGCCTATGTCCTGAATGGCATTGCTAGGTATTCTTCTAGGGTTTTTATAGTTTTAAGTCTTACATTTAAGTCTTTAATCAATCTTAAGTTAATTTTCGTATAAAGGATAAAGAGGGTTCCAGTTTCAGTTTTCTGCATATGGCTAGCCAGTTTTCCCAACATCATTGATTAAATAGGAAATCCTTTCCTTATTGTTTTTAAAGTAGTTTTTTCTAATTCTATGAAGAAAGTCAATGGTAGCTTGATAGGAATAGCATTTAATCTATAAATTACTTTGAGCAGTATGGCAATGTTAACGATATCAATTCTTCCTATCCATGAGCATGAAATGTTTTTCCATTTGTTTGTCCTCTCATTTCCTTGAGCCGTGGTTAGTATTTCTCTTTGAAGAGGCCCTTCACATCCCTTGTAAGTTGTATTCCTAGGTATTTTAACTCTTTATAGCAATTGTGAATGGGAGTTTACTCATGATTTGGCTCTCTATTATTGGTGCATAGGAATGCTTGTGTTTTTTGCACATTGATTTTGTGTCCTGATACTTTGCTGAAGTTGCTTATTAGCTTAAGGGGTTTTGGGGTTGAGACTATAGGGCTTTCTAAATATATAATCATGTCATCTGCAAACAGAGATAATTTGACTACCTCTCCTCCTATTTGAATACCCTTTACTTCTTTCTCTTGCCTGATTACCCTGGCCAGAACATCAGACACTATGTTGAATAGGAGTGGTGAGAGAGGGGCTTCCTTGTCTTGTGTTGGTTTTCAAAGGGAATGCTTCTAGCTTTGGTTTATTCAGTATGATGTTGGCTGTGGGTTTGTCATAAATAGCTTTTATTATTTTGAAATATGTTCCATCAATATCTAGTTTATTGGGTGTTTTTAGCATGAAGGGCTTTTGAATTTTTCAAAGATCTTTCCTGCATCTCTTGAGATAATTGTGTGTTTTTTGTCATTGATTCTATTTATGTAATGGATTAGGTGTATTGATTTGTGTATGTTGAACCAGCCTTGCTTCCCAGGGATGAAGCCAATTTGATAATGGTGGAAAAGATTTTCAATGTGCTGCTGGATTTGATTTGCCAGTATTTTATTGAGGAATTTTGCACTGATGTTCATCAGTGATATTGGCCTGAAATTTTCTTTTTCTGTTGTGTCTCTGCCAGGTTTTGGTATCAGGATGATGCTGACCTCATAAAATGAGTTAGGGAGGAGTCCCTCTTTTTCTATTGTTTGGAATAGTTTTAGAAGGAATGGTACCAGTTCCTCTTGGTACCTCTGGTAGTATTTGACTGTGAATCAGTCTGGTCCTGGGATTTTTTTGGTTGGTAGATTGTTGGTTACTACCTCAATTTCTGAACTTTTTATTGGTCAATTCAGGGATTTGTCTTCTTCCTGTTTTAGTCTTGTGAGGGTGTATGTGTCCAGGAATTTATTTTCATAGAGGTGTTTATAGTATTCTCTGATGGTAGTTTGTATTTTTATGGTATCAGTGGTGATCTCCCCTTTGTCATTTTTTACTGTGTTTATTTGATTCTTCTCTCTTTTCTTCTTTAATAGTCTGGTTAGTGGTCTATCTATTTTGCTAATTTTTTCAAAAAACCAGTTCCTGGATTCATTGATTTTTCAAAGGTTTTTTTTTTTTTTTTTTGTGTGTGTGTGTCTATCTCCTTCAGTTTTGCTCTGATCTTAGTTATTTCTTATCTTCTGCTAGTTTTTAAATTTGTTTGCTCTTGCTTCTCTAGTTCTTTTAATTGTGATGTTAGGGTGTTGATTTTAGATCTTTCCTGCTTTCTCATGTGGGCATTCAGTGCTATAAATTTCCCTATAAACACTGCTTTAGCTGTGTCCCAGAGATTCTGGTACCTTGTGTCTTTGTTCTCATTGGTTTCAAAGAACTTATTTATTTCTGCCTTAATTTCATTATTTGCCCAGTAGTCATTCAGGAGCAGGTTGTTCAGTTTCCATGTAGTTGTGAGGTTTTGAGTGAGTTTCTTAATCCTCAGTTCTAATTTGATTTCTCTGTGGTCTGAGAGACTGTTATAATTTCTGTTCTTTTGCATCTGCTGAGGAGTGTTTTACTTCCAATTATGCGGTCAATTTTAGAGTAAGTGCTATGTGGTGCAGTGAAGACTGTATAGTCTGTTAATTTGGGGTGGAGAATTCTGTAAATGTCTTTTAGGTCCACTTGGTCCAGAGCTGATTTCAAGTCCTGAATATCTTTGCTAATTTACTGTCTCATTGATCTGCCTAATATTCACAATGGGGTGTTAACGTCTCCCACTAATATTGTGTGGGAGTGTAAGTCTCTTTGTAGATCTCTAAGAAGTTGCTTTATGAATCTAGGTGCTCCTGTATTGGGCACATATATTTAGGATAAGCTCTTTTTGTTGCATTGATCCCTTTACTGTTATGTAATGGCCTTCTTTGTCTTTTTCAATCTTTAATGGTTTAAAGTCTGTTTATCAGAGACTAGGATTGCAACTCCTGTTTGTCTGTTTTTTGCTTTCATTTGCTTTTTAAATCTTCCTTCATTCCTTTATTTTTAGCCTATTTGTGTCTTTGCATGTGATATGGATCTCCTGAATATAGCACACAAATGGGTCTTGACTCTTTCTCCAATTTGCCAGTCTGTATCTTTTAATTGGGGCATTTAGGCCATTTATATTTAACATTAATAGTGTTATGTGTGAATTTGATCCCGTCATTGTAATGCTAGCTGGTTATTTTGTCCATTAGTTGATGCAGTTTCTTCATAGTGTTGATGGTCTTTACATTTTGATACGCTTTTTCAGTGGCTGGTACCGGTTTTTCTTTCCATATTTAGTGCTTCCTTCAGGAGCTTTTGTAAGGCAGGCCTGGTGCTGACAAAATCCCTCAGTATTTGGTTGTCTGTAAAGGATTTTTTTTTTCCTTCACTTATGAAGCTTAGTTTGGCTGGATATGAAATTCTGGATTGAAAATTCTTTCCTTTAAAAATGTGCATATTGGCCTCACTCTCTTCTGGCTTGTAGGGTTTCTGTTGAGAGATCTGCTGTTAGTCTGATGGGCTTCTCTTTGTGGGTAACTTGAAAATTACTGTCCATAACAGCATTATTCATGGTTCTTTAAATCTATAAATCTCCCCCCTCTCATTCTCAAATCTCTCTCTGTCTCCCTTTTAATGTATTTAGTAAAGAAATAAGTTATTTGTTTTTTATAGTTTCCCATAGTCTGAGTTTTGTTGTTGATTGCTTGTAGGGTTTCTGCTGAGAGATCTGCTGTTAGTCTGATGGGCTTCCCTTTGTGGGTAACTTGAAAATTAGTGTCATAACAGCATTATTCATGGAACAAAAATGTGGAAACAACCCAAATGTTCATGAGCCAATGAATGTATAAACAAAATGTGGTATGTTATTATGTGGTCATTAGAAGGGATGAAGTACTGAACTTCGCCAAACCATGGATGGACTTTCAAATTGTGCTAAGTGAAAAAATTTAGCCACTAAAAACTTCACATCGTATGATGCTGGTGTCTGAAAATCCACCCTTATAAAGACAAATATTTAAATAAGAGTTAAACTGGAATATAAAATGTTATATAGAAATTGGTTTTTCTTTCAAAACTTTAAAATACCAAACTCCTGTCTTATATCTAGTGTTACTGATGAAGAATATAATATCCAATAATTATAATTTATAGACAATCTTCTCTCTAAAAGCTTTTAAATTTTTTCTTTCATTTTGTTACTGTTACATTTTGTATAATGTGTCCAGGTATGGATGTTTTTGTTGAGGTTGGTTACATTTTTAAAAATCTCTCCTAAAAGCAAATTCTATTCCTCCTTTTAATGTTTCATGTCTTTCTTTAATTCTTCATTATTCTTTCTCCAAATACATTCTTTCTTTCAGGATACTTTTTCTTTTTTCCTGGGACTCCTATGATGTAAATGTTGAAACTCTATCATATCTTCAATATCTTCCCTCCCTCCCTTTCTTCCTTTCTTCCTTCTTTCTTTCCTTCTTTCCTTCTCTCTCTCACTTTCTCTTTCTCTGTGTCTTTTTTTGACACAATTTCCCCTCTGTTGCCCAGGCTGTTTTTCTTTTTCTTTTTTTTTTTTTTTTTTTTTTGAGACAGAGTTTCCCTCTGTTACCCAGGCTGGAGTGCAGTGGCACGATTTTGGCTCACTGCAACCTCCACCTCCTGAGCTCTAGTGATTCTCATGCCTCAGCCTCCTGAGTAGCTGTGATTACAGGTGTGCACCACCATGCCCAGCTTATTTTTGTATTTTTGGTAGACATGGGGTTTCACCATGTTTCAAACTCCTGACCTCAACTGATCCACCTGCCTTGGTCTCCCAAAGTGCTGGGATTACAAGTGTGAGCACTGTGCCCAACATATTTATGTCTTCATTTCTTCCCAGTGTGTTCTGAGAATTCTCTATCTCATATTCCAACCATTAGTTTGTTCTCTATTTAGATTTTTACCTCATTATTAAATTTATAGTTTACTCTAAGTGTTTATTTTAAACATTTTATTTTGCAGAAATTTTAAACATAAAAATGTAAAAGAATAAGAAAATGAAGTACTATGTTTTCATTACTGGTTTAAACATTTAACAATTTATGGCCAATTTTGTTTCACTTTCATCCTTGTTTTCTCACCCTCCTTTAAATTATTTTGAAGCCAACTGAAAACCTTGTAACATTTCATCTATATTTCAGTATGTGTCTCTAGAGGGCTAAATTCTTTATATTTCTAAGCATAACCATAATACCACTGTTTTCTGAAAATTAGTGCTAATTACTTAACATGACGGACTATTCAATCAGTACTTAAAACTAGTATTTACATCTAATCATCTTTAAAATAATTTTTTACAGTTTATTTTGTGAAATCAGTTTTGAAATGTGAAGCATATATTGCAATTTCTTGGGTTTTCTTTTAGATTGCTTTAAATCTATGAATCTCCCCCTCTCTCATTCTCTCTCTCTCTCTGTCTCCCTTTTAATGTATTTAGTGAAGAAATAAGTCATTTGTTTCTTTTTTATAATTTCCCACAGTCTGAGTTTTGTTGATTACATCCCTGTGGTGTTCTTTATAATTGTTCCTATGATGCCTGTATTTGCTGTAAATTGTAGTTAGGTGCTAGAGGCTTGAACAGACTTAAGATAGAATTTTTGATAAAACTTCTCCATAGATGGTTATTGTATACTTTTCTCAGAAGGTCCAAAATAGCCTCTCTTTTGGTGTTATTAGTCATTGATCATCCTTGTGTAGGTTCATTATTTTACCAGGAGTTGAAAAATGATATTTTATTCTATCCATTCTCATTAATAGCTGGAATACTCTATGTTATGTGTCTTCCAAAAGATATGTTGGTGTTCTGCCCCACATAACTATGATTGTGACCTCATTTGGAAACAGCATTTCTGCTATTTCCATCTGCATTTCCAGATGTAACCAAGTTAGGATAAATTCATGGGGGTACGTTTATCTGATATGACTATTATTCGAATAAGAAAGAAGAAATTTGGATACAAAAAGAAACACGGAAGATGGCCATGTGAATACAGAGGGAGGGGAGAGCCTGAGCCTGAAGTTCTACTGCTACCTAGCAAGGAACACCTACAGCCACAAGAAGTTGGAAGAGACAAGAATCCTCCTCTGGAGGCTCTGGAGGGGGCATAACTAACACTTTGGTTTTGGGCTCCGGCTTTCAGAGCTTTGAGAAAATAAATTTCTGTTGTTTTAAAGTGCCCTCCATAAAGAGAGCCAAATCAAGAATGAACTGCCATTTACAATTGCTACAAAGAGAATAAAATACCTAGGAATACAACTAACAAAGGATGTAAAGGACCTCTTCAAGGAGAACTACAAACCACTGCTCAAGGAAATAAGAGAGGACACAAACAGATGGAAAAACATTCCGTGCTCATGGTTAGGAAGAATCAATATTGTGAAAATGGCCATACTACCCAAAGTAATTTATAGATTCAACACTATCCCCATCAAGCTACCTATGACCCTCTTCAGAGAACTAGAAAAAGCCACCTTAAACTTCATATGGAACCAAAAGAGAGCCTGCACAGCCAAGACAACTCTAAGCACAAAGAACAAAGCTGGAGGCATAACGCTACCTGACTTCAAACTATACTACAAGGCCACAGTAATCAAAACAGCGTGGTATTGGTACCAAAACAGAAATATAGATGAAAGGAACAGAACAGAGGCCTCGGAGGCAATGCCACACATCTACAACCATTTGATCTTTGACAAACCTGACAAAAACAAGCAAAGGGGAAAGGATTCCCTGTTTAATAAATGGTGTTGGGAAAACTGGCTGGCCATGTGCAGAAAGCAGACACTGAACCCATTCCTGACACCTTACACTAAAATTAACTCCAGATGGATTAAAGATTTAAACATAAGACGTAACACCATAAAACCTCTAGAAGAAAACCTAGGCAAAACCATTTGGGACATATGCATAGGCAAGGACTTCATGACTAGAACGGCAAAAGCATTGGCAACAAAAGCCAAAATAGACAAATGGGATCTAATTAAACTCCAGAGCTTCTGTACAGCAAAAGAAACAATCATCAGAGTGAACCAGCAGCAACAGAATGGGAAAAAATTTTTGCAATCTACCCATCTGACAAAGGGCTAATATCCAGAATCTATAAAGAACTAAAACAGATTTACAAGAAAAAAAATCCATTCAAAAGTGGGTGAAGTTCATAAACAGACACTTTTCAAAAGAAGACATATATGAGGCCAAAAAACATGAAAAAAATACTCATCATCACTGATTATTAGAGAAATGCAAATCAAATCCACAAATCTCACACCAGTTAGAATGGCAATCATTAAAAAATCTGGAGAGAACAGATGCTGGAGAGGATGTGGAGAAATAGGAACACTTTTACACTGTTGGTGGGAGTGTAAATTAGTTCAACCATTGTAGAAGACAGTGTGGCAATTCCTCAAGGACCTGGAAATATGAATTCCATTTGACCCTGCAATCCCATTACTGGGTATATATCCAAAGGATTATAAATCGTTCTATTATAAAGAGACATGCACACATATGTTCACTGTGGCACTCTTTACAATAGCAAAGACCTCGAGCCAACCCAAATGCCCATCGATGATAGATTGGACAAGGAAAATGTGGCACATATACACCATGGAATATTATGCAGCCATAAAAAATGATGAATTCTTGTCCTTTGTAGGGACATGGATGAATCTGAAAACCATCATTCTCAGCAAATTGACACAAGAACAGAAAGTCAAACACCACATGTTCTCACTCATAGGTGGGTGTTGAACAATGAGAACACATGGACACAGTGATGAGAGCATCACACACTTGGGTCTGTTGATAGGAGTTGGGGAAGGACAGCAGGGGGTGGAGAGGTTGGGGAGGGATAATGTGGGGAGAAATGCCAGATATAGGTGTCAGGGGGGGATGGAGGCAGGAAACCACATTGCCATGTATATACCTATGCAACAGTCCTTCATATTCTGCACATGTACCCCAGAACCTAAAGTGCAATTATATATATATATAAAGAAAATGCTCAATAAATATTTTCTCTTTGTGATGTGATGATAATTAATGATACCTATGATAAAAAAGGTGATGATGGTGGGAGATTACACTTCTGTCTTCCATTTACTTTCAGTTATGATGAAAGGTAATGAGTAAATATGACCAAGTAGTGAATATATATAAAGTATCAGAAATATTTCTACTTAATAAAATGAGTCAAATGAGATAGTACATATATTTTATCTGAAATAAAAGCCTGAAGTGAACCATTTGGCCCTAACAATATAATTTAAACTAATCACTATTTTGTAATTTTTACTAATTTAGATATTGTCGAAGGCAACATATTTCTGAGAATTTTGTTTTCTTTTGATTTAAGAAAAATGCTTACATGAGGAAAATAATTGTCATTTGATTTTATTTAATTTTAATTTCATTTGATAACTTATCTATTTAAGATGTGAGCAGCTATGTTTTAGTCTTCGTTTTGAATTCTTTGTTAGTTTCCCATTTACGTAATTGGCTTTCTCATATTGTGCTAATATTTGTGATCATATACTGCAGAGATTGAGATGGACTTAGGTACCCCAAATTTTATATGAACGAAGTTCCCTCCCATTTTGCTAAAATGGCTTTTGACTGTTATTTAATAAAATTCATGCTTCCTGGGATTTGGAATTTTTTAAATCCTCATTTCAGTGACTTCTATAAGTTTTTCAAATGATGCCCAAAGATCAGTGTTCCTTTGCCTCTATTCATTTAACCAAGTAATAGGAGAACAGAGTAGGCCAGAGCTGAAGGAACAAAGATGCTGGAGATGATGCTCTGAAAGCTGCTTGCTGTGGCCACAGATTGTTTGAGGATGCTGCCTTTTCTGTTTCCCAAGAGCTGAGCTACTTGAAAAAGAAAATGAGAACATGATTTTTCTTCAGATTTAAAAGGTCCGATAACAAAAGTTGATTACCCTATTTTACATGTAGAGAAATACAGATGTGAGGAAGATATTATAATTCACCTCAAGATAAGTACCCTTAAAATAGTTTCAGATATCCGAATTTAATTCCATATGCTTCAATTTTGCTATATTTATGTGGTAGATACATTTAAATAAAGCATGCCTCCTCTATGTTTTGCTCAGGATTTTGGACAGAGTTGATAAATTCTTTCATTCATTTACTCAACATACCTTTATGAAATGCTTACTTTTGCCAGTATTTGTCCTTGAAAATCATAATTTATTTCATAAAATTTAAAATTTAACTTTTGGAGTCCTCAAATTGATCTGATCTTCTACCTTTAATGTAGTAAAATGCAGCATTTGATGCAACACACAAAGTGGATGCCTATGGCGGAACAGTTATTTGGCATTCTCTCTCTCTCTCTCTCTCTCTCTCTCTCTCTCTCTCTCTCTCTCTCTTTATTTTCTCCCAGAGGAAACCTCAGGCTTGAGCCGTTTGATTCAGACTCCTTATGACCAAGATGGAGATTTTCCAGACTACATGTGTGAAACTCATGGCCATGGAATAGAACGAATACAGTTGCTCCTTAAGTGCTTTTTAAATACTGTATTCTAACCAACTGAGCTAAACAATCTTAGACTTTGAAAAGAATATGTTCTTTGCTTGAAAGAGGAGCATACTCAACAGATATAACAAATTTTAATATTCCACAGATTAAAAAAACAAACAATTTCAAGGTTAACCAGGAAACCACAGTATTTTTATTGAGGCTGTTTAATCTGAGCCTGAACTTCAGAGTCGATTTTATGTTTTAAATTTTAGGGTTCTGACCTGTTTTCCTTTCTCAAAACAAACATGCTAAGAGTTTAAAATCAACCATCATCATTGCTAGTAAATATGCACTCAGACCTGACCTGGCTGTACAAATAAAGTCTGTTCTCCCTGGCGATCAGAAGCAGCAATGTCTCACCATGGAAGGTGGCTAGCTGCATTTACAGACTGTACAATCTAATTCCTCCTTCTGCAAATGTTGATTAAGCCGAAGAGGATCCTTTGCAAAGCTAATTCAATAGCACTGTCTCCTCTCCTGAAAGGCCGGAGGATGATCTCACTATCACATGAGTTCATTAGCTATCCCTGCAGCAAAACCCACAATCTGGCCATCTGGTTTGGACTAGGTTGATTGGACTGGAGGCTTTCCTACCACCCCCTTTTGATGGTGAGTGTCAGAGTAAGAAGCTAGAAGGTGCAGCTGGACAAAGTAAGACTGCTGTTATCTCTCAGGGAGCCAGGTGAACCCAGAGTGCTGCCTGTAAGCAACAGGAGTTGCCTGGCAGTGATTGTCTATTTTTTAGCATTGATCACTCAAGACATGGTCATTTATGATCAATATGATAGGGTGGACAAATTAAAACAAACAAACTCTTCCTTATAACCCAGCAATCTTTGACTTCTGATCCTGTCATTAGATAATGATCTATGAAAGTCACTGGAGCATCACTTTTATTAGCAGTGGATGAAGCATTTTCAAAACAACAACTGGCCTATGCCTGGAATCAAATCTAAGTTTGCTCCATTATTGTTCTCTTATGTCAGTTCTGATAGTAGTTCCTGTTTCTCTCTTGGAATTATAGAATTAGAATTGTGACTGAATAATTGGAAATAGAGGGCAAAATTGAGTATTGTGCTGTCTTTGTTGAATCTCACTCCGGCTTAATTGCTGCTAATTATGCAGCTGCTTGTTGGTGCAGTTCTATCCAATTCTGCATCGAAACACAGAAGAAGGAAAACGTAGGGAGGATCCAAAGTAAGACTCAAAGAAAACAGCTGATCATAACCTGCACGTAAAATTGAAAATTTGTTTTCTTTTGCTTTTATTTTACATTTTCTGAAAATTCTGGCTCAATAACAGAACATAATCAGTTATCAAAAACAATGTCATTCAGTTGTCAGCATCTGAGAGCTATTGGTATGATCACTGTTGGGTGGAATGTTTAAGTACAGCAAAGAAGAAAAGTGACTCTAATTACTGAAGATATGAATTAAAAGATATGAAAAGCAAGACTGAAAAATACCTTCTTTACTGGTCCTTATTAGTGTTAGAAAAAAGCCACGTTGACAAATCAGGGACTCAATATCCTGTGTTCAGCTATATAGGTTTTGAATGCCATGTGGTAGTTAGCTTACTTGACAGGAGCCGTACAGTCTTACTTGTTTGGCAAAATAACAAATGTTCCCCTTCTTTTGGATTGTATATTTCTTTAAGTGATTTTGCATATCAACTGCACAAAAATTAAGCTTGTGCTAAATGAAGTACCATTAATTAGTGACTCTACTGTAATTGAATCAGTGGTCAGTGTGATGTACCTAAAAGACATTATGAGTTTTTTTGTTGTTTGTTTTTTGAGATGGAGTCTCGCTCTGTCGCCAGTCTGGAGTGCAGTGGCACGATCTCCGCTCACTGCAACCTCAACCTCCCTGGTTCAAGCAATTCCCTTGCCTCAGCCTCCTGAGTAGCTGGGATTACAGGCACGAGCCACCACACCCAGCTGAGTTTTGTGTTTTTAGTAGAGATGGGGTTTCACCATGTTGGCCAGGATGTTCTCAATCTCCTGACCTCATGATCTGCCCATCTAGACCTCCCAAAGTACTGGGATTACAGGTGTGAGCCACTGTGCCTGGCCAGCACTATGGAGTTTTAAGACATTAATTTACAATGAGAAGAGAAAAGGATTAGGAACATAAACATATCTGCACATAGATGGGGAGGGGGGGAGGCTAAATTGGGTGAATCTCCCCAATTTTTCACTTTCTCCTCACTTTGACCTTACTCTAACATGGCCTAAGGCTCTAGATTTCTGCAAGTTCACATGACAGAGGCCTGTGATGAGAAAGAACCACTTGAGTCTCTTTTTTTTTTCCCCCAGAATCAAGCCAAGTAATTGAGTCATGCAAAAGTTTACGAAATTGACAATATTCATTATTCAATATTTGACCAAGAGTGACGTGCAGCAGCTAAAACTTGAGCGCCTATAACGTCAAGAAATGTGACATAAGAGATCTGTGGATGTAGCACAACCAGTCAAGGACAATTTGGGGGAAGATGTAAATTTTAAATGAGGTAGGACGATTGGCAGTCCTAAGTAGGAAAAAATGTTTTCCAAAGCGAATAAATAAGCATGGAGTGACAACTATATGTTGTGTTGTAAGTTTTTCTAGTCACCAACTTTTTTTTCTTTTCTTTCTCTTATTCTTCTGTTATACAGGGGTTCCAAACCCCTAAGCCATGAACTGGTATTAGTCTATGGCCTGTAGGAAACTGGGCTGCAGAGCAGGCGGTGAGCAGGTGAGTGAGGGGAGATTATGGCCTGAGCTCTGCTTTCTGTCAGATCAGTGGCAGCATTAGATTCTCATAGGAACCCAAATCCTTTTGTGAACTACTCATGCGAGGGATCTAGGTTGTGTGCTATTTTTATAAGAGTCTAACTAATGCCCGATGACCTAAGGTGGAACAATTTCATCCCCAAACTACCTTACCACAACTGGTCTGTGGAAAAATTATCTTCCACAAAACTGGTCCCTGATTCCAAAAAGGTTGGGGACTTCTGCTGTCATATAAGGATAATTAATCTCATTTTATAGAGGGGGGAAATTGAGAGTCAGATGTACAGTGACTAAAATAACAAAGGGCTCTGTCCTGGTAACATATAAACAGAGGCAGTGCCAACACTGGAGGGTGGAAGGCTCAGGCCTTCATTCTGACCCCAAGGCACCCAGTACCTTCCACAGTGCTTGCTGTCATCCCTATTACTATTGCCTGCCCACTACTCCTGTACTGGTCACAGAGAAAGCCCTAAAAAGATATTCTTATACTCATCAGTTCCCCCATGCAGGAACTGATAGAACTTGATAAGTTGATTCATGGTCTATAGTTCTCTTCACAGCAAGCAGCTCGTCTTCCTTTCAGCTTTCACCTTCAACGCTCTGCACAGCATGCCTGAGGCAGCTCTGCTCCTCAGCTGTCAGACAAAAAGGGAGAACAAAGCAAGACTGTGATGTAATACTCATGTTAGGTAAATCTTTCCCCAGCTAGTACTTTCTGTCCTGGGATTATTTTGTGAACACAGATTTCGTTAGAAAGCAATTGATCTGAACATCTGGGGGCTCATGCACCGACATTAACTCCTTCTAATTGCTGTAATGTGGTTCCATTCTGATTTCATGCAAGCAGTGCAGTCTTCACGCACAAACTATTGATTAATTACACATTTAAAGCATTTGAGAATATAGGCTGAGTGCATTTGTCATTTCCTAGGATTTTTCCTTTATTTTCACTGTCTGAACTTTTCTTTGTTCCTTCACCCCCCCCCTTACCTCTTACCATACCAGTCAGTCTCCAGAGCATTAACTTTATAAACAGAAAGTCAAAATGATGCTTTACTATTTGTCTGGTAACTCACATTGGAATTTGAAATAGTGGCTGAGGTGAATAATGGCTCATAAGAACATTATTTTTTCTTCTGTACTGAATAGTCTCATTAAAACAGATTTGGATATGAGGATGGTGCTTGCATAATAAATACCCAGGCTGGTTGGGTTAGCAGATTGTTTACATGTGGGCACACGTGTGTGGCTTGTTACTGCAGGCTGCCCATTCCTCCAGGAGAGGTTCTGTTGTTGTGTGTGTTACGAAATTTTGAATAAAGGAAGAACAACAGCTGTAATGGGCCCAATCCAATGATGGCAAAAGGTGAATAAAACTACTCCCTCTGGGAAGTAAAATGCTCATTTAGTGGAGGGAAATTATCATTTCCAAGTAGAACATTTGGCTTCCTGAGAGTGAAAGTGTCGGCACAGCTTGATAATAACACCTTAGGCTGTAATAGTACCCTTTCCCCTCTGAGAGCTAGGCGTTTTCCCTCTAAATTTATCTCTACAACATCCTTGCAGAGTGAGTAGTCACAGTTGTTACTTGCCATGTTTTATGGAGAAACTGAGAGTCTGAAAACTCAGCGATTTGTCCTTGGAAGCCCAGAAATCAATCTAGATAAGGGATTCTCAGCCTTGGTACCACTGATATTTTTGAACTGGTAATTCTTCGCTGTGGGGGTTGTCCTGTGCACTGTAGGATATCAGCAGCATCCACTAGATGCCATTAATGACCCCAGTTGTGACTACCAAAGATGTCTCCATACATTGTCAAATGTCCTTTGGGAGGCAAAATTACACCTGGTTCAGAAACATTGATCTAGATTCGTGGGCCTATACAGTCTTGTAGCCTTTAAGAAACCTGAAGCAAAATTTGGAAAAATAAAAATTTACCTTTGACATCCATAGTTTCTCCTATGTGTAATAACAGTACATACGTAGGGTTCATCATTATAAAGCCTTTACACTTGTCCAGGCTTATTCATGGTTTATTATCCTGCATTTTCAGTTACTGGTGTATAACCAAGTCTGAAAATAGCAAATGGAAAATTCCAGAAATAAATAATTTGTAAGTTTTAAATTGGCTGTCATCCTGGGTAGTGTGATGAATTCTCAAGTGTCCTGTTTCATCTCTTCTGGGATATGAATCCTTTATTGTCCAGGATATTCACACTGTCTAGGCTCCCCATTTGTTCATCACTTAATAATTGTGTTTGTTATCAGGTTAACTGTATGCTATTGCAGTGCTGGCGTCAACCCTGATTTTACTTACTAATGGCCCCAAAGCTCAAGATTAGTGATGCTTTCAATTCAGATATACCAAAAGAAGCTGTAAAGTGCTTTCTTTAAATAAGAAATTGAAAGTTCTTATTTAATAAGGGAAGAAAAACAATCATATACTGAGGTTGCTAAGATCTATGGTAAGAATGAATCTTCTACCCATGAAATTGTGAGGAAGGAAAAAAAAAGGATTTGTATATAATATCTATAAGATTCAGTACTATCCTCAGTTTCAGGCAACAACTGGGGGTCTTGGAACATATCTCCTTTGGATAAGGAGAGACTGCTGTATATACATTAACTTCAATTCTATTTTAATCACATTTTACACATAGGGAAACAGAACCACAGAAAGTTTAGCTCACTTGTTCAAATTTATATAGCTAGGAATCAGGGTTGGCTTCATGGGTATTTCGACCTAAGCAGCTGCACAGGATCCCATGTTTAGAAGGGTGTCATACTTGGTTTAATGATCTTTTTGTCCTTATATTGAAACTATTAATTATTTTTGAACAAGAGTTCCACATTTTCATTTTGTTTTGAGCTCCACAAATATGTAGCTAGTCCTGCTAGGAGGCAAAATAGCCAGAATTTGAATCCAAGTAGTTTAAAGATGATATATTTAAACTTTTTACCATACAGCCCCCTCATTCTTTCACGTTTGTTCACTCATTTACTTATTTAGTAAATTGTGCTGCGAATTTTTCGTAAGCCAGGCACTAGACTTGGCAGTGATGCAACAATAAAGGCAAAACAGATGCTGTCCCTTCTCTTAGGAAGCTAGCAGCCTCAGGAGAAATGCAGACCAATAAACAGGTATTTGCAATTCAGCATGATATGTGTTGTGATAGGAAAGGTCTGGTTACTATGGGAGCATATATATAGGAAGGCACTTAACACAATATAGGGGGATCAGGAAGGTTTACAAGAGGCATAAGGGCTGAATAAGAGTTATGTAATCAAAACTGGAGAATGAGTATGATCTAAGCCAAAGGAAATGGTAGTATAAATGCTTAGAAGCGAGGAGGAGTGTGACACAATTGGGGAATTAAAAATAGCTTAGCGTGAATGGAATGTTGAATTGGTCAGCTTTCACTTTTGTGGTACATAACAGCTCCATCATGTCAGTAGATTATTACAATAAAGACTCGTATCTCACTCTTGTTGCCGGTGATGTGCTATTGGGTTTTGCTGCTGCTTCCCAAGTCTCCATTTCAGGACTAAGCGAGAAAGAGCAGTTCCTGATTGTGACATCCCATTCTTGTGATAGAAGGAAAAAATAAAAGTGGCTGAACCACACACAATAGCTTAATCTCTCTGACTCATAAACCATTGGTTAATCAAGCATGTGGCCATGGTCATCATGGGTAGAGGAGGGAAGTATCCTTCTCTCCTAGGGGGCACTACAAGTCACATAGCAATGGGCAGGTATGTTATAGTTCTCTTAAAGGGAGGGAAAGGACTAAATGGGAACAATAATATATTCTACCAGGTAAGAATGAGAGAAGGAGAGTGGAATGAGAAAGTTTTCGGAAATAATCGGGAGCTAGGTTATGTAGTCTTATAGATTATATTAAAGACTTTAGGTGCAATCCATTACTCCTTTCCATTATGTACTCATTATTTGATCCAACATATCCTATTCAAAATCTGCTTTTGGAAGTGACAAGACAAAAACCAAAAAAGGTAATGTCATTATACACTAAAGTACAAATTATCATTATAGGGTACTTATATTTTTACAGAAACAAAGGAAAGAGTCACCAATTGTGGAGTGTCAGGCACTAATGTACTAGTGAAGGGTGAAATTTGATTTCATCTATGGAGAAAGAGATTTCTTGGGGTTTTGGAAATCATATCTTGCTGACTTGTAAGTATGGTTCTACTAATTAAGACCAATCCATAAGTATTTACTAATTGCATTCTACACTTTAAGAACTGTGCTGATTGCTGAACTCACATCTTTAAAGTTCAGTCAAGATGAATGAAAGGCAGCCTGATAAAGTGAAAAAAGCATAAATCCTGTTCTCTGATAGATCTGCTTTTGACTTCAAATTCATTTAGTTAATACCTGTATGAATTTGGGCAAGTTACCTAACATCTTTCACCTTGGTTTTCTCATTTGTAAAATGGGATTATAATACCTTTGTCACAACCACAAATCCAACAAGAACAGCAATTTTTATTGGATACTGCTTAAATTCCAGGCACAGGCACAGATACAGGCACAGGGCTCAGAACTTTTCATTATGACTCTTAAACTCGGTCACAACCCAGTGAAGTGAATACTGTAATTTTACAGAGGAGGGAACTGGCAATTAAAGAGGTTAAGCAACTTGCCCAAAGTCAGACATTTGGTAAAGCATGGAACCTGAAAATGAGCCCAGCCACACAATGACAAATGTTGAACTCTTTATTACCGAGTAATAAGAATAGTAATGAAAGCAATAATAATAACAAGCCAGAGAGTATTCCAAACTCTTTAAAATATTAGATTATTTAATTCTCACTTAATACCATTTCAGAATGTGCAAGTGATATAGAATCTCAGGTTCAACATTGTGTATACATATGTAACCATGTATGTAAATATCTATTAACGTATGTACACCTCAATTAAGCGTGTTTTTTCTGTTCTTGGTCTGTTACTATAAGTAAGTCAGGTGCATTAGGCTGTTCAATTTATTATACATTACCATATTCAATGGAAAAATGCCAAACCTACAAGTTAGAGAAAACTTGATAGAAAGCTTGTTAACATTGTTTATCAGATGCTTAAATAAGCTTTGAGTGTGGATGTAAGACCCTCACGCTCAAATGAGAGAAGATGAAAACTACACCAAATGGACTTTATCATGTATTTTGAATTCAGAGGCTTCTTTTCACTCCCTCTGGATTCTGATTATATTTGAGATATTTAAATTATTAGGTTCAATGACCCATAAATATGTGAATTATTAATATAAAATGTTTTCACAGTACTTTTCTGGCCTTACTTTTGTGGTTTTTTTTTTCTAGGGCCCAATTCCTTCAATATGTTTCCTTTTGCCCTTTTATTAGATTATCATCAATATAAGTTGTCATTGGCTTTACTTCTCTTCATTCCCAGGCTCATCTAACAAACTGAGGAATGTCTTGTATTTTGCCTAATTGTTTGAGATGTTCTTTGTATGGTTTCTCATTTATGTATATCTTTTTCCTTTCAAAATCAAATGAAAAGAAATTGCAAGTTGAAAACATTCCTCTTGGAAATGTTGTTTATCCTTCAACACAAAATTTGACTGTGATTATCTAATTAAAACAAGGTTTCCAAACCTTCAGTGTCTTGGCTCTTTTGAGGTTTCTTTATAATATCTTAAGAGAATCTGAGGTTGAATAACTAACAATTTTAATATTTTGTTAAGAGGCCAAATGAAGTATTTGTTCTACCTTAAGCAGACCTGCTGTCTTTAAGAAACAACATTATATTTTCCAATGCACAACAGTAAAATGCACATAAATGGCATTTTTTAATCCACGTTAACAAAAGAATTCACCACAACTGAGTAGTCTTAATGTGCATACAAATCACAGGACAATGTTTCAGTTCCAAATCTTAAAAGGTAAAGTTAATAATGATATAACTTATTTTCATCCAAAAATAAAATGTCTTTCAGATGGTCCAAAAGTGTTTCATCACCTTATGGCAGTATATCTCAAAGAGTGGTTTGCTCATTGCCTGTGCAAGGTTCATTTGAGGGCAAGAAAATCCAGATTCTCAGGCTCTATCCCAGCTTACTGAAGCAGTACTGGGGGTTAGTAATTTGCCCCTTTAACAAACTCATCAGAAGACTCTTGTGCATACTGATATTTAAGAAGCAGTATTATGGAGAACAGAAAAAGAGGAGATAAAACACCTTAAGTTGTCAACAGATAGAGATTTAACAACTATATGCCGCTTGCACTGTACCTTAAGGTTTAGTTTAGATTTAGCAACTACTAGGCCACTTGCATGTTAGGATTTTTAGTTTAGTTTAGTGACCCTAGTTAATAAGCCCAAACAACTTCATGATCTTCTGTTCTTGACCTAATTTCATGATTTAACAAGTAGAATTAGAATATTAGCTACTGTGCAAAATTCAGCCATAAATATTTAAGAATATTTACACCTTGGTTTCATGTCCCATTTAAATATATTTACTATTTGTTATTTAGAATTAAAAAGGAAGTCTGAGGTCTAAATGTTCAACGTTTAGATTAGGGTAGTCTAGAAAATTCATCAAACCAATTCCATGGTTTAGTGGGTATGGTCCTCTTACAGAATTGAATATATACTATTTGTGTTATAAGAGGTTGAATCTCTAAGTGTGGTCTATGGACCAATAGCGTCAATATCACCTAGGAGCTTGTTAGAAATGCAGAATCTCAGGTCCCATCCTCAATTTGCTGAATTAGAATCTACATTTTAACAAGATGACCATGTGATTTGTATGCACATTAAGCCAGAGAAGCAGTGCCCTAAGAAACTACTTGTTCTTAGAAAGCATAGCTTAAATACAGGCTCAGAACTGTTTGTTTACATAGGACTTGAGGATTTCTCTTGTGGTTAAAAAATTTAAAACTATAGTTAAGAGAAATGAGTCGTCCTTGCAATAAGTGAGGAGCTAACAATGAGCCCTTGAATGTTAAGATGGTTGATACTTAAGGATTGCAGCAATTGCTGTCTAAACTAGAAAAGTATCTGAGCAGAACTGACAATGGTTCCATAGACTCCTGGGGATAGTCACTTGAATGATTAATTATTAATTTTTAAAAAGAGCTTTTTTTTCTGCTGTGGACTATACAAAAGATAATGTATATTAAATATGGAAGAATCATAAATGATAAAGGCATCTGTGTGCTTAGAAATTTGGTAAAAAGGATAGAGTAAATATATAGTGGAATCATTGCATTTATGTCAATAAATGAGAGCTAAAATATTTTTATAGCATTTTTTGTCAGTACAATAAAGAGAGGACTTTTGGAGACATGGTAAATCAATATTGTTTTAATATATAATACATAATGAGAAGGAGTAATGTGACCTAGAATATTTGTATCACCAAAGACAAATATCACCATTAACATTCAGATCTAAGAACAAATCAAGTGTCAAAGAGTCCCCCAAGGAAAGGGGAACCCCTTCAAATTATTCAAAGATGAACTGGAAAATCAGTTGCTTTATATAACTGGGGGGTGTACTAAAGGTTTTCTGGTATGGAAATTTTATTCAATTTCTTAAAACATCTCAGGTTGCATGAACTGGGCAAGGCTATTATTAGTGACTATGCACCCATATTACCTGAATTAGGCTTTGATGAAAACATTGCTTCATTTGTACTCTCTTGTGCCAGAAATGCCTATATGAGGAATGAAATATGGGTCTGGTAAGTCAAGCTCATAATCACTAAGCCCAAATAGCTTCATGGTCATCTATTCTCAAACCAATTTCATGACCTAACAAGTAGGGTTGGAATATTAGCTACTGTGTGGAATTCAGCAATATATATTTAAGGATATTTATAATTTGACTTCATTTACAAGTAATTTTGTCTTTAGTGAATCCCTTTTCTTAAGGGTAGACTACTTTAACAGAAGCTATTAAGGTGACAAATATTTTCAAACAGTAAAAAGTCCCTAGCCTGGTCATTAATAGATAAAATATAAATTAAAAACTAAAGCAAAAACTTAGAATCAATTCACCTAACAATTGTCACTATTTTGGGGGAAGGACTGACCTTGAAATAATCCATATAATGACCTTACAAAGTAAATATTCATCAAATAGTGGTGGACTATAGTCCTATAAATACTGATTTAATATTTTCTTAGTCATATAGGCATTTAGCAATGCCCTGCAATTATTTTGACACTATAGATGCTTGTTCACATCCTGTGATTTGATCACAGCAGGAAGGACAACTTTAAATATAGAAGAGAGAAGAAAGAGATAATCGCCCAACTCTCTCTGCTCATTTCACACCTTCTTGAATGAACAAAATTCGTCTTTTCAGAATATATATTTAATGATGTAATTAGTAATGTACTACCAAAATGGCAAAATAGATGAGGTAGGGAGAGCACCAGTCATCCCTGGGAGATGCTTTAGACTCAGAAAATGACTTCCTATGATCCCACCAGTGATGAGACCTTTTCTTATCCCATGAAATAGTCTCTCTTTTCTTCTCTTGTATTTTTTTCTTCTGTCCAATGAGAAAAACAAAAACACAAAGAAAAAACACACAACAAAGAAAAGCAAAAAACAAAGCAAAACAACACAAAACCACCAAACTGAAAACTGGAAAATCCAAAGCTTCTGAACTCTTTCTAGGAAACCAAAGATAGTCTTTCCTGGGACATGAGATGAATAAGAGATGGCATTTTTTGTTGTCACTTCTGGTACAGAGGTCGAAGGTCATTATCTAACAGGCATACAAATGGAATCAATCTTCTGTCAAAGATCCTGTCAGATGCACCTGAGCCTTCCCGGGGTGTGTGCAGAGTGGTTCATGGTCAAAGGCAGGAATGGATATTGGCACTCCAGGGGAAACTATATTATCCTGTCGATAGACAGAAGATTGCAGTGTCCTAGACAGGTAATCAGTTATCAAGGACCACAATCAGTTCATGTTTAAACATTAAACAGGTGGGGCAGGAGACAAGCAAAATTTATCATGTTTACTAGTTTTGCCAGCAACCAAAGAGCTGGTTTATCCTTTTTAATCAGTTCTAATCTATGCTTCTTTGTTATCTGTTTTGAAAGACATTGAATAATTTTTTTCCTCCTGGCAAATGCTTGTTGGATTCTTAGTGTCAAAAATCTGTATTTCTGTAAGTTATAAGTATGTATTTTTAAAAATCTCCTGTATTTCTCTTGCCTTTGGTTAGCTATATGTGTGCACAAGTCATTCTCTATGACACCCAGTTTCTATGCCAATTTGGTGAATGGTGTGGGGAAATAAATTGAAAAACGCTGAAGCAAACTTTCCTCTAAGATTAAACAGTATGTGGTTTGTTAAAATTTTTTTCCTATCCCAACATTAAAAGTAAAGAAGAATGGCTTTTCTTTTTCTTCCTGATTAGAAGGCTTCACTGGATGTGTGGCAAATAAATTGACAAGTGAGGGCACTGATGACAAGAGAGTGATAATTGATGGTGGCAGGTGGGGGCCTGGTGTACTGGCATGTCCTGTGGAGGGTGAGCCAAGGACATCTATCAATCAAATTGGTGACAGCAGCCAGGGAGACTTAATTGGAGATTCATTGAACCTTTAATGTTGTGACAGAGAAAAATAAGGACACTCAAAAGGCTCCTGGGCTATTTATTTTCCTTTGTTCCAATAATTCTCATAGAAAGAATGGAAAGTGGACATTGCTCCAGGATTGAACATTCATTGTTTCCGTCAAAGTTAATCACATTTTTTTTTTTTTTAGGAAGCAAAGTAGTGAAAGTATTAACCATTAGTCCAATGTGGAATGAAATCTATACTTGGAGCTTTAGAGATTCAACTGTTCTGTGGCTTTAGCATAATCAGAGATGCTTAGCAAGTGCTCAGACACCATGTGCGTAACACCGAGTTTCAACTAGGGTGCAAATATTGTCTGCCAGAGTGTGGATTCCAGGCATCATAAGAAAAAAGGTCCTTTTCCTAATTTAATAATATTCCCCCCCATTCTTCTAAAAAGTTCTCTGTACATCCAGATGTAAATATTTTTCTTTCTGTTTCCAGAGGTTCAAAATAATTGTATTTCTTATTTGGGAAAGGAAGGAACTCGGTAGAGCTTTTTTCGCTTTAGTCACAGTATAGAAGGTTTTTCTTAATATTAGTAGTGCAGGAAAAATCCCAACAGTTCAAGACACTATATGTGGACATAATGTGTGAAAAGGTAAGTAAGATGGTCTCTCTCATCCAAGATTATATATTTTCATATTTATGAGTTTATACATTTATTTATTCTTTCTAAATCATAAGTTTGGACACCTACTATGCATAGTGATTTGTTAGGCCAAGTCTAAGAACAACAGGTGCTGGTTATTTCTTTGAAGGAAGTTACTGTTTAGTGAGAGAAGACAGACATATGCATTAAATATTACAATGTTCTAGGTAAGAATTGAGAGTTGTGATGTCACAGTCTAGGAGGGTAGAGGCTGCAGATATCAGGCCACTTAAGTAACAGTTTTTGTCTCTTGAAAATCACTAGAATGTTGTTTCAAAAAGATGGGATAAAAAGTAAAGATCCTAGATTTGCTATGGCAGAGATGTTATACTTAATGGCATCCAAATTCAGCCAAATTTTTGAGTCATAGACAGCAGAAAGGGATTATCTACCTCTTCCACCCCTATCTCACAGTTTTAAATTCAGCATTTTGCCACAACATTTTTCTACAAGGCACTGAATACAAACATTTCCCTTTAATTACTAAATAGAGGAATAGTAATTAAAAATAGTAATTTTTAACTTTTAGTAATAGTAAATTTTAATAACTATAACTTTTAGTAATAGTAATTAAATAGTAATTTTAACTTTTTAATCATAATTTTAAAAGTTTCCAGAATGTCAGCATGTTGTTCCACCCAGGCACAATTTGCTTTTCTCTGTGCCAAGGCCCCAGTTCAGCATTGATTATCCATATTGTGCACTTCAGCAATGGCTGACTGCTTGAAAGTCCTCCTGTTGGCTGAACTGTGAATAGACTACTCATTGTCTTCCTCTAGAATCTGTGTCTCTTTCCCTGCATATTTACAGATGCCTTGAAAGGACAACTCACAGCAGCAAAAATCACATTAATCAGGAAAATGTAACCTGGCAAAGAATCTGTAGATCCTCTCATCATTATTTAGAATGGCTGCCACTAGCCAAGTGTATACTTTCCAGGAAAAAAAAAGAGATAATTAAAAGTAATTTGAGGCAGGCGATATTGTAAAAGAAAAACATCTTATTTATTTATTGATTGCTTTATTGATTGATTGATTTGAGACAGAGTCTTGCTCTTTCACCCAGGCTGGAGTGAAGTGGCACGATCTTGGCTCACTGCAACCCCTGCCCCCAGGTTCAAGTGATTCTCCTGTCTCTCGGCCTCCCGAGAAGTTAGGATTACAGGCGCCTGCCACCATGCCTGGCTAAATTTTGTATTTTTAGTAGAGATGGGGTTTTGCCATGTTGGCCAGGCTGGCATTGAACTCTTGACCTCAGGTGATCCACCTGCCTCAGCCTCCCAAAGTGCTAGGATTACAGGTGTGAGCCACCATACCCAGCCAAGAAAAACATTTTAATTAGAATACTTGCAGGATACATTTAGAAAAGGAAGAGTCTAGATTAAAATTCTGTTCTATATTTGATTTTGCTTTTTTCATTTAAAACGTTGTTGTAGGAAGAATTCTGTCATCTATATCCCTTTTCTTCAGGCTCATCGAGTCTTACAATTAACTTTCCTAGGTCCTAGAAAGATACTCTTTCTAGGTTAAAAAATTTTCTTAGGAATACAAATTATTCATAAACCATCAGCATGGGCAATGGGCCAGCTCGAGAGCTTGTCAGAAACAAAAACATGAAAGTCAAAGTTAGAATGATTCTTTAAAGTATTTTGGTCAAATCGTCAATGTGGTAATCAAATTTCCTGTAGAACATTTTTACCAAGTGGTATTCCATTCCAAGTTTGTGGATGTTAAGCAAGGCAGACTCCACTTTCCATCTATCTCTGCTCTATTTTATCTTTTAATGACTCTGTCTATTAAATACTTTTGTTAATGTTGGTCAGAAATCAATCTCCTTGTAGCGTCTAGTTTCTGGACTGGACTCGGGATTTGTCTTTGGATATTTAGATTAAGCAGGGCAACTCCACATGAAAGTTCCGCAACTGTTTGAAGATAGTTATTCTATCCCTTCCAAAAACTCTATTTTTTTTTTTTCTTGAGACGGAGTCTCATTCTATCCCCAGGCTGGAGTGAAGTGGCATGATCTCGGATCACTGCAACCTCCGCCTCCCGGGTTCAAGCAATTCTCCTGCCTCAGCCTCCCTAGTAGCTGGGACTACAGGCGAACGCCACCACGCCCAGCTAATTTTTGTATGTTTAGTAGAGACGGGGTTTCACCATGTTGGCCAGGATGGTCTCGATCTCTTGATCTCGTGATTCGCCCTCCTCGGCCTCCCAAAGTGCTGGGATTACAGGCGTGAGCCACCGAGCCCAGCCAACTCTAATTTTTTTAGTTAAACATTCTTCCACTTAGCCATCTTACCCATGTTATGGTTTTAAGTCCTTCATTATCAAAATTGCTTTGCTCTGTGCTAACCTAATTATGATCCAGTGTCTCTAGGCCCTTCTTAGAACATCTTGTCAAGACTTGAACACAACACCAGGAGAGGTTTAAATAGAGCAAGGAAACTTTTTATTCCCTTACAAGTTGTATCTCTTAATTGTTTTTTCCTTGCTATATTCAGGTCTTTGATGGTTAATTTTATGTGTCAACTTCACTGGGTCACAGTGCCCAGATATGTGGTTAAAGACTGTTGTGGATATTTCAATGAAGATATTTTTAGATGAGATTAACATTTAGACTTAACAGACTTTGAGTAGAATAGATTACTCTCTATTAGTGGATGGGCTTCATCTAATCAGTTGAAGGCCTTAATAGAACAGACTGATTTCCCCTGAGTAAGAAGTAATTCTGCAGGCAGGCAGATGTTGTTCAGAGTTGAGCTGCAACATCAACTTTTTCCTGTCTCGAGCCTGCCAGACTATGCTGCAGATTTTGGATTTGCCAAGCCTCTATAATTATTTGAGCCAATTCCTTTAGATAAGTCTCTCTCTCTCTCTATATATATATATATGTATATATGTAGATGATCATGAATTATGACACTGCTCTGGAAATTTTAACTATTTGTAAGACCCTGAGGCTGTCTCCTCCCTGTGACAACCCATAATGACTTAAGGTTGTCACAGTGATGACTAAGTTGTACATATATATATGTAGAGAGAGAGTGTGAACGTGTATAATACACACATACACACACACACTATGTGTGTGCATGAATTATGTATATGTACAAAATATATACACATTATATACATATACATTATGTATGTATATGTACCTTGTTTATGTGTATCTATACCTAATGTATGTATATATACATAATGTATACATAATGTATGTATGTACAATGCACATGTATATATAATATACACATGTGTGTATTATGCATCTATTATATATACATTATATATAATAATACATGCATATATATAATGTATACACAGATATAATGTATATATAATATATACATAATACACACATGCACACACACATACACACCCACACATTGATACGCTGTTTGTTCCGTTTCTCTGGAGAACCCTAATACAAACCAATGACAGCCTGTATATTTTGCCATCTTGTGTAATCTATTTTATTTCTAATATAATAGCTAATATATTTTATCTAATATATTTCTTTCATCACTAACTTTGTGTCATGTACAAATTTGACAATCACAAGAGTTGGATGTATTCTTTTGAGTTAAAGAGCAATGGATTTTCTTCATTTTAATGATTATAAAATTAACTTTGACGGAAATGGTTCTTCATGGAGAAGCTTCCACCAATCATTGCTGACTATGCTTAGTAAAAGATTGAGATCATTTTTTTTTTGTTTTTTCATGTAGTCACATATATGGTTTTTTTTCTTTTGTTTTATTGTACTTCAGATTCTGGAGTACATGTGCATATCATGCAGGATTGTTGCATAGGTACATACATGGCAATGTGGTTTGTTGCCTCCATCCCCCTATCACCTATATCTTGCATTTCTCCCCCATGTTATCCCTCCCCAACCTCCCCCATCCCCCAACTGTGCCTCTCCTGGCCCCACCTAACACACCCCAGTGTGTGATGCTCCCCCTCCCTGTGTCCATGTGTTCTCATTGTTCAATACCCACCTATGAGTGAGAACATGCAGTGTTTGATTATCTGTTCTTGTGTCAGTTTGCTGAGAATGATGGTTTCCAGATTCATCCATGTCCCTGCAAAGGACACAAACTCATCTTTATTTTATGGCTGCATAGTATTTCATGATGTATATGTGCCACATTTTCCTTGTCCAATCTATCGTCAATGGACATTTGGGTTGGTTCCAGGTCTTTGCTATTGTAAAGAGTGCCTCAATGAACATACATGTGCATGTGTCTTTATAATAGAATGATTTATAATCCTTTGGTTATATACCCAGTAATGGGATTGCTGGGTCAAGTGGAATTTCTATTTCTAGGTCCTTGAGGAATCGCCACACTGTCTTCCACGATGGTTGAACTAATTTACACTCCCACCAAGTGTAAAAGTGTTCCCATTTCTCCACATCCTCTCCAGCATGTGTTGTCTCTAGATTTTTTAATGATTGCCATTCTAACTGGCATGAGGTGGTATCTCAATGTGGTTTTGATTTGCATTTCTCTAATAACCAGTGATGATGAGCATTTTTTCATGTGTTTGTTGGCCTCATATATGTCTTCTTTTGAGAAGTGTCTGTTCATATCCTTTGCCCACTTTAGGATGGGTTTGTTTGTTTGTTTTTTTGTAAATCTGTTTTAGTTCTTTGTAAATTATGTATATTAGCCCTTTGTCAGATGTGTAGATTGCAAAAATTTTTTCCCATTCTGACATTAACACTGCATCTCAGCTCCCCCTGGTGGACGCAACCCTCACAAACGTTCTTCAATAGAATTGCTGAGTGGAGTAATAGATGTTGATAAAGGCACATGGCTTACCGTAACCCTCCTGTTAAATACGTACTTGGATAACCATGAATTATGACACTCTTCTTGAGATTTTAACCATTTGTGAGACCGTGAGGCTCTCTCCTCACTGTGAGGACCCATAATGACTTAAGGTCATCACTGTGATGACTAAGTTGTATTATGAATATTCAAAGCATTTAGAAAACAAATCATACAGACCTAACATAAAAATTATGATAATAGCTTGTCTAACCTAGAACTATAAAACACCACTTGCTAACACAATATTTATTAAATGAGCAATAATAAAGTATCTTAAATTTTATTTTTCTAATTCTATTAGAATCATCTTAATGTAATACTTGCTATCTACCATAAAGTTTTTTTAATTATAAAAGAGTATAGCTTAAACTGAAGAAAAAATTCTTATTTATATTAAGAATTACAAATAAAAGCTATTTGTTGAGGGTTTGTTGTATTATATTTACTCCGTGAAGCAGTTTACATAGGTTAATGTGCATATATTCACAGCAGCTCTATAAGCTAAGTAGTTTTACCTTCATTCTGTATTTCAAGATTGGCAAACTATGACTTGCAGGCCAATATAGCCCTTGTATGGTCATATTTTACACGCTGTGAGGTTTTCAAATATTAAAATGGTTAAGAAAAAAATCTAAGGAAGAATAATATTTAATGACACGTGAAATCATATAAAATTTAAATTTCCCTAAATAAAGTCTTATTGGACACAGCTATATTTATTCATTTGCAGATTATTTATGGCTGCTTCAATTCTACAATGACAGAATTGAGTCATTATAACAGAGGCAATGCGCTATGGAAAGCCCAATATCTACTGTACTATCTAGCCCTTTACAGAAAACATTGACTAATTCTGCTATGTCTGATGAAAGTAAGGCTTCACATTTTAAAGTGATTTTTTCAAGAGACCTGAGGATAATGAAAGTAATAATTTCTTTGTTACTAGTTTCTTTTATATCCTACGTAATTATGTAGTGAATTCTCCACTAAATATTAATATATGCATTTAGAGAGACAAATTGGAAACAGGAAAACAGGTGTTTTTCTAAACAAATTTCAAGTCAATATATACTAGAGTTTGTATGTGTCTGTGTATGTACACAAGAAGTATATATTGGTAGAAAGACAAGTAACTGGAGTGTAAATAAAATGGAGATGGGATGGACAGATAGAAAACTCATAAAATCCACAACCAGTCAGTAAGATTTCATGGTTGTTCTCTACAGTAGGAAAGCTTTTTGTCTCATCCTGGATTTATGTTTTTTCATTTCTAAGCATCAGTGATATGGTTCCATAATATGGTATTGACAATGACACTTAAGAGGGAACATATAGAAATGCATAGACATGAATGGCTCCTGTATTCATAAAATGGTATCTGGAATTAAGTAAGATGCATGTAATATGCTTAGCAGAAACTCTAGTAAAATGTCAATAAACAATAACCATCATGATAGTTGTTAGAAAGTTGATGGTTGGCATATCTATAATTTATTGGAGAAATCCCGGGAACCTGGACACTATTAGGGCAGGCTTTCAGATCTTCAGTGTGTCTTATAGCATGGTTTCTTGTGCTAGATGATGAGGATTCAAGATGATTTAAAGACAGGAGAAATTACTTGTTTTGCTGGAAAATACCGATTAAATATAATTTTCCCTTTAGAATGGCTACTGAACAACTAGAAGGTAGAAATAAACATGTTCTTTCTTTTTTACATTTGCTCTCTGGAGCCAGGAAGGGTTTAGAAAGAGATACTTCTTTCCCCCTTAGGTGGGATTCATACAGAAATCAAGAGTTGGAAGGGGCCCTCATCACATCAGACAGTTACTTTAGGGATGAGGAATCTGAGACCCAGATAAGTAAAATAATCTGCTTAAAGCTGACCCAGAGTTAGCACGAGGCTCTGGATGATTTCATTATGTCATGATGCCATTCTCTTCCAATTCAAAGATTGGAAAATTTTCCTCATATGAAGAGTGAATCAAATTTATCTTTATTCTAGTTTCCCTTCAAAGGTGTGTCTTAATATACATGGATAAGTCGTTTCAAAACCTCTAAGCCTGCGGTAATTTGCATTGCAAATTATTTCACATAATATCTATCTCAGAGCTTTTCCTGAGATGTAAAGTCCTTGACGATAAAACCCGACTCTGGAGTAATAAGAGGGGACTTATTTGTATTGAGAATGCAGACTTGAGTACTAAGAGGGGCCAGACAAGTAATGACTGTATATAAATTAGCAAAGGAGTAGGAGATGAAAGACAATACAGAGTAGTGGAGAATGTGCTCAACTAGAAAAGAAATAGCTAAAATATAGGCAGCTGTTACTCAGCCTCATCTGATGGTTACCATGAATGTATGATTTTGAATTTGCTAAATCCTCTGTAATTCAAAGAAGCTGAAAATCTAGACTTTTAAATGAGGAAATGTTCTGATTTCCTTATTATTGTATAGGTTCAACAAAATACATCCGAATCTTTACTAAAAAAAATAATAATAAAAATAATTAGCTGGGCGTGGTGGCGGGCACGTGTAATCTCAGCTACTCGGCAGGAGAATCACTTGAACCAGGGAGGCAAGGTCACAGCGAGCCAAGATTGCACTACTGCACTCCAGCCTGGGGGACAGAGAGGAAAAAAGAAAAATCTGTGGACTGGTTTGGACCTTTAGGAAGCATCACCAGCAATGAAAAATCATGGCATTTTCCTTAAAAATAGGAATTTTCCATGCAATTCAGGTTGTAGGGCTTACAGTTTAATATTTTATGATTCTTTCTCTTCTTTTTTTCATCCTGGGAGCAAGAGCATACCATGAATCTAGCTTGTATATTCAGGGTGGCTTTCCGGTGCAAACTTAGATCACATCAAATAGCTCTGCTTTTGTTTTCTGCTTGAAAAAACTGACACTTGTTATGGTTACACTCACTGTGTGAGCCATCCCCTGTTGACTTCTGGACAATCGCTATAAATCTCTATTATTTCGCTGTTATTGTCTTGTTATACTAGTGCTGTTGAGGCATCTTCTCAAGGGAAGTGAGCCCAGGTGTGCACACACAGAACAAGAAATACTCTCCCTTAAACACATAAATAGCTATTTTATTTGGCACAACACACATAAATGTTAGTGTAGCCATAGGAATCTTCAACACTTATTTGCATTGCAAATACTTCAAAAACTGGAGCAAAGATATGAGAGCTCAATCTGCTAGCCATTTGAGTTTCATTAGTTCAGAGAGTAATCCATCTTTTATTTTTTTCTCCCAGTAACAAGAATTGAAATGAAATACAGTGCCTTACAACTGGGCTCCAAGGCATAAGAATTTCTCATAAAATAGAATATATTCCTGTTCCCCCATGAAATTCAGTTATATAGACCTCCTTTTATGGGTACTCTTTCTTTATGGCCCTGTTCATAGAAAATGTACAGGGTTAAGCTCTCTTGTGCTGTACATTCAGTGTTTTGATATACAAACTGATGGAAGACTGGAGCAGTGCTTTGTCAGATATCTGGGCATGACAGCTTGAAGATTCCAAAGGCAAAAAGTTATGTCAATTTCCTCAGTAGCATGTGTGATTAAGGGGTACCTTTGATTCCAGTACTTGCCAATTCATGATGTGGCAAAAAATTATATAAAGAACAATTGGCAAATAAGAGGTTGTGTTTTAGAAGCCTGAATAGAATTGGGGAAAGGTTTAATAAAAGCTGGAAGCTCAGTTTCATGTAATTGACAGAAAGCTAAATCTATATTTCTAAGAGTTAAGAAAGAAGCAGAGATTTGGGGGGCAATTAATTTTCTAGGTATGTATGTATTTATTTAGTTAATGGAATCCTTGGTGAATTTTGGCCTAATTTTTATTATTTTATAAATGTAGTAAAACATGAAAAGGAAACAAAAATTACCCATATGCTTAAAGCTTTGGGGGAAAAGCTATAATAAACTGACACAATCACTCTGCACTTCACAGTACTATCTTCAGACACTTATATGAATATAAATAAAATATAGATCTGAATGTACAAATATTTTTTATTTTATGAAAAATAAGATCATACTGTGTATTCCTGTTTTAATTTAAAAATATACATATTTAATAACATTTTAAAAATAAAATTAACGTAAGAAATTGTGACCCAGGCAGCTTGGCAACGTATACTGATGTGCATCCCCCCTCAAACCCCAAGTTAAAAGGAATGATAAAAGTCAGTAATCCTTTAATCACGTATCCTCTGATTTTGTATAAGCTTCCAGGACAAAGGAACTTTGTGCTCTTTTCCATAAGGAACAAAGAGGGCCCTGTGGGAACATTCTGCATTCACACAGGTTTGGGAAGGGAGAATGGAAAGGTAGAGAAGCAGACACATTAGCAAGCATATTGGTAGGGTGACTGCAGTTGTGAGAGTTCTGAAACAAATGTAAAAAGGGTGATAGTATGAAGGCTGAAGGGAGGATATTTTTAGATTGCTTGAAAAAGAAAGGCCCAGTGGAACAAGCTACACTCGTGCTGACACCTGATTGACAGGAAGAAGCCAGACAGGAGGATTGCAGATCATTCCAAACAAAGGGTAAAGGAAGTGCAAATCCTAATATGAAGTGAATATCCTAGATATGTTATTAGTAAATAGCATCCAAGGTATAGTATTAGAATCATGGCATGCAGACTTATTCCAGCAATGCAAGTATTTCATTTGGAAAAGTTTAATGTAATTAATTACAATCATAATTACATAAAAGCCTCCAGAGGGAAAACAATTTGATGATAAACAAAAGAATGAAAACTTAAATGACAGGTGACTTTTAATAACTGCAGTGGAAGTCAGGTGATAGTAGAATGATATAGCTAAAATATGAAAGAAAGTATCTGTTAACCTAGAATTCTATACTGAGCAAAATTTTATTTTTCAGAAAAAGAAAAATACTTTTTTGAGGCAAACAAGAACTGAGATTTTACTGACAATAGAATTTAACTAAAGAAATGTCTAAAACATCTCCTTTAAGAGAGAAAAGGATCATAATAGAAAGGTCAGAAGTACCATAAAAAGAACTTTCGGTAAGCAAAACAATGGCAAGACTGTGGGAAAAATCTAAACCATCACTGACTGTAAAACAATAACTATCTTGTCTAATTGGGAGAGGTAAAAAAAATAGGACAGACAAAAAATGTGAAAGGACACCTACAATCCCAGCACTTTGGGAGGTTGACGTGAGCAGATCACCTGAGGAGTTCGAGACCAGCCTGACCAACAGGGTGAAACTTCACCTCTACTGACAATATGAAGATTAGCCAGCCTGGCGGCACACACCTGTAACACATTTGCTAGAGAGGATGAGGTGGGAGAATCACTTGAATCCATGAGGCGGAGGTTGCAGTGAACCCAGATCACACCACTGCACTCCAGCCTGGGTGACAGAGTGAGACTCTGTCTCAAAAAAGAAAAAAAAAAAGTGAAAGGAAAATAAAATCTCGGGGACCCAAAACTCACTATGCAAAAGGGAAAAGCTAAGCTTGGAAACTGACATACACACACACACACACACACGCACACACACACACACACCCCAACCACAACCCAAACCAAACCAAACCAAACCGAACAAAAACACAAGAAAACAAACCAAACAGTGACTTCCTTTTGTTTCCAAACTAAATTTTGCATGTAAAATGTGGACTCAATGAGCACTAATCAAAGCCTTACAAGAAAATTCCAGAGCTTCTGTACAGCAAAAGAAACACTCATTAGAGTGAATCAGCAACCAACAGAATGGGAAAAACTTTTGCAATCTACACATCTGAAAAAGGGCTAATATCCAGAATCTACAAGGAAATAAAACAGATTTACCAAAAAAAAAAATACAACTCCATTCAAAAGTGGGAGAAGGATATGAACAGACACTTCTCAAAAGAAGACATATACGAGGCCAACAAACATGAAAAACTCCTCATCATCACTGGTCATTAGAGAAATGCAAATCAAAACCACATTGAGATACCATCTCACTCCAGTTTGAATGGCTATCATTAAAAAATCTGGAGACAACAGATGCTGGAGAGGATGTGGAGAAATAGGACCACTTTTACACTGTTGATGGGAGTGTAAATCAGTTCAACCATTGTGGAAGACAGTATGGTGATTCCTCAAGGATCTAGAAATTGAAATTCCATTTGACCAAGCAATCCCATTACTGGGTATATATCCAAAGGATTATAAATCATTCTATTATAAAGACACATGCACACATACGTTCATTGTGGCACTGTTTACAATAGCAAAGACCTGGAACCAACCCAAATGCTCATCGATGATAGACTGGACAATGAAAATGTGGCACATATATACCATGGAACACTTTGCAACCATAAAAAACGATAAGTTTGTGTCCTTTTCAGGGACATGGATGAATCTGGAAACCATCATTCTCAGCAAACTGACCCAAGGACAGAAAATCAAACATGGCATGTTCTCACTCATAAGCGGGTGTTGAACAGTGAGAACACATGGACACAGGGAGGGAGCATCACACACTGGGGTCTGTTGGGGGGTGGATAGGGGAGGCACAGCAGGGGGTGGGGAGGTTGGGGAGGGATAACATGGGGAGAAATGTCAGATATGGGTGACAGGAGGATGGAGGCAGCAATCCACCCCCCCCCACACACACCCAAAAGAATGTAACCACTTGCCTCATTGCCTACCTTCCTCTGTTATTTTTCTGTTCTCCTCTTCTTCTGCCTGCCTTCTTGGTCCCCTCAAAACTGTCTTTGGAAAGAATTCTACCAATTCTATCATAACTTGTGATTCTGTTTCCTAGGCACATCCTCAATTTGGCAAAGTAAACCTCTAATTTATTGAGATATGTCTCAGACACTTTTTGGTTTACAAAAATCTTACCCAATAATATTATATAAGCAAGGAAGGAGAGTAACTATTGGAATTAACCATTCTAAGGTCATTGTATTTTTCAGAGGGAAAATAAAGATACTCAGCTTAGAACTGATGAGGTTAAATAAGCATGCTGGAAAAACAATGAAATGAAAAAAGTTAGATGAGGTATTTAAAAATTCGTAGAGGAAAAAATCAACTGGGGATTGGTAAGACCACACCAATTCAAAAGGAGAAAAAAAGAGAAAAAATAAGCCCACTAGGAAAAAGGGGAAGGACAAATAAGTAATACAAAGATGGTGGAACTGAGTCCAAATTTCTAATCAAGATGAATAAACCATTTACCTAAAGATAGAGGATCAAATTGAATTAAAAAGCAAAATACAATCAAATTTAGCTTATAGAACTTAACTCTAAAAAATCATACTTAGAAATACGTCAGAGCATTTTTGGAACCCTGAGGTGCCTCCTGAAGTTATGAAGAGTTAGTGGTAACCCTTTGATTACAAGGCCTTACATAATATAATTCTTCAACTCTGAATTTTTACTCACTCTGCTCCAACCACATTAGCCTCTTTGCTGTTTCTGGAGCTCACAGACACATGCCAGTCTAAATGTTTGCTTTAGTTTTTCCCTCTGCTTGGAATATCCTAACCCCAGTTATGTACTTAGCTAACGCTCTCATCTTTGGTTCCCTACCCAAATTTTACATTCTCAGTGAGGTCTACCTAGACCACCTTGTTTATTCATGCAACTTATCCCCTTCTCTTCACTTTGTACCTTCTTACTTTGCTCTGGTAATTATTGGCACTTATCAACTTCTAACCTGCCATAACATTTAACTTCTAAAACTGATTATTTATTGTTGTTTTTCTCCCTTAGAATATAAACTTGAGGAGGAAATGAATCTTTTTCTATTTTATTCGCAGATTCTGGAGTAGTGTCCAGCATATAGTAGGCACTTGATAAATATTCACTGAAGGAATAAATTAATGCTATTTGTACCCCTGATTTATGGCACAACATCTGGCAACATTTTTGTTGAGTAAAATAACAAATAAGTAAAAAGCAAATATAAACCTTGATTTCTGTATTTTCTCTTCATAATCTGGAGAATGCTTTGGAGATGAGGGCGGTGGGAAGAATGGGAAGGAGGGAGAAGGAGATGAGCCTCCTCCTTTTCCACTGGATGAGATGGTTGAACCACAGGTCCCTAGGTCTCTTCACACTAGCAGAGAATTCTCTCTTTTCTCTTCTTAGGGATGATCCTTGAAGCTGGATCTACACTAGACAGCATCAAAATCAACAGGCACATGATAACTGACAATTTGGAAAACCATGACCTAATTAATGATGCAAGACCCATCAGTTTGTGGGGCCTAAAAGGAAATTTCAACAGGAAAGATTAGCCTTGCAGTCTGACTTGCGGGTCCAGCAGTTGCCTCATGCTATGGATTGCGTTGTATCTGGCCCTACCCCTCAAACTGATATGATTCAGCCTTAACCCCCCCTTGTGACTGCATTCAGAAATAGGGATGGGGCCTATGAGGAGGTGATAAAGTTTAAATGAGATCATAACGTTGAAGCTCTTCATGTTAGAATTAGTAACCTCATATTAAGAGACACCAGAGACTCTCTCTTCCCCCAGACCAATCGAGGTCCCTTTCCCACCAATCGAGGCCTCAGAGAGAAGTCAGCTGTCTCCAAGCCAACAAGCAAGCCCTCACCAAGAACTGAATCAGCTGACACCCTGGTCTCAAATTTCCCAGGCTTCAGAAATGTGAGAACACAAAATTCTGTGGTTTAAGTCACCCAGTCTTTGGTATTTTCTGACAGCCCAAAGCTGACTAACACATCTTCCTAGATACCAGTCTTAATCCCCTGGATGTATTGACAAAAATAAACAAACAAACAAACTGTAAGAATATACAGTCAAACATATATTTCCAAGCAACTTAAACTAAAATTTGTTTCATTATGACATGTTCAATATAGAAATGAATGACTTTTAGTCTGTAGTTTTGACATAATACTGGGCAGTATTAATACTAAGTTTTTCCATGTCCTTTTCAAAAAGAACTTTAACAAGGAGAAAAAAATGCCTCCTTCTATAATTTAGTATCTCACAAGTCAGAGTTTTCAACTCTGTAGTTGGCAAAACAAACAAAGCCCAGACTCATCTGTGGTGACAGGAAATTAAACAGGAGAAATAATGGGGATAGGAAATTTTATAGTTCTTTAAGACACTCAACAATGTAATACCCTAGGGAATTTTGTACCTGAAATTTTACTAAGCATTTTGCCGTGAATGTGTAAAGACATTTATAAATTGCTTTAAATATTTCTGTTTATCTATTTTATGTTCCTTAGAAAAAGCCATAAAGTACTTACAGAATAAAATTTATACTTCTCAGACTTTCAAACAATTACTACTCTGGGAAAAATATATTTTAGCATTGGAAATATACATTTACATTCCAGTCACATTATCTAAGTTTTTCCAGACCTATTCTCACTAAAACCAGAGACACATCAAGAATATATTTTAAAAAGTCTTATAAGAAACAGCGTTATGAAGTTATTTATTTATTTTTTGTTAATTAAAAGAAAGAAGAAACAGTTTACATTCTTCATGATTCTTCAAGTTATTTTCAACAGGCTTCCTAGATGCTGCAGCAGGCCATGCCTGCCAAATTTTAGCTTTGGTTACATACTCTTAGGATAAATTTCTTGACCAATTTTAGGTTTGTTTTCTTCATTCATCTGTATTGTGGTTAGTCAATGCTGCACAGAGAGATGTAAAAGTTTGCATAATCACCACACACTATATAGATCACGTCTATTTCAATTAAATTGGTGAAGTGTGTAAAGATTTAAACTTTTGGATTTCACTTTTTCAGTATTCCTTTTATGGACTGATTGTGACTCTCCCCTAAATCCATATATTGAAGTCCTAACACTAAGTGTGACTGTATTTGATGGTAGAGCCTGTAACTAGGTAACTAAGATTAAATGAGAGCATAGTGATGGAGTCCTGATATGCAATAACTAGCGTTTGCACAGGAAGAGACACCAGAGAATTCTCTCCCTCTCTTTCTCTCTCTCTCTGTCTTTCCTTCTCTTTCTTCCTCCCCATCATGTGAAGACACAGTGAGAAATCTGACATCTAGGAACCAGAAAGAGGCTCTCCCAAGAATGAAATTGACCAGCACCTTGATCTTGGACTTCCTCAGCTCCAGGATTGTGAGATAATAAATTTCTGTTGTTTAAGCCACCCAATCTAGGGTATTTTTTATGGCAATCCATGCAGACTAACATAATTTCCTTGTTCTTGTCACCATTTTTTAGATGGAAGACATTCTAGTTTGGGGTCATATTATATGGCATAAAACTGACAAATAAAACCAAGGTACACAGCAAAGAAATAGGAACAACTTAGGTTCTGAGATACGTTGGTTCCCTTCTAAAACTAAAAGGTAGTATTAATCCAAGAGTAATTTATTTAAGTGAAAAAGAATCAAAGCAAAGGAAAAGCCATGTTTTCTCAACTGGAAAGGTAAAACTAACATTTTTCTACAAGTCAAAGAACTTCTAACAAAACCGTCATACATATGTAGTATAAATGGTCTATTTGCTTCAAATGTACTTCTCAGCACTCTGTCTAATTAAGAGCTAATCAGACACTCAATGGGAATACAAAATATAAAAGCATATTAAAAGCACTTGTTATATTTAACTCTGACTAAATTACATCTGAAAAGCATTATTGTTCTATCGAAAAATGTATGTGTTTCTTGAGGACATCTGAGTATACAAAGTGTGAAGATGTGGTAGTTTGTTGTAGAAATGGCCTCAATAATTTACCTCTCTATATGCACGCTCTTACTCTGGACTTGACAACATGACTTGCTTTAATTAATAAGATAATAGTAGACGTGGCAAAAACAGACTTGAACAGTGCATACTCATTGGTCCTTGCCTTTCTTGCTGTTCTTGGGACCCCTACGACTACGGCATGAATACACGCCAGCGATAGCTTACTAGATAATGAGATGCATGAGACCAGTTCATCTCTGTGGTTTCCACTGACAAACCAACCACTAGACATGAAAGAGATCATCCTACATTATCTTGTTCCAGCTAGCCTGGCCTAGACAGAAGTACACCCAGCTAACCCATAAAATTGTGAGAAATAGTATATGTTTATTATTTGAGTCAGTAAGTTTGGATATGGTTTGTTAGGCAACAAATGCTAATTGATACAAAGGAATAGAGACATAAATCAAAATAGAATCAGACCAAATAAAAACAAAGGATTCTAAAGCAATTGTAGATATCTATTTATACCTCCTGAATTCACCAGCGGTTTTTTCAATTCAATATATCATGGATGTCCAAGATGAAGAAAATAAAAACAACAACAACAAAAAACTTTTGTTTAGGCTCTAAACCAGGCATAACTGAGAAGAAATTGCTATGCATATTCTGAAATGTCTCCTCTGCCCCAGGCACTGTTTACTTCATTACCGATTTCATAGCATTTATCCTTTATGAGTACTTTGCAAGGAAGGTGTCCGTAAAGTCCTTCAACAGATTTAAAGCTGAGGCTCAGGCAAGTTTACAAACTTGCTGTGCACAACCCAGCTGCTCAGTGAAGGGGCTGAAAAGTCCATTCTGGTTCTGACTGCAGTCTTTCGTAACAACACTTTCTCTGAAGCCTACCAGGTAAGCACACAGCAAACCAGGAAACTCTGGCATGATTTTATGGATAGTATCCAATCTAGGCATGGTTATAGTTTCATACAATGTCTATGACAGCTTTGCCACACACTAAAAAGAAAATTATCAATTATCAAATGAAAAGTCTCTATTTTGATGCAAAATATTTGTAACTGGTTTGAGGGAATTTTACAAATTGAGTATCAGTATTGTTTCTCTTATTGGCAACTATCGATCTCTGACTGTGCCACTCTGTCTCATTAACACTTTTATTACCTTGTCAATCAAAGCCTAACCTGCACCAAAGAGGGACTGAAAGGATTTGCCGTTATTAACAAGACTGTCTGGTGCCCCCGGAGCAATGAAATCCTGCTGAAAGTGTAAGGATAAATCAGCAGGGATTTAGATAGCATTCTAGATGCAGAAAACAATTTAGAAGTTTAAAAAGGAGTATTCAAAAATCATTTAAAGAAACAGATTTTTCTCATTTCCTTTAGTAAGTAGGGATAAAAGCTTGTGTTTGTTGAACTCTTTTGGGGCTGATTTTATTGTACAAGTTTGCTGAATTGCATTGGTCTCAGGGCAAAAGTAATATGTAGGCAATAAATGTTTCTTATGTGCATAGCTAATTTTATCATTTCCTCTAATAGTGACCTATTAGAGCAAACAGATTAGCAGTTAATTGGTATCCTACGGAAGAAATATTTTGGACCCTTTCTGCTATTTTTTTTTCATTAGTGATCTTAGTCAATACCAATACAAAATCTTAAATTCCAATGTTTGCCATTACCTTCTAAAAGTGTTTCATTTAGAATGTCAATTATTTGCTGGGTGTTCAACAAATTACACATAAATTCACTCCTTTGGAGCTTCCTTTATTTGTCTCATATTTAGCCATCAATAATTTCATGGTGATTATTTTCCCAGTATATAGATATTTTCAAATGTGTGAGCAGCTAATTTTGTTTTGTGTCTTACATTAGTTTAACAAGTATTTATTGAACAGATAACCTATACAAAATACTGAGCTGGGCCAATTAGAGGATTCTCAGATGAAGTTAAGATAACTTTGTCTTGGAATTTATACAAGCTTCCATTATACAAAGCAGATATGCTGAGTGCCATAAGAATGATATGCACAAAACTTCACAGGATTCTAATGAAGAGTCAGGTCCCAAGTACCTGAAGGATCAGGAAGAAACCATGGATTTTAATACATGGATAAGACTGGTCATGAGGAGATTGTAGCAAAAAGAAATTCAAATAAAAACAGATGTCTTAGTTTGGGCTGCTGTAACAAAATATGAGACAGAGTGGCTTATAAATAATAGAAATCTATTTTTGGAGTCTAGGAAGCGTTAAAGCAGATTCTATGTCTGGTGAGGCCTTAATTTCTGGTTCATAGATGGCAACTTTTGCCGTGTTCATATGTGGTGCAAGGAACTACTAGTTCTCTGAGGTCTCTTTTACAAGGGCACAAATCCTATTCATGAAGGATCTACCCTCATAACCTAGTTACCTCCAAAAGCCTCACCTAGTAATACCATCATCTGGAGGCTAAGTTTCAACATATGAATTTTGGCTGTACACAAACATTTGGACTATAGCAAAATGATAAGTGAGCATTTGTTTGTATGTACATGTGCTGAGGTAGTTTGGAAAACAAAACAAGTACACTGAAGGAGAACATACATGTAAGAATGGCCAGATTCATGAATTTTAACTTGATTTTATAGTCAGTGAGAAACTTCTAAAGATTTTGTATCAGACAATGGTGTAATTAGAGATATGCTTTAAGAGAATCAACCCGGCAATGATATATTTCAACACATCTCCAAGTTCAAACAATGTACAGGACATTTTTAAAGAAACTGCCACAGTTCTCTTGGATATCTAGCATGGATGCAAATTATTGTTAATGCTACATAAAAATGTAAAACTGTAAATTCACTAAAAATTCTTATGATGATAAATCTTATAATAATTATACAACAGAAATAAATATAAAATTAAATACTAAAGAAACAGGAAAACTAAGATAATTCAAAATAGCAATATTAAATTTTGTGTGCTAGATTACCTGGCTGCTCTCAAAGTGAATATAGTACTGACTACTACAGGGCAAATTCTCTTTTATTCAGTCTATCCATATTCTCCTATGCAGAGTGATTACTCCATTTCCTTATCATATTTCTTTTACTGAAGCTATTGCCTTTTTTTTTTATTTATACATTATGTTTGTCTTGGAAGGAATGCTTGTTAGCCAGAGAGAATCTTAGTAATTCTGGAGCCAACACACTTTGATTAGAAGTCAGAAGTTATGTAGTAGTACTCAATCCTGGGGGTCTTTTGGATAATCCAGAGATTATCTTCTAAAGGGACATAATTTTAAAATGTGGCAGTGAGTTTGTAGATATTTGGAAATATTTATACAACTTTCTGTTTTGTTTTGTTTTTTTCCTTAAATAGGGCTTAAGAAGCCGTGGTATATAGAATAGTTTGAAGGTAAAAAGAAATAATATAAGGGTGAACAGGAAGAAGAGTCTTACAACAGAGACTCTTGACAGATTGAGCTAGGATGATTAAAACATTTATGAAAAGGAATTACTGACTATGAGAAATTATTGTAAAAGAATCAGTGGGAATTTCAAGCAATTGCATGTGGGGTTGGCAAAGGTATTGGAATAAAATACAGTTTAGAAATTTCCAAATTGAGTTTTAGGAAAAGTGTTGCTACCATTTATCAGAAATCATGAATTAAGGGAATTTAATTTGCTGGCTTATATAAGTCCATGCAACAACTGAAGAGTGATATCGCTGACTTTATCAGACACATCTTAAGTGTTTCTTCATATTCATATGGACTCACTATCCCCAGGACCCTCAGCCTCTTGTTCCCTTTCTGCCACTGTCGTGGATGACTTACTCCATGCACACTTGCATGGTTAAACTGCTTTGGACCTACTAGCCGTACTGTGGGACATAGAGTTATGCTTCTCAAGAGGTTGCCGAAGATAGCATGCAACCCAGAACTGTGGGGAGTTACGTTCTAGGGGGACAACTTTGAACAGCAGAATACAGGAGATGGGCAAGACCTGTGAAGACTACTACATTCTTTCTTTCATCTTCCACTAGACTATTCTGTGGCCCACTATTTTTTTCTTACAGCTCTCCAGAGATATTCTGCATGGCTATACAGATGCACCCACTGAATAAGTAGGGGGTGTCTCTTTATGACTCCTCTTGAAACTGTTGCCAGTGTAGTAACACATCACCTTGAGTTGCTTGCCATTCTTGATGACTAAATCCATTCTCCCTCATTCTCACTACCCTGGAGCTGCACACACAAATTGAGCCCTGGTACTTAGTCTGTGCTTTGACTTCTGTTTTCTAGAGTGCTATTAACTAAAACATAATAAGAGCTTTTAGTGTTTGGTATCTGTTGTCATCAGAATTATGCCTCCTGGGACACTTTATTATCTACTAAGCATTCTAATGTCAAAAAAGTAACAAAAAAACTGAGTAGATAAACCCATTTGCTTAATCATTTAGATTTCACTTAATGTAACATAAAAATTCTCTGAATATTTAAAGCTCAATTTTAGTAGATTATTTCCATTAAATTTTAAAATTGTTATTTTTTTATATTGATGTTTAAATAACTAAAGTATTAAATATTTTAATAAATAAAGTCAATTTAGATAAATGAATTTGCGGCACCTAGAAATTTTATTATTTACTAAGAAACATTGCAAGTACAGCTGACCCTTGAACGACATGAGTTTGAACTACAAGGGTCCACTTTACATGCAGATCTTATACCTCTGGCATCCCTAAGATAGACTAAGCAAGACTAGACCCTCCTCTTCTTCCTCTTCCTTGGCCTATTCGATGTGAAGATATGAGGATAAAGACTTCTATGATGACCCACTTCCACATAATAAGTAGTAAATATATTTTCTCTTCCTTATGATTTTCTTAATAACATTTTCTTCTCTAGCTTACTTTATTGTAAGACTACAGTATATAATACATATTCAAAATATGTGTTAGTCACCTAACATATTTTTGTACCTGTTTTATATTACCAGTAAGGCTTCTGATCAACAGAAGCTATTGCTAAGTTTTTGGGGAGTCAAAAATTATATGTGTCTTTGACTACATGGGAGGGTTGCTGCCCCTAACCTCTGATTTGTTCAAGTGTCAACTGCAATTCTCTCTCTGGGTTTTATGGTATAATAACAAGAAAAGAAATTTAGAGTCAAGGACATGGAAACAAATTCTAGTTTCATCATTTGCTAAATGTAGGAATTTTCAGTTAATTCCTACGTAAATGAGCATAATAATGTTGCATATCTCAAGGCATAATAGCAAAAATACATATTATTGTCCCATTGTATATAAAATCACTATGCAAATAGTTTTGTTCATGGAGTTTACATTTCTCTAAATGTCATAGGTTTACTTCACCACCTTTCACCCCAGACTGCCACCTATGCTATTTTTTCTGAATCATAAAACCTTTCCTCTTTTTCTTCACTTACAGAATTAGACCACAATATGGAGATTTGGCCATAGTAACCAAATACGATGTTGATATCCAAGTTATCTAGGCTAAGTCACTGAGCCTGTTTATGATTTTATTTCCTCAAGAACAAAATGTAAATGAGGACACTTGACCTCTCTCTATTGTTTAATGATCTTTGAAAATAATGAGGCAATCATGAAAAAAAAAAGTATTTTTTCACTTTGGAGAGTGTTTGCCATTAGTCAAATTAGTGTTATTCTTCTACTTGTTTTGCAACATTAAAAAAAAGCACACATGAAGAAATAAAAGAACACAACTGACAATCACTATGCCTAAGAAGTGAGATGAAAAAATATCTGTAAAAATTAGGAATTTTTTTTCTTTAATGTAGCAAAATCTAATTTGTATTATCTCTTTTCATTAAACCATGTTACTGATTCTAACAGAAGGATGATCACCCATCCAGTATAGGAAAAAAGCCTATTTGACACGTTTTTAGCCCTCAAGGGCAAATTACCATATGGATATGATTTGACTCATATGTTGAATGGATATATTTTTCTATTGCAAACATGTCTTTATTGACTAAGTGAGTATTATTTGAAGGAAGATTTTTAAAACTTTTAAAAATATGCTGCTGTAGGAATGAGGAAGGAGGAGTTGAAATTTGAAATTTAGCAGATGATTAAATTTTCTAGTTTTTGATACATTTTAGCTTGAGTAAACAAATGGTTTACTGTTTTTATTTTTATAAATGTTTTTCTCTCGTGTAATTTCTCCACTCACCGCAAGAAGTGTTTCGGGGTCAGGTAATTTATGACGTGTCTAAATATATATTTAAAATAGAAAGTATATGGCAAAGTTTCCGATTACATGTATTCTCCTGCCAGGAGACAATTTAGCAGTGATTAAGAGCAGTGACCATGGAGGCAGGCTGACTAGAGTGTGAATCTCTGCACCACCCTTAGCCATGGGACTGAGCATAGTTGCTGAACCGCTTTAAGCCTAAGGACATGTCATTTATAAAAGGAGGAAAATGATTATCTCTTTGTAAACAGAATTGCTTTAAAAATTCATTTAGTTGAAGTATGAAGAGGGCTTAGTGCAATGCTGGGCACCAGTGCAGATACCTATGGTAGCCTGAGGCAAAAGGAAAAATCAGTATATTGTTTTTAGTTATAGATAGTAAGAAGCTTGTCTTTAATAATAATATTTATATTTTGTTCACCATGGATTTTAGGCATGCAATTTGATATTTGAAAATATTACATTAAAATACTATAATTTTGTTTACATAGTTTTGGACACCCCCTGAAGTTTTGTGCCCAAGGCAAGCACCTTACTTGTCTCTCCTTAGTCTCTGACCAGTTGGGCACATAGTAAGCACTCAATAAATATTAGGCAATATTAACATTATGCCAAACAGATATTTGTTAGTTATTTGCAAGTATGATGTGTTTTGAGTTGGATTATAGCGGCTCTGTGAGCATACAGTGGGGAACGCTTACTAGTATAAGGATTCACAGAAGGCCTCCCAGAGGAAATAAAATACTAGCCAAGAACTGCAGGATTCATAGACTCAGATAACGGGAAAGACGAGGAGAGAATAGCTCATGGAAGTCATAAGTAAGAGAATAAACCTGGGACACAAGAAATTGACATAACCTTAGTATAGCTAGGGCATAGAATGTCAAAGGGAACTTGACTATAGGATTAGGCAAAGAGTTTAGATCCAGATTAATGGTAGCTTACAAGTAATATGTAGCCCCAGGGATGGCTCCATGGGTGTACGACTTGTGTGGTTGCACAGGGCTCCATGTTTAGAAGAGTCTCAAACTTGTTTTTAGGTTCATATTTGAGGAAAAGATTTCCAGAATAGAGTTTAGAGTTTTTTAAAAGTCAAGTTGTATATTTATTGTAAGGAAAATATATTTATTGCAAAAATATCTATATAATGAAATATTGGAAATGTATAGAAGAACCTAATAAAAATGGCTACCTGACTGTCAGGTGGTGGTTAGAGAATAGAGTGAATAGGGCATGGGTAGAATCTTAGATTGTTCAGTTGCCTATAACAAAACACCATAAGCTGGGTGGCTTATAAACAATAGAAATTCATTTCTCACAGTTCTGGAGGCTGAAAGTCTACATTAGCGTGCCAGCATGGCCAAGATCTGCCAAGGACCCTCCTCTGGGTTACTGACTACCAAGTTCTTGCTGTGTCGTCACATGGGAGAGGGACTAACTAGCTCTTAGGTGTCTCTCCTTCCTTTCCTTCCTTTCATTCCTTCCCTTCCTTCCCTTCCCTTCCCTTTTCTTCCCTTCCCTTCCTTCCCTTTCTTCCCTTTCTTTCCTTCCCTTCCTTCCTTTCCCTTTCCTTCTCCTTCCCCTCCTTCCTTTCTTCCTTCCTTTCCTCCCTCCCTCCCTCGCTCCCTCTCTCCCCTCCTGCCTTCCTTCCTTCTTCTTTTCTTTTTTTTTTGAGAGGGAATTTTGCTCTTGTTGCCCAGGCTGGAGTGCAATGGCTCGGTCTTGGCTCACTGCAACCTTTGCCTCCTGGGTTCAAGCGATTCTCCTGCCTCAGCCTCCCGAGCAGCTCGGATTACAGGCATGTGCCACCAGGCTCAGCTAATTTTGTATTTTTTAGTAGAGATGGGGTTTCCCCATGTTGATTAGGCTGGTCTTGAACTCCTGACCTCAGGTGATCCACTCAGGTTGGCCTCCCAAAGTGCTGGAATTATAGATGTGAGCCACCACGTCCAGGCTGGTGTCTCTTTCATAAGGACATTAATCCCAGCCATGAAGGGAGAGCACTATGACCTAATCACCTTTCAAAAGCCTCACTTCCTAATATCATCACCTTGGGGGTTTCAACATGAATTGAAAGGTGACAGAAACACTCATACTATAGCAAGTGCAAAGGAGACTTCTATGTGTTTTTTGAAAATATCATTATGATTTTTGAACTATGTGAATGCTCAGATAAAGACAAAACATAAAATAAAAAGAAAGGCATATAGTCAAAAGTGATACAAGGCACAATCTATGGAATCTGGTGGCTAAATGTAGGAGATGCTGAGGAAGAGGAAGGAGTGAAAGGTGACTACAGTGGTCCTTGTGGCTGAGTGCCCATCATCCATTCCACCAATGACTAGGCCACGCCAATAGTCATAATCCATTCTCCTTGGCACTGATTTGTTTAGGAATAGTCATGTAACCCAATCCTGGCCAATAAGATGTGTAGGGAAGGCCTAAGAGTTGTATTAGTTACTGCTGTAATAAATCACAACAAACTGGGTTGCTTAAAACAATAGAAATGTATTCCCTCATAGTTCTGGATGTCAGAAGTCTGAAATCAAGGTGTCTGTAGGTTTGGTTCCTTCTGGAGGCTCTGAGGAAGAATTTGTTCCTTGCCTCCCTCCCAGCCTCTGGTAGTTGCAGGAAATCCTTATTCCTTGGCTTGCAACTGCAATCTCCAATCTCTGCCTCTGTTTTCACTGATCTCTTCCCCTGTGTGTCTCCTCTGTCTCTCTGTGTATTCACAGGGTTTTCTTATAAGGATGCCCATCATTAGACTGAGGGTTCACTCTAATGAAGTATAACCTCATCCTAAGTAATCATGTCCTCAAAGACTCAATTTTCAAAGAAGTTCACATTCACAGGAATCAAAGGTTAAGACTCAAGTATATCTTCTTTGAAGATACAATGCAACCATTTTAGTAGTGTTCTGGAACATTTTCTCGTTCCTAAGTGGGAGATTTGAGAAAACGTAGTTCTTTGTTCTCCTTTGGATATTGTAATGTCCGAATATGATGCCTGAACCTGCTGCCACCACCTTCCTCTTAGTTGGGGAGATAAAGCCAATATGCAAATAAAGGAATTCCAGAAAATCACAGAGAAGAGGAGCTAGTGCTAAAGAGAGGTGTTATGAGAGAAGAATTGTTTATAGTCTAAACCAGTTTAAGTCAGGCTTTCTATTGCAGCCAATAGCATCTAAGTGAGATAATGTCACTCAGATTCCTTACTAATCAATCAGGTTTGTGGTGATACTTCATGGGAATACTGAAGAAAAATAGTTCTGGGGAAAAGATGTCACAAATATGTATACATGTATGTATATATGTATATCTTTGTCTATATATCAAGAAACAATGACACTGACCTTCTAACATAATGTTACTTTTTTCCATAGAAAATATACAATCAAATGACTGTGGTTCATGACTTGCTAAATTTATTTTAAGAGTTTCTCTGTGGGGCATTCCATCTCCAGCCAACTTCAGGTAAATTTGTGATTCTGCATGACACTTGTGAACTTTGACCAACTTGGAGCTCTGCTGTCAACAAAATTTTCATTGAAGATTCAGAAGATCTCCCTGTGAGATCCGTAGTGCAATCACAGCCATATGTATGCAATCACTGAGTTCTAAGTACAGAAAAATGAGTTTGATAAGGAGGCCGCTCTCTGCAAGAGGTGATGAGAGCTTGATTTAGAGCAGTGGAAGTGATATTGAAAAGGATGAATAGACTTTCAAAGGGGGAATTTAAAGTTCTTGAAATATGATTGGTAAACGGAAATAGACAAGGTATACAGAAGAACCAAATCTGATGCCAAGTGTCTGAACTCCTCCACACGTCGTCCCTTCTTAACACGCTGTCAAAATGAATCAGGCACACCAGGCATATAAAACTGGTTTGAGAACACTTTGTTTGATGTGATATTCCAGTTCTTCTTTGATTTTCTTTCCTGGATAATAAAAAAGGAAAATCGTTTTCACTTAGCTTGTATGTTAATTTGTGCAATGCTTGGATTCAGATGGAATAGCAATGGGTTCCCTTTAATCTCCCATTAACCTGGCAAATATTTTTAAAAATGTGTTGATCATTTCTAACAGTTGGGTTTTCTTAATGGTTTGAATGACTTGGACATGGTTTGATGTTATGTCTCATTACAGTCATGAAGAAAAATGGTATTTTCATAGAACTTATACTGCACATTTAACTAAGTTACAGAGATAGCAACTAATGATTAGCATAACTATTAAGACTAATGTATAATAATGTCAATTTATATGACAAAGTTTATTTTCATGAAAATACCACCTTTACTTATTTTTGACATACTGCAAATTGTTTTAATTTTTGCATCTAAGTCCATTTCTGAGAGCTATTTAGAGCAGTGTACACAAAAATCCAGTAAACATAGATTAGGTACCACTCTTTACTTTTTCCTCAGTTTTAAAAATTGTCAAATTCACATAACATAAATTTTACCATCTTAATTAATCTTAAGCACACAGTTGAGTAATACTAAATACATTCATAATGTTGCACAACCATTACTACCATCTATCTCCAGAACTCCTCATTTGTAAAACTAGAACTCTATACCCATTAAACAATACTTTTCCATTCTCTGATATCTCCAGTCCCTGGGAACCTCTATTCTACTTTTTGCCCTTGTGACTATGGCCACTCTGAGTACCTCATGCAAGGGGAACAACAGTATTTTTTTTTTGTGACTGACATATTTTACTTAGCATAGTATCTTCAAAGATCAAAGTTCAGCTAATTTGGCGTATGTTAGAATTTCCTTTGAATTTAAGGCTGAATAATATTCCATTGTATATTTTTGCTTATTAATTCATTCATCCACTTATGATCATTTTGTTGCTTCTTCATTTTAGCTAGTGTGAACAGTGCTGTTATAAACATGGGTGTACAAATATCTCTTTAAGATCTTGCTTCTAATTCTTTTGGGTATATTCCCAGAACTGGAATTGCTGGATCATATGGAAGTTCTATTTTTCATTTTTGGAGAAATCTCTGTAATGTTTCGAACAGTGACTGTACCATTTAACATTTCCACCATCAGTGAACAAGGGTTCTAATCTTTCCTCATCCTCATCAACACTTGTTATTTGTCTGTGTGTGCATGTGTGTGTGTGTGTGTGTGTGTGTGTACACTGACAGGAGCCATGTCAATGGGTGTGAGATGGTGATGTGCATTTTTAAACGTATATTTGTGCTAAAACCCAGGCTTTCTTGCTGCTGCAGGGACTTCGTTCTATCAATAATTTCCTTGTTTTCATATATCTTTACAATTATACCTTCTCTGTCTCTTTTTCAGCAGTGTATACATATGTTATGGTATTGTTCATACTTACAAATTTCTTCCATAAACTTTTTCTTCCTTAATCCATTTTTTTGCTTTTTAAAGAAGTATTTTCCTTTTTAAAGAAATAGTCACTCATTTTATTTATTCAACAAATACTCAGCATTTATTATGTGACTGACATGTTCTAGATGCTGTAGAAAAACAGCAAATGAAGCAGATAAAAATTCCTGCTCTGATATAGCAGCTACTGTTATAGTGTGTAGAGATATATGATAAACTAAAAAATAAATGAAGCAGGTAGAATGTTACCTGATGGTAAGTGCTATGGAAAAGAGAAAAGCAGAGAATGGGTGTAGAGAGAGATTAAGGGATGAAAGAGGAGTTTGCAATTTTATGTTGCTCAAGGAAGAACTCAGTGTAAGAGTGCTATTTGAGCAAAGACCTGAAGGAAATGAAGGAAAAATTTACAGAGCTATCAGAATGAAATACCAATTCAAGCAGCAGGAACAAAATGCACAAAGGCCCTGAGGTAATATTATATTTGGCATATTTGAGGAATATAAGGGGGGCAGTGTGGCTGCGAACTGAATGAGGGAAGTGGGCAGTTGTAGAATTTGAGGTCAATAAGATGGTAGTAGGGGGTAGATTACATAGGGTTTTGTGATTATTGCAATGATTTTGAGTGAAAGGAAAGTTAATGGTGAGTTTTGATTAAAGAAGTGATGTTTTAACTTTCTAGTTAATATCAAGTACTTTCTAGTACTTGCTGGTGTGGCAAATACGCTATACAAGGAAGCAGTGTAAATAGAATGGCTAATTAGGAGGCTTTATTAACTATCCAGAAAAGGGACAGTGGTGGCTTAGATTCGAATAGCATTACAGGAGATAAATAGCAGTGAGATATGGATACATTTTCAGGGTAGAGGTGACACAACGTCTTGATGAATTTAATGTGGAGGGATGCGAGAATCTTTTTATTGAAAACAGTTGTTCACATATGCTGGATTTTCTTTTCATCTCTTAATCATTTCTTTAATTTGCTGCACTCTGGGTTTTTGGCTAACACTTGTAATCCCAGACTGAGGTGAGAGGATTGTTTGTATCTGGGAGTTTGAGACCAGCCTGGGCAACATAACGAGACACTACCTCTACAAAAAATGAAAAATTAGCTGGATATGGTGGAATGTACCTATAGTCCCAGCTACTTGGAAGGCTGAGGCAGAAGGATTGCTTGAGTCTAGGAGGTCAAAGCTGCAGTGAGCCATGATTGTGCTACTGCACTCGGCCTGGGCAACAGAGCAAGACCCTGTCTCAAAAACAAAACAAAATTGTGAAAACTAGTAGGTGCTTCTTGTCTTGGAGTTATATGTCTACTCTGTAGCATTTGGTGGTTCATCCTCCCTCCTTCTTTAAATGCTATTCTTCTCTGACCCCATGGGGGGAATCTCAATTTCTCTTGGTATGACAAATTCTACTGCTATGATTTCTCTTTTTCTCAGGAAACTAAATGGGTTTCTCTTTTTCAGGATTTGCTATATTACTCTTTCAGTGAGGCCTTTTCTGAACTACTAATATAAAATTGCAAACTCCCTCTTCCCTGTAACTCTCTATAGTAAAAGGGATTCATGAAGTTCCACTTCTAATTTTCATCATTAATCACTGCTCAGAGTTTTAACTTATCATTTGATGATGTTAGGAGGATTGTGGTCTTATTATACAGAGATGAGGTTGGCCTTCTCCCTGCAATTGTGGGAATCTTAGATTATTATTGTCATTATTTTTAGTATTAGAATATTACAATGGTAATATTATATATATGTGTGTGTATATATATATATATACATATGGCCTTTTCACAATGAAACCCTCAAATGGGGTCTCCTAAGTTATAGTTAATGCTAATAATGGTCCAATAGTAGATAGTAAACAGTGAAACTACCATAGCTCAAAAACTAAAGGGCCATCTTTAACATAAATATTGATTTACTATTACACAGGGGAAAGAATTCCTTATTAATTGAAGAACTATTGCTTGAGCAAGATATTTACACTCTCTGAATCACAGTTTTGACTTTAATAGCTTTAAAATTATTTATTGAACAGAATTATTATAGCAATCAAATACATTGTCATGTAAAATCTATAGTTTGACAAAGAGTTGTTAAGTTCCTTCATGATTCAAGTGACATAGTTATAGATGATCTGGTTAAGGTGACAAATCTTAAAACCAACCATTGCTGAACGTTTATAACGTACTCTTTTAAAAGTTGGCAGAGCCAGAGGAGGGTTAAGTGAGTTAGAATCCTCCTTGAGGAGATGCTGCTTTGGTTGAGTCTTGAAATCAAGGTATTATTGGGTTGGTACAAAAGTAATTATCGTTTTGGCCTTTACAATTAATGGCAGTTACTTCTGCACCAAACCAATAGTTTAACAGGCCTGGATAAAGAAGCAAAATTGAACTAACATCAAGAAAGCACAGCATGAAATAATGTTTGTAGGAGGCTCAGTACTGAAATCAAGAAAGTGTTTAAAGAAGCTGCAAGACTGAGAATAATGATTTAGGTAGTGGATTGTGCAGTAAACTAACCTGAACTGAAGTTTAGGTTTACTATGAAGGGGTAGGGAATTAATGGGCTTATATCAATAACTTTGAAAGGTCACTTAGGGAGCAGTGAAGTGGACGAATTAGAGGGAGGATAAGCTGGAGAACAGAGAGAATTCTAATTACATAAATCAAGAAAAAATGATGAAATCTGAATTAAACAGCAGTGACACAAGTGATATAAATGTGAGGTATATGTAGGAGGTAGAATAGGCTGTCCATTGTGACTGACTGAAGGTTTGTTTTAGACCCTGGGTAAAGAAAACTACGCACTAAACGTTAGGAACTAAACAGGGAGAATTCAGAGTCCAAGGTGAAGAAAGTTTCTTGTTTTTCAATGTGTTGCATTTGAGATCTCAGTTGAGAGCTCATGAAAGGTCCAGTGATCTTCGATAAAAATGAAATTTTTTAACCTGGCTCTCAAGACTGCATGGTCTTGTCCCTCGCTTTCATTCCAGGCTCATTCATGTGACGATGCTTCCTGTTGCTCTCTGCTGGAACAGCACAGGCCTTCTTCTCAGTTCTTTTTTCACCATCATAGAGTCCTTTTACATGACATAACCACAGCCTGGATTACCCTTCATTCCCTCCTTTGCTTAGTTTATTCCTATTCGTATGTTATAATTCAGTTTCAGATTCAATTTCTTAGGGAAGCCTCTTCTAACCTCCTTATCAAGATCAAATCCAATAAATTTTCACAACACTCTCAGAGTTCCTCAAGGCTATGTCTATTGTGGAAGACAAATGGATGTTGACTAGTCGAAATACAACAGATTTTTTTCTTTACATCTTTTGTCTTATTCACCACTATGTGTCTAGTCTCTGGCTTTCAGAAATTCCTGGTTCAAACCATGCTATTGTTGATTGCAACAGAAATCCAAAGGAAGATGTGGATCTGAGAAATATCCTAAGGGAAACAACAGGATTTGATCCCTAAAAGGATCTGGATATTATAGCTAGATTTTTCTTCCTAGGTGACTAGAAGAATGATAGTAATATTGATAGAAACAGGGGCATCAGGAAAGTGAGTTGATGTTTCAGGAAATATAATTAAAAATAAACGTGAACATTGAGAAAATTACAAAGAACCCTAAGCTAACTGTGAGATTGATAAATTCTAGCAACTACACTTCTTCATTAAAATTTAATAAAAACTTTGTAGCTTGTTAATGATTCTTCAGTGAGGTATGTGATTGATCGACAAGGAAGGTATTTCTGTGAAATCGGTGGCTGCTTGTACCTTCCAACCTCTTTTTAAATCAGATCTGCTATAGAAAATATTAGTTGAAAGAAGTCATTTTAAGTAACAATTTTGTTTTCTTTCATAATTGGCAGTATTAACTAACCTATTAGGCAGGTTATTCTGATGTAATTTATTAAGACACATTAGGAGTTTTATTGTACTGTGATGAGCTCAGCAGACATGACCTCTTGTTCTACTCTTCCAAACATCTGTTCTTCAGAGTTCACTCATAATGTCACTACCTAATTAGATTCTAGCAGCATGAAAGTTTTTTGTTAAATATAAAGTGGTTATGATAAACCCTGACATTGGAAAACTAGAGACTTGACTTAAATGAAAAGGTTATCTCTAAGTTTAATTCTCATTAGTAAGTAGATAATGCTACTTCTTGACGAAGTCTATTTTTGTTAAAGGATTAAAGATTACTCACACAATTTTTTTTAAAGAGAAAAATGATACAGAAAGGCCGTAGGAAGGGCTATGACCCAAGTTTATTCCACCTATTATAATAGCTGTTCATCTGCAATAGCCTTGGCATTACAAAAAACAAAAACAAAAAATTGTAGCTCTGTGTGCTTGTTCCCATACACGTGAAGCAAGTGAGTATATGCATTTTTGTGCAAAAATGTCTTTGGAATAAGAATATAGGTGGGAAATTATCGTAATACATAAGAAAAGCACAAATGCAAACACAGGAAAATAACAAAGAAAATATATGCATGATTAGTAAAACTTGCCTTAGAAGGCTCATGCAACTTTGCCACCAATAACCCAGAAAGAGACAGTGTTTCCAGGATCAATTGATCTTCCATAGGCTTGGTTCTGATGCTTCCACATAGTGGTAATGGCTATTTCAAAGCCTTCGTTAATTTTACATTCATACCTCACACTAATTTTCACTAAGTTTTCCAATATTTTTGCGAAATAGCTTATTAAACTAATCACTCAATATAGTCAGGTTCATACTGATCTCATTTACTAAAATTTACCAGCCAATATTTGAAGTAACATATTTTAGAGATTTTTGGTCACTTGTTACAGTGTTTAAAATTCACTGCTTTGGGAGGCCGAGGCAGGTGGATCACGAGGTCAAGAGATCGAGATCATCCTGGCCATCGTGAAATCCCATCTCTACTAAAAAATACAAAAAAATTAGCCGGGCGTGGTGGCACGTGCCTGTGGTCCCAGCTACTCAGGAGGTTGAGGTGGAAGAACCCAGGAGGGGGAGGTTGCAGTGAGCCGAGATTGCGCCACTGCACTCCAGCCTGGCAACAGAGCAAGACTCTGTCTCAAAAAAAAAATTCACTGCTATTTGGTGGTAAAAGTTAAGTTGCTATTGGAAAATGATTTTAAACAAAATTACTATAACTCTATAATTAAATGACCAAACTCTGATTCCCAAATATACATTTATTAATTCAACAAATATCTGTAAGCAACTGTCGTAGGACAAAACATGTCAAATAGACTCCTGATCTCTGTCCTTTTCTGTTTAAAATATTTTTTACTAGTAGTTTATGTAGTGAAGCCTGGGGTTTAATGCTATCCTGTATATTATGTTTTTTGTCCCCAACAATAGACCTATCAGACCTAATGGAATTTAGGACAAAACATAGAATTTATACAATTGAATTTAGAATAAATTGATGTGTTCTTTAATGTTTATAGTCAGCATTGTTGGTATTAATAAGGAGAAAGTTATTATTTATTCATTCAGTTTATCATGAATTTTCCACATACTTACACAGACTTTCACACTGGCATAGTTTTCTCAACATTAACAAAATCTAGAAATCTGTTCAGGTTTCTTCAGAAATTGTCATCACGTTATATTTTAAACATCAAAAACCATTTGTGATTCTTTTAGCTGTGGTACAGACTGTTGAATGAATATGCACTTAAGAGAATATGTATCAAGTAACGTTTACCTTAGAAATAAGTTTGGGTTTTTACCCTTAGATCCCATAATTGTTACAAAAATAAATCTCAGGAATATCTGTGTAAATTATTTCCAGCTTGAATTAATAGAGGATTTAGAAGTGAGAAGAGTAAAAGAATAGCAAGGTTATTCAGGGGTCTCAACAATTAAATGTCTCATAAAAAGGATTCTTTCCTACACATGTTCTTACTCACTGCACATTGCACACAGATGATTCTAATCACCATTATTCAAATCACCTGATGCCTCAATTACCTTGGCTTCAATGAGCACATTCCAAACGCCAGAGCACCCATATACCTACTCTGATAACAGGCTGCCAATTAAGTTTTCTTTCTCTGGAATCTTATTATGGCAGTTCAGTGAATATAATATCATTAGTGCCCTTATATCATCATAAGCTGGGCAGTTGCTGATGCTGCATGAATATAACTACTAATCTATCAAAGTAGCCTCTCAATTACAATAGACTTGAAATTAAAAAAATCTCTGTAGCTCTGTGTGCTTGTTTACACATATGTAAAGCATGTGTGAGCGTATGCATTTATACATATGTGTACATCTTCTGTATAAAAATACAGGTGAGGAAAATTGTCATAATACACAAGAAAGCACAAATATCTAGAAAGAAGATATATAAATTATTTGCAAAAATTGCCTTAGAAACCTTATGCAAGTTGGCCACCAGTAAAAATGACATCAATTGTAGCTGTGGTCAGTACTACTGTAATGTGGAGCACTTCCAGACTGAATTATTCCATGTAAAAAACATTCTGTAAATTATGATGTTTATCTAGTTTTGTTCCACAAAGGTACTAGAAATTAAGATTTTAATTTGAAACTCTAAGAAAATTTAAAAAGAATTTTTGAGAATGATAAAACCCTCACTCTATAATTAGAAGTACATACATTTTTTAGAAAGTTGAACATAAGGTTATGCAAAAATTACAAATGGTATTTGCTGAGATTCAAATGTAAATTGGAGTAATTCATTCCTATTAATTCATTTATTTAATTCATCCTTATTAAGGAGCTGGTGAAAGCCATCAGGAGAATAATTTGGTGACACTACTTCTCCTAGAGTATGAAGGAAGAGAGTATGACAAAAGATTAATTCTGACTAGGTCAGAATCTTGTTTTTACCACCATTCATCCTTGGGCAAATTTCTTGGCCACACTAAGCAACAATTTCTTCATTTATAAAACAGGCATTAAAATAGGTACCCACCACAATAGATTTATTGTGAGTATTAAACAATGCAATGAATACAAATTGTTTAGTGGAGTGTGTGGAAAATAGAAATAATAAGTGATAATTTTTATTTTTACAGTTATTGATATTTTAAATTATTCTTAAATTGTTCAGGTTATACTGATTCTTTTTAGTGGTTCTTATATAAAATCAGCCTGTGCTTATTTCTTAAGCTACTTAGATTAGAGCCATTATTACAATTTGCTGTTTACTTTTACATACGTTAACATTTCCCTACAGTAAGATATTTATCAATTGTATTAAGAAGGAGGATTGTGTTCTACAAAGTGTCTGCTGTTTTACTATTTTATTTTGTTTGGGGTTTGTTTATTTACTTATTTATTGAAGCTTCAGCTCTTTTTTAAAGTAAGCTCCTGGTCTGGTTGTGTATTTGTTCAGTTCCTTTGTTCTCCCTTACATTACAACAAAAGAAAGAGTGCTTAGAATACCTTTTAGAGGGAGAAAGTAGCTTCCTAATTGAGACTTTTAAGTAAAATTTTGCTACCCTTTTAGTATCCCATCCCCCACCAAAGCTTAGAATTCATAACATTTCCAGATTAAACCATGTACTTCACTCTCTAGGCTGTCACAGTTGAATGTATTCTTCTGACTTAGGTAGTCACAATATGCCTAGTTAACCATTTTATATTCAATATTGTCTAGGCTGTACTTCAACTTTTCTCCTATAATTTATATTCTATAATAAGATTTCTTAAATATATCTAGCCACCACCACAACAAAACTGTACAATCAAACATTTGAGAGAAGAATAATTCTAAAAGTAAGCACAAATTCTTAAAAACTAAGGTTAATTTTATCCTATTATTTCCTTGAACTACTAAACTATATCCAAAGTTTTAAAATATTATATTTTAGCAGATTCTGCCAGCTCTACTTAAGATAAAGAGGTTCTCTAACACTAGACTGAATATATTTAGACATGATTTAGTTGTGTAGGCATACAGTGTGGCAAAATCATTTGTCAAATACATACCTTTACCATATTCCTTAAAACATGGCATAGTCCAGCTAAGGCAGAAAGCCCTTTCGATAATGGACTGCAAGGGAGATACTGTAATCCTAGATCATGAACCACCCTGACCTGTAGAAGAGCATTCTCTCTGCTGCAATTAAAAACACTACTAATTAAGTGACCCTAACACCAATCAGCATGGCTGAAACTAGAATATGGCTAGAAAAAGAATGACTGGCACACTGATTTCCACTAAACGATCATAATAAAAATACAATGTGAAATTCAGTATTCTGTAAAAAGAGTGCCTTGAAAAATCTCTGTGTGGAAATCAAATGCTTATCAGAGAAATCAGGGGAAATGGTGCTGTGGGGAATCAGAAGAAGCTGTTTCCTCATCAGATTTGGCTTTCTTGCTTGCGGGTGAGAGCTCTTATAAAGCAAGTCATGCAGAACATGGAGAGACAAGAACAAAAACATAGATCCCACCAGGCAGTTCCTCCTTATAACTATTTCATCAGTAATAATTTAGGACTCTATTCTGAATCTTATAGGGCATGGCAGTACTATTCCTGGAATGAGTGGAAACATACTTTACCTAATCTTGATTTATGCCCCTAAGCATGGAAGGGACTGGCCTTCACTCTGCTGAATGCCCTCACACTTCTTTTGGTGCTCATGCATGAAAGTCTGAACTCCAGCTAAATCCCTCCTGTGACCATAAGGTATTTGGAACATCTGACTATTATTTTCAAAAATAGTAGGAAACCAAAATAATAGAGAAGCAAGTAGAATCCTTTTCTGAAAGCAATATTAAATGTTGATAGTAAAGGGAAAGCTAATATTTTTTGAAGTCAGTTTCAGAGGACTTCTCTTTATGTTTAACCTGCATTTTTAGATAATATGAACCAGTGATGTTGCAATACACTCCAACCTCACAAAGATGAAGGTGAGGTATTGGAAGTCACTAAAAGGCACAGGAGGCCAGCACAGGAGAAGAGCCAAATCTCAGCTTTGTAACTAATATGCTGGATCATTAAGAAGTATCAAATTGAACCTATTCCTATGGAAGGTTTCCTGAGGGTCAGAACTCATTCAGGAGGCCCATGATTTTCTCTGATAGGAACGTGTACAATCCTGAAGAAGGAAGGCAGGTACACTGCATATTAAATGAATCCTGTGTAGAGATCTTAATTTTGGAATTCTAAAAGGGACAAAAACATTTTTTATGACTTGGGACATTTTAAAATATATTTTTTAAGAGTCAAAGGAAATGAAAAATAGGGCATGAGGAATGCTTGTTTGTATGCATACACGTGCCATCTAAATCCTGCATGTATGGCGACACAGGTGGTGACCAACAGAAGTCTCTGCCAGAAACCTTGGAGTCACTCATCTGCCATATCAGGTCAGTCAGTCCCAAAGTTCTGTTGATTCTATTCCTTTAATGCTTAAGTCCATTTCTAGTTCTCTCTAATCTTATCCAAGTTACTTGAGGTTGGAACGCCAACATCCATTACCTTGGTAACTGTAATGATCCAACACCTGCCAGCTAGCAACCTTTTCTTCAACTTTTTTTTGGCATATTGCAGCTAGAGGAGTTTTCCTAAAGTGCACATTTGATCATTTTGCTTTTTGTGCTGAGAATACTTAACTAGGTTTCCATTGCCCTTGGAATAAAATCTAAATTTTTAGCATCCCAGGCTAGCTTCTGCATTGCTTGGCCTCTGCTTAACTTTGAGATTCATCTTCCCCAGTGTATGGTCCCACCATTCACAGGTCTATGAACCAGCCTGATCTGGGCTCTGGGCCTTTTCATGGGAGTGATTTCTTCTTCCTTTGCTATAAGCCCTCCTTCAGTTATCAAATCGAGCATCTTTTTCCCTGGGCACTCTCACCACCCCTCAAGACTGTGAGTGTCCCTTTTATGTGCTCTCATATCACCCTCTGCTTATACCAATTGCAGCACAAAGCTACTGAAACAGCCTGTGAACTCATTCATTTCCCTCATTAGACAAGTCTTGACAAGATCTGTGTCTTGTCAACATTTTAATATCCTCCTACATATTAGAGAATATTAGCTGAAAGAATAAATGTTGAATCAACATATACACAGTGTAGCCAATCAGGCGACAACTTATCTGGGCCAACACACAGAGAATGCAGTGTGAATTGAACTGAAATGATCTCTGCTTTCATGGGCTAATGGAGAAGAAAGTAAAGAAAGACAGGAGCTCAGAGTATTGAAAAAAGAGAAGTACGGGATGAAGCAAGAGAAGATGAGGGTCAGGGCCTCAAGGATATGTAAGGCACAATGCTGCATGCTCAGGCTAATTCCTCAAAGGGGTGTGAAATCACAGGCACAGCTGTGGAAGTATTCTTCCTTCCTTAGCAGAATAAATCTGATAAATATATAATTACTATGACTTAAAAATGAGATATGTGAACACTGCTAAAACCTATGGACATCTACACTAAAAGTAGTATCTGTATTATTCTCTACTCTGCTTAAAGCCAATTTGAATAAAATTTGTATAAAATTCTGCTTGTCTGCCTTTTCTTGATATGCAATAGTTTGAAAGAAATTTGCCCACTGTACCCTGAATAGGGCCAAAAACTTTTCCAAATGGATTTCCACTTTGGCCCACAATTTCTGCCCCAGAAAAAGCAATAATATAGTCACAATCCTCCTTCCTCTTTGCTACAGTGTTGTCTGTTAATTTCCAGGACCTTCAGAACCCCTCTGTGACGACCCTAAAACCTATGAGCATCTACATTAAAGGAGGAAAAGTAGCATCTGTATTATTCTCTACTCTGCTTACAGGCAATTTGAATAAAATTTGTATCAAATTCAAGAACGAGGGAAACACATGTTCATATATTCCAACCATAGGAACATATGCAACTGGGCAGTTGGAAATTCTTACCTTCAGGTAGACGGCTGGAAGTAGTGCACATAGTATTTGGATTTGGTATTGTATTTAGTATGGGTAGAAGGCATGTGAAACCTCTGATGAATCTTTATCTCTTGATGTCTTGAAATATCTATCTTATTGAAATAAAAATACCCCCTTAGCCCAATACCAAGACCAACTGGCATAGAGCCAACTGAGTTTAATGCTGTTTAAATAAAGTGTATTTAATGTAAAAAAAAAAAAAAGAATTGCTGTATTTTCGCCTAAGAGAGATAAAGCATCATGGTGTGTCCAGTTAAGAGCATAGGTCCTAGGGGCAGGCTGCCTGTGAGTGAAGCTCAGCTCCTCAACGCCTACCAGTGACACCTGGGGTGAGTTTTTCATTTACCCCAGTTTCTTTACCTGTCAAAGAGACAATAATAGTACGTATTCTTTGTTACTATAAAGATAAATTAATAAATACATGTAAAATGTTCAAAACAGAGGCTGACACAAAAGTAATGCCCAATAAATATTAAGAATTATTACTGTGGTTGTTGGGCTATTGTTGTTGTTACTACTGCTATTTGTATTATTTCACAATCTAGTCTTCCTACAGTAGAGGGATCATAAAAGGCTTTTCTGTGGAAGTGATGTTTAAGTGACAAAAGGAAGGAGAGAAGAGCTTTTCAGACAGAGCTAAAGGGCAGATGGGAAGCTAGAGACAATAGAGACCATGGTATACTCTAAAAATGAAAAGAAACTCTGTCTTGCAGGTGTGCATGGAGCAAGGAAAAGGTTAGTGAGGGACAAGACCACAGAGAAAAGTGGAAGCCAGATCCTTTATGATCTCAGAGATCATGTTCAAGGGTTGTGCCCATTACTCCAAGACTAATGGGAAGTTTAAAAGGTTATGAAGTGACAATATTGAGAAATAACAGAATATGCTAGAGATTGTGTGTAACCTGGAGTGGATAGATGAATTTTATCCCAAAGGTTGAAGAGGAGGGATGTGGTTGGATAGCATGGAATAGAGACCTATACCTGAAATGAGAACTGGCAATGACACCAATTGTATTAAGTCTTTATACTGGAGGTTAGGAGTTTTGTTTGAATTTTAGAGCCAACATATAACCTGAGCTGTCTGAGAAGCAAAGAATAAAAGAGGGTTATAATAAATCTACAGTTGAAGTTACTTGGAGAACATTGCACCCCGTAGAAGTCTATGACACAGCTAAAGCTAAGGCAGTTGTAATGAACACAGCATATCCTTCTGAAAGGGAAGATGAGAGCTGATTATTTTGCTAAACTAAAATTTTTTCTTTCACTTAAGGTGTAAGATAAAGTATACAGAGAAACATTTTATGAATTGTACAGCTTTTGGACTCTTGTTGGAACTTTTAATCGAGTTTCACTTAAGGGCCAACATGTTTTGGAAAACTAAGGCTTAGGCGTTCAAAAGAAAAATCTAGAGAAGACATATTATTTTTTTTTTGTTTATGAATAATGTTCATAGAAAGCATAATCATCATTCAAGTAACTCACTTTATCACCATCTAGTACACTTACACATGCACACACAAGTCCAAAGGCAAGTAGCCTTTTCCTACCCTTTAAAAGGAAGCTGTGCATGGCTGAGGGTACCACAATTTGTAGTCACACTTGAGTCTCCACTTTGGCTTTGCTTTTTTCTCCCTGTGGCTGTGGCCCCAGAAAAACCCTCCAGAGTCTCAGTACCCACCTTTGCAAAGTGGGAGTTGTAAATGACACTAGAGATAAAAAACCTTTGTGTGAGCTAAGAGTGGTTGTCAAGGCTCCATAGGGAAGTAGAGCATCCAGCTCTCCACCCTCCTCCTCAGGCTGGCCGCGGTGTCCGCCTCCTGCACTCCGTGCGCTGTGTCCTGTGCTAGACTCCAGCATGTGCCGGGGGCCTTTTCTGTGTGCTTCCTTGGACTGCTGATCCTGTTCATAACTCACCTCTGTATTTTTTAAAGTGATATGAGTATCCATTCCTCTATCAATACCATGCAGTTTTGATTACTGTAGCTACATAATAAGTCTTGAAATTGGGTAAACCAATTCCTCCCACTTTATTCTTCTTTTCCCAAATTGCTCTAGTTGTTTCTTTGCCTTCCCATATACATTTCTGAATAATCTTGTCTACACCTACAAAAATGTCTTGCCAGGATTTTGATGGAAATTATTTTAAACTGATCAGTCATAATCATCAATGGACACATAATTATCTTCCAATTACAGAAATCCTTACTAAAGACAGAGCTGCTATTTAGGCATGAAGAAGACCTATATGGGATATGAATAATTTCCTCTTTAGCTGCTCTATAAGGATTGGTATCGTAGAATAGCCTGTAAAACTAAACTGAAATAAATAGATGAGAAGAAAATGGAATTTTCTGTCTAGTTTGCCAGGTTCCTAGAGCTGATCTCATTTCTAAAACGTCTACCTTAGTGCTAGTTTGTCAGATTCCCAATCCAGTATTGGACAGGGGCAACACATCTGAAGGATAAAGCATTAATGCTGTGAAGAAAGGCACTGGAAAGACAGTGCTCTTGGCTTTTCCCACAAGAATAACTGAATTAAGTCTCTTATTTAATTTTCTGTCATTCTAAATGTAAATCGGAGGGAGCTAGTAGATTTTAAAGGCAGTGTCCTTGTTTCGGTAATATAATGACGAACCATGCTGAAATAATGGGAGGTTCCACTTCATTACACTACTGTTTGTCATTTTGAACATTCTGCAGAAAACGTATGGGACACATGGTATTTGAAAGAATTCACTGCATCATTATCTGATTTCTAAAGACTTTTTGAAGCAATTGTGTGGTGGCCTTAAGTGTGAGCTTATTGATTAAATTTTATTTTTATTGAGAATCAATGAACTTTTGATATTTTATTAGCTATTTAACACTGCCAAAATGTTTTTATTCATCACTGATTATATTTAATATGTGAATGCTTCACATTCATTAAAGTGTAATAAGCAGTAGTCAATTGTGCACAATAAATATCATTTCGGGTACAATGCTAATAAAAGCTAGGTGTGCGTACTTATGGCAGTTTATAATCCACAATGAACCATGCACAATAGAGTTATGAGGTTATATTACTTAATGATTTTATTAACCAGGTTTTTTTAAATTGAAAAAATAATTTATATTCAGGATAAAAAATGCAAGCAGTTCAAAGATGACACGATGAAGGTAATTATCTCTCTCAACCCCTCCAGCACCCAGTTACCTAGCTGGAGGAATGGATGTGGTCCAAGGCAACTGCTATTTACAGTACTTACGTGGCAAAATATAGTTTAAACCTCACTAACTCATACTAACTGAAAGGAAGGTCACTATGCCTTGATGTAAAATCTGACTTATGGTATATTTCAAAAGAAATATAGCTTTATTACTTTGGGCTATAATGAGTAACTGCTGACTGGGAAAGAAGAGGATGGAGCAGAGTACTTATTCTGAAGCATCCATTCATGCTTTTCAAACAATTTTTCCACACTACTTTTTTTAACGTAAAATACTTATACTCTGGCACTTCAAAAATAGTTTGTTGCCCCTCATAGTTACCTATGCTAAGTATGTGCCATGTTTCGAGTATTCTTTCCTTATCAAATTTTATTTTACAGAAAGCACAAAAGTAAATTCTAGCTCAACAAACTGATTTGCATTTATGCTCATTTATATATCACTCATTTCAAATCACTGAACTTATATAGAAGTCTTGCTATATTTTTGTTGAGGATTGCATATATTATTTGTGAAAACACTTGCGCAAGCAAAAAGAATTCATGAGTAATAAGTTTTAAAGATTATCAGGTGTTTTTGAATACATGTTCTTATTTTATCCTGACAACTCCCCCAAAGGTGTGTATGGCAAGCATTAGAATATTTAAATCTCTAAACTGAGGCAATTGTTCTTCTTAGGGGATATTATTGGGTAATTATGAACTATAAAGGACATTGATAAAGATGAATGGTCCTTGATAAAGAAGGTATGAGTACAGCAGGAGGAAGATGTCAGAAAGTCACAGAAGGAAAATTAAAAAACCCAATGGCGTGAAGGACGAGAAGAGGAGGCAATGGAGGCATGTTGTTATGGAGTTCTTATATTATTAAAAATGGTGCAATATTATTTAAAGCATACTGTGGTAAGTTAAAGAAACAAATATAAAGTCAATGAGACCCACTAAAAATAAAAACACAAAACAGTATAAATAACTACAAGAGTGGAGATAAATATGAATAAAATATCTTTTTTAAAAAACCCCTCTGTACTGTGAAGGCAGACAAAGACAAAAAGGGAGCAAAGAACACGTGGTACAAATAGAAAACACAGAGCAAGATGGTGGACCATCTTGATAATTACAACTTCAACTATATTGATAATTACATTATACATATATAGTCCAAAAATTCCAATGAAAAGTCAAACATTATCAAACTGGATTACAAAGGAAGCAGAAACAAACTACATGCTTTTACCAAAAAAAAAAAAAATGCAATTCATATGTAAAGGTACAGATAAGTTAAAAGTAAAAGTTTTATTGTGCAAACACTAATTATAAGAATGCTGCAAAGTTCATATATCTATCTGTATTTACAGCAATGTGTTAACAATCATACACATACAAAGACCCCAATCCCAGTTAGAATCTCAGTGGGCTTTTTTTTTTTTGGCATAAATTAACAAGAAGTTTTTAAAAATCAGAAGGAAATACAAAAGCCTAAAACAGTTAAAGCAATTTTGAAAAAAAAAAAGAAATTTGGAGAATGTATACTACTTGATTTCAAGACTTGCTATAAATCCTAGAAATCAGGGCAGTGTGGTATCAGTATAAGAACAGATGTATAGATCAATGACCAGAATAGAGAATTTGTAAACATATAGAGACTCATATGTGGTCAAAAGATATTCAACAAGAGTGCCAAGGAAACTTGATAGGGAAAAGATAGTCATTAAGGTGAATGATATTGGAAAATTTAGCTATCCATATAGAAAAAGCTAACCATTTATCTTCACACTTTACACAAAAATAAAATTGAAGTGAACTATAGACTTAACCAAAGCAAAGCTAGTAATTCTTCTACACAGTAAAATTGGATGAAATAGTCTGGACAGGAATTCATAAACCATCAAGGACAAAAATTAATATATTGAATTTTATCAAAATGAACAAGTCTGTTCTTCAGAAGATTGTTACAGAAATCAAAAAAGCAACCTACAGATTGTGAGAAAACATTTGTATTACATGTATCTGTAAATGAATTTGCATGTAGAATATATAACACATTATTACAACTTAATAAGCCAAATAAATAAATATTTCAGCATAAAATGTGCTAAAGATTTAAACAAATAGGTCACATGGCAGATGTAGAAATGATTGAAAATCACATGTAATATGCTCAACAGCATAATAGTCAGAGGGATAAAAATTAAAACCACAATGAAACACTCACTGTAATAGCTAAAATTAGAAAGACTGAAAAAAAACAAAGTGGTGGTGGAAATGTGGAGCAACTGGAACTCTCATACATTGCTGAGGTGATTGTAAAACTTCCGACTACTTTGGAGAACTATTTGACATTCTCTTATAGTGTTTTACATATATAAGTTCCATATGACCCAAAAATTCCAATCACGGGTATTTATCCAAGAATAATTTTAAAAATATACCCATTAAAAAGCCTTTAGAGGAATGTTCATAGCAGCTTTCTTTTCAGTATCCCTCAAACACCAGAAACAAACTCAATGTCCATTAACAAGTGAATGAATAAGCAAATTGTGATATAGCTATACAATGAAAATGAATCAGCAATGAAAGGAAATGAGCTATTGATATAAGCAATATTGAATGCATCCTAAAAATATTATGCTGAATGGAATGAAGCAAGACACAAAAACATACTGGATAAGTCCATGTATGTGAAGTTCTAGAACAGGCAAAGTTAATTTGCTTTGACAGAGACAAGATTAGTGGTTGCATGTGGCTGGAAGAGGGGCAGGATTAGGGAAGGGCTTAACTGCAAGGGGCACATGGGAATAGTTTGGAGTGCAGGAAACATTGTTATCTTAATTGCGGTGGTGGTTATATTTGCCACCAGTCATTCAAATATATTTATATTTAATAATCAAATGAGTACACTTCATCATTTGTATTTATACCTCAATGAAATTGATGGGGGAAAACAAAAACAAAAAGAAGCCTGAAAATCCTCTCATCTAAGATAAATCTACCCCCTGATAAATAATGTACATTATTCCCTTTTTCTAATAATATTATTCTATACATTCAAAATGCCTCTCTAGTTTTTTTTTTTTTTTTTGACTTTTGTTTTTGGTTTGCGATACATGTAAAGATTTGTTTTATAGGTAAACTCATGTCACATGAGTTTGTTGCACAGATTATTTCACCACCCAGGTATTAATCCATCTACCCAATAGTTATTTCTTCTGCTCCTCTCTCTCTTCTGTGCTCAAGCAGCCCCAGTGTCTGTTGTTCCCTTCTTTGCATTCATGATTTCTTATCATTTAGCTCTCCCACTTTTAAGTGAGAACATGTGATATTTGGTTTTCTGTTTCTGCATTAATTGCTAAGGATAATAGCCTCCAGCTAGACCCATGTTCCCGCAAAAGACATAATCTCATTCTTTTTTATGGCTGAGTAGTATTTCATGGTTTATATGTATCACATTTTCTTTATCTAATCTGCCATTAATGGTCATGTAGGTGGATTCCAGGTCTTTGTATTGTGTATAGTACTGCAGTGAAAATTCAGTTTCATGTGACTTTATGGTAGAATGATCTATATTCCTCTGGGTGTATACCCAGTAATGGGATTGCTAGATGGAATGGTAGGTCAATTTCAGCTCTTTGAGGTATCACTCTACTGCTTTTCACAGTGGTTAAACTAATTTACACTCCCAACATCAGTGTATAAGTGTTTCCTTTTCTCCACCACCTTGCCAGCATCTGTTATTTTTTGACTTTTTAATAGTAGCCATTCTTACTGGTGTGAGATGGTATCTTGTGGTTTTGATTTGCATTTCTCTAATGATCAGTTATGTTGAGTTGTTGTTTTTTTTTCATATGCTCATTGGCTGCATGCATGTCTTCTTTGGTAAAGTGTCTGTTCATGTCTTTTTGGATTGTTTTTTTAATGGGAATGTTTTTCTCCTGTAAATTTAAGTTCCTTACAGATGCTGAATATTAGACCCTTGTTAGATGCATAGTGTGCAAATATTTTCTCCCATTTTGTAGGCTGTTTACTGTGTTCATAGTATATTTTATGTTGTTAGTATCTTTTAAGAGCAGAAACTCTTAATTTTAATTAGAAGTCATTTGTCAATTTTTGCTTTTGTTGTGATTGCTTTTGGTGTCTTTGTCATGAAATATTTGCCTGTTCCTATGTCCAGGATGGTACTGCTTAGGTTGTCTTCCAGAGTGTTTATAGTTTGGGGTTTTTATATTTAAGTCTCTAATCCATCTTGAGTTGGGTTTTGTATATGCTCTAAGGAAGGAGTCCAGCTTCAATCTTCTGCATATGGCTAGCCTGTTATCCCAACACCATTTATTGCACAGGGAGTCTTTTCCCCCATTGCTTGTTTTTATCTGCTTTATTGAAGATCAGATGGTTGTAGGTGTATGGCTATGTTACTGGGCTCTCTATTCTGTTACTTTCATGTATTTGCCTGTTTTTTTAATCAGTACCGTGCTGTTTTGATTATTGTAACCCTCTAGTGTAGTTTGAAGTAGGGTAACATGATGCCTCTAGTTTTGTTCTTTATTGCTTAGCATTATCTTGGCTATCTAGGCTCTTTTTTGGTTCCATATGAATTTTTAAATGATTTTTTTTTCTAGTTATATGAAGAATGTCTTCAGTAGTTGGATAGAATAGCATTGAATCTATAAATTGCTTTGGGCAGTATGATCATATTAATGATATTAATTCTTTGTATTCGTAAGGAAGGAATACTTTTCCATTTGTGTCTTCTCTGATTTCTTTGAACAGTGTTTTTGAATTCTCATTGTAGAGATCTTTCACCTCTCTGGTTTGTGGCACTAATGAATGGGATTGCCTTCCTGATTTGGCTCTTGGCTTGGCTGTTGTTTATAGGAATGCTAGTGTTTTTTGTGCATTGATTTTATATCCTTATATTTTGCTGAAGTGGTTTTATCAGTGGAAGGAGACTTTTGGCTAAGACTATGTGTTTTTCTAGATTTAGAATCATGTAATCTGCAAACAGGGATAGTTTGACTTTTTCTCTTTCTATCTGCCTTTATTTCTTTCTCTTGCCTGATTTGTCTGGCTAGGACTTCCAATACTATGTTGAATAGGAGTGGTGAGGGAGGGTATACTTGTCTTATGCCAGTTTTTTAGAGGAAAGCTTTCAGCTTTTGCCCATTCCCCCTCTAGTTTTTTCTATGAATCCAGATATTCTCAGATTCATTCAGCAAATACTTATTGAACAAATACAATGTGCCACAAAATATTCATAGACCTTGTGTAGATGAAACAAGCCAAATAAGTATGTACATATCAATACTGGATTGAATGACTTCCCCAAGTTTATATTCTCCTAAAACATGTAAATATAACCTTATTGGGAAATGGGGTCTTTGCAGATATAATTCAGTTAAGGTGAGATAATACTGGATTAGGGTGGGCTCTAATTCAATAACTGTGTCCTCACAAGAAGGAAATTTGGACACAGAGACATGCACAGAGGCAAGAAAATATGAGACACAAGGAAGATAGTTGTGTGAGGACAAAGGCAGAGATTCAGTGATTTATATTCAAGGTAGAGACTGGCAAAGATTGCCAGCAAACACCAGAAGCAAGGAAGAAATAAGAAAGAACCCTCCCCTAAAGCCTTCAGTGAAACCATTGCCCAGCTGACACCTTAATTTTAGACTCCTAACCTCAGATCTGTGAGAGAATAAATTTCTGTTGTTTTAAGCCAGCCAGTTTGTTATACTTTGTTGTAGCAGTGCTAGGAAATTGATGCAATACCCAATCTTTAAAACTTGATGCAAAAAAAGATTATTGTGCTATGAAAGAGTTAAAATACTGTTAGCCTAGATGTCCAAAGAAGATCTCTTATGAAATGATCTCTAGCTCAGAAGAGTAAGAGTTTACAAGATGAAGACGAGGATATGAGGAAGAAAAGCTTTACCTTTATACTTTTAACAGATGGAATTAAAGCACACTAGAATATTGAAAAGGACTATTTGGTAGAAAGAGAGGGCTAAAGATGCAGGAGGGAGAAGGGATAACTGGAGTTGTTAGTCTCTAAGAAGGGGAAGGAGAGAACAAGTGAGTTTGTAACTGGAATCTGATAGGACCTGTGCTTCAATAGGGAGGGAGGAGGCACAGATGGGGCCACCATCCAGTGCTGGCAGAATTTGCAATTCTAAGCAAAGGTAAATGTCTTTTAAAAATATTCACATTTTAGGAACCAATCTTCAGCTCAATTTTAAAGCTCCATTTCAGAATGTAGGGATTTGATACAGTTACTTATGTAAATCCCCAGCCTGAAAACTAAATTTTGTTAAAAAGAATTCTATTAGGTTTTCATCTACTTCATTCAGATTTATAAGGTAATTTGACTTAAATTTTTAAATTTTCCTTTAAAATTCCTGGGTCAAAAATAGGAGGTGCTAAATATTGCTCATCTTTGTGCATCAGAGTGATCGATCTTTTAAGCAAAGCTTTACTGATTTTATTCATTTATTCATGCCCTGCCCTGCTCTACACCTATAAGCATCACAGCCTCCAGATCCTCCTATCCAAAAGCATTTCCAGAAATTCCTTAACAGCTTAACTGTGCTCTTTGCTTTGGGGACTAGTGGAGGAGACATCACAAGCATTCTGGGGAAAGTATGGCTATTATTTATTTTCTAGGGAATAAGTAGTAGTTCACACATCATGATAAAAATGGATGAGCATAAAATGATTTATTTCCTAAAAGAATATGAGGATGTTTTACAAGTATAGTCTAATTGTGAGGATTTGTCCCTGGCCCAGTCTGGTGTTGACAGGACACAGTCGGCATCTGTTTGAAACATTTTCCTTAGAGTTTATTGAATGGCAAATGTAATTCCTGGGGGAGAGCTTGATGTTCCTAGCCTCTGAAGTACTTGCAGCTGGAAGTCAGGATAAAAGCTTATTGTATAGCTTTGACAGCTTGGTGGATATATTCAAGTTACACCTTGTGGGTTCTTAATAATTCTGTTTTCATAATAATAATTGTAATTTCCCAAGTTCTTGTTAATTTCAATTGCATTTATAATGAATGTATTTTTTAATCATTCCTGTATTGAAAGACTCTGGTGGGAGGTCCCTATATGTACATTTCAGGAGGTAGTGGCAGGGAAGAAAAGTGACCTTTCCAAGCTCTTATCTTAATGTGATGACAGAAGAGATTTATATTATCTCTTATGGATATTTTAGCTGTGAATATTTATTAACTGATTAAAATGCCTCATGTTAAGTCCAAAGGACTTTAAAAATTTAAAAATATGTATTTCAAGTGTTGTATTAACAACAAAGTTGTAGCTTTATTACTTCTATATTCTAGTATAAAATAAGGAATTCAGACTTTATTGAAAAAATCTCAAAAAAAATCTAGGAACCCTGTAACTAGAACAGTATGTTGAAAGCCTATTACTCTACATTGCTCATAATCTCTGACATATTTTTGTACATATCCACATGGAAACATTTTTCTAAATATATAGGCAATCCTGCATTTGGCTGAGAAACTTCTTTATGGTCAAAACACAGATGCAGAGAATGTTGCATAATGGCTCAAACTGGGATTGATGACCATTACTGTACTTGATAATATTTCTTCCAATCTCTGTTTCCCCTCATTTTATCACTATCTCATTTTAACTTAACTCCCTAAAAATACAATAATTATAAGCACATCTCTCCTCTTCCTATTCTTCACGATCTTTTTCCTTTTCCTTTTTTCTCCTTCTTCTCTTTATTTTTTTCCAACTAACACATTAACTGAATTAAATATTCAGTATAATCTTCCAGGCTAGATTTCCCTATAAATTAATAAAATTACTTAAAGATGTTTACTGTATTATATATCTTTTGATTCTGAGCCTTCAGTAAATGTCAGGTGTCACTCATACCCATTTGGATATTATCTCTTGTTGCATGTCAATATGAGTGGCTAAATACATACATAAAGTGCTCTACAGAAGACTAATTCATGGTGAACTCTTTAAAAAATATAAATTTCTAATCATCTCCTCCCCTTTCGTATAAACTGATTTTGGTCTCATGTTGACCAAGTGTATGTTAAAACCTAAAATTTCAAGTGCTGCCTTGATATCTTTGAGCCTCCCAAGGCTCAAAAGGCCTGTGAGTTCCCTTGTTCTCAAATAGCTTCTCACCCAGCAGGAAAGTCTCCCCACCTGGTGAATTCCCCTATCAGCTATACCAGCTGCATCCCCACCCGGCCCTTAACCTAATGGGTTTCACTTTGCTAGTCTACAAGATTAATCAAACAAGCCAATCACAACCTACCCCAGGAACCATGGGAAACCTCACCCTTTTGTTACTATAAATTCTGCCTCCAACAGCTCCCGTTGGGTCAGTCTACTCCTGAGAGTGCTGTGTGGCATGTGATGACTTCCTTCCCCTCCACCTCCCTGCCGGGCTGTGAGTACACATGATTAACAAACTGCTTTCAATTTTACCACAGAGAAGTAATAGAAACAACTCATTTCTATATTCACAGAATAAGAGCAAACATCATATGTGCTAGATTTTAGTCAGACTTAAAATCTGTTTCTTCTCTTTAGCCTAAATTCACTTTTATCTTCATATATAAATGTTAAAAGCATGGCAATTTTTGACACTGTTTAGAAATTTGGATAGATTTAGGCTATTGCTTTTATCTTTTTCAGCTGTGTTCAATAATTTATATGCACACATGCATGCATACTTTGAGTTACTTTAGCTTTTATAATGGTTTTGAACATTTACTAGAAGTTGCATTTATAGCAAGATCAGTAAAGAATACAAAAAGGAAAGATGCAAATGATCAAGTTATTTTAAAAATTATTGCCTATCAAACAAAACTGTCATTTAGGTTTGTATATGTATATCTAATGGTGATCCTGTAGAAATAATGTGCATAAAAACTCTTTTGGAAAATTTTTTAAAAAGTTAATGAGTTACTTTTAAACCAAAGTAGAATACTGACAAAGACTTTCAAATTGTAAACAATAAGCTGAGTTATAACTAAATCTCTCCATATTACACTTTCCACATCAGCAAAAACTTACTTTAATTAATTAACTCATGCATTCATTTTTTTCAGCATATATTTATTATACTCCTGTATGTACTGAGTTAACTACTTCAGTAGGTACTGAGAGAATAGTAAAAAATGATATGTAACATAATACTAGGCTAAGAAGGAAAGCTAAAATGACATACAGCAGGTCCTTGAATAATGCCGTTTTGCTCAGCATTGTGTTGTTATAAAGTTGATAAGAAAAACAACAACTGGTTTCAGTGTGTGTCATATTTTGCTTAAAGTCACAGTTTCCGAGAACCTATCGATGACGGTGAGAGAAGACTGTACGTAGATAGTCCTTTTATATGTATATAAAAATACTGTATGTAGATAGTCCTTTTATATTAGAGTCCATGAAGAAAGTAAATTTTAAGCTGGGCCCAGGAACGGTTTAATATAATTTTCATATGTAAGGGAAAAAGTGAAGGACATTTTTATTGAAAACAAAGTTCTCTAGAGTTAGCAATGTGGTTAATGTAAACTCGGGTCAGTAGGGAGCTGACTGAACTGAAGATTAAATTGCTTTCTAGAAGTGAGTAGATAGTTTGAAAAGATAGTAAATAAGTTAAAGTGTTAGTAAAATAGTAATATTTCCATGACTTTTGATAATTAATCAAAATGGTTGCAGAATACTCTTAAGATAAGCAAAAAGCAGCTTAGACACCTGAGAAGTCAAGCTCAGCATTGGGTAAAAGGTTTGTTTGCATAGTGAGAAGTTTGAAAGACTGATTGGATTTTACTTCTGTGAGAGTTGGAAAAGTTGTTTTAACCTGCTTTACCTTATCATTTCCCATTCCTCACCAAAATTGATTCCTGTTAATTACTGTAATATGTTCACAACTGTTTGAACCAATATTAATAATGGTTACTATGTATTGAACATCTACTACATGCTCATGCACTTGATACAAGTTAAAATACATTTTTTCTCATGTTGGAGAAAGTGGTGTCTTGTTAGGATAGATGTATACTTTTCTTTTTTTAGCTAGAAAATGAAAGTTATCCATCATTCATGCCTAGAGAAAGTGGGGGTGCACATTTCCTACAAGCATCTTGAGAGTAACTCATCTTAGAAATTGACTCATACTTGGGCTTTGAAGCTGTCATTTCCCATATGAGAAGATAATTATAATAGGGCCAGAACTGACAAATGGTATTTTGATGTAAACAATGAGCAAACCGACAGATCAATAAGTGCTGAGCAAGGCATGCTTCACCTCAGATTATATTGACTTACTGCAAAAATAATGGAGTGACAAAATGAAAATGTGTTATGCTTTATCTGAGTTATGGTCATAGTTATATGTAAGGTAATAGATTAACTCAGATAAGACTTGCTGCAAAAGAAGCATCAAGAACGACTATGAGAAAATCAATTTGCAAACACCTTCATAAAATCAATTTCCTGAGAAACAATCAGCACACTTTACTGAAGAAAAATACCTGTCATACTTACCTGTATAGAGGACCAGGCTGGACATGAATTACATTTTTATTTTAGCTAAGGATTTGACCATCAGCAGACGTTATTTTACTAGTGTCATGACTCCAAGGCATCAGGTCAATGTCTTAGGGGGTCCAAAATTCAAAATCCTGGGTGCTTTTTGATGATGTTGGGGGAAAAAAACCCAAACTATAAAATATAGCTATGACAGACAGTGATATGCGCCTTCAGGGAGTATGGTGAATAGACAGTCTCTGACTGTTAACTCTTTCATTTTCCACCTCAGCATTTGTGTCAAGATCATGTTCTTCTCAGGGTGGCCTTAACCAATAAATAATCAATACTGTGATAGAAAGAACAAGCTATGTCCACCCAATATAGGACAGCTCTAACAAGTAATTTTTGCACCAGAGCTCACAGTTGGCTGGAAGAGACTGTCAAATCTGACCAGTTCTATTTTGTTTTCTCTTTTTCTTTCACAATCACTTACTTGTGAACATTTTGTACTCGTAACTTTGTCTCAGGATCTGCTTCCTGGAGAACTCAATTGACATGGTGGTACTGTAAGTGGTCTGCCAAAACAGCCATTCAGAAGGAATTTTGGGCCTTGGTTGCTCACCATCTGGTTGGCAGTGAGGATGGTATTCCAGGTGGCATCCTGGTCCAAGGACTCTATTTCTAGCACAGGGTGGTGGTTCAATTGCTAAAAATTCATTGGTAGTGACTTTGGAGAAAGACAGAGTGGGAGAATATAAATGTTGATGACCAAACTCAGGTTAGAGTCACCAAACTTCAGAGATGTTTCAATGCTCAGCCAAGGCAGGATTATCATTCTAAGTCAGTACCCTGCCTTGGCTAAGCATTCAAACATCCCTGAAGTTTTATGACTCTTGGGAAAACCTGTACCTTGACAAATCCACAAATCTGGGTGGGTGTTCCTGAAGCTTTTGGCCTCACAATTCCACTGGTCCCTCTCATCCTCCAGAGGTGATCCATGTTTCCTTTCTAAGAGCTAGCACATTCCTATGTAGAAAGGTAATGCCAGGTTGTCTTCATTGTAAGACAATAGAGATTCTTCTCAGGATTAGCCCCTATGTCCTCTCTCTGGCTTTCAAGCCAATAACTAAAATTAAGTTAAAGCATAACCAAGTTGGGGATATATTGGGCATAATATGTGAGAAAAAAGGCCTTAAATCAAAGAATCTCTAAGAATTAGCCAGGATGAACCAACAGGACCTGCAGGTATACATTTAGGACTGCATTTCGGGGATGTCAGAATTAAATCAAAGGAGGCTAAATATAAATTTTTAAAAGGTAGAGTATATTGCCTTGGAAGACGTGCTCAAAATGCTATCTTAACACTCTAGCAAGGACCCCAAGTGATGGGGCAAACTCATTGTAAGGGTGATTCCTAGAAGTCTGGACAAAACACTGGTTCTTGTTGAACGAGTTGAAATGCCTGAATTGCCATGGAAGATGGCAGAAGAAGGGATAAGAAAGCTTGGAAATGAAAATGCTAGATTAAATATATTAAGTGAGCCCAGAAGACCATCAAAAGACTGTCAGTAAAGCAGAATATACCATTCACCAAACCCACCAGTTATGGACTGATGAGGGGGATTCTGGCATCACCAAAATGTTTAGTGGAGGCTCTCCTTTGAAAGTCAAGGATTACGGGAGGAGGTTGTAATGGAACTTTGCTTTTTGGTAATAGTGGGGATGATGTAGCACTGAAGCAGAAGAGGCCAGGCAGTTGCACTTAAATTTCAGAAACTAGGGATGCAGCGGGTCGGGGACAGGGGGGGCAGTCACAATTATTATAACAACTGTTAAGGTCTGAGTGGCAGCTCAGGGACTTTATGTGCAGTGAATTGTGGAGATACTTCATAGAATGCAGCATCTCTAGGGACAAAGTAGATGGGCAGCTAACAAGGACACTGCTTTGTACATAAAAGAAAGCAAAAATGATGAACAGGAAACGGAAGGTCATAGCTTTCATGAAAGGTCACATCCTTTGCCCAGTTTCCAGACCTCAGTCAGTTTTCAGACCTGAAGCCAATTAGAATCCTTCCTCACATATCACATCCAACATATAAATCTCTACCAGGAAAAAGAAACTTGTAACAGTGCAGAAAGAATGTTATGTAATGATTTTTCTAGTTCATCCCCAGTTGGACTTATGGCCATTTACTCAGGTATATTTGGAAAATATACTGGACATATTTTGAGTCTTGCACATAAGGCTTCCGTTGTCACTGATATCCAGAAGCCTGAAGTATAACCATTGCTCTACCCTCATTTAAGTGGCAATATTCAGGGACCAGGTAATAAATACAGACTTGACCAAAGACTAGCTGGGTCTTTGGGTTCAACCATTCCTTATTTCACTGATCTCTGAATGTGTAATTGGGAATGGCATGCTTGATAGTTGGAGAAACTCTCATACTGGGTCCTTGGTCTGTCATGAAGAAGGCCAAGCTGAAGGCACTGAAACTGCTCCTTGCTGTGGGGGCAGGGTAGAGATTGGTGCCACCTTAAAAACTTAAGGGATTTTTACATATATCTTTTCAAATTTTCCAATCTGGCCCCTGCAGAAACCAGATGGATCCTGTAGAACGTTTATCCACTACTTCAATCTCAGCCAAGTGATAGTCCCAATTGTAACTGCCATGCCATATATGATACCATTTCTAAAGCACATTGGTATGGCCTAAGGCACAAGATATTCAACCATTGATTTGGTGAATGCATTGTTTTCTATTCCAATAAAAAGAATATCTTAGTTTGCATTCATATAGAACAGATAACAATAGGTATTTATAATTTTGTTTCAGAGGTATACAAACTCTCCTACTCTGTCAAACTGTACTCCAGAAAGATCTGTACTGACTCAACATAACACAAACATCGTGTCATATAAAACATCACATTAATATATTACATAAATGATACCATGCTGATCAAGTAGGATGAGCAAAAGGTGGCAAGAATGCTGCAGGCCTTGATAAGACACAGGCTTTCCAAATAGTGGGAAATAAATCTGACAATAGAGCACAACCATGAGTATTTGGAATGACACTATTCTTTCAGAAGATCAACCAGCCATTGGTAGCAAGTTAAATATTTTGGGCCCCTTCTGTCTTGGAAACACCAGCAATTCTTTCTCATAGGAAAAAAAACAAAACAAAACACTTGTTCTGGGTATTATCTTTCTTTCTTGGAGATCCTTAATTAATACCACTATCCAGGAGCTTATGAAGTGGTTGGTCCTCAGTCATTGAATACCTACAACATAGCAGCTGACAGAGGGATCCACTTAATGGTGAGGAAGGTGAAGAGATGGGCTCAGACCATGAGATCCACTGGTTGTATTATATACTGTACCATCTAGCAGGAGCCATCCTAATAGATTACTGGAATGGTCTACTAAAGCTACAGCTGTAGCAGAGGCTAGAGATAACACCTGTGAAGATGAGCAGCTATACTCCAGAATGAAGTATATCCACTGAATCAATATAGTGCTGTGAAGCCAACAGAAAGAATTAATTGGTCTAGAAGCCAAGGGATAGAAGCAAGTATGCCTCCACTTACCATCATTCCCTGTGATCTAAGGTGGGGGAAAAGGGTGCTGTTTTTGCTCTTTCTATACTCTGGGCTTTGCAAGTTAAAGGTGTTGGTCCTCAAAGAGACCCTGCTCTTGTCAGGAGATGCAATAGTGTCTTTTTGAACTGTAAGCTATAGTTGCCACCTGAGCACATTGTACTTCTTAGTGCCAGAAACCAGCAGTCTAAAAGAGGAATCATGACATTGGCAGGGATAATTGACCTGATCACGAAGAGAAGGTAGGGATATTGTATTATGGGGGCAAGATATAATATAAATCAATCTGTACCTAATGAGGTACATATTGTTACTTCCTTGCTTAATTGTGGTTATAGATAGTTAAGCCTTATGTAAGAAAGGTATAGTTATTGGTGCTCATATTTCTCAGAAATGAGTTCAGGTCATACACCAAGGTAAGCCACTGTGATTATTAGTGGTGATAGCTAACGGCAAAGAAAATTTAGAATGAATGGTGGAGGAGGGAAATGATTGGAACCAATTATGATGACAGGAAAATTAAATGTTTATCTTAGAGAAGAACAGCCCAAGAAAAGCTAAACTGCCTCCAACTATTTGAAAGGCCGATACTTGAATAATAGAAGGAAGCAGATATTAACCCAGTGCAGAAAATATTTCTCTGCAGAAGTATCTTCCCATGGTACTAAGCTTCCTGTCACTGGCAGTGTGCAAGCAAAGGAAAGGCAAACACATCAAGGGTATTTTGGAAGAGATTCAACTTTGGGAGGGATGAGTTGATGAGTTCTTACTAGTCCAAGTTTAGAGAATTGTAACTGGAGTCTAACACTACATGAAAGCCTGTTCTTTAAAGTCTGAACTACATGTAGAGAATTCAAACAAAAGAAAAGGGGCTGAGATATAGAAGATATGAGATATATAGAAGATGTAGGATGGATTTTTAATACCATTCCGCTTTTTGCTGTTAGTATAGTATTCAATAAATTACATAAGATATTTAACACTTTATAATAGAATACACTTTTTGTTAGATGATTCTGCCCAAGTATATGTTAATGTAGATGTTTTGAGTACATTTAAGGTAGGCTAGGCTAAGTAAGCTATGATGTTCTGGTGAGTTAGGTGTATTAATGCACTTTCAACTTATGATATTTTTAAATTATGATGGGTTTATCAGGACATAACCCCATTGTAAGTTGAAGAGTACCTGTGTACATAAAATCCTCATCTCTTATCTGAGATGACAGAATAAGATTCTGTATAATAGAAACAGAAGATATTCATCATATGTGCATATGATGAATAAATTTTTGAGGGTCTTTTAGTGTGCTGCCTGATCCCAAGATCTGATTGTTTGAGTGTGTGCTGTGTTTTGAAGAATATAGCCCTTATCAAGGAAATTTGTATTTTAAGTTAGGGAAAAACTTTTAAAACTATAGTAAAGAAAGTTATCATCTTTAGTTTCTTATGTTATAAGACAATGTTTTATTATAGATTATATGTGCATATGACAAAGAGCTGTGGCATGGTTAAAATCATTGATGTTTTAGGTGAAGAAACAAAAATGACAATAAATCTATATTATGTTCTAAATCGCACAAAATAAAATTGTGCCTTTTAAAAATAGTTAAAAACTTAGTTAAAAACCTTAAAAACCCAAAGAATGGTGTTTAAAATAATTTACAAGAGTATGTATGTCATTTGTTAGATTTTATTTTCATGATTATATAAAAATTTCTGTTTATACTTTATGTAGATGCTTGTAAGTGGATTAAATCAACTTAGATTTGAGTGACTGACTTCTAGAAATTGTATGAAAAACTGAATAGGCAGCATGAATTTAGAATGCACTCTGCTTTAGGTTGTAAAATTAGAGAAAAAAAAGGCACAAGCGTCTCAGTTGTGAAAATTGATAAATAGAAAATGAATCAAATTTAATTCAACAAAAATCTGTAGAGTTTCAACAATTCTCTCTGCACTATGGACTATATCCTGCCAGAATTACAAGTCTAGCAGTTGGTAATTTAGTTTGGAAAATAGGACTTACCTTCATAAAGAACGATACAATGGTATAATAGAAACAGAATAGATGTTACAGTTCAATTTTATTTTTAAAATCTTGAAATGCAGAGTATTAATTATTTCATCTTGTGCAGAACTATATTCATTGTGCTTTCTTAAGTAGACTTAATTTTTTAATACATTTGAGGAATATAATTTTTGAAATATTTGGGCTGAATCAGTTGGTCAAGTAGAGAAATTTACATCCAACTACTGTTTGGTGGAGTTACATAAGGGGACTAATTAACATATCTGCATACATTTGAGAGGTATACATTGAAAATAGGAAAAAATGGATCCTAATAAATATGTGAGGTCAAAACATCAACATTAATGGTTCAGAAAAAAATCACAGAGGAGATTACAAGTATGTAGTATGCTTTCCCTCTCTAATTCACTCCCACTTTTATTCTTGTTGATGGTTCATTAAATCTCTTAATTGAATAGTTCTTCTCTTTCCTTGAGTCACTAACCTCCATTTCTACTCCACCACCACACAGCACCAGTATGAACCTAGTCATTATAAGGTAGTCCCACATCTAAAATCTAGAATTTTCCCCTTCTCCTCTGTCTACAATCTCCCTGCCTATCTTCCCTCTTATTAATCCATGTACCTCAGACTGGGCTCACTCACTCTCTCCATACTCATTATCCTGCTTGGATTATTTTAGTTAGGCAAAGATAGCATTAGATTATTTTTTAGCATTTGGGACAATCCATTTTAAATTGTAAGAATTTTTCACTTGAGAATATATTTCTGGAAAGAAGCACATATTGGATCACACGTTCAATGCTACAAAATGAAAGTATTAACTTGTAAGAATGAAGCTGTTCCTTTCAAGCATGTCATCTTGAGTGGAGGTTCTTGGATTGTAAATGATATTTTAATACACAAATTAATAGAACTGAGTAAATAGAAATCTTTTATAAACAATATTTAGTGGATGTTTTAGTTCATTTTCTGTTGCTATAACAGAATACTTAAGACTGCATTATTTATAAAGGAAATTATTTGGCTTATGATTCTGGAGTCCAAGAAGCACGTCACCAGCATCTGCTCAGCTTCTGGTAAGGGTCATATGCTGAATTACAACATGGCGGAGAGGCAGAAAAGTGAGTGGACAGTGGACATGTGCAAAGACAGACACATAAGAGGCTGTGCTAACTTTATTACAACCCACCCTCACCCATTCCCAGGAGAGTGAGAACTCACTTAGTTCCCAAAGATGGCATTAGTCTATTCATGAAGCTGGTGGCCTCATGATCTAAACACCTAACACTAAGCCCACCTCCCAATCCTGCCATATTGGAAATCAAATTTCAACATGATTTTCTGGGGGACACACTCGAACCATTCAAAATTATTTCATAGTTTTATTACATGTAGTTTAATATATAAACATTTACTAGTAATATGCAAAATAGAATATCTAACCATGGCTATCTAATCATTGTGTTGTGCATTCTTTACTGTCTTCTACCCCTGCTTATGCCCCAGGAGACTGACAACTGTAGTTGGCATCATCTTGGTTTTCTGTCTTCTGATTGGTTTCAGCCAATGGGAAGCACAAGCAGGAAATCAGAAGGCAGAAGAAATTAGAAATCTGAGTATTTACCTTCCTTCACCGTTCTCTTTGCCTGCTACAATTCTGCCAGAGATTGGTTCTACAATTGTAGCTTATATCATGTGGCTCCTCTTTCATGGTCCTAAGACCTCTCTGGGCGTCACCATTACCTTACTTTTCCCCGATCCCTTTGGTTCCAAGGGATTGTAATGGGTTCTTGTTTTTCTGTGTGTGTTTTAGCATTACTAGCTTAAGATTTTCTTACATTTACTTAAACTTTGTAAATAGTCCCTTTGTTCAAGAAACACTCAGAGTTATCATATGTTTCTTAGAAGACCCTGAAAATTAATACCTTAATTTTTATTTACATTATAGAGAATTGAGGAAAGTCTAAGAGAGAATGAAATTTTTGGGGAAAAAAAGAATCAGCTTCACATCAACTTCAGATATACCAACTTAGGACTTTTGAATTCTAAAATATCTATCTATCTATCTACTTACCTACCTACCTACGTACCTATCTATCTATCTATCATCTACCTATCTATTATCACACTGTGGAGAATAACAGAGCCTATTTTAGGACATCGTTTAATCATAATGCTATATGATGTGGAATATAATTCAGTTAAATAATAATTACCATTGATTCTGTTAGACTTGAGTAGAACAGAACTAACTTCACTGATGCCACATTTGCATATCATGAATATATTATTGATTTACTGAACCAATCTTCATAAATTCACTGACAGGAGTGAAACTTATCCAGTGGACATGTAAGGTGAGTATATTGAAACCCAATTTAGTTTCTAGACTGCTTTATAATTTCTTACAGTGTTAGAATAGCTTCATAGATGGTGTCACAGTCTAAAAGTCACGATGTTGATGTATTTTGGTTGTAAAATGTTAAGAGAGCATGTAAATCCTCAACACAAAATTCTGATTATTTAAATTTATTTGAATTACTGATTGCAGTGTTACACATTTGGCAAATCATAAGTCACATCAAGGTCACAGGTTGACTTAGTTTAAATAGTAGCCTTTTGATATGGGCTGCTGAAGGTAGCAAAATAGAAGTACTTTCTGCTTAATTACCATCTATGTGGTGTTATGGCTAATAATGTTACATGCACCTTTGCACCTTTTGGGATTTAATCCCCTTCTCAGTTGGCATTTTTACGTTTAAATTGCTTTGACTATTTCAACCAGATTGTCAGAGCCCCAGGCAAAGACCAAGTCATCTTCTAAGTCAATACAGAGTTGAGCACAGTGTCAGTGCATGGCAAACAATTCAGGAGTAAAACTTCACAGAGAATTTTGCCTTATTGATATCAGCTGAGTAATGAAGGCAATTGCAAAGGGACTGAAATAGATTCTTGTTAAAATGTTCACAGTTTTTCTTAACTGATATTATTAAAATTGTTTTTCCTTTTCTGCATGTGTCTGGACTGAGCACTTGGGCTTCCTCAGTTTTCTCTGACTATTGCTTGCTATTTTTCTCCTTGATTTATAGTGATAGGCTTATGGCTCACAAACTCTCACTCTTCCCATTTAACATCTGTCCCCTTTTATAGCACCCTTCAGGGAACTCAGATTGAAAGAAAATATTTTAAACTTAATAAATGAATAACCTGTCTGGGACATGAAGATATTCCCTATACATAAGCTACATTTTAGAAATGAATGAGTTGTTCTAATTTGCAGTTGTCCTTGAAAATTAATAGTATGCAATTAATAATATGCTAATTCATTTTATTCTCTGTTCCATATGGTATTGGCTTGAGTTTCATGCTAGGTTTGCCCTTTTGAAAATGATTTTAAAATAATTCCTTACCATTGAGAAGTTTAAGAGGCAAGTGTCTATTGGGTAGAACTCTGGACTAAAAGCGAACAGATGGGTTTTATTTATATTTATGTATTTATAATTATAAATACAATAAATTATAATTTATATTTGTATAATATATAATATATTAAATATTATATTATTTATAATACATATTACATATTATATTATCTATAATATATTATATAACATAATATATTAAATATATGCCATATTATTATATATTATATAAATATTATATATAATATTATATATATTATTGATTGAGCTGCTGTTGCCCACGGTGGTATCTTCCCACTGGAAGGCAGAACTAACTTGGTCTTTGTAATTGTTCATTCCAGCACTCTCTTCCACACAATATTGATAAAACATATAACCCTGAGATAGTGATTGCTAACAAGCTCACTGTACTTGAATTTCAAACAAATTTAGATTGTAAGGGATGTCTCATTACAGAAAGTGTAAGAAATATCTCTGTTTCAAGGGCATAGATGCAAATTAGGTCTCTTCCTATTTATAAAACTCAAGCTTTCTGCTTGACATTAGCATTAAACAATGAGCTTCTCTCATCAAGACCAGTTGCCATATAACAGGAAGGTGTTTGCAAAGTGTTCAGATGGTTGACAACACACTCTTTGTTGTCAAGTGTCTGGAGCTTTTTTTCATACCTCTGGGTTTTGAACTATAACTCATTCCATATTTTAAGTCTTTTCCTACTAATAATTGGGGAGCTATCCCATACCCTTGAGGAGGGTGATATTTTTAATCTTTAACCAACAGAGCATGGCTATTGGCCAATCAGAACAGACAGCAGCTGTAAATAACTGAAACAGCTAGGCAGAGCAAACCAGCTGAATATTAATTCTGCTCTGGGATGATCTTCTCAAATGCTGAGTGTAAGGGACCATGTGGTTGCCCTGCCTATGTCCCCTCCCCTAGCATTCAATATCTCATTAAATGAACAGGTGTCCCATGGGCTCTCAACCTAAGTGCTTACTCTCAGACTTTTAGTAAGACAGACCAGGAGAATTAACACCACCAGGAAAAACTCCTAGTCAATATTGAATGGAAAATGGAGTGTAAATATGCCAGTGTTTTTGTCCTTTACATGGGAAACTCTCAGACATGTTCTATACTACCTCTCAGAGATCATTAGCAAGATTGAGCTCCCGTTGCCCATGGTGGTATCTTGTTCCTTAACACTCTTTATTGGTTTCCTGTGTCGTATCACCTCCTCCTTTCCAGTCTTCTTGGGGTCACCCAAATAAACAGGTAAGGTAAAATTTAGGATGTAGCAAATTTCTATAATTTTATGTTGTTTTGGCATCCATTCTGAATATAGGTTTTAACTTTTTCACACCAGAAGCAGGTTTTAGTTACCTTTGACAGTTTCCAATTCTTTGCGTCCTTCCAATTCCTCTATGTGGTGAATCCAGATATTTGTCTTTTTTTGAGACAGGGTCTCAGTCTGTTGCCCAGGCTGGAGTATAGTAGTGCGACCATGGTTAACCACAGCCCTAACCTCCTGAACTCAAGTGATCCTCCTGCCTCAGCCCCTCGAGAAACTGGGACCACATGCGTATGCCACCATGTCCAGCTAATTTTTCTATTTTCTGTAAAGGCAGATCTCACCATGTTGCCCAGGCAGGTCTTGAACTCTTGGTCTCAAGCAGTGCTCCTGCCTTGGCTTCTTAAAGTGTTGAGATTACAGGCATGTGCCAGCATGCCTGGCTCAGATATTTGTCTTAAACAATCACTACCTGATGGCCACCTCTCTGAGACAGATAGATGCAACCTCCTTGACTTGTCCCACTGACCCCTACACAACCCATATGGACTGCACAAATATGTTGCAGTGACTAGTTTTCAGTCACAGTGTGACTGTGTGGAACATGTGCCTGTCCTAAACCCACCAATTAGAATTTACTTCAGGAAACCTGCTTGAGTTACACCCTGGACCCCAATAAGGCTGTGGCCTGTAGGTTTATCTTTCTCTGGCTCCGTATCTGCTGATTGAGTGCATTGCTTCTGTGACCCTCTTGTGGACACTCCAACAGTTTCCCTCTCTTTCATGGACCTATGGGTAATAAACTTCTTTTATGTCATGTGTTTTTGTTGTGTGGGTTCTCTGGGTCTCACTCAACTGACACACCAAAACCTAACCTTTTTCTGGGTCAAGCTCTCTCTAGAAAGTGGGTATCTTTGCAGAAATAAACTAGGCACAGATCAGACAAGAGCCAGAAGGGTGTCTTCCAGTATAAACAAATTTCCTGGGAAAGGGACAACTAGTCATGAGTCAGACACGTAGGCTGTTTGCCAGGATAAAGAAATTTCCTGTGAAAGACACACTGTAAGCATCTATGATCAAATCCCCTGGATCCCTGTCAGGGAAGGGCTAGAGTGTATGGCCATTCTCCAGAGAGAGATGTCAAGACCAAATTTGAAAAAACAAACCCAACATAGGAGGTGGCACTGAACTCTGGCGGGGGCGGTGATTTATCATCCCTGGTATTTATATGTACTCTGAGTGTGGGTTTTCTTCCACTGCCCACATTGTCTTAATTGGCATCATTATCTGAGAACTCACAGATATGGCATCCCACATCCTGCCTTAGATCATAGGAGCCACTTTTTGTTTTTGTTTTGCAAAGGAGGTACATAGTCATAAGATTCACTCATCCTACCTTCTATTAACCTTGAAATGGTTGGCTTAATTTTAAGTGGGGTAGCATTTGAAAAGCATTGGCAGGCATTGCCCTGCAGAGTTGAGATACAGTCTTTCAAGATATGATATAACTTTGAATGAACGGTCAATATATGGTACTGTGTGATACTCAGAATACAGAGGTTCAGGTACAGGGGTGGAATTTGGAGAAGCCCCTTTCACTATTCCCAATGATGTACTTGGAGAAACTTTGCTTCCTGTGCCCTGTTCTGGATTAAAGGTCTCATTTCCTGGAATAGAGATTGGGCATTTCTATCAGGGGAGACAGTAGTTATGATGGTTAATATTGAGTGTCAACTTGATTGGATTGCAGGATGCAAAGTATTGTTCTGGGTGTTTCTGCAAGGATTTTGTCAAAGCAAAGGAGATTAATATTTGAGTCTGTGGATTGGGAAAGGCAGACCCACCCTCATTCTGGGTGGACACCATCTAATTGTAGTCAGTGCAGCCAGGATAAAAGCAGGCAGAGGAATGTGGAAGGACTAGACTGGCTAAGTCTTCTGGTTTCCATCTTTCTCCAGCACTGTATGCTTCCTGCCCTCAAATATCAGATTCCAAGTTCTTCAACTTGTGGACTCTTGAGCTTACAGCAGTGGTTTGCAAGGGACTCTCAGGCCTTTGACCACAGACTGAAGGCTACACTATCAGCTTCCCTACTTCTGAGGTCTGGGGACTTTGACTGGCTTCCTAGCTCCTCAACTTACAGATGGCCTATTGTGGGTCTTCAACTTGTGATCATATGATTCAATTATCCTAATAAACTTCCCTTCATATATTCATTTATCCTATTAATTCTGTCCCTTTAGAGAATCCTGACTAATAGTAGTGTTCCCACTAATAACTATTGCCATGTCCTTTGAAATTCCTTGTGCTATTAGATTAACCAAGAAAGAACTTACTATACTGATAAGTAATTAACTATCATTATATTAAGAAGATGAAGTTGCTGCTATATAATAAATATAGGAAAGAGTATATTTGAAATCCACAAGTTTTCTGAAATTCGTTTTTAAAATTTATTTGTATTTATTCATATTGACACATTATAATTGTACATATTTGGGTAGTGTATAATATTTTGATAAATATACAATGTATAATGATCAAATCAGGGTAATCAGCATATCCATCACCTCAAACCATTATCATTTCTTTGTGTTAGTAACATTCAAAATTCCCTCTTCTAGCTGTTTGAAAAAATACAATAAATTATTGCTTACTATAGTCACCCTTTGTTCCTGGAGTTCTTGATGCTTTAATGTGTAACAGTAACCACCAGTGGGCTGTTAAACCCAACACAAAGATACAACAGGCAGGGCTTATACTTCTCAGAGACAAGCTGAAGTATTGCTTAAGGTACTTAAAGGGACTAGAGTGAGTGATAGCAGGAGATGTACAATGTCACTTTTAGCCTTAATATCGACTGCAATAGTGAGGATTGTAGCTTACCCCATGTTCCGTTATAAATTATTATTCTTGTTTAAAGTCTTATTTGTTTTTAGAAATTGTTATGGACTATCAACTTGAAGAAGCATTGACAGGGCAAATCGAACTTATCTTGGAAGACAAGTGAATTTGAGAATTGCAAGTGGCAAACTGTAGCACATGTCATTGGAGTTAAAAGCTTATCCCCCTTCAACGTTGATTGTTGTGATAACATTCGTTGTTGTAGTTTGGGTACATAATATTGGCTTTTAAAATCCTGTGGCTCTCTGCCCGAGAGTTTTCTCTTAGCCTTTGCCCAGGGCAAGCCAGAAGTGCTGGAGAAGTTAATGCCCATAAGAACAACACTCAACCAATGATGAGAGTTGGAGCATAACTAGTCTGTAGACTACAACCAACTTAGGTGGAATAACTGAAACTCCTTTCACACTGTCTCCTGGTGTTCCCAGCAGCACTGAGTCCCCGGTGTGTGCACTGGCAGTCTGCTCATGAATACATCTCATCTTCCTTTTTTTCATTTCCCATCATTCTAATGGTGCTTCCTAGGATCAACTCCTAACCTCCCAAATAAACCACTTGCACTCAAAGCCTTTGCACTGAACAAGTTAAAGAGGAGTCTGGAATGCGGTGCTTCTCAGACATTTTATTATATTCTAGTGTACTGTATATCAATGAGAGGAAAACTAGAAAAACTTGTCAATCTCATTCAACCATAGCACATTTTTCAGCAATTCCCTTTTGTATCTTGAAGAAGTAGCCCTCTTGGAGAATACTTTTTGAAAACATTGAGAAACAGCACCCCCATGACAAATACAAATTTTCCAAATCAGATCAAGCTCTCTGTAACTGAATACCTAATTAAAACTTGTAGATATAAATAGGTGTCATCTACGTAAGAATCAAAATCTTCTTCCCCCCATTCAGTTTAGGCACTGAGAACTGAAACCATATCTTACTGTCTATATTAATATTACTTTTATATTCATGAACATCTCTTATTCTCCCAGGGTCATCTTTCTCCACCAAGTGGTATGACTGTTGATTACAGGAACTTCTAAAAAGACTCATTGACTTTTTAACAGACAATATCAACAGGGAATTCATGCCCTAAGATTCTTGGAATCCTTCAAAATCATCATCTTACTTACTATTTCTACCAAACACGGAATGATTTTATCTTAATTCCTAACCTAATTCAGTCCCTGCATTGGAAACCTCGCCTTAAACCAATCTCCAATTTTTAATAAATTCCAAGCTCACTTTTCCCTTTTGAAACACTGTAAAAGCTTTGAAAGATGATACTCTCCCTTGTCTTTAATAAGCAATAACTAAGCTTTGTCTTATCACCAAATTGTGTTAACGTTTGGAGAGCCAGCTTTTGACATATGATGGATTCCCTATTATACTTAACAAAACTGGCCCAGGTAAAAGTAAGGAGCTGTATATTACCTACTAAGAAAAGAAGATGGCTTAAAATTAAAGCTGATTCTCACTGTGGGTCAAATCATTGGTTAAGCACTTTACATGAGAGACTAAATGTACAAACTGCTGTGACCAGAACTTACATAACCAGTAGAACTCTGGCCCATATCCTCTGCAGCAACCAGGGAAACTAAATGTCAACCTCAGCAGTAACCAACCCAGAAAGCCAGGACTTGGTCAATAACGGAGAGCTTCATTATTCCACTGCCCTCACCCTTGCTTTCAACTCAAGACCAACCAAAGAAAACCAAATGTGTTCTCCAAACCAATGATATGAGATAGATGTTCTGCTTCTAATTAGCCTGTTTCCAGCTCCACTGTGCCAACAATCTGCAATCAGAACATGTCCAAAGTCTTCCCTTTTTGCCACTATAAACATTTTTTACTCCCCTGCCTAATTTGAGTCTCTGCCAAATGCAAGGAATGGTGGTTGACTCCCTTGCTACAGCAAGCTATGAACAAATAACCTTATTGTTTTCATTTGGGTGCTCTTTGTTTATTTCCACAAACATAAGATCCCTGTGAAGTAAATACTTTTGAGAAATTAAAAAAAAAAACTGAGGCAAACAGAACTTACATAAATTGCCCAAGTTCACACAGTTGGTAATGGCAGGCCTGAGATCTGAAATTAGTTTTCCTTACTCTACATCTTATTTTAACCACCACGCTGGCAATAGTGCTAAACTTAGATTTTAAAAATACGCTGTCTGACAATGCCAAATTTTACTAGAGCCTTGTGATCCTGGAAAACAAGGACAGTTAAGAAATCTCCCACCCTTTGTGTCCCAGGAAAATAGCTTATGAAGAACCACCTTTCCCTACATGACTCAGATAAGACTCATGGACACCCCCTGCTGCTTATGCAAAGGCCAGACGCAGACCCTCCACATTCCCATTTCTTTGCCCCATAAAATATTAGCTGATTTGTTTGCCCCATTGACCAACTGGAACAAAGTGCTGTTAATTAAGTTAACTAACTTGGTTAAACTTCTCTCCTTCCCCTAGTCTCTGAACTTTAATACTTCCTCGCCTGAAACAGCAAACAAACCCTTGTGTCTTGTTCTCTTAACTATATATTTTGTGAATCAGTTGACTTCAAGGAAATACATTCCTTGAACAATTGTCCAGATATGCCACCTACTTCTCCACATTCATTTCTTTCTAATCATGTTTAGCCCTCTGATATATATACATATATATTCCTTCTGCCTAATCTTGGATGTGTTTTCAAATCTTCTGGTCTGCGTATTCTCTCTATTGCAATAGTCCTTTTCCTCTTATTACAGTAATTATTTCAAATAATTTTTTACTTACTCAAATCTGGATTTAAAAACATTTGACATATCCAATAAAAATGTAATGTGAGCTAAATGTGCAATTTAAAATTTTCTAGAAGTCACATGAAAAAGTCATATAAAAACCGGTGAAAGTAATTTAATTTATTTAACCCACCATATTCAAAATATTATCATTTAAACATGTAATCAATATGAAAATTATTATTGAACTATTTTATATACCTTTTCTCATACTACAGCTTGAATTCTAGTGTACAACTTTATATTTATGGAATATCTTAGTTTGGACTAGCTGCATTTCAAGTGCTCACAAGGTGCCTACTGTATTGGATACAGTCTGTGTCTTCAGTGTATGTTCCCCTAGCTCTCAGGAAAGTTTGTTTTCCTTACTGGGCTCAACTTAGCTCCTCCTCATTTTCCTCCTCCTATTTCTCCTTTTCTACTTTAATCTCTCTTCTCTTTGCCTACTTATGAAGCTTGCATATCTTTAGTTTTGATTCACTTCATGAAACATAGTTTCTCTTTCTCTGACTTAGATAAATATCTGAGTTCTCTGATATTAGAAAATAATATAAATATAACTCGAAATATACAATTATTTTCTAACATCAGATTCTTTCATCTCAGCTGGGGGAAAAGAGACATTTTTTGCTCATCTAAAAAAACCTAGAGCTACTTAACCCATATGCACAGAAAGAATGAGGATAATAACTCTAAAACCTCTCATAATTAGGCACATTCAATAAGTTAAGTTGGTTGGGTACTTAGAGTTGAATATGGGGGTGATAACCTGTAGGGTACTAGGAAGGAACTAGTGGGGATTGTACTTGACCAATAATTCTTGAATTATGTCTTCTCTGAAGTTTTGTGTCTTTTGCTCTTTTTTTAAAAAAGCATAAAAATAACACCTGATGTAATAGCACAATGCTTGGAACTCCTGCTGGTGCCTGAGTGCATCTCTGGAGATTACTTTGAAATATCACTACATACTCAGCATTGGAGAAAACTGAAATTGATTTGAGAAAAATTGCTGCTTCAGTGGGCCATGGTACTCAGCAAGGTTCCCCAAGTGCCTGGCAACTGTCATCACTAATGTGACATTGTTCGCCGACTGCACACAGGAACTCTTTGCCTGGCTCGCCAGCCACAAAGATGATGGAGCCGACATCTAGGCACTTTCCTCAAAGGCTGGGCTTAGAAATCGTGTTCTTATTTAGATTCCACTCACTTCCCTTTCCTTTTCTTCTTCTCAGTTTCAGCATTCAAAAAGCTGTGTGAATTTCACACTACCTAAATGAAATTTTAAAATTATCCAATTCCACCAAAATTTATTCAGAATCTAGTATGTGCCAGGCATTTTGTTAAGCACTGCATATGAACAACTGAGTAAAATACTCCAGAATCTGATACATTAGAAGGTATTTAGAAAAGTAAATATATAGCTGTAACAAAGGATCGGTCCTACGATAGCATTGTTTTTTAAAATGTGGGCATATAAGTGAGAAAGATTAATTTTATTGTATAGTGAGAAGACAGGGAGAAACCAGTGAATTGTAAAATGCATTTGATTAGGCACATTCCACAAGTCAAGTTGGTTGGGTATTTAGAGTTGAATATTGGGGTGATAACCTAAATGGTGCTAGAAAGGAACTAGTGGGGACTGTACTTGATCAAAATGTGTTGAATTATGTCTTCTCTTGAAAGAGGTCTTGTATACCAGAAAAAGAAAGATACCCAGATACCCCAAGGTGAGGAACTAGCACTAGGAAGGAGCATGATGTGTTCAAGGTGAGTAACGAGCTGCTGGGGTGAGCGGAAGAAAGCAGTCAATGATCTTAAAGCTATGAACTGTGGATAGGTTGTGGATCTGCTGGAAAGCCATAGTTAAGAGTTTGTAGGGTTCTTTTTTCTTTGTAGTCAATTGGGAACAAAATGAGATTACGAAGGAAACAAGGTTATGCATCCTGTCACTTACGACTTGTGACTTTAACGATTGTGATTTTGGAGAGTGTGCAACATGATTTGAAAAGGAGTCTTGATATAACATACAAAAGAAAATCTGATTTGAACATTTGCAGATATGCCTTTTTGATGCCACCTTTTCTGACATGTAGCTCTTAATTTTTCAGTTCTTTGCCCAAGTGACTACGTACTTGCCATTAAACAGGCCCTTTTTGTCTAGTTATGTGGGACTATTGGTGCCAAAAAGAGTCCAGATGTAAAGTGTGATTCCTCTTATTTCAAAACTGCCCTTTATGGAGGATCTCCAGTTACCCTTGATAGCCAATCAAGATTCTAAGAAAAAGAACCAATAATCATTAAATACAGTCTTTCTGTAAACAAGCTCACAACATTTATTGTCTAAGTCTCTTGCAGTGTTTATCTGTATATGTCTGTCTGTATACACAGGTATATCTGTGTACCTGTGTAAACAGATAGACTCAGAGATGAAGAGCCTAGAAAGTATTTTCTTTAATAAAAATACAGATACCACAAACAGAGAGAGAGAGAGTAGGAGATGTGCATACACAGACATCTACAGAGAGAGACACACACATGCTCAAACACATTTGAAGATACAAAGAACCTAGACTAGCACTTATTTAAAAGTAAAAAGGAATGAAGTACTGATACATGCTGTAGTGCAGATGAACCTTGAAAAGATTATACTAAATGAAAGAAGCCAGACACAAAAGGTCACTTATTGTATGGTTCCATTTATATAAAATGTCTAGAACAGGCAAATCTATAGAGAGAAAAATTAGTGGTTGCTAGGGGCTGACGAGAGGAAGAAATGGGGAATGACTGCTTAATGGGTACCATCTTTCTATTAAGGGTGATCAAAATATTCTGGACTTAGTGGTGATGGTTGCATACCCTTGTGAATATAATAAAAAACACTAAATTGTACAGTTTAAACTGATTAATATAGTTAATTTTATGGCACATCAATTTTATCTCAATAAAAAAAGAGAGACACCCACACACCCGATGGAAAGACGTAAATACAGTAGCTATACAAAGCACACTCAGAAGAAGAATAAAATTTATACACACAAATGTATACAGAGAGGTACACACAGGGAATCAAAGAGACAGACCTATGAACAGATGTACAGAGAAACAGAAAGAAAGGCAAAGAATGTAACAGAAAGAGAGGGAGAGAGGGCATCAAAGTTGAAGTCAGGGTACAAAAGACTATACAGAAAAATAATATTAAAGTAAACAAGAACTTCAATTTATACATAAAGTAATTAGACAGTGTTGATATGTCTCAAACAGAGATTCCAGCCATATACAGGATGACTTTTTAAACAGTGACATTTGTCAGACTGCAGCAATGATACAATATGCAAAATGATATTCCAGTCACTAAAACCATTTAATTGTAGCATAGAGGAATATAAGAATGGGAATAATTAGAATTTCGAACTTGTGGGAATATCTGTTGTCATCATACAGAGGTATTCATCTCTAATGTTCATGACATTGTATTATAAATAAATAATCAGTGTGTCAATATAGTATGGAAAGGAGTAACTTTCCTCAGGAATAAATTTAACCAGTTTACTGTATATAATATGTGGACTTAATTTTCTCACAGTTGAAGATAGTTTTATTATTTCAGATGATAATATTTTCTTGATAAAGGGTTGTTATAATATTGCCATGCCTTGAAGGCCTGCTATTAATTTTAATAAGAATTTAATAAGTGTAAAATCCTTTGGGAATTTGCAACTGAACATTACCAGATGTTCCGTGTGAGGACAATGTGGTTTAGGTGTAATTGAAAGCTGTTGTGTTATTCTTACCTTTTTGAAAGGAGTTGAGTATGCTGCTAATATAAACCTTGTTCATGATCATGGCTCTTACTTGGTTTACTTCTTTTTTATTCAAATTCCATCCCTTCCTATTTCTTCGATGGAAACTTTGCATTGGTTCAGAACATATGTTGTTACTTCCCCAACGAGTATTGGAGGAATGTAAGAAAAGTTTAAGTCTTACATACTGGGGTTGGAGGAGAATAACTGTTCTCTATAGCAGTTTGACTTCACCTTATCTTTCCAAGGTTATGCACTGTACTACATTCTTGAAAGAAGGCTTCCAGCAAAGTGCCTCCTTATTATGAATGAGGACCTGTTATTGTTCAAGGAGTTCTGGAAGCCACCTTTTTCAGCCTCACTTCTTTTATTATCCTCTTTTATCTTGCTCACTTTCATCTTATCCCTTTCCTTTGGCTTATAAAATGAGTAAGCTGCAAGCAAGGAGGGGTAAAGGCCACATCTCAGACAGTGGCCAATGGAGATTTCTATGAAGTCCAAGTCTTTTGATGAAGGTTGCAAAGTAAAACACAAAGGTGCTACCATTTCTATGAAAAAGATAAAAGAATGTTTTAAGGATAATAAATATATGTCCAATGAAGAATTATTAAAATTAATGTTTGGGAATTTTACATGTTTACAGAGTTACAGGATGACTATCTTGATAAAGGGAAATGGCCCAAAGTCAGCTGATCCTATGCTTTAGGGACCAAGGACTTTCAATGACGAAAGAAAAGGGCTTTGTTTTGGAGCATCTATTTTATTTTAAGAGGCCATATTAGCCACAAACTACAGAGACATGGAAATGTATATTGAGTAAATGAAAAGAAAATCGGTTTCCCATTTGGTATATAATGAAGATCAATTCCTACTAAATAGGATGCATAAAGCTGTTCTGTGACAGCCACCAAATTATCAGTTGTCATATATCTTTCAACCTCATCGTTTTTCCACAGAGAGTGACATTGTTGACCAGTTACTTTTTAACTCTCCTTCTTACCTTTAGGACTTCAGAACTCTCCTCCCTGACTCCCTGTCTATGTTTTCAAGTCTTTTTCTCAGGCTGCTCTTCCTCCATGTGACCCTTAAATATAGGTGTTTTCCAGAGCTTAGATCTCAGTGCTACTCATTTCTTGTGCTATGTACTCTGCTTGGGCACTATAGTTTTATGGGCTCATATATTTAAGATCCCCAGATTTTATGTATGGTTTTAATGGACACACATATACTTATGATCTCCAAATTTTCACCTAACAGCTCAGATCTCTTTCAAGTGGCCTCTTCTTACTGAGTGTTCCACTGGGATGTTCCACAACCTTCTTAAATGGCTTAAGTCTTACGTGCTGCATATGTATTTTAAGCACAATATGTTCAGAATGGAAATTTTGCATTCAATTTCATTTTCAACTTATTCCTCTTCTGGTTTACAAGCTATCAAAATATTTCTACTTTCTTAACCTAGAAACCTGGGAATCATCCTAAATTACCTCTTTTCCTTTGTTTCAAAATGACCTTAATATTATATTGGTTTAAACTATTTCCCATCTCTTACTTTTGTATTGCCCCTTTTCATTTGTTTTCTTGGGCAAATTTCTTATAAATTTACATACATTATTTCAGTAGCTTTCTAACTCCCATTTTCTAATCCATCTACCCAAATAATTTTTTAATTGCTAATATGACCGTGTTTAAAATATTTCAGTGGCTTTATACAACTTACTGGCTACAATCCAGCCTCCTTTGTGACACACAAAGCATATGATTTTATGATATCCACTTATTTACTCAGTCTTTTCTTTGCTATTCCTCTACTATGAGCCCAGAGACCCAAATCTAATAAATATCTCTCTGTTTTTCAAATAAGCTGTCTTTCCTCTTATGCCCTTTCCATTGCACATACCATTTCCCTTTTAGATATGCTTTACGAGGCTTCTATTTTCCATTGTCAAGACCCAGTTAAGTATCATCCTTCTATAACATCTTCCCTGCCTCTTCCTCCTGCCTAGAATCATTCTTTTCCTTCTTTAAGCACCACAGTAATTTTTAATTCATTTACTCTCTCTCATTTCCCATTGTATGCTGCGTTATAAATTCCTGAAGGCCAAGAATCTTGCTATATTAATGATAATATAAACAACAATAAAATTAGTCCCACTGGTCAGTTTTGAGGACTGAATAACAGGATGTGGCATGATTATAAAGATCACTCTGGAAGCTGTATGTGAGCTAAGATGTTAGACAAAAGACCAGCTCTTATAATAATACAGGTAAGGTTTGGTGTTGATTTAAATTAGGATTATTTTGGGAAAAGTGGGAGAAAATTGTTAATAGGGTTTGCTAAAGAATAAGTGCTGTGAGGTGTGAAAAAAAAGATGAATGGTATCAAGGATTTTGATCAGATCAAAGAGATGGATAGAGTACTCACTTTCAAAGCTGAAAGACAGTGGGAATCAATGAGTTTTTGGGGAGTGTGGGGAATCGGGAGTTGAGTTTCAACATGTTTAAGATATCTATTAGATATTCAAATGAAAATATGGAGTTAACAATTAAATACAAGTCTGAAATTTAGCATAGAGTTCTGAGATGGTATAAATTTGGCAATTAGCATAGGATGCTCTTTCAAACCACGAGGCAGGAGATTATTTGAAAAGAAGAGTAGATAAAGAAGGAAAAACCAAGCTTTGGTAACTACAACATTTAAGGATTATGGAGATGAAGAAATCCAACAAAAGAGGCTGGGAGGAAGTAAGCAGTCATGTAGATAGGGCACTAACAGAGCCAAGAGAAAGAAATGTTTGAAGGAGGAAATGGTCAAACATTTTAAATGCTGTTAACAAGTCATTATGAGAACACAGACTTGATCATAATTTTAATACAAAACCTCACCATTCATTGATTCCAGGAGTACACTTGAGAAACTTGAGAAGCACTGGTATGGGAACTGTGAATATAATATGGGGGAAAAAAACCCAAGTGTAAGACACAGGAAATAAATGGGAATCTCCTAGTTAATCTCAGAATACATACATGTTCATGCATGTTCCTGTACCATCAGATAAATCTGGAGCCAAATGTAACATAAGTAGAGGTAATGCCCAACCCTACAATCTGTGGGAGAATTGACCAGCACATTTTCTGGAATTTTCTTCAGTAAAAATAAAGGCAGTTACTATTTCAAACTCTTACAATGTAGCTTTACTCTGCAGCCTTATTGAAAGTTTATTTAAAACAATTAATTGTTGAGTGAAAGAAACTGGAAGAAGTTTGTTTGACTTGATTAGGAATGGTGTAGTGGATTTGAGTAGCATCCGATATTCACTGGCACTATGTGAACATGCATGCATAATGATATTTTTACAAAAGGTTAATGCATGTATTATGTAAGCATGGCTTACTTTAAAGCTGTGCAAATTTTCTCCAGGAAATAAAAGAGAAAGTCAGCCTCTATTCTATCAACACTGAATTTAAAATTTCTAGTACAAGACAGTGGAAATACAAATAAATACATATAAAATTTTTAACTGTGAAGAATAGAATTCTTTTATAAAAAACTACAATTGCTAAGTTTATTTTTCCAAATGTAAAGTAATTGAAAATAGGCAATATATTTAAATTATTCTAAATTTAAATGCACAAAAGGAAAGAAATTTCTGTTCCACTTGTCTCCCCTAGTTTGTCTGTGTTTCCTCCCAAGAGGAAATCAAAGTTTCTAGTTAAAATGAAGTATTTTAAGTTCATGTTAACAGTTATTTGAGAACTTCCACATATAGGATGCTGTGTTCAATGATGTGATACCTGTCTTGAAAAATTTAGAAAAAAAATTGAATCTGGTCTATAGATGACTCTGAACAATATGTTGGCATTACACAAAAGTCAAGAGTTACAGCATTACAATTCTCTTGAGTGTCTCTGAAGGACAGTTAAAAAAACAAACAAACAAACAAACAAACAAAAAAACAACCCTGGAAATCCCCTCAGTGAACAGAACTTCAAATCTGAAAGGAGAAAAAACCAGAGGTATACCTCTATATTGTTTCGTAGTCAGTGACTCTTGGTTAGATTGGGTAGTCAGGAAAGAGGTTTAATTGACTCACAGTTTTGCATGGCTATGGAGGCCTCAGGAAACTTAGGGTCATGGAGGAAGGTGAAGGAGAAGCAAAGGCACATCTTACCTGGTGGCAGGCGAGAGAAAGGAGTGTGTGAGGAGGAAGTGTCAGACACTTACACAATTATCAGATTTAATGACAACTCAATAACATGAGAACAGCATGGGGGACACTGCCCCCATGATCTAATCACCTCCTACCAGGTCTCTCAATTAACTAGTGGGTATCATGGGAATTACAATTGAAGATGAGATTTGGGTAGGGACACAAAGCCTAACCATATCAAGGAGCTTCACAATAAAATGGACAAAATGATGCATTCTAATTTCAGCCATTCCTTTTTTTTTTTTTTTTTTTTGAGATTGAGTCCTGCTCTGTCACCCAGGACAGAGTACAATAGTGCAATCTCGGCTCAATGAAACCTCTGCCTCCCGTGCTTAAATGATTCTCTTGCCTCAGCCTCCCGAGTAGCTGAGATTACAGGCACGCACCACCACACCCACCTAAATTTTTTATTTTTAGCAGAGACGGATTTTCACCATGTTGCCCAGGCTGGTCTTGAACTCCTGATCTCAGGTGATCCACCCACCTGGGCCTCCCAAAGTGCTGGGATTACAGGTGTGAGACACCATGCCTGGTCTCAGCTATTCTTTTTCCTGCCCATTGGGTTCGCAAATTGTCCATGGTAGTGGGACTGCAGGTTATGCATGGATTCAGCAAATTGACTTCCAATCATCAACAGTGAAAAGCTACAGGTACTGCTGAATGCCTCACTGTCAAGAGCAGAGACCAACATGCAGGTCCCAGTGTGACACCATTCATTGTGGTGGCCAGCAGTCAGCTGTTACATTAGATTGCTTCCCTCATGGAAAAAGCTGGAATTTTTTCTTGTTGACTCTAGATATGGATTTACCTTCCTTTCTTCAATTGTTCTTTCAAAACCATGAAACATGGACTAACCAATGACTTGGTCACTGTAATGGTAATCCCCAAAGCATGTCTTCTGACCAAGTGGTCCATTTTACAACAGATAATGTGTGACAATAGACTTATGATTGTGGAATTCACTGGTTTTACCATGTTTTCCATCAACTTGAGGCATCTAGTTTTGATAAATATGTAAAGTGACATTTTGAAGATTCAGTTTTGGTGCCAGTTTGGGCAAAACTGAATCTTCAAAATCTTCTACCTCAGAAGCTGGAGTAAGGGTCATCAGAATATGGTATATGCTCTAAATAAGCCATCAACATATGATGCTGTTTCTCTCATAGTCAGGATTCGCAAGTATAGGAATTAAGGCGTAGAAATGAAAGTAGATTCTCTCACTGTTACTTTTAGTGATCTGAGAGTGAAATTTCTGCTTTTTTTCTCCTTAACTTTGGGTTCTTCTGGTTGAGAGGTCTTCATTCTCAAGAGATAAATTATTCCACCAGGGTACAGGAATGGTTCTATTAAACTGGAAGTTGAGATCCCCCCAACCTTTGGCAGGTTCTTATACCTGTGAATAAACAGGCAAATAAGAGGGTTACTGTGCTGGCTATGGTGATTAACCCTAACTAACATGAGGAGATTGATTTTCTACTGCACAGTAGGTTAAAGAGGAGTCTGTATGGGAATGCAGGAAATCCTCTGGGAAACTTCATAGTAGTTTCAATTTCTGCAATTAAAGTCAATGAATAAAATTACAACAATCCCATACACACAGAATAACTATGGCCTGACCCTTGAGAGATGAAACTTTGGGTCACTCTACATGCCAAGGTGCTTGGTGTGGGCAAAGTGTACATGAAATTGGCAGTGAAAGAAAGACATCATGGCTATCAGCTGTTATGCATCCAGTTTTCAGAAATTAGTACTATAATAATCACAAGGTTTTTCTTTATTCTTTGATATGAAAATATTTGTGTCTATTTTAATATTTTTCTTTCTACTACTCTCCTATGATCTAACATAACAAGTAATAATAATAGCTGACCTTAAATATTAGGAGGAACATGCCTATGCTAGATGATAAATGAAATCATTCAACAATGTATGACTACAACCTTTTTGGGGGGAGGTTAGTTTACTTTTGGTTGTGCAAGAGATAGTGAATACTTGATTTTGCTATTGTTTTTGTGTGATTAATGATGCTAAATTATTCATGATGCTAAATTAAAAAAGGATGGACTGTGGTAATTTTGTAGTATGTTCATTTAGCTAATATGGGACTACTCTTCCAGAATTCTCTACCCTGGGTTGGGGTTGATTAAAAGAGAAATTTGTGTGGGATTTGGGAGGTAGAAGAGAAGCAGCGGCCATGTTTACACTCAGCAGGTTGGTGTAGCATCAGGTACCGTTTTACTATTTGTACATTGTTGTGGATCTGCAGGTTCACCTCCAAGTTTTGCTGGATCTTTTTTTTTTTTTTTTATCTTCAAACCCTGGGGAACATTTGTTCACAGCTCCATGTTGAAGCACATTAGATCTGTGGAAAACTACATCACCGAAGGAGGCCAGAGGCTTAGAGGAGGTATGAGATCCGGGAAGGTTCTGGTAAAAGAAACATGAGGATTTGTTTATCTCCGTATATTTAAGCTTGTCCTCATGGACTCCAGGTTGTTCTTGCCTTCTCCTTATTTATGTTTATCTTCCCTTTCTGACTGCTGGTCCAGCTTGTTTTAGGCCCAGCACTATAGGCAGTGATAACAGATGGGCTTAAGGTAAATAAACCTCTAAATAAACCCTTACATTAACCATACATGTACTGCTACTCTGAAAAAACAAAACTGATATTCAAGTCAGAAAGATACATGTGTATAAAGTAACTATAAGATGGTATGAATATGGATATAACATATTCTATCATATTAGAATAACAGGAGAGAGAGAACGAGGGAGAGAGAGAGAGGGCACCCAAAGGATACTGAAAAAAATTTTGTGTAGGGAGTGGCATTTCTTCCTCTGAACCTGAAAGAATGAATGGAATTTCTACTGGCATGAGAAAAATAAAAATAGAGATAAAGAAGTTATTATCTACTACATATTTAATGACTTCTAGGTATTAGTACAATGGGAAAGAAGACAGGAACAATTCCTGATGTTTTGGAACTTATAGTCAGGCAGGAATGATTCATATTGAAAATGTAATGCACATCATCTAGTGAAGGATTCTAACTATGTGCCGCGTATTTCACTCTAATTATAACTAAATGACACTTACATGGTTGGCGGAATCGTGAATTCTCTAATATTTTCTCAATATGTTTAACTTTTGTAAGATAGCATTAACAAAGTATAAGGAAGAAGTCTCTGGGCTTTTGGTTTCCTACCCTTGTTTCCCATTTTCACTCTTTCCACCAGCTGCTCTCTGCCATCTGTCTCCACTATTCCACTGAAATAGCTGTTGCACAGGCCACCAGCTCTCTAATTGCCAACTCACACACATAAGTTGGTCCTTGCTTTATTTGACATTACATTGCCACTTGACACTGTGGTCATTCCTTTCTTCTTTAAATTATCTCAGGCCCTGACACTGCTATCTCTTGCCTTTCCTTTTATTTCTCTGCTTCTTCTTAATCTGCTCAATTTTTGTATTTAATATTTGGTTAATGGCACCTGAAAGTGTCAAAAATGACCTGAAAGTCAATTTATCATTCTTTTTATCTATCATTCTATACATCCAAATTGGTGATTAAGTCCTGTGCTAATAAATTGTTGAATTCCTTTGGATTTGTTCCCCTCCTATTCAGTTTGACTCTCCCTGATTTATATTAACCCTACAAGCCTTATTCCTTGGCCTTTACGAAACCCTTCTTTCTTGTCTACCTGCTCTGTTTTTATCTTTCTCCAATCCACTCTTCACATGGCTATCATACTCATATTTCTAAAATGCAAATGTGATAATATAAGCACTCTCCTTTTTCCTCAGAGACCTCAAGATAACTACCAAATGTCTTCAAATGACATAGAAAGCCCTTTGTGATTTGACACCTGACTACTTCGTAATATTCAAATTCCAATACATGCTCTCACCCCTCCAACCAAGTCAAATAATTCAAACTTCCCCAAAGATTCTATAATGACTGTATCTTTTTAAAAATAAATTTCTGCCTCTTCATCTACTCAAACACCCAATCATGCTTCAATAGTAAATTGTAAGATCATAATTAGCTTATTCTTTTATTCAGTCAAAACTGATTGACCACCTTTGATGTGCCAGATACTGTTCTCTCTCCCTCATTAAACCTTCCCTTTTTAATTGCTGTTTTCCCTTGGCTTTCCTCCCCATTGTTTTGGCTTATCCACTGAATAGCCCTGGATATTCACTGCTATTCACTGAAGTTTGGGTTCAAGTTCTCTCATATATAACGATCATCTTGTGCACACATGTGTCTTTGCAATTAACTGCATCATAACTTGTGATTTCCTTGTTTGCCTTTCCTATTACCCTGTAAGCTTGTTTATGGCAGGAATTATATCTTTGTATTTTGTATGTATGTATGTCATTTGATTGACTAATATGATTTCTGCTTCTTTATAATTTCTTAATACATTTTTTCTGAATGGAGATGATTTAGAATCAAAAGACCTGATGGAATGATTTCATCTCTCTGAGCCCCATCTGTAAAGCAAAATAAAGATGAAAGCAAGAGTAACGATTACTCTGAGCATTTATATGGGCTCTTTGGGAATTCAGATGAGACACTGTAGAAGAAAATAGTTTTAAAATGGCAAAGAATTATTATTTTAGTTCTCTTTGGTTACAAGGAGTACGGCTGTGCAGGTAACTTCAAAGAATGGTTTTATGGAAAGAGCATAACTGCAGTTCTGCTCCAGGGCTAAGCTAAGCCTTTTTTGACAGTCTGTGTCTGCATTTCACCATGTTTCTAGCACTGTCACATCCTCATGCTTCTTTTGTGGATTCTATTACCTCCACCACTGGGACTCTAGTTTTCTCCATCTAGTAACTGGGGCCAGTGACTAGAGAGAGAATTCACCACGTAGCCCTGCCATCGGTATAATTGTCTTAGGCGCTTGGATGATCTCATTTGACACTTCTATTCTTTCATTACTTTACTTAGCAAGTCTATTTAATTTCCTTCTCATATATAATTCTTGCTTTATGCAGTTACCATTTGTACCTATTTTTCTACTTAATAGCTTCTATCTCAAAGGTTTTATTTCCTAAATAGGTTTGTTTTCTACATGACCTTTTCGTAAACTCATAGTCTCTTTTCTACATATTTCTTTAATTTCAATCATAGAAACATTAACTATCTCTATATTTTCAATTTCAGATTCTAAGTATATGACAAGCTTTGGACTAAAATCTTTTATGCCAAGTCACCTCACTCATCCGCTTAGCCTGTCCATAAGACGTCCACGCCAGTCCTATCTTCTGGGATATAATGTTGGGTCACATGGTGGTTGACAATCACCTTAATTATCAGGGTTTGACTGGCTGACAACATGATTGTCACATTTAGAATAATTTTATAAGTCTAGAATTTTTTGTTAAATAATGATGATGATGGAATCTACACAGCTATTTATGACTAAACTGATGAAAAATACTTTAGCAGAAGTGTGATTAATTGAGTATTCTCATATACAGGCATATCTCATTTTATTGTGCTTTGCAGACACCTTTTTTACAAATTGAAAGTTTGTGACAACCCTGCTTTTAGTAAGTCTGTTGGTGCTGTTTTTCCAACGGTATGTGTTCACTACTTGTCTCTGTGTCACATTTTGGTAATTCTCACAATATTTCAAACTTTTTCATTATTATTATATCTGTTATGATGACCTGAGATCAGTGATCTTTGATGTTACTATTATAATTATTTTGGGACACCACCAACTATACTTATATAAGACAGGGAACTTAATCAATAAATGTTAGATGCGTTCCAACTGCTCTACCAACCAGCCTTTTCTCATTTCTCTCCCTCTCCTCAAGCCTCCCTATTCCCTGAGACACAACAATATTAAAATCAGGCCAATTAATAACCCCACAGTGGCCTGTGACTCTTCAAGTAAAAGGAAGAGTTGAACGTCTCTCACTTTAAATCAAAAGCTAGAAATGATTAAGCTTAGTGAGAAAGGCATGTTAAAAGCAGAAACAGGTTGAAATCTAGGCTTCTTGTGTCAAATGGTTGGCCAAGTTGTGAATGCAAAGGAAAAGTTATTGAAGGAAACTAAAAATGTTACTCCAATGAACACATGAATGATAAAAAAGTGAAACAGCCTTGTTGCTGGTATGGAGAAAGTTCTAGTGGTCTGGATAGATCAAACCAGCCTCAATATTCCCTGAAGCCAAAGTATAATCCATAGATAGACTTTAACTTTCTTCAGTTTCATGAAGGCTGAGAGATAGGAGGAAGCTGCAAAAGAAGAGTTTGAAGTTTACAGAGGTTGATTCATGAGGTTTAAGGAAACTGTCACCAGTGCAAGGTGAAGCAGCAAGTGTTGATGTGGAGTGGCAGTAAGCTATCCAGAAGGTCTGGTTAATGTGATTGATGAAGGTGACTATACTAACCAACAGATTTTCAATGCAGACCAAACAGCATTATATTAGAAGAAGATGCCATGTAGGATTTTCATAACTAGAAAAGAAAAGCCAATGCTTGACTTCAAAGCTTCAAAGGACAGGTTGACTTTTGCTGGGGGCTCTGTGGCTGGTGACTTTAAGTTGAAGCCAATGCTCATTTACTATTCTGAAAATCCTAGGGCCCTTAAGAATTATCTACTTTTTCTATAGATTTAAATGGAACAGCAAAGCCTAAATGGCAGCACATCTGTTTACAGCATGGTTTACTGAATATTTTAAGCCTTCAGTTGAGACCTACTCCTCAGAAAAAATATTTTCTCAAAATATTACTGCCTAATGACAATGCACCAGGTCATCCAAGAGCTCTGATGAAGATGTATGAGGAGATTCATGTTTTCATGTCTGCTAACGCAATACCCATTGAACAGCCCATGGATCAAAGAGTAATTAAGATTTTCAGGTCTTATTAAGAAATATATTTTGTAAGTCTTTAGCTGCCATAGGTGGTGATTCCTCTGATTAATCTGAGTAAAGTAAATTGAAAATCTTCTGAATAGATTGACCATTTTAGATGCCATTAAGAACATTCGTGATTCATGGCAGGAAGTCAAAATATCAATATTAACAGGAGTTTAGAAGTTGATTCCAATTCTCATGAATGACTTTGAGAGGTTTGAAACTTCAGTGGATGAAATAACTGCAGATGTGGTAGACATAGCAAGATAACTGGAATTATGAGTGGGGCCTGAAGATGTGGCTAATTTGCAGCTATTGCATAAAAAAAGTAGAAAGGATGAGGTGTTGCAAAACTATATACAAAGACATTTGTTGATATGTGGTTTGTATTAGTGAAACATTAAAAGAAATCATGATTTCAAATGGTTGAAAACCATTAGTCAAGGATTTTGTCTTTGTCAACTGCTCTATTTTCAGTACTAGAACAGTAACCAACACATAGGAAATGTGCAATAAATACTTAACAAATAAATACATATTGAATCTTTATTACAGACAACTGGACAGTCATTAAAGATAATGCAATCCTAAAATGTTAGACATCATGAAAGAGAGGGTTCATATTATAAAGTGATAATGTAGGTGTGCTCTGTCTCTCTTCCTCTGAGAAAAGAATAAACAAAATCTTAAGTATATTTATTTTGTGGAATAGAATTACAGGTGATCTTTTGCATTATCTTCTTTTTGTCTTCTTTTTAAAAATTCATTGAAGTACATATATTAGTTTTAGCCAAAAATATACCGTACATTTTCTGATATTTTCTCTGATTCATCCTTAGGCAAAGTAAGACAGAAGGGAAATGAACTACTCTATGTTAAGTTTCTGCTGTGTGGTATAATTTTAGGTCTACATACATTTTCATAGAATCCTCTCAATTTTATAGAATAAGAAACATCCCAAGCAGTTAAGTTACTTACCCAAGATCACACAGTTAATTACACAGCAGGTATTTAACCATAATTCATTCTAATTTCTGAGCTTGTTTTCTTAAGCACTAATCTACACTGACACTGACTAATCTTTCTTGATTAAGCCAGCCCTCCCCAATTTTTCCCTTCATTGAAGCTACATATTAGTTTGACCTGTACATTAAATACTTGGTTGTATTCTAATTACTTTGCATAATTTAGATTTGTGTTCTTAACTAAAGAGGTTTTTTTTAAGCAAAAGCTTTCATACACTTTAATATTGTTCTAACATCTATCACACCTATAAGTACTATGTAATTATTATTTTTAATGACTCTATACAAGCAGGAACAATGAAAAATGCTGCAAATATAATGTCCTGTGGGTTTTAAATTTTATTGCTGTCATTTTAAACTCATCAAAGCCCTCAAAATTTCAATTCTTCATATTACATAGAAACATAAAATCTGTACTGCTTAGTTTACCTTCCACAACATTCTTTTTGTTTTTAATTTTCATATTTTTTGAGAAGAAGTCTTGCTCTGTCACCCAGGCTGGAGTGCAGTGGTGTGATCACTGCTCACTGCAGCCTCTGCTTCTCTGCTTCCAGCAATTCTCCTGCCTCAGCCCCCTAGGTAGCTTGGATTACAGGTGCACACCACCACACCCAGCTAATTTTTGTATTTTTAGTAGAGATGGGGTCTCACCATATTGGCCAGGCTGGTCTCGAATTCCTGGCCTCAGGTGATCTGCCCACCTGGGCCTCCCAAAGTGGTGAGATTACAGGCATGAGCCACTGCACCCAACTGGCATTCTTTAATCAGAGCCTGGTCATTCTAATCCTACTCTCTATTTATTTTTTTACATACCTTACTCAGGTTCATATGAACTACTATTTCCTGAGTGCTCTAAGATTCCATCCTCTATGCTATGCCTTTATGCTATTTCTTTAGCCTGAAAGAGTCTTGTAAATAATTTCCAAATGTTCACATCCTATGTATCTTTTAAGGCCTATGACTTATTCAGTCTCTTCCTTGAAGCTTTCTCTGATAACCTTGACTCATAGTAATATTTCCTTTTTCTGAATTCTGGTATCATTTATCTGTCATTTCACTTTATGTGTGTGTATATATATATTATACATGTACTATATAAGTAGTATACAAGCATTGTGTATAGGGTACATATATATAGTGTGTGTATATACACATATACATATGTGTGTGTATATAGTGGTAAAAAATACGTGAAACCACATGAAGTTTTGTTGAGGACAAAATTTTAACCTCAACAAAATTTTAAGTGTGAGGTACATTATTGTTACCTATATTGACATTGTTTTAGAGTACATCTCTAGAATCTCTTTATCTTTCATGACTGGAACTCTATATTCATTTGAGCAGCAACTCCCCATTTCCCTCTCCCTTCAAACTCTGGCAGCCATCATTCTACTTTCTGCTCTTTGAGTTTGACTACTTTAGATACCTTACGTAAGTGGAATTATACAGTATTTGGCCCTCTGTGACTGTTATTTTACTTAGCATGATGTCCTCTAGGTTCATCCACTTTGCAGCATATGACAGAATTTCCTTTATTTTTAAGGCTAAGTAATATTCCTTTGTACATATATCTCATATTTCCTTTACTCATTCATCTGTCAATGGACATTTATATTGTTTCTACCTTTGGCTATTGTGAAAATTGCTTCAGTGAACGTAGGAGTACAAATATCTCTTCCAGATCATGACTTTAATTTCTCTGGATAATTACTCAGATGTGGGGGTTACTGGGTCAAATGGTAGTTCTATCTTTAGTTTGATGAGGAAACTTTATACTCTCTTCCATAGTGGCTGATACATTTTCTGTTCCCACCAATAGTATACAAGGGTTTCCTTTCTCCACATCTTTGTCAACACTTACTATTTTCTGTTTTTTGGAAAATGACCATCTTGACAGGTGTGATGAAGTCTCTCATTGTGGTTTTGATTTACTTTTATCTGATAATTAATAATGTTGATCATCTTTTCACATGGCTATTAACCATGTCTATGTCTTCTTTGGAGAAATGTCTATGCAGGTCCTTTGCTAATTTTCAAAAATCAGGGTTTTTTTTTTTTTGGCAACTGAGTTGTAGGAGTTCCTTATGTATTTTGGATATTAATTCTTTAATAGACATATAGTTTATAAAATTTTTACCACTTTATAGGTTGCCTTTTCACTATGCTGATTATTTCCCATGCTGTGTAGAACCTTTTTAATTTGAGGAGTCCTACTTATCTATTTTTGCTTTTTTTCCCCTTGCTTTTTTTTTTTTTTTAATATATATTTTTTATTGCATTTTAGGTTTGGGGGTACATGTGAAGAACATGCAAGATTGTTCCATAGGTACACACATGGCAGTGTGATTTGCTGCCTTCCTCCCCATCACTTATATCTGGCATTTCTCCCCATGCTATCTCTCCCCAACTCCCCACCCCCCCACTGTCCCTCCCCATTTCCCCCGACAGACCCCAGTGTGTGATGCTCCCCTCCCCTGTGTCCATGTGTTCACATTGTTCAACACCCACCTATGAGTGAGAATATGCGGTGTTTGATTTTCTGTTCTTGTGTCAGTTTGCTGAGAATGATGGTTTCCAGGTTCATCCATGTCCCTACAAAGGACACGTACTCTTTGTTTTTGATGGCTGCATAATATTCCATGGTGTATATGTGCCACATTTTCCCTGTCCAGTCTATCATTGATGGGCATTTGGGTTGGTTCCAGGTCTTTGCTATTGTAAACTGTGCTACAATGAACATTCGTGTGCATGTGTCCTTATAGTAGAACGATTTATAGTCCTTTGGATATACCCAGTAATGAGATTGCTGGATCAAATGGAATTTCTATTTCTAGGTCCTTGAGGAATCGCCACACCGTCTTCCACAATGGTTGAACTAATTTACACTCCCCACCAACAGTGTAAAAGCGTTCCTATTTCTCCACATCCTCTCCAGCATCTGTTGTCTCCAGATTTTTTAATGATCGCCATTCTAACTGGCGTGAGATGGTATCTCAATGTAGTTTTGATTTGCATTTCTCTAATGACCAGTGATGATGAGCATTTTTTCATATGTTTGTTGGCTTCATGTATGTCTTCTTTTGTAAAGTGTCTGTTCATATCCTTTGCCCACTTTTGAATGGGCTTGTTTGTTTTTTTCTTGTAAATCTGTTTCAGTTCTTTGTAGATTCTGGATATCAGCCCTTTGTCAGATGGGTAGACTGCAAAAATTTTTTCCCATTGTGTTGGTTGCTGATTCACTCTAATGACTGTTTCTTTTGCTGTGCAGAAACTGTGGAGTTTGGCTAGGTCCCATTTGTCTATTTTGGCTTTTGTTGCCAATGCTTTTGGTGTTTTGGTCATGAAGTCCTTGCCTACGCCTATGTCCTGAATGGTTTTGCCTAGATTTTCTTCTAGGGTTTTTATGGTGTTAGGTCTTACGTTTAAGTCTTTAATCCATCTGGAGTTAATTTTAGTGTAAGGTGTCAGGAAGGGGTCCAGTTTCTGCTTTCTGCACATGACTAGCCAGTTTTCCCAACACTATTTATTAAACAGGGACTCATTTCCACATTGTTTGTTTTTGTCAGGTTTGTCAAAGATCGGATGGTTGTAGATGTGTTGTGTTGCCTCGGAGGCCTCTGTTCTGTTCCATTGGTCTATATCTCTGTTTTGGTACCAGTACCATGCTGTTTTGATTACTGTAGCTTTGTAGTATAGTTTGAAGTCCGGGAGTGTGATGCCTCCAGCTTTGTTCTTTTTCCTTAGAATTAACTTGGCTATGCGGGCTCTCTTTTGGTTCCATATGAAGTTTAAGGTGGTTTTTTCCAGTTCTGCAAAGAAGGTCATTGGTAGCTTGATAGGGATAGCGTTGAATCTGTAAATTACTTTGGGCAGTATGGCCATTTTCACGATATTGATTCTTCCTAGCCATGAACATGGAATATTTCTCCATCTGTTTGTGTCCTCTCTTATTTCATTGAGCAGTGGTTTGTAGTTCTCCTTGAAGAGGTCCTTTATGTTCCTTGTTAGTTGTATTCCTAGGTATTTTATTCTCTTTGTAGCAATTGTGAATGGCAGTTCGTTCTTGATTTGGCTGTCTTGAAGTCTGTTATTGGTGTATAGGAATGCTTGTGATTTTTGCACATTTATTTTGTATCCTGAGACTTTGCTGAAGTTGCTTATCAGTTTCAGGAGATTTAGGGCTGAGACGATGGAGTCTTCTATATATACAATCATGTCGTCTGCAAATAGAGACAATTTGACTTCCTCCTTTCCTATTTGAATACCCTTTATTTCTTTTTCTTGCCTGATTGCTCTGGCTAGAACTTCCAGTACTATACTGAATAGGAGTGGTGAGAGAGGACATCCTTGTCTAGTGCCAGATTTCAAAGGGAATGCTTCTAGTTTTTGCCCATTCAGTATGATATTGGCTGTTGGTTTGTTGTAAATAGCTTTTATCATTTTGAGATACGTTCCATCAATACCTAATTTATTGTGAGTTTTTAGCATAAAGGGCTGTTGAATTTTGTCAAAGGCATTCTCTGCATCAATTGAGATTATCATGTGGTTTTTGTCTTTGGTTCTGTTTATGTGGTGGATTATGTTTATAGATTTGCATATGTTGAACCAGCCTTGCATCCCTGGGATGAATCCTACTTGATCCTGGTGGATAAGCTTTTTGATGTGCTGTTGCAATCGGTTTGCCAGTATTTTATTGAAGATTTTTGCATCTATGTTCATCATGGATATTGGCCTGAAGTTTTCTTTTCTTGCTGAGTCTCTGCCAGGTTTTGGTATCAGGATGATGTTGGTCTCATAAAATGATTTAGGAAGGATTCCTTCTTTTTGGATTGCTTGGAATAGTTTCAGAAGGAATGGTACCAGCTCCTCTTTGTATGTCTGGTAGAATTCGGCTATGAACCCATCTGGACCTGGGCTTTTTTGGGTGGTAGGCTCTTAATTGCTGCCTCAACTTCAGACCTTGTTATTGGTCTATTCAGGGTTTCAACTTCTGCCTGGTTTAGGCTTGGGAGGATGCAAGTGTCCAGGAATTTATCCATTTCTTCCAGGTTTACTAGTTTATGTGCATAGAGTTGTTTGTAATAATCTCTGATGATGGTTTGAATTTCTGTGGAATCTGTGGTGATATCCCCTTTATCGTTTTTTATTGCATCTATTTGATTATTTTCTCTTTTCTTTTTTATTAATCTGGCTAGTGGTCTGTCTATTTTGTTGACCTTTTCGAAAAACCAGCTCCTGGTTTTATTGATTTTTTGAAGGGTTTTTCGTGTCTCTCTCTCCTTCAGTTCTGCTCTGATCTTAGTTATTTCTTGTCTTCTGCTAGGTTTTGAGTTTTTTTGATCTTGCTCCTCTAGCTCTTTCAATTTTGACGATAGGGTGTCAATTTTAGATCTCTCCTTCCTTCTCATGTGGGCATTTATTACTATATATTTTCCTCTAGAGACTGCTTTACATGTGTCCCAGAGATTCTGGTATGTTGTGTCTTCGTTCTCATTGGTTTCAAAGAACATCTTTATTTCTGCCTTCATTTCATTGTTTAACCAGTCAACATTCAAGAGCCAGTTGTTCAGTTTCCATGAAGCTGTGCGGTTCTGAGTTAGTTTCTGAATTCTGAGTTGTAACTTGATTGCACTGTGGTCTGAGAGACTGTTTGCTATGATTTCTGTTCTTTTGCATTTGCTGAGGAGTGATTTACTTCCAATTATGTCATCAGTTTTAGAGTAGGTGTGATGTGGTGCTGAGAAGAATGTATATTCTGTGGATTGGGGTGGAGAATTCTGTAAATGTCTATTAGGTTTGCTTGATCCAGGTCTGAGTTCAAGTCCTGGATATCCTTGTTAATTTTCTGTCTCGTGGATCTGTCTAACATTGACAACGGGGTGTTCAAGTCTCCCACTATTATTGTGTGGGAGTCTAAGTCTCTTTGTAAGTCATTAAGAACTTGCCTTATTTATCTGGGTGCTCCTGTATTGGGTGTGTATATATTTAGGATTGTTAGCTCTTCTTGTTGCATTGATCCTTTTACCATTATGTAATGTCCTTCTTTGTCTCTTTTGATCTTTGTTGGTTTAAAGTCTATTTTATCAGAGATAGAATTGCAACTCCTGCTTTTTTTGCTCTCCATTTGCTTGGTATATCTTCCTCCATCCCTTTATTTTGAGCCTTTGTGTATCTCTGCATGGGAGATGGGTTTCCTGGATATAGCACACTGATGGGTTTTGGTTTTTTATCCAATTTGCCAGTCTTTGTCTTTTGATTGTGGCATTTAGTTCATTTACATTTAGGGTTAATATTGTTATGTGTGAATTTGATCCTGCCATTTTGATGCTAGGTGGCTGTTTTGCCCGTTAGTTGATGCAGTTTCTTCATTGTGTTGCTGCTCTTTGCCATTTTGTATGTTTTTGGAGTGGCTGGTACTGGTTGTTCCTTTCTATGTTTAGTGCCTCTTTCAGGAGCTCTTGTAAAGCAGGCCTGGTGGTGATGAAGTCTCTGAGTACTTGCTTGTTGTCAAAGGATTTTATTTTTCCTTCACTTATGAAGCTTAGTTTGGCAGGATATGAAATTCTGGGTTGAAAGTTCTTTTCTTTAAGGATGTTGAATATTGGCCCCCACTCTCTTCTGGCCTGTAGGGTTTCTGCTGAGAGATCTGCTGTGAGTCTGATGGGCTTCCCTTTGTGGGTAACCCGATCTTTCTCTCTGGCTGCCCTTAGCATTTTCTCCTTCATTTCAACCCTGGTGAATGTGACGATTATGTGCCTTGGGGTTGCTCTTCTTGAGGAATATCTTTGTGGTGTCCTCTGTATTTCCTGGACTTGAATATTGGCCTACCTTCCTAGGTTGGGGAAGTTCTCCTGGATAATATCCTGAAGAGTATTTTCCAGCTTGGATTCATTCTCTCCGTCACATTCAGGTACACCTATTAAACGTAGATTAGGTCTTTTCACATAGTCCCATATTTCTTGGAGACTTTGTTCATTCCTTTTTACCCTTTTTTCTCTACTCTTTCCTTCTCATTTTATTTCATTGAGTTGATTTTGACCTCTGATATCCTTTCTTCTGCTTGGTCGATTCGGCTGTTGAAACTTGTGTATGCTTCACAAAGTTCTTGTGTTGTGTTTTTCAGCTCCATCAATTCACTTACATTCCTCTCTAAGTTGGTTATTCTCATTAGCATTTCATCAAATCTTTTTTCAAGGTTCTTAGTTTCTTTGCATTGGGTTAGAACATGTTCTTTTTAGCTCACAGAAGTTTCTTATTACCCACCTTCTGAAGCCTGATTCTGTCATTTCATCACACTCATTGTCCATCCAGCCTTGTTCCCTTGCTGGTGAGTAGTTGTGATCCCTTGTAGGAGGAGAGGCATTTTGGTTTCGGGTGTTTTCCTCCTTTTTGCACTGGTGTCTTCCCATCTTTGTGGATTTATCTATGTGTGGTCTTTGTGGTTGGTGATTTTCACATGGGGTCTCTCAGTGGATGTCCAGTTTGTTGATGATGAAGTTATTTCTTTCTGTTTCTTAGTTTTCCTTCTAACAGTCTGGCTCCTCTGCTGTAGGACTGCTGAGGTCCACTCCCAGCCCTGCTTGCCTGGGGATCACCTGCAGCAGCTGCAGAACAGTAAGGGTTGCTGCCAGTTTCTTCTTCTGCTATCTTTGTCCCAGAAGAATACCCACCAGATGTCAGTCTGAGCTCTCCTTTATGAGGTGTCTCTTTGGATATACAGGGGTCAGGGAGCTGCTTGAGGAAACAGAGCATCCTTTATAGGAGCTCAAGTGCTGAGCTGTGAGCTCCGTTGTTCATTCAGAGTTGCTGGGCAGGAACGTTTAAGTCTGCTGCAGCAGAACTCATAAACCCCTTGATTCCCCAGGTGCTCTGTCCCAGGGAGTTAGGGCTTTGTTTATGAGTTTCCCTTGTGCTGCTGCCTTTTTCTCAAGGCTGCCTTGCCCAGCGATGAGGCAGCCTAGTCACTGCCTGCAGAGGCTTTGCAGAACTGCTGTGGGCTCCGCCCAGATGCTGTGTGAACTTCCCTGCAGTCCTGTTTATACCGTTGTAGTTAGAACTGCCTCAGCAATGGCGGGCTGCCTCTGCAATGGCAAACTACCTCCGTAGTGGCAGACTGCCTCAGTAATGGCAGACGCCCCTCCCCCCCACAGAGCTGGACCGTCCCCGGGTTCAGCTGTGCTTGCTGTGAAACTCTCGATCCAGAGCGTTTCCGATTGCTGTTTTTTCTGTGGGGGGTGAGACCAGCCGAGCCTGATCACCTGGCTCCCTGCCTCAGAGTCTCCCAGGTGTTCCAGCCGCCTGTTGAAAAGGCACCGGGATCTGTGTGATTTCCCCTGCGGCAACCCACTGCGCCAGCTGAAACCGCAGGTGCTGAGATTCGTGGCGATTTTTTTGCCTGGGAAATCTCCTGGCCTGGCTGCCTGTTTCAGTCCCCTTTTTTAATCAGATGAATGGGCGGCTCTGCCTTCCCAGAGCTCCAATGCCAGCTAAAATGGCACCCGGACCCACGTATTTTGTATGGGGAACCGCTGCACTGGGGGCGCTGCCCAAAACAGCAGCACCGGCGAAAACAGCAGGGCAGGCCAAACCAGCCGCGCTGGCGACCCGTGGGGGATCCTCCCCCTGGGAATCTCCTGGTCTGTGGGCAATAAAAGTCCATCTGGGAATGCGGCGTCCACTCACCCTCCGCGCTTTCAGTGGGAGCTGCAATCCTCAGCTGCTCCTAATCGGCCATCTTGGATCCTCCTTCCCCTTGCTTTTGGTGTCATATCTAAGAAATCATTGCCAAGGGCAATATTATAAAGATTTTGTCATGTTTTTTACTAGGATTTTTATAATTTCAGGTTTTACATTTAACTCTAATTCATTTTGAGTTGCTTACTGTGTATGGTGCAATATACTGGTCCAATTTTATTATTTTTTTATGTAGATATCCAGTTTTCCCAAAATCATTTATTGATGAGACTGTCCTTTCCCATTGTGTAGTTTTTGCAACTTCCCCATTGTATAATTTTGACATCCTTGTCATAGATTATTTGACTATATATGCCTGGATTTATTACCAGCCCCTGTATTCTGTGTAATTGGCCTTTAGGTCAGTCTTTAAGCTAGTATTGCTCTTACAATTTCTAACTTTGTATTAAAATTAGCTAATAAAAGACTCAACATACCTGATACTTCCTCCTACTAAATAGTACATTTTTAAGGATTGCTACATTATAATTTATTATCATATCCCTCCTACTACATTTTGTAATTGTGAGTGCTCAACAGATTTTTTGAATAAACAAATTTATTATTGTTTCTTTACTTCTAGTATTATGGCTTATAAAGATAGATTTTTAAAAATCACAAAATTGACATTGTTTTCCCCTTCTCCACCCACCCTTTCCCTTTACAGCTATACTCATGGCTATACCCTGGATTACTTCCTGTTTCTCTTTTCTCTTAATAAGACCACTTTCAATAAATAATGTTTTTAAAATTAATTCAAGTATCACGACCATCAAAAATTATAAAAATGTTTAGGAAATATTGACAATAATTTTTACTTGTTTGTATTATGAAAAATAAATATCAATAAAGAAAACACAAGTTTTTTTTTTTAATTCAGAGTATTGAATTTGCTACTGGTACTTAAAAGATATGCTGAATATCTCAACAATGTGTATTTCCAAAGAAGTAAAATGAAAAAGGAAAGGAAGAGAAAGAAAGTGAGAGAGAAAAAAAGAAAAAATGGAATGGTAGACTTGGCTTTACATTGCAAAAACATTGTCTTTTATATTTACCCCACGTTGCTGGGAATTGTGTTTTATGTATCATACACACACACACACACACACACACACACACACACACACATACATACATACAAATGTATATATATTATAAAATGTTTTAATATATACAGATGTAATATATAATATATACATTTACATATATATAAAGTTTTTCTACCAGGTTCTTTACATTTTATTAATGGTGATTGTAAATAATGACTGAATCTAGAATAATGCCTTGTGACACACCTTATTCATGTAATTCTCTACCTCAAGGTACTGTTGTATTATCATTTTTGCCTTTCATCTAGTATGCTGTTTTCTGCTTGAAGTTTTGTATACTGGACTGGGTTATTAAAGACTAGTTTTATAAGTAACATTATGAAAAATATGTTAAACACCTTGTAAAGTGTACATAACATTATGGATAAGGAATTTGGTAAGATCATTCTATTGCTACCCAAATTAAAAATCAAAATTCTGCTGTTGGGATCATGGAGAAATATACTTCTCTCATGAGAAATATGTATTCATATTTTTTCATGTTTTATAGTCACATTTTGCAGAACCCTTAAATCTAGGAAATGGAAAATAAATTTGAGTCCCTGGATTTTCTTTTGTATGGAAGAGAGAAGTGTCTTATATTCAATTCTGGACCTGAAAACATCTTATTTTGCATTTTAAAATATTTGAATTTTACTTTTATTTTCCCTTCTCATTCATCTTCTCTATATTTTAGCATATGTAATTCTTGCTGCTTGAATTACCATTTTCCTTCTGTTTGATTGCAAGAATCAAAACCCTCTAATAAAGAAAGTTAATTTTCTGAGTTTATATCTCATGGAATTCAGGAAAAATCTGACATGGTTGACAAGAAAGACTTCGAAAAGGGCAAGAATTAGTGGATTTCAGGGACAAGGTATCCTCCAAATTTATTCTCATCCTTCGCTATTCATTTGATTCAGCTGCTAACAACGCTACCATATCTCTCAGTTTATCTTATTGAGAGATAGCAGAGAGAAGATAATCGTCCTATCTTGAATCAGATAAGTTTTTTCATCCAATTGCCTATAAAAAGGAAGACATAGTCTCATCCATTAAGCTGGGGGTAACTTTAGTAAATTTATAAAATTATTGTGTCCTTAAAGACCTAACATGGGGCTTCTCTGACACTTGGTATTTCTATTTGCCATTGGTTACTTATTCCTTGGGTTTCTACAATTTCAGCACAGATTTCTGCCCATAACCCTTTATCATTGCTTTATCTTACTCATTGACATATGGGCTCCTTCATAGTAGAAGCACATTTTATTCACATTTACTGTCCTAATGCCTATCAAAGTGTTTGGCACATAGCAGTTGAGAAGTGAAATATGTAATTAATGGATACATATAGCTAGAAGATAGTAAATGTCTGTTGCTAGTGACCTAACATTGGACTACACATGTATTCCATTATAGCTGAACATACTGTGTGACTAGACATAAATTCTTTTAAAAGAAAAAGTGAAAACACTGTGCACTTATTTTATAGTTGCCTTAACTATAACCTCTATAGATCAGGTTGATAATAATACTTGGCCTTCTGGAAGGTATATGTTTTATTTTTAGAATTTAGGAAGAATCTGATCTTTGCCATCAAATACAATTTTTACAGCAGAATTGTGTTTGTGTTGTGTGTGTATGTGTTTTACTTCTTACTAAAGAACTATTGATTTTTCTCTTCTCTTTTGTAACCAGCAATTCTCAAATCAAACAAGTAGAGTTTATTTCTAGGTTTAGAAATAGATATCTCAATTCCAATAGAAATATTAAAGCATTCAGATTCTACTATCTAGTAGATACTATTTTTTAAAGCCATACTTTTTGTTGAAAATGAGTTACCAAGTTTAGTTATAGAGCTATTTATATATGTGTTGTATATATAAATGTGTGTGTATATTTAAGACATATTCATAAATATGTATATATTTAAGATATAGACACATATATTTATATTTAAGAAAGAAATTAGCCTAGATAAATTAAAGTCAGGTATTATTATTTTAGAGTAGTTTTTCTAGGTTTAAGTCCCCAATATTTAATATGTAAGAGCATTTTTAATTTTTAGAGTATCGTTGATTTAAAACAAATGTTTATTAATTTTTTACTAAAGATTTTGCAATCTAGTTTCATCTCTAAAAGAGGCCAATAACCAAACATATTCATTTTTTATTTCAAGCATGTAGCTGTATGCTTGATATCAATTAAACTTTTAAATATGTATTGAATTTGAATGAATAAGTTGCCTTTATATTAAAATGACCTATTAGGAAAACATAACAGAGCAGATAAAGTGATAATATTTTGATTGGTGGAGAGCAATCTCTAATTACTTAAAATGATCCGGGAAAAGGTAGCTATATTAGGTTTACATTTAAACTGATAATGTGAGTAGGCAAAGGAAGAGAAGATTCTTAAAATCAAAGTTTACTTTTAGGGGCTGTGGGTAATGGGAATTTGATAAAGTCGGCATATAATTTTGTTAAGATTAAGGTCTTAAAAGTCATTATTTGTTTCCTTTACCTACTATGTAACTGCTTACATGGAAAATTCTCTCACTACAAAACCATCTTTGACTTATATACTAATCTAATATTAAGACTATAGCTAGATGTTATTTACTTTTCACCTAATCTCTTATCTTCTCTTAGTGTCACTCTTTTTTGGAAAACAAACACTTACATAGCCTTTACAATGTGGCAACCACTGTTCTAGGATCTTAATACATATTTTAATCCCATAACAATTCTTTGTGGTAGGTACTATCATCATTTTTATTTTACAGACAAAGAACTGAAGCATCTCAGAGAGGTTAAGTGCATCAGTTAGAAACGGCTAGGAAGTGGCAGAGCCAGGATTTTAAGCCAGTTGATCTGGACCGGAAGTCTAGGCTCTTAACCACTAGCCTTACTGCATTTGGGACATGCAAAAACACCATTTTCTAGTCATTCTTCAGAATATTACATTATGAGACACTGAAAAAAAACCTCTACATTTAAACTAGTTTGGCAACTATCTTAGACCATATACACTTTGTAAGAGATTCCTATTGCTGCTATAACAAACTGCCACCAATTTAGTGAATTAAGACTGTAGAAATCTACCTTTTTACAGTTTGGGAGATCAGAGTCCTAAAATTTAAAGTGTGGGCAGGGCTGCATTCATTCCGGCAGTTGTAGGGAACAATCGGTCTCCTTGCCTTTTTCTAGCTTCTAGAGGTCTCTTGCATTCCATTGTTCCTGGACTCTTCCACTATCTTCAAAGTTACCAGTTTAACATCTGGGAACACCCAAATAATCCACAATTATTTTTTCCCATCTCATATTCTCTAACTTAACCATATCTGCAAGGTTTCTTTTGCTATGTAAGATAACATATTCACAGATTTAAAAGATTAGGATATAGACATAATCGGGTACCATTATTCTTTCTAACACACATTAGTGCAGTTACAATTTATTGAAAGATATGAGAATTTATTCAATACTGAAGCTTTTGCCTCACTAAACTTTATATGCAGGATACATCATCTTTTACAGTGCCACAGAAAAGAAAAGCACTGCTAATTAAATTGTAATATAATCTTTTGCAACTAATTTTATTGTATATGTATTGAAAGTTTATTTTGATTTAGACATATATTTTAATCCTATATCATTCTAGTAAATAAATTTTTTAGAATTAAATGAGATAAATGCGTTATGATGTTCTTAAAACTTAGCATTCAGAATCTCTCTCTTCTAAATCACTTCTAACCCATTATTGTTGACATTTGTGTTTTTTTTCCTCACAATGTTGTCATCTGCAGTCTACAGTGTTGGTGATATAGGATTGAAAAAAAAGAACAAAAGTAAAAGAAATTAAACAAATAACAAAAAAAACATCAAAATAACTAGAACCTAAGCTCTTAAATTGACTTTGATATTTTGTAGAGTTAACCTACTCTTGTCTAGTGTTTTGGGAAAGTCGTTAATAACCTCTGATTCATCTTACCTCACCCTGTCCCACAACTGTTTGATTTATAGAAGTTGAAAAAAGATTTACTATTGATTCTAGCATTTTATTCCAAGATACCAAAGTCCATTTTGTAAGTTTTGATAGTGATACTTTTTTGATTCAGGTATACAAACAGAATGACATAATTTGCCATATGGCTGATTGCAATTGTAACATTTCAAGTATTAAAAAAAAATTTAAGCCCTAAAATTGATAAAATATGGCAGTATTTCATCTTAAATAATTTTTTTTTGATAGTGGGAAAACAGAAGTACTAGCATAATATTTTCGGACTGTCAGTTGTGATTTGAGGTCCTAGATTTAATGTGAGATTACCTAATGTCGATATATTTTTTCCTCTGGAAACATGAAGATATTCAAGTACAAGTGCAGAAATTAGGAGGTTAGCTAGACTCCCTTTGGATGGGGGCTATGCAAGATTAATATTGTGGAGAGAGGAAGGGGTGAACTAGTTAAGGGAATTGTCAGGGGAATGATTATGATGATGACCCACATACTATCAGCAGGATTAGGAAATAGAGGACATGGGTGGATAATTGCTTTGAAAAAGAAATAGGCTCTATATTTGTGGAGGAGGGTCTTCTAAATCTGTCAAATAAATGTAGAAATGGAAAGACACTATCTGTAGTGATTGAGAACCGTTTCTGGAATCACCTCTGTGATATGAAATAATGGAATAAAAATAGCTAACAGGATAAAGATATTTCCTGTTTTATTGCCTAAAGAGTGTTATATAAATTAATATGTATATACAACACAGAATTCAATGTCTGATCCATAGTAACTACTCAATACATAATTAATTTATTAATATCAAATATTTGGTAATGTTTTATTAATAACAGAATTATTTCCTGGGGAGGTGAGTGAGAAGTTTAGGAAGTCATAATTTGAAAGAGAGTTGCTTAAAGTGAAAGATGTGAAGCTAGAAGTTGATGGCTGAGGTAATAGGAAGATAAAAGATGACTAGAAGTGAGATAATCATGGAACCAAGGACAAGGTTTTTAGAAAGATTGTGTTGCTCAGAAAGTCACCACTTATCAGCTAGTGCTAAATTTGATGGTTTGTCCCCTCCAAATCTCGTGTTGAAATTTGAATTGAAATGGAGCAAAGGTCTCTCTTGTTATGCCATAGCAAAGAACTTGGTTTCATTATGTCCATGCATTAAGGCTCTGTGGAAGGCTGAACTTAAGAGTGATGACCTAGAATGTCCAGTGGAATAAATTTCTAAGAAGCAAAGCATTCAAGAAGTGACATGACTACACTTATCAGCTTATGATCAGATCTGGCAGGAAAAGAATGATATAAAAGTGAAATTTATAATTTAAAAATAAAGCATAAACCTTTGAAAAATTTGCAGCATGGATATGTGGCAGAAAAAGGGAAGAGCATTTTCAAGAGAGAAATCCAAGGGTGCTACAGAGCAACCACTTGCTAGAAAGATTAGTGTGAATAAAAGGGAGCCAGGTGCTGATATTAAAAACAGTTGGAAAAAGGTCCCAAGGCATTCTGAAAATCTTTGAGGCTGCCCCTCTCATCATAGCCCCTGAGACCTTGGAGGACAGGCCTGGGGCACCACTACCTTGCACCTGCACTGCCTTGGGATGCTTCCCATACCCCAGCTTTTCTGGCTCCAGCCTTGACTCAAAGGTCCAGGTACTGCTCAGTCTACCACTCCAGAGACTGCAAGCTGTAAGCCTTGGAAGCTTCCATGTGTTGTTACGTCTGCATGTGCCCAGAATATATGAGTGGCAGAGGCCTGGCTGCTTCCACCTTGATTTTAGAGGATGTATTGGAAGGCTTGGGATCCAAGAAAAAATCTGTCACTGGTGAGAGCCACCACAGAGAGCCTCTACTAGGGTAGTGCTTAGTGGGACTGTGGGAATATAGCTGCTGCAGAAGCTCCAGAGTTAGAGATCCAACAGGAGTATACCAACTCAACCTGGAAAAACCTGGAAAAGCTACAGGCAGCAGTCTCCAACAAGTGAGAGCAGCTATGTGGGCTGCATTTAGCAAAGCCATAGGGGCAAACCTGCCAATGCTTTGAGAGCCCACTTGTCACATCAGTGTGCCCAGGATGTAAAACATGCAGTGAATGAGGGTTATTTTGGAACTTGAGATTTAATATCTGCACTAAATGAAGCTGAAATAAAAAACAAAAAATACAAAAAATAAATGATACAAAAAGCTGTAACTTTGAAAAGATAAATAAAATTGATAGACCATTAGCAAGATTAACTAAGGAAAAAAAGGGCAAAAATCCAAATAAACTCAATTAGAAACAAAATGGGAGATATTACGACTGGCAGCACAGAAATCCAAGGGGTCATTCAAGGCTACTATGAACACCTTTATGCACATAAACTAGAAAACCCAGAGGAGATGGGTAAATTCATGGAAAGATACAACCTTCCTAGCTTAAATCAGGAAGAATTAGGTACCCTGAACAGACCAATAACAAGCAGCGAGATTGAAATCATAATAAAAAAGTTACCAACAACATCAAAAAAAGTCCTGGACCAGAGAGATTCATGGCTGAATTCTACCAGACATTCAAAGAAGAATTGATACCAATCTTATTGACACTATTCCACAAGATAGAGAAAGTGGGAATCCTTTCTAAATCATTCTGTGAAGCCAGTATCACCCTAATACCAAAACCGGAAAAGGACATACCCAAATAGAAAACTACAGACCAATGTCCCTATTAACATAGATGCAAAAATCCTTAACAAAATACTAGCTAACTGAATCCAACCATATATCAAAAAGATAATCTACCATAATCAAGTGGGTTTCATATAAGGGATGCAGGGATGGTTTAACATATGCAAGTCAATAAATGTGATATATCACATAAACAGAATTAAAACCAAAAATCACCTGATTATTGGAATAGATGCAGAAAAAGCAGTCGACAAAATCCAGCATTCTTTATGATTAAAACTCTCAACAAAATTAGCATACAAGGGAAATATCTCAATCTAATAAAAGCTACCAAGGACAAACCCACAACCAACATAACACTGAATGGGAAAAGTTGAAAGCATTTCCTCTGAGAACCAGAACAAGACAAGGATGCCCACTCTCACCACTTCTATTCAACATAGTACTGGAAGTCCCAGCCAAAGCAATCAGACAAGAAAAAGAAATAAACGGCATCTAAATTGGTAAAGAGGAAGCCAAACTGTCACTCTTTGCTGATGATATGATTGTATACCTAGAAAACCCTAAACACTCCTCAGAAAAGCTCCTAGAACTGATAAAAGAATTTAGCAAAGTTTCAGGATACAAAATTAATGTACACAAATCAGTAGCTCTCCTACACACCAATGTTAGAAACAAGTCAAGAACTCAACCTTTTTCACAATAGCTGAAAAATAAATACTTAGGAAAATACAAGCATGTGAAAGACCTCTACAAGGAAAACTATGAAACACTGCTGAAAGAAATCATAGATGACACAAATGGAAACACAACCCCATGCTCATGGTTGGGTAGAATCATTATTGTGAAAATGACCACACTGCCAAAAGCAGTCTACGAATTCAATGCTATTCCCATCAAAATACCATCATCATTCTTCACAGAACTAGAAAAAAAAACAATCCTTAAATTCATATGGAACCAAAAAAGAGCCTGTATAGCCAAAGCAAGACTAAGCTAAAAGAACAAATCTGGAGGCATCACATTACCTGACTCAAACTATACTGTAAGGTCATAGTCACCAAATCAGCATGGTACTGGTATAAAAATAGGCACATAGACCAATGGAGCAGAGAGAGATCCCAGAAATAAACCCAAATATTTACAGCCACTGATCTTTGATAAATAGCTGGGACTTAATTAAACTAAAGAGTTTTCACATGGCAAAGTGGACAGTCAGCAGAGTAAACAGACAACCCACAGAGTGGGAGGAAATCTTCACAATCTATACATTTGACAGAGGGCTAATATCCAGAGCTATAACAAACTCAAACAAATTAGCAAGAAAAAAAATAATCCCATCAAAAAGTGGGCTAAGAACATGAATAGACAATTCTCAAAAGAAGATATACAAATGGCTAGAAAATATTCACCATTACTAATGATCATGGAAATGCAAATCAAAACCATGATGTGATACCACTTTACTCCTGCAAGAATTGCCATAATCAAAATACCAAAAAATAATAGATGTTGATGTGGATGTGATGAAAAGGGAATACTTCTACACTGCAGGTGGGAAGGTAAACAAGTAAAACCACTATGGAAAACAGTGTGGAAATTTCTTAAAGAAGTAAAAGTAGAACTACTGTTTTATTGAGCAATCCAACTACTGGGTATCTACCCAGAGGCAAAGAAGTAATTACATGAAAAAGATACTTGCACAATCATGTTTATGACAGCCAATACACAATTCCAAAATGGAAACCAGCCCAAATGCCCATCAATCAATGGGTAGATAAAGAAACTGTGGTTCCGTTTATGTGGTGAATTACGTTTATAGACTTGGGTATGTTGAACCAGCCTTGCATCCCCAGAATGAAGCCTACTTGATCCTGGTGGATAAGCTTTTTGATGTGCTGTTGCAATCGGTTTGTCAGTATTTTATTGAAGATTTTTGCATCTATGTTCATCATGGATATTGGCCTGAAGTTTTCTTTTCTTGCTGAGTCTCTGCCAGGTTTTGGTATCAGGATGATGTTGGTCTCATAAAATGATTTGGGAAGGATTCCCTCTTTTTGGATTGTTTGGAATAGATTCAGAAGGAATGATACCAACTCCTCTACATCTGGTAGAATTCAGCTGTGAACCCATCTGGACCTGGGCATTTTTTGGGTGGTAGGCTCTTAATTGCTGCCTCAACTTCTGCTCTTGTTATTGGTCTATTCAGGGTTCCGACTTCTTCCTGGTTTAGGCTTGGGAGGATGCAAGTGTCCAGGAATTTATCCATTTCTTCCAGGTTTACTAGTTTATGTGCATAGAGTTGTTTGTAATAATCTCTGATGATGGTTTGTATTTCTGTGGAATCTGTGGTGATATCCCCTTTATCGTTTTTTATTGCATTTATTTGATTATTCTCTGTTTTCTTTTTTATTAATCTGGCTAGTGGTCTGTCTATTTTGTTGACGTTTTTGAATAACAAGCTCCTGGATTTGTTGATTTTTTGAAGGGTTTTTGTTTCTCTATCTCCTTCAGTTCTGCTCTGATCTTAGTTATTTCTTGTATTCTTCTAGCTTTTGAGTTTTTTTGATTTTGCTCCTCTAGCTCTTTCAATTTTGACAATAGGGTGTTGATTTTAGATCTTTCCTTGCTTCTCATGTGGGCATTTATTGCTATATATTTTCTTCTAGACACTGCTTTAAATATATCCCAGAGATTCTGGTATGTTGTGTCTTCGTTCTCATTGGTTTCAAAGAACATCTTTATTTCTGCCTTCATTTCATTGTTTATCCAGTCAACATTCAAGAGCCAGTTGTTCAGTTTCCATGAAGCTGTGCGGTTCTGAGTTAGTTTCTGAATTCTGAGTTGTAACTTGATTGCACTGTGGTCTGAGAGACTGTTTGTTATGATTTCCGTTCTTTTGCATTTGCTGAGGAGTGATTTACTTCCAACTATATGGTCAGTTTTAAAGTAGGTGTGATGTGGTGCTGAGAATACATATTCTGTGGATTTGAGGTGGAGAATTCTGTAAATGTCTATTAGGTTTGCTTGGTCCAGGTCTGACTTCAAGTCCTGGATATGCTTGTTAATTTTCTGTATGGTTGATCTGTCTAATATTGACAATGGGGTGTTAAAGTCTCCCACTATTATTGTGTGGGAGTCTAAGTCTCTTTGTACATCATTAAGAACTTGCTTTATGTACCTGGGTGCTCCTGTATTGGGTATATATTTAGGATCGTTAGCTCTTCTTGTTGCATTGATACTTTTACCATTATGTAATGTTCTTCTTTGTCTCTTTTGATCTTTGTTGGTTTAAAGACTATTTTGTCAGAGATGAGAACTGCAACTCTTGCTTTTTTTTGCTCTCCATTTGGTTGGTATATCTTCCTCCATCCCTTTATTTTGAGCCTTTGTGTATTCTTGCATGTGAGATGGGTTTCCTGGATACAGCACACTGATGGGTTTTGGCTTTTTATCCAATTTGCCAGTCTGTGTCTTTTGATTGGGGCATTTAGTCCATTTACATTTAGGGTTAATATTGTTATGTGTGAATTTGATCCTACCATTCTGATGCTAGTTGGCTGTTTTGCCCGTTAGTTTATGCAATTTCTTCATTGTGTCAATGCTCTTTACCATTTGGTATGTTTTTGGAGTGGCTGGTACTGGTTGTTCCTTTCTATGTTTAGTGCCTCTTTCAGGAGCTCTTGTAAAGCAGGCCTGGTGGTGATGAAGTCTCTGAGTACTTGCTTGTTGTCAAAGGATTTTATTTTTCCTTCACTTATGAAGCTCAGTTTGGCTGGATATGAAATTCTGGGTTGAAAGTTCTTTTCTTTAAGGATGTTGAATATTGGCCCCCACTCTCTTCTGGCTTGTAGGGTTTCTGCTGAGAGATCTGGTGTGAGTCTGATGGGCTTCCCTTTGAGGGTAACCCAAACTCTCTCTCTGGCAATATGATACTGAATGTTCAAAAACAGGGAAGCATTCCCTTTGAAAGCTGGCACTAGACAAGGATGCCCTCTCTCACCACTCCTATTCAATATAGTATTGGAAGTTCTAGCCAAAGCAATCAGGCAAGAAAAAGAAATATAGGGTATTCAAATAGGAAAGGAGGAAGTCAAATTGTCTCTATTTGCAGATGACATGATTGTATATTTAGAAGACCCCATTGTCTCAGCCCAAAATCTCCTGAAACTGATAAGCAACTTCAGCAAAATCTCAAGATATAAAATCAATATGCAAAAATCACAAGCATTCCTATACACCAATAACAGACTTCAAGACAGCCAAATCAAGAACGAACTGCCATTCACAATTGCTACAAAGAGAATAAAATACCTAGGAATACAACTAACAAGGAACATAAAGGACCTCTTCAAGGAGAACTACAAACCACTGCTCAATGAAATAAGAGAGGACACAAACAGATGGAGAAACATTCCATGCTCATGGTTAGGAAGAATCAATATCATGAAAATGGCCATACTACCCAAAGTAATTTACAGATTCAATGCTATCCCCATCAAGCTACCAATGACCTTCTTCACAGAACTGGAAAAAACCACCTTAAACTTCATATGGAACCAAAAGAGAGCCCACATAGCCAAGTCAATTCTAAGCAAAAAGAACAAAGCGGGAGGCATCACACTCCCGGACTTCAAACTATACTACAAGGCTACAGTAATCAAAACAGCATGGTACTGTTACCAAAACAGAGATGTAGACCAGTGGAACAGAACAGAGGCCTCAGAGGCAACACCACACATCTACAACCATCTGATCTTTGACAAACCTGACAAAAGCAAGCAATGGGGAAAGAATTCCCTGTTGAATAAATTGTGTTGGGAAAACTGGCTAGCCGTGTGCAGAAAGCAGAAACTGGACCCTTCCTGACACCTTACACTAAAATTAACTCCAGATGGATTAAAGACTTAAACATAAGACACTAACACCATAAAAACCCTAGAAGAAAATCTAGGCAAAACCATTCAGGACATAGGCGGCATAGGCAAGGACTTCATGACCAAAACACCTAAAACATTGGCAACAAAAGCCAAAATAGACAAATGGGACCTAATCAAACTCCACAACTTCTGCACAGCAAAAGAAACAGTCATTAGAGTGAATCGGCAACCAACAGAATGGGAAAAAATTTTTGCAATCTACCCATCTGACAAAGGGCTGATATCCACAATCTACAAAGAACTTAAACAGATTTACAAGAAAAAAACAAACAAGCCCATTCAAAAGTGGGCAAAGGATATGAACAGACACTTTACAAAAGAAGACATATATGAGGCCAACAAACATACGAAAAAATGCTCATCATCACTGGTCATTAGAGAAATGCAAATCAAAACTACATTGAGATACCATCTCATGCCAGTTAGAATGGTGATCATTAAAAAATCTGGAGACAACAGATGCTGGAGAGAATGTGGAGAAATAGGAACGCTTTTACACTGTTGGTGGGAGTGTAAATTAGTTCAACCATTGTGGAAGACAGTGTGGCGATTCCTCAAGGACCCAGAAATAGAAATTCCATTTGATCCACCAATCCCATTACTGGGTATATCCAAAGGATTATAAATCATTCTATTATAAGGACACATGCACACGAATGTTCATTGCAACACTGTTTACAATAGCAAAGACCTGGAACCAACCCAAATGCCCATCGATGATAGACTGGACAGGGAAATGTGGCACATATACACCATGGAGTACTAGGCAGCCATAAAAAATGATGAGTGTGTGTCCTTTGTAGGGACATGGATGAACCTGGAAACCATCATTCTCAGCAAACTGACACAAGAACAGAAAATCAAATACCGCATGTTCTCACTCATAGGTGGGTGTTGAACAGTGAGAACACATGGACACAGGGAGAGAAGCATCACACGCTGGGGTCTGTGGGAGGGGGAAATAAGGGAGGGACGGTGGGGGGGTGGGGGAGTTAGGGAGAGATAGCATGGGGAGAAATGCCAGATATAGGTGATGGGGAGGAAGGCAGCAAATCACACTGCCATGTGTGTACCTATGCAACAGTCTTGCATGTTCTTCACATGTACCCCAATACCTAAAATGCAATTAAAAGAAAATAAGCAAAATGTATTAATATTTAAAGGAAAAAAAATGACATTGTGTTAAATTTACCAGGTGAGAATTTAGTGAAGTACAGTAGTCCCCCCTTATTCACAGGGGATGCATTTCAAGAGCCCCAGTAAATGCTTGAAGTGAGGGATAGTACCAAATCCTACATATACTGTTTTTTTCCTGTATATACATATCTAAAATAAATTTTAATTTATAAATTAGACACAGTAAGTGATTAACAATAATCAATATTAAAATAGAACAATTATAACAATTTACTGTAATAAAAATTATTTGAATGTGAAAAAAAACATTTAATGTCTGCTTTGCTAAGTTTCAGACTTGCATAGGGTCTGTTACTACTTTTTTGACTGATTTCTCCTTTTTGAAATGGGACTGTTTACTCAATACCTGTGCAACCATTGAATCTTGGAAGTAAATAGCTTATTTATTTTACAGGCTCATAACTGTCAGAAACTTTTTTTAAGTCTCAAATGAAACTTTAAACTTTCAAATTTTGAGTTGATACTGCTAATACAAGTCAAGACTTTTGGGGATTTTTGGGAAGAGACGTTATTTTGCAATGTGAGAAAAACATGAGATCTGGGGTTCCAGGAATGAAATGCTGTAGTTTGGATATGTGTTCCTTCCAAATCTCATGTTGATGATCCACAGTGTTGGAGGTGAGGTCTAATGTAAGCTGTTTGTTGGGGTCATGGGAGTGAATCACTCATAAATAGGTAGATTAATGCTTTCACTGAATGTGAAGGTGAGTGACTTCTTGCTCTGTTAGTTCCTGTGAGAGCTGGTTGTTAGGAGCCTTGTACCTCCTCCATCTCTCACCATGTGATCTCTGCACATGTTGACTCTCCTTCACCTTTTGCCATGAGTGGAAACAGCCTGAGACTTTCACCGGATGCCCAGTCTTGAGCATTTTTAGATGTCAGAATTGAGAACCAAACCTTTTTTCCTTATAAATTACCTGCCTCAGGTATTCCTTTATAGTAACACAAATGAAGTAAGGCAGCTTGTCTTTTTCCAAATGAGATTCTGATGCTTCTTATAGCTTAAGTTATTGGCAACACTTTGTTACACTTTCTTCTATTCATATCCTGCTATGACATCCTTCTGGAAAATGTTTATTTCCTGCTCCTCACTCTTGAGCTTGGCCATTTTGGCCAATTGAACAAGGCAGAAGTAACATGTTATTAGTACCAAATCTAGATTTTAAGAGGCCTTGCATGTTCTGCTTCCTCTGCCTTTGACATGATTATGATAAGAGCTTCCTTTGGGTAGTGCTGCCCATTTACACTGAACCTCAAAGGGAATATATATGGCACAGAATTGCCCAGCCAACTTCAGACCTGTATGAGGAAGAAGAGCTTCCTCAGCTGTGAAAGCCTGAAGCAGGGCCATCTGGGCTGATTGATCTGTAGATCTATGAAAATTAATGCATATTTCAGCATGCCACTGGAGATTATTTCCTTGCTTGTTTTTTATCAATAGCTAATTGATACAACAATTTCATAATTCTCAAGATACTTTTATGTTTTCTTAAAGACAATTCTTAAATTTAGTGAATGTTTTTATTCAAAGTTCTTGTTATTTTATAAAGCTCTAGGTGAGTTCATCTGGAATTTCAATTTTTCAAATAAGTCCTAGGAAAAAGAAATATTATAATGTCGATTTGGTTTGGGTATAGAAAGGCTAATAATGTTCTATATAACTATTATTGTCCTAAATATAACATCTGCTTTGATATTTCAAGTTTTTCTGTTGCAATGAATAATATGATATTTTCTAATAATAATTTTTATAAATACATAATTTATATTTTTATACAAGGATACAGTTTATGATGCATTTTAATAAAGCTAAATTTTAGAATCAATGAGTAATTGTTTAAGGCAGGAGTGTCACATGACAAATAATTTCCTTTAAATAAAATAAGAGCTAATACAGCTCTTAATAAGAGATAATATTTTTGAAATTTTTCTTCCATATATTGTGTGATATGACTTGCATGCTCAGTCTCACTTAAGTTTTACAATAAGCTTAAGTAGAAGTTAGGTATATTTATTCATATACACTTTACAGATGAGAAAATTCAGGTTTAGAGATGTCATTTCAATTGCTCCAAGTTTCACAGCAAAGTAAGGCAGAGGTGATATTTGAATTATCTTTACCCTTTAGCACTGCAGCAAATTGTTAAAGGGCTCAGACTCTAGAACCAAATCAAGTTCTTTTGATTTCAGTCTCTACTGTTACCCCTTCTCACTGTGTACATCTTTTTCTTCTCCTATATGATGGGAATACGATGTGTTTTATCTTACAGGATTGTTGTGATAGTTAAAGGTTATTTCAGCACATAGAACAGAGCTTATGTAGGTAGAACACATTCAATAGACATCACCCACTCTCATCATCATTATCATCATGGTCATCAGTGCTACTTAATGAAATTTAGTACTTATATAAATGCCCTAACATTAAAGTGGTAAGGCATTTGTAATAGAACAATAAAGTTGGTTGGCAATAAAAAGTATCTGGTATTGTCTTTCTCATACTAGTCTGAAATTTCATTTTACAAATAACTGGCAGCAAGAGATTTTAAACTGTGTCTTCCAGCAAATGTAGTGCTTCTAGTTAAATTGCGTAGAAAGTCTATTTTTGTGATCTTCTCTCTGTAATGCTGATTTAATCGTCTTTGGCGTATAGTGTCCTGTTGGCAGGTTTCCCATGGGTACTTGTAAGTGGAAGGTTATATGCTAATGAATGTTCATTGTGTAATGGGAGCACGGGGATATTTATTTCTTAGCAGAGCTTGTTACTCAGGTTATTAGCTCCTGTTTATACTCAGTTGTTGCACATCTCACCTGATCATATAAAGAATGAGTTGAGCATATGCAATCTCTCACTTGTGCTGCTGCAGGAGGTCTGTGTGCTTTATTTTATTTTCTATTCTAGTGAGTACCTTTCACCTCCTGCTATTTCTCTGAATTCCATCTCATGGTTGAGTGGAGGCTTGCCATTCACAAAGTTAACATTTGTGGTTTTGACAATTCATAGGAAACCTAAAAAGTTCACAACTTGCAGTACTTGTGTGTTGAGTCTTATGTTTGAATTGTGTGTCCTTGAGGCCAGTGTGAGGGGGAATAACATGGGAGGATTTGAGTGAGCCTCTTCAACCAGTCTGGGTCTCAATATCACTGTGGCTCTGTTTTTTGTTTTTGTTTTTGTTTTTTAGCTTGTTATCAGGTATGCAGAAACTCTCATTAGAGGTCTGAGGGGGGTTACTTAAATGCATCATTACATTCAACAGATGTAAGTGAAAATTTATATGATACAGTGACATTTACACATATGGGAATTTACAAAGGTCTTTTTACATATCCCTTGTGAATGTTACAAGTCTGTGGCATATGTTAGATTAAACAGGCTGTGGTTCAGCCTCCCTATGTTGTGGATGATCTCAAAGGGCACTAGTTTTATTAAAAGGTTCTGGGAAACCAGTGGTGTAGCAAACTCAATTAGAATTATTTTTCTTCCCAGATACTGAAAATGAAGATCAGATTGTTAGCTCAGTTCAACTGTATTTATGTTGCTCTTTAAAGAAATATGAAATGAGTTTTGCAACTTGAAATGTCAGAAATTAAGGCCTGAAGAAGAAGAAACAATTCTGTGCATGAGGCAATTTGAATTAGATTTGTATAATAGACAGAAGAAAACTTTCATGAGCACCTACTCTGTGCCAGGAGTTGTGTGTGATACCATTACATATTTCATTACATTCTTTATTTTTCCCTCAGAAATAATCATTTTGTTATATTTTATTGTGGTAGAAACACTTAATATGAGATCTACCCTCACCACATTTTTTTAGTGTATACTACATACTGTTAATATAGGCATAATGTTGTATAGCAGATCTCTAGAATGTATACATTTGCATAACTGAAACTTTATACCTTTTGAATGCCAACTTCTCATTTCTTAAGACCATCTTAATGAAAGGTTAAAACAGATCTGGGGTAGGTTAGGAGAGAACATATGCACCATTAATTAAGCAAGACAAGTTAGCACTTTCTGGGATCCCCAGATCCCAAGGTAGAAGTTTAATCAGTTAAGCTGTAATGTATTGAGATCTCATTCTAAGCTCTAGAACCAAATTATTGGTATACCTAACCTTTGGTTCTGTCTATTACTACCTCAAAGTCTACCAGAGTATGGGGTCTCAACACTTAAATGTAAAAAGTTGTATATATATAATAATACATTAAATTAATTTAAAACATTATTTACTTTCTCTGCTCACTTCCATGGGTATAGTGTAATTCCCCTACCTTGATTCTGAGCGTAGCTAAATAACTTGTTTGGCCAATGGGGTGTTGGCAGATTCGACACAAGCATAGCTCCTGAATATAATTAGACATACTCTCTTGAACTTCTTGCTATGAGAAGAACAAGACAGGCCTTACCTGCTGGTCCCAGGAGGTGGATTCCATGGATCAGAGTTGACCCATCACAGCCCAGTCTAGAGCACCATCTAGAACACCACTGGGTGTGAAAGCTAATCCAGGTGAAATTAGCAGGACCTCTGAGTCCAGCCAGCATCAGCATCAGCCTTCTTACAGATTTTTGGGAGTAAAGGTTACTGTTTTAGCCACTCTGTTTAGAGAAGGTTTACAATAGAATAATTTTGTGGCAGTTGCTATTGTATACATATACTCTAAAGAAGCAAATGAAAATACAAGAGATAGAGAAACTACCTAGCACTCCATTCTTCCTTTTAAAGCATTTGTTATGGACTGAATTGTGTCCCCCCCCCCCCAAAAAACCATTTGTTAAAACCCTGATCTCCAATGGGATTGCATTTGGAAATACAGCCTGTAGGGAGTTAAATGAGGTCATAAGAGTGGGATCCTAATCTGATAGGACTAGTGTCTTTTTTAGAGGAAGAGACACCACAGAATTTCCTGTTTCTATGAACACAGAGAAGAGACCATGAGACAATATATTGAGAAAGCAGCCATCTACACAACGAGGAAGAGAGGCTTTCACCAGAAGCCAACCCTGACTTCATCTGGTTTTACACTTTCAGCATCTAGAACTGTGAGAAAATGAATTCTATTTTACTATGGCAGACCAAGCAGACTAATACATTCATCTACAAATGTCTACCCCTGGTAAATTTGGCATGAACAGTGTCCTCAAACTTGATAAATTGATACAATATTTCTTCCTGGATTTTGATCTATGCTTGGGAAAGAGTAAAGGAATGAGTGAGTGAAAAGTAGGAAATACATTTTATTTTAATTTTTCTATTTAGAGAAACAAATATCCCTTTATTATTATCCCTTTATTGTAGGCTTAAGAGATTTAGGTACCAGATCCACAAGATTCTGAAATCCTTGCATTTCACACTACGGTAAAAATATGCCAGTATTTATTTGGTACTTACCAAAAGTGGACAAAATGTTAATAAAAGGATACATAATTCAGTCAATAAAATGCACATATTAAAGGTGTTTCATTTAGGACACCATTTTTATATAAGACATGAGTTGAACTGGTTCTTCACTAGAGATAAGGGAGAAAACTTCAGTCTTGCCTGGATCCTGCCTTTTGGATTATCATCTCTTTGGATTCTTATATTTCTTCCTTTAGGTAATACTTTGATCAAATATCTCTAGCAGAATTCTGATTCTTAAATGCCTCAGACTCTTTTGTCATAACCTTAAATCCAGTTTAGAAAATATTTTTATTAATTTTTAAAAATAATTGATAATGCTTTAATATTGCTGTGGACTGACTTTTGTCCCCTTCCCCATTATTCATATGTTAAAGCTCGAACTCCAGTGGGATGGTATTTGGAAATGGAGCTTTTGGAAGATAATTAGGTTTAGATGAGGTCACAAGGGTGGGGCCCTCATGACAGGATTAGTGCCCTTATAAAAAAGAGACATTAGAACTCTCTTTCTTTGCCATATGAGAAGACAGAGAGAAGGCTGCTGTCTGCAAATCACGAAGAGAACCCTCCCTAAAAAATGACCATGCTGGCATCTTGATCTCAGACTTTCAGCTTCCAGAACTGTGTGAAAATAAATTTGTTATTTAAGGCATTCAGTCTATGGTATTTTGTTATGACAGCCTGAGCAGACTGAGACAAGTATCTTCTTTCATCCATTTCAATCTTTTATGATTGCATCACACAATGCTAAGCAGAAGATATTTTTATCCATCTACAGCTGCTGTTCTTTAAATTTAGAAGGTTGTGTTTGTTCTTCCTGGGCTTTGTTTTCCTGCAGCACTGTAGCAGCTAGGCTGAACTAACTAACTGGTATTCCATGTTTTGCATGCTGCTCTTTTTTTAACCTCCTATTCAATATGTTGGTTATCTTCTGTTAACTGCACCTTAAAGAAAGATCTCAGGTGTCCTTCTTTTGGAGAGACATCTTGTTTCTGTAAAAGTACAGATTTTCATAATTGCTGTCATCTTGGCCAGGCTTACCATTTTGTTGTACTGTTAGTATTAGAATCTCTTTGATCATTGTACTTTTATATTCCTTCATCATTCTTGTTTTGTTTGAGACCATTTGTTTTTATCTGTTTTCTGTTGCTATAACAGAATACCTGAGGCTAGGTAATTTATAAAAAAAAAAGAAATTTGTTTCTTAGAGTTCTGCAGGCTGGGAAGTTCAAGGTCGAGGGACTGAATCTGGTCAGCTTCTGGTGATGGCCTCATGCTGTCATAACATGGCAGAAGGCATCACATGGTGAGAGGGAGCTCATGAGACATTACTAAAATGACTTTTATAAGAGATCCACTCTCCTGATAACTAACCTACTTCCTCATTGCCCATTAATCTATCAATCTATTAATCAATTCATTAAGGCAGAGCCTTCATGACCCAATCATCTTCCAGAGGTGTTACCTCTCAACACTGCTATATTGGGGATCAAGTTACCAACATATGAAATTTCAGGGAACATATTTAAACCATAGCAATGTTCTTTATTCTTCCGTTTGGAGTTTTAAATTTTGTTCTTATGATTCCTTTAGGACATGATGCCTCCCACTCAACAATAGTTCTTTCCTCCAGGTTTTCACCTGGCTATTGATGTGGTTTGGATCTGTGTCCCCATACAAATCTCATCTTGAATTGTAATCCCCCAATTGTCGAGGGAGGAAGGTGATTTGATCATAGGGGCAACTTCCCTTATGCTGTGTGAAGGTGCCTGCTTCCCCTTTTGCCATGATTTTAAGTTTTCTGAGGCCTCCCCAGCCTGGTAAACTCTCAGTCAATTAAATCTCTTTTCTTTATAAATTACCTCATATCAAATATTTCTTTACAGCAGTGTGAAAACGAACTGCTACAGCCATCTAGTTCTTTTTGTGTCATTTGGGTGTCAGTGTACTTGTTTCATCAGATAGTTTTCTCTGCTCATTCTAAGTATTTTTCTCCATATCTGGGAAATGTCCCCTTCCTTCCCTTCTTTATGTTATTATCATTTTATTATCTTCAAAGTGCTTGGTTGCGGTGATCTATTTTTTGCTTGCTTATTGTTCATTTTACTCATTTGAATGTAAATTTCATGAAAACGAGCATTTCTTGTTTTGTTTACTAATGTATACCCTAGAGGTAAAATAATTTCTGGCACATCTGAGTACCTGATTGGTATTTGTTAAATGAAGAAATGAATTGATGGAAAGATTATCCTTCTAAGAGATAATAGAATAAATCATCTATGAATGTTTTTCTAGTTGCTCATTTCTACAATGTCCCGTTTCACATTTCTATGCTAAATATATCAAAACTTGGGCTGAGACTAGAAGTCATGTTATTCCACCAGATAATTTCACCTATAAATCAATAATATGTATTATAGATTTATATTTTGTATGTTTATATATGCATATATATTTATGTGTATATAAATATATATTTATAAATGTATACTTATAAGAGTTTATATATTATGTATTTAAACATTGGGCCATTGTAGCAGAATGTATAAATATAAGATAGTATATAGATAATACATATATTATATATTTAAACACTGGGCTATTCTAGCAGAATGTACAAATATAAGATAGTATCCTTCTTAGTACATATATATACACTATCTTATATTATCTATATTATGATATCTGTTATATATATTCACACACACATGCACACATCATATTCACGCATTCTGCTAGAATAGCCCAGTGTTTTAATATATAATATATATATATTCTATGCTATCTTACATTTATACATTAATAGCCCAATGCTTAAAAACAATGTTGTTATATCCTAAATTTCTAACATTGTAACAATTCTTTGATTAATTCTCTATCTTCTGTGTTGTGAAATATATATATTTTTGCTATGGGATTAAATTGTATATTACTATTTATAAATTTTTTTGGAGACCAGTAGATTTCTTCATTAGATAACCTGAGACAACATAGAAGTCTTCTAGTTCTATTACTAATCAGTTGGTTGATCTTGAGAAAATAAGTTCATTCTTTGGTCTTTAGAACACTATGTATAAGCTCCTAAATTACATTAGCATTTTCTTCTAATCGTTACTTAACAGAACCACTTGATAAGTGCACTAGTAGAAAAAGATTCTCTGGTCACAACAGCTTGAAAAATAAGGGTGTCTGTATCTTCCTCTTGGAAATTCACAACATATTTTAGCACATTAAAAGCTACTAAAAGTACTGGAGTTTAAAAAAAATGAAAAGAAGGAAAGAAAAAAATGGGTTGCTGAAGTTTATTTAGCCAAATGATTCCTAAGTATATTTGGTCAGTTATGAAATCTCTCCTTCAGGAGAAATTCATCAAGACATAATTCTCTGAAACAATCAATTTAGAAAACTGTGGGTATCTTCTGGTTCTGAAAGCCTATTAATTTTGTGTGGATTATAATTTAATATGCCAACAGGCTCCATTCTAAAAACTAGTATGTTAAGAAACACATGGATTCTTATAAAAAAAACTCCTTGGCTTTTGAAACATGTATTGTATACAGTATAAAGTAACTGAAACCATATAAATGCTAACATTTTTGAGATTGTTGGAATAATTTCTTATTCTGCTGTGGGATATGCCCTTGGCCGAGCTTCAGGCCACTACATGATCCTGTTTTCCTTGACCTGTCATAACATTCTCTATTATTTCTCTTTTCACTATTCAAATTTGAGGCAACTGTGGGGGCTTCAATCAATTGGCATATTGTAAAATATTTTTGCCCTAGAGCCAGTCACAGGTTCCTATTGTGGTTTTCTTTTTAGTCACTGAAAAAAGAATCTTTTAATGTGGGCATGTGCTGGATGTTTGAACCATTTGTGAAATTGAATAAACATTATTATTTTTTCTCCTCTCACTGTAAGTGCTATTTATTGACAACCAAAGCAAAGGGAACTTGGGGAATGAAGGAGAGAAATGAAGAAGGAAAGGAGAGGTTTATGTCTTAGCAAATAATCCTTCAGCAATTTATGACTTTGAAGTTTTACAGAATGAGAAGAGTTGGAATCAAATAAAGTTCTGCCACTTAAAAAACAACAGTTTGAAGCTTAGACAAACGAATGTAAAATGTGATGTATTAATGTATTAATTTTTTTTTCTTTTCAGGATTTCTTTTTTTTAATTGTACTTTAGGTTCTGGGGTACATGTACAGATCATGCAGGATTGTTGCATAGGTACACACATGGCAATGTGGTTTGCTGCCTCCATTCCCCCCGTCACCATCTGGCATTTCTCCCTGGGTTATCCTTCCCCCGACCTCCCCCACACCCCCGCTGTCCCTCCCTTAGCTGCCCCCAACAGACCCCAGTGTGTGATGCTCCCTTCCCATGTGTTCTCATTGTTCAACACCCACCTATGAGTGAGAACATGCGGTGTTAGATTTTCTGTTATTCTGTCAGTTTGCTGAGAATAATTATTTCCAGATTCATCCATGTCCCTACAAAGAACACAAACTCATCATTTTTTATGGCTGCATAGTATTCCATGTTGTATATGTGCCATGTTTTCCTTGTCCAGTCTGTCGTCAATGGGCATTTGGGTTGGTTCCAGGTCTTTGCTATTGTAAACAGTGCCACTATGAACATACATGTGCATGTATCTTTATAGTAGAATGATGTATAATCCTCTGGATATATAACCAGTAATGGGATTGCTGGATCAAATGGAATTTCTATTTCTAGGTCCTTGAGGAAGCGCCACCCTATCTTCCACAATGGTTGAACTAGTTTACACTCCCATCAACAGTGTAAAAGTGTTCCTATTTCTCCACATCCTCTCCAGTATCTGTTTGCTCCAGATTTTTTAATAATCGCCATTCTAACTGGCGTGAGGTGGTATCTCAATGTGGTTTTGATTTGCATTTCTCTAACAATCAGTGATGATGAGCATTTTTTCATATGTTTGTTAGCCTTATATATGTCTTCTTTTGAAAAGTGTCTGTTCATATCCTTTGCCCACTTTTGGATGGGTTTGTTTGTTTTTTTCCTATAAATCTGTTTCAGTTATTTGTAGATTCTGGGTATTAGCCCTTTGTCAGATAGGTAGATTGCAAAAATTTTTTCCCATCCTGTTGGTTGCCAGTTTATTCTAATGATTGTTTCTTTGGCTCTACAGAAGCTCTGGAGTTTAGTTAGATCTCATTTGTCTATTTTGGCTTTTGTTGCCAATGCTTTTGGTGTTTTAGCCATGAAGTCCTTGCCTATGCCTATGTGCTGAATGGTTTTGCCTAGGTTTTCTTCTAGGGTTTTTATGGTGTTAGGTCTTATGTTTAAGTCTTTAATCCATCTGGAGTTAATTTTAGTGTAAGGTGTCAGGAAGGGGTCCAGTTTCTGCTTTCTGCACATGGCTAGCCAGTTTTCCCAACACCATTTGTTAAATAGGGACTCCTTTCCCCATTGCTTGTTTTTGTGAGGTTTGTCAGAGATCAGATGGTTGTAGTTATTTTCTTATTAACAATGTGCTTTTGGGCAAAATAGACTTAATACTTTACCTTTAGAATGGGGAAGATAAGTACAAATTAAAGTATTTTATTGTAGGTATATGAGATCATACAAACTTCAGATGATGATAATGACAAAAGCAGTAATCTATTGAACATTTACTTTATGGCAGGTCCTATGTTAAGTTTAAAAATAATAAAATCTTACGGCCAGTAGTGGTAGCTCATGCCTGTAATCCCAGCAATTTAGGGAGCCAAGTCAGGTAGATCACAAGGTCAGCAGTTTGAGAACAGCCTGGCCAGCATGAAGAAACCCCATCTCTACTAAAAATACCAAAAATTAGCCAGGCATGATGGCTCATGCCTATAGTATTAGCTATTGAGGAGGCTGAGGCAGGAAAATTGCTTGAACCCAGCAGGCGGAGGTTGCAGTGAGTGGAGATTGTACCACTGCACTCCAGCCTGGGTGACAAAGCAAAACTCCATCTTAAAAAACAAACAAACAAACAAAATCTTATCATATTTGTGCAACATACAGCTGAGAAACATTGAGTTAAACAAATTCTCAAGGTCAGAAACAGTTTAACTCAGAAACAGAACTTAACTCAAAAGTGAGTCTTAACCATTATCCATCATGCTTCACTATCAAGTTTACAATGCATAAGGCAGTTTAATGAGACAAAGCTTTTTATTCTTAAAAGAAGACATTTGTTTTATCATGATTTCCTAGAAGACAGGTTTGATATCTAACCAGTTGGAAATATTGTTAATGCTCATGATTTACTTAATAGATTAACTTCAGCTGTCTGGAAGGAGATGTTTGTGGAGTTATCTGTTTCCTATATGGGGAAGGTCCCAGGTCAAATACTAAAAATGATCATTTCTTAAAAAATATGTTCTCCTTCCCCCATAGTCAAAATGTTAAATAATCAGGCTTTAGACAAAGCAGAACATTGGTAGGTCACAGGAAAGAGAAAATCTGTGAGCTTGGCTCAGCTAAATTATGACAAATAGATCTTATTATTTAAAAAAAAAAACATGTTTAAAGCAGTCTAGTTCTTTGTTAACTTCTGACTTTATCAGTGTTTACTCTCATTTAAAGTTTAAGGTGTCATGTATCTATGTTTCTGAATCTGCTACATTCAGATAAGTGACCTGCTGTATGGATTGGAGTCCATAAAGGAAACAATTGGAGGATCTGGGCCTGACCTGCTCTTTAATCTTTCTGTGGCCTAAATAGTGCATAGTCTGAGAGCCCTATTGCATCTTTGCTTCTCTACATGTAAGATTTATGCTACTTCTGTGGATTTAAGAAAACAGTGAGAGTAGTGAATAATAGCAATATATGTGAATAAAAATACAAATAATATCAACAATTTCTTGACTACTGATTATTTTCTGGGCAGGATTTTAAGTATTTTGGACAGATCTTAGGCCAAGATGGCTAAATAGAAACAGCTCCGGTCTTTAGCTCCCAGTGAGACCAATATAGAAGGCAGCTGATTTCTGCATTTCCAATTGAGGTACCCAGTTCATCTCATTCGGGCTGGCTAGGTGGTGGGTGTGACCCACGGAGAGCAAGCAGAAGCAGGGTGGGGTGTCACTTCACCTGGGAAGTGCACAAAGTGGGGGAACATTTCTCTCCCCAGCCAAGGGAAATGGTGAGTGATTATGCTACCCATCAAGGGTACTACACTTTTCCCATGGATTTTTGCAATCTGCAAATCAGGAGGTTCCCTCATCAGCCTGCACCACCAGGGCCCTGGGTTTCAAGCACAAATCTGGGCAGTTGTTTGGGCAGGCAATGAGCTTCAGGAGTTTTTACATATTCCAGCAGTACCTGGAACTCCAATGAGACAGGAGAACCGTCCACTACTGTGGAAAGGGGGCTGAAGCCAGGGACAAGCAGTCTTGCTCAGTGGTTCCCACTCCCATGGAGCCCAGCAAGCTAAGAAACACTGGCTTGAAATTCCCTCTGCCAGCACAGCAGTCTGGAGTCTGCCTGGGACAACCTAGTTTGCGGTAGGGGGAGGGGGAGACCACCATTACTGTGGCTTTAGTAGATGCTTTTCCCCTGACAGTGCTAAGGAGACTGGGAGGTTTGAAATGGGCAGAATTCAGCATAGCACAGCAAAGTGGCTATGGCTAGACTGCTTCCCTAGATCTCTCCTCACTGGGCAGGGCATCTCTGAAGGGAATCAACCAGCTCCAGTCAGGGGCATACAGACAGCACTCTCATCTCCTTGGGACAGAGCACCTGGGGGGAAGGAATGGCTGTATGTCAGGTTCAGCAGACTTAATCTTTCCTGCCTTCTGCCTCTGAAAATAGAGGCTGATCCTGACAAGGGGGATTCTGCCAGCACAGTGCAGCAGCTCTGCTAAGAGATAGATCACCTCTTCAATTGGGTCCCTGATCCCATGCCCCCTGATTGGATGAGATCTCCCAATAGGGTATGAAAGACACCTCATACAAAATAGCTCTGGCTGGCATCAGGTAGGTGCCCCTCTGGGATGAAGCTTCTGGAGAAAAGAGCAGACAGCACTCTTTGCTGTTCTGCAGCTTCCACTGGTGATACCCAGGCAACCAAGGTCTGAAGTGGGCCCCCAGCAAACTGCAGCAGACCTGCAGAAGAGGGGCCTGGCTGTTAGAAGAACAACTAACAAACAGCAACAAAAACAACAACATAAACAAAAAAAACCCCCCCCCCCCAACAAAAAAAAAACCCATCCAAATGTCATCAGCCTCAAAGATCAAAGGTGGATAAACCTATGAAGATGAGGAACAACAACGCAAAAATTCTGAAAATTCCAAAAGCCAGAATGGTTCTTCTCCTCCAAATGATCACAGCCGTTCTCCAGTAAAGGCATAGAATGGAGCTAAAGCTGAGATGAATGAACTGACAGAAGTAGGCTTTAGAAAGTGGGTATAACAAATTTTGCTGAACTAAAGGATTATGTTCTAACCCAATGCAAAGAAGCTAAGAACCATGATAAAACATTACAGGAGCTGTTAACTAGAATAACCAGTTTAGAGAGGAACATAAATTACCTGATGGAGCTGAAAAACACAGCACAAGAACTTCATCATGGAAACACAAGTATCAATAGCTGAATCAACCAAATGGAAGAGAGAATATCAGAGCTTAAAGTTGTCTTGCTGAAATAAGGCAAACAGACAAGATTAGAGAAAAAAGAATATAAAGGAACAAATAAAATCTCCAGTAACTGTGGGACTCTGTAAAAATGCTGAACCTACGACTAATTGGAATACCTGAAAGAGATGGGGCGATCGGAACCAAGGTGGAAAACACACTGCAGGATATCATTAGAGAAATTCCCCCAACCTAGAAAGACAAGCCAATATTTAAATTCAGGAAATCCAGAGAATCCCAGTAAGTTACTCCATGCAAATATCTGCCCAAAACAATTAATTATCAGATTCTGCAGGGTTGAAATGAAGGAGAAAATGTTAAGGGCAGCCAGAGAGAAAGACCAAGTCACCTACAAAGGGAAGCCCATCAGACTAACAGTGGACCTCTCAGCAGATACCCTACAAGCCAGAAGAGATAGGGGCTAATATTTAACATTCTTAAAGAAAAGAAATTCCAACCCAGAATTTTATATCTGGACAAACTAAGCTTTATTATTGAAGGAGAAACAAAATCTTTTTCAGACAAGCAAATGCTGAGAGATTTTGTCCCCACCAGGCCTGCCTTGCAAGAGATCTTGAAAGAAGCACTAAACGTGGAAAGGAAAAAGTGTTACCAGCCACTGCAAAAACATTGAAGTACATAGACAAATGACATTATGAAGCAATTACATTAACAAGTCTAAAAAATTAATCACCCAGCATCATGATGACAGGATCAAATTCACACATAACAATATTACCCTTAAATGTAAATAGGCTACACATCAAGTCCCAATTAGAAGACACAGAATAGCAAGCTATATACAAAGACAAAACCCATTGGTGTGCTGTATTCAAGAGACACATCTCATGTGCAAAGACTCAAAGCAAAGGGATGGAGGAAAATTTATTAAGCAAATGGAAAGCAGAAAAAAGCAGGTTTTGCAATCCTAGTTTATGACAAAATAGACTTTAAACCAACAAAAGTCAAAAAAGATGAAGGGCATTACATAATACTAAATGGTTTAATTCAACAAAAAGAGCTAACTATCCTAAATATGTATGCATCCAATACAGGAGCACCCAGATTTATAAAACAAATTCTTAGAGACCTACAAAGAAACTTAGAGCCCCACACAGCAATAATGGGAGACTTCAATACCCCACTGTCAGTATTAGATCATGGAGACAGAAAATGAAGATATTCAGGACTTGAACTCAGTGGACCTGATAGATACCTATAGAACTCTCTATCCAAAAACAACAAAATATCCTGCTTTTTTTGGCACCATGTGGCACTTACTCTAAAATTGATTACATAATTGGAAGTAAAAAACTCCTCAGCAAATGCAAAAGA